>OX451740.1:1005818456-1006418456 GCA_948472305.1 Vicia faba | reverse complement strand
TACGTTTGACCATGACAGATAGCAATAAGTCTCTTTTCGTCGATTAAGTTCAGTTGATCAAGTCGGGTCTGAATCCAGTCATCTTCACTCAAACCTGCATCCTTCATGATCCGAAGAGAGGGCATCTGAACTTCAATAGGCACGACGGCCTCCATGCCATAAACCAAGGAATAAGGTGTTGCCCCTGTTGACGTTCGCGCTGAGGTACGGTACCCATGAAGAGCAAACGGTAACATCTCGTGCCAATCTTTGTATGTCACTGTCATCTTCTGCACGATCTTCTTAATGTTCTTATTAGCTGCTTCGACAACCCCATTCATCTTCGGCCGATAGGGAGAAGAGTTATGATGTTGTATCTTGAATTCCTCGTAGAGCTCGGTGATCATCTTATTGTTGAGGTTGGTACCATTGTCCGTAATGATCCTCTCTTGTACACCGTATCGACAGATCAGATTGTGCCGAATGAACCGTGCCACGACATTCTTGGATACAATAGCAAAGGAAGCAGCTTCAACCCACTTTGTAAAGTAATCAATAGCTACCAGGATGAAACGGTGCCCGTTGGATGTCGTAGGCCTGATCTCGCCGATCATATCAATGCCCCATATTCCAAAAGGCCAAGGTGTCGTCAAGACGTTTAGAGGGACTGGAGGTATGTGCACCTTATCAGCATAGACCTGGAACTTGTGACATGTCCGAGAATGCTGATAACAGTCAGCTTCCATTATGGACCAATAATATCCTGCCCGAAGGATTTTCTTTGCCATGGTGTGTCCACTGGAATGAGTCCCGAAAGTACCTTTATGTAACTCAACCATGATCTTTTCTGCTTCGTTCTTATCCACACAACGCAGTAAGGTCGAATCATGGTTACACTTGTAAAGAATGACATTGCTGATGAAGAACTTCGCCGCGAACCTCCTCAGAAACTTCTTGTCATTAACAGATGCACCCTCAGGGTACTCCTGAGTTTCAAGATACCTCTTCACCTCGTGATACCAAGGCTTTTCTGTTACCTCTTCAGTCTCAATATCACAACAATGCGCAGGTGTAGCGATAAAAAATGTAGCGGGGTAAATCGGAGATCAAATTATTGATTAATTCGTCTCGCAAAAGCAAGAGTCGCCACCGCGCTTTATTGTTTCCAAAGGAAAAGGGAAAAGAGCGAAATAAAACCCTAAATATGCAATGTAAATAAAAATACAAATACAAAGCGTTTTTGAAAAGAGATCTTATGGTTCGGGGGTTGGTTATACAATGGGAAGGTATTAGCACCCAATGCATCTATAGTACTCTATAGGAACCTTTTGAAATATCTGTTTTTTAAAATTGATCGCTTGATTGAAAATAAATCGTTTTGGCCGAAAAAAAGATACGGACGGGTTTTTGAAGATACGACGACCTAACGTCGAAGTTTTGACTTAAAATGGTATAAGTTTGGAAGAAATTGGATATTTGAGGAAAAATTATCCTAAGTTTCAATGAAATGAGAGTATTCGCTCGATCGTTTTTGAGGACATGAAGTCAACAAAAATTAGACAATTCCCTTTGGATTGGCGCAAACAGAATAATCAAGTAAGTGCGAGATATTTAAACGGAAAATTATGAGATAAATGATTTACAACAAATTAAATAAGAGACTGAGTGTGTGAACATGCATTTTTTAGATTTTTGTTTAATATATGAAAAGAAAAGTGTTTTAATTTGTTACGCATTTTAACATAGATAAAAAGTAATGAGAATTAAAACATTGACGCTTGAGAATTCATAAAAGAAAAGAAGTAAATAAATCAATGTCAAATAAGTAATAAGAAACTAATTTAAAAGAAACATGAATCACAACTAAACAAGTAATATTGGAATGTTAGATAAATAAATATTAAAAGCTCACAAGAAACTTAAATTAGTTTTAAAGACTAAACTAAATAATTATATTATCCAAAAAAATGTGATTGCCACTTAATTGATTCTAAAAGAATAAAATAACTAAGTAATTAAATGATAATACTAAGAGGCTATTTTATAAGAAAATAATATAAAGGTTGAAAGATTAGAAAGCCAGGGGGGTGTCTAGAGTAACTTAGTGGTGTGGCTTGTAAGTGCCCTGGCTGGAGAGTTGGCTTCATTTGTAAAACAAATAAGAAAGCAAGTTTACCCAGATCCCCTCTGTTGTTTTAATATGTGGTGTTGAAGAAGTTCAACATCTGGACCAACATGTTATGTAAGATGTCACAACATCAGCATGTGACATCGCGCCTGAAACTAAGTACTGTTTAAGTAACTATGCTATATGTTGAATGCTTGTAACAGCTGTGACTTATAACCTAACTATTCTAAGTGATCTAGGTTATTTGTTGTGTTGAAAAAGTTCAACATCTAGGAAAACATGTTAGATGTAATGTCATGACATCTGACTTGACATCACGACAACAGAATTGATAATTCAGTTACAGTTCTGGTACTTAAATACTCTGAGAATATATGAGGCGTTTCTTGTGGAGAATCTGAAGATCAATCAAGAATCAATCAGAATATTTGAAGAAAATACTGTTTCTAAATATGGAGATATTTTAGGAACTAGAAGATTGAAGACCTTGATTATAGGAGAAGTTTGCTGCTGAGTTGTAACAGCAAGGAGAAAAACTTGCTGAGTTAGGTAATAGGTTATAAATAGCAGATTGTAACCTAGGGCTTAAGGGACACACACAATGTAACATTAGAAGGTGTTTTTAGGTAAGCCTGTCGGTCTGTGGCAAGGTTACCATGTATGTAACTCGAAACCTGTAGGTAAGAGTTTGAGTGTTCTTGGATGAAGCTGTGAAGCAAGTCTAAGTATTTCTGCATTACTCCATATTCATTGTAATGTAGGAAACCAAGTGGGAGGGCACTGCTTCTTGAGTAGGAGTAAGACTTCTGTTGTTGCGACAATAGGAATGGAAACTGGTAGGTTTCTATCTAGGAGTTCCTAGGTATAGGTTGCACTGGGTAGATGATTAAGTGAAGGATGGGAACTTGTGAAGTTTAGTCCTGAATTAATATTGCTAATAGTGGATCTTCTTCCTGGCTTGGTATGCCCCCAGAGTAGGTGTATTACACCGAACTGGGTCAACAACTGATTTGTGTTTTTACCTTCAATACTTTATAATTCTGTCTGTTATACAACAAGGTAAAACTGTAATGTTGAAACAAATGATGTCTCAGAACATGTTAAGACATCATGCTGATATCTGTGCAGGAGAAACAGAACTGTGAAGGTTGCTTGCTCTCTGTTGATCATGGACAGAACTAGGTACATCGTGTGATCTATCCTCTGCACCTTCAAAGTGTATCTGGTACAGCTTGAATAAAACTGTGTGAATGGTACAGATGATGTCAAAAGAGATGAATGGATATCCTGCTGGTTTGTGTGCATGATAAACAGAACTAAGGGGTTTGTTTGCTTCATGGTATGTGATAGATGATGTTGCAACCAATGTTGAGACATCAGGCTATGAATGGATAGTTTACAAACCAAAGCTGTTTGTTCGAGAACTGCAGATATGGCAACCTCTATGCTTCTGTTATACTGAATCACAAAAATTGGGTATCTACCTTGCAGTGTATGTATTATGTCATATCAGATGTCTAGACATTGAGTATAACATCTGAAGACTGGCATACACCAGAATTTCAATTGGTATCAGAGCAGGCATCCTGTTCTGTTTCTGGATGAGATCCATGGGTGTTACTTTCTGGTATCTGCAAGGTCAATTTTAGTACTGAAGATTGTATCTTGGAATGGTTTGTGATTTCCCTGAATGGTCCCTTGAAGTGGGAGGATGGACTATTCGTGACAGGAGCTGTGTGTTTGGCCTGGTTGTGTGGTAGCTGCTCTAGGTTTGATTTTCAAACCTAGGATGTGTGCTCGCCTGAAGTTGTGTGTAGTAGTCATGCGAGGTTTGAACCATAGTCAAACTTGGTCTATTTTCTTAAGGCTAGTCTGGTGGAGTGTGTGTGCAAAGATTGGGTTGTATTATGTTCTTCCGCTATGTAATACCTGGCAAAACTCAAGCTCTGATGTGTTTCCCCTCTTTTGGATTGAAGACCATTGTATTCAAAGAATTCAACATAAACTATTGAAGATGTCACAGATACTTGAGTCCTCTCAAGTCCACTCATGAAGACGTTCTTCGTTCAGGTTGGTAAGAATCACATAACCACTGATTAGTGGAGGGCCTTGTTACAAGGTGATGGAACTAATGTTCTATGTGATGGTGGAACAAGGATGCAGCTACTATTTGAAGAGCATATGTTTTGGGTGTCAAACAAAGGGATATCTTTGTTTGGAACCTACTCCTGACCTGGAAGAGGAGACATCTGTGTGTGCAAAGTTGACAATGGTAAAGTCAACTATGTCTGTATACTCCCGAAGGTTACTTTAGGAGTCAGAACTCTCGAAGTAAAGCTGGTTGAGATGTAACATTGATCAGGGCTGAGCAATTGTTCCCTGAAGTACTATGGTGTGAAGAAAGTCAAGCTCACTTGTTAATAAAAGCCAATGATGGTGCAGCACTATTGCTCCTTCATAGAAATAGATTGGGACTCAGAGTTTGGTTAAGGTATAGCTCTTGGAGTTATGTAAATCTGGTAGGGATGTCATATGTCATATCGAGACATTTGTGCACAATGCATGGATACTTTGTGTGGAGCTTCCATAACTGATAGCTTGAGGGGGAGATTTGGTTAACCTCCTCACATTAGTTCAAGCCTTGTGTTTAGCTGGCTGTTGACCTATGTCACATGGGTTCTGGATGTTGTGTGACATATTTGCAAGGAAGGATTCATCTCTCTCATTCCTAATGATGAATCTGATCTGGTAGGAGTCTCAAGTCGGTTGAAGTAAGTAGAGTTTGACCTAGATATCTCAACTCTTTGGTCTCTCAAAGAAAGAGCTTGCAAGAAGAAGATATTAACACACGAAGAGTATGTCAACGTATCTTACTGGATAATGAGAAGGATTTATGATCAATTGCTATTTGTGACAAGTACAAGTATTTAATTGATTATCCTTGGTGTTCAAGATAACTGAACTGGGAACATTCATTCTTCTAGACCCTGTGAAAAATCACAGGAAGAGTGATACTTTAGAGCTATCTCCTTGGTGACAGCAAAATCATTTAAAAGGTTTCCTGGAGACATGTTCAGACTTAAAACCACAAGAAGAAGAAGACATCATAATCTAGATGATGGTCACTTGGATCAGTCCGAAGATGAATTCAACAACTAGATGTTATAACATAATGCTGCAACATTTGGTTCAACATCAGATTCTTGCTTGGTAAAGTGGCTCATCAGCTTAAGATAGGATTAGATCCTCCAAAAGGATCGTCTCTTTGCAGCTCTTTGGAGTTGTTACATGTTCCTGTCTCAGTATATCTAAGCCTTTTGTGATAACTTGTAACCTGAAGTTCAAATTTCAATTGGAAGATCAGAATACCTTTGGAAGAAGTCTGATAAACATGAAGGTGGCATTTGATTCATGAAGGAGATAATCAAACAGTGGCATGTGGTCTATCTCAGCAGTGGATTCTGAGAATCAAGATAATCAACATATGACAGCTGATTATTATCAAGAAAGTTTAATTCACAGTATGAATGCGTTCAAGCAATATTGTTGAACAGAGGGTGTGCTCTTGAAGACATGAAGATGCGTCTTATGTTTTCCATTCATCAAGGGGTCTTATTTACTTTGAATCAGAAGCTGCATTGAAGGTCCAACTGAGTATTGAATGTGTCCTACTTGTTTCCATGAGGAGAAGTGATTGTCCCTAACAGGGGGAGTATTGGTTTGTACAAAAGGTCTTCATCAAACTTGTAGGATATAAAGTGTGGCACCTTATTAACTATTGGAATGATGTGTTCAAAATTGAAGAAGACTATGTCTGACCAATTGTCATCACATCGGTAATGACATTGTTCCTAATTTCCTCTAAAACTACAGACAGGAGGAAAATTGGATGAAGTATGGATTATTACTAATAAATCCATGTGGAGTAACCATCCTCTTTGAGAAAATGGAATGGCTTCAAGCTGCTAAATCTGAAAATAGCAGAATGTATAACGACATAGGATTTGAGCATGTTTTCATCTGCTAAGAAAACAGAGCTGTTGTGTCTCATTATGAAACAGTTTAGTGAGCTGGAATGTTTAGGTGATAACTTGTCATCTAATAAAGGTATTATATAACTAATGCAGAGTGTAATATACCAACGATGTTTCTTGGAAAGGGGATCCTAAGACAAGGGAGCAGTCTGTTCTAAAAGACAAATGTCTGTTTTAAAAGGGCATCCTGACATGGTCAAAGGGTCAAACCCAAGGGTAGGTACCTGCATTAAAACCAGTCCTAGGGCACTGAAACTGTCAGAGTAAAGTACCAAGGTCGTTACTATCTATGCCAAAGTTGCATTATTTATGAAGACTCTCTCTATTCCTTCTCTTCATCAGAGGGTTTCAGCAATATGAAGTTTGTTAGCATCTGGGAAAATTGTGCATGGGTATGGATCTGTATGGGCAGTCTTTGTCAAATTCTGGCCAAAAAGGGGGAGAAAGATAGGGACTCAGGTGAAAGCAACAGACGGCAATGTCCAGCAAGACTCAGGAGAAAGCAACATAATCCATAAGTAAGTAACTTTGGTTGTGTCTTGTGTTCTGAGTTAAGAGGATAGTTGTGACTTGTGATCTGAGTTACATGATCACAAGTAATAATCTGGAGAAAAGAAATCCTCTTGGGGCATCGATGGAGTGGAGTTGCTCACAGTTGACGACAGAGGTGTGTTGTTTGCTCAAAGGACATCAGCCTCTACAAAAGAAGATGTTAGACAAGATGTTGTAACATCTCAACTGTGTTGTGACCTGGTCCCAAAATACAACTTGCACTTATTTGTTTTAGCCAAAATTTGCCAAAGGGGGAGATTGTAAGTGCCCTGGCTGGAGAGTTGGCTTCATTTGTAAAACAAATAAGAAAGCAAGTTTACCCAGATCCCCTCTGTTGTTTTAATATGTGGTGTTGAAGAAGTTCAACATCTGGACCAACATGTTATGTAAGATGTCACAACATCAGCATGTGACATCGCGCCTGAAACTAAGTACTGTTTAAGTAACTATGCTATATGTTGAATGCTTGTAACAGCTGTGACTTATAACCTAACTATTCTAAGTGATCTAGGTTATTTGTTGTGTTGAAAAAGTTCAACATCTAGGAAAACATGTTAGATGTAATGTCATGACATCTGACTTGACATCACGACAACAGAATTGATAATTCAGTTACAGTTCTGGTACTTAAATACTCTGAGAATATATGAGGCGTTTCTTGTGGAGAATCTGAAGATCAATCAAGAATCAATCAGAATATTTGAAGAAAATACTGTTTCTAAATATGGAGATATTTTAGGAACTAGAAGATTGAAGACCTTGATTATAGGAGAAGTTTGCTGCTGAGTTGTAACAGCAAGGAGAAAAACTTGCTGAGTTAGGTAATAGGTTATAAATAGCAGATTGTAACCTAGGGCTTAAGGGACACACACAATGTAACATTAGAAGGTGTTTTTAGGTAAGCCTGTCGGTCTGTGGCAAGGTTACCATGTATGTAACTCGAAACCTGTAGGTAAGAGTTTGAGTGTTCTTGGATGAAGCTGTGAAGTAAGTCTAAGTATTTCTGCATTACTCCATATTCATTGTAATGTAGGAAACCAAGTGGGAGGGCACTGCTTCTTGAGTAGGAGTAAGACTTCTGTTGTTGCGACAATAGGAATGGAAACTGGTAGGTTTCTATCTAGGAGTTCCTAGGTATAGGTTGCACTGGGTAGATGATTAAGTGAAGGATGGGAACTTGTGAAGTTTAGTCCTGAATTAATATTGCTAATAGTGGATCTTCTTCCTGGCTTGGTATGCCCCCAGAGTAGGTGTATTACACCGAACTGGGTCAACAACTGATTTGTGTTTTTACCTTCAATACTTTATAATTCTGTCTGTTATACAACAAGGTAAAACTGTAATGTTGAAACAAATGATGTCTCAGAACATGTTAAGACATCATGCTGATATCTGTGCAGGAGAAACAGAACTGTGAAGGTTGCTTGCTCTCTGTTGATCATGGACAGAACTAGGTACATCGTGTGATCTATCCTCTGCACCTTCAAAGTGTATCTGGTACAGCTTGAATAAAACTGTGTGAATGGTACAGATGATGTCAAAAGAGATGAATGGATATCCTGCTGGTTTGTGTGCATGATAAACAAAACTAAGGGGTTTGTTTGCTTCATGGTATGTGATAGATGATGTTGCAACCAATGTTGAGACATCAGGCTATGAATGGATAGTTTACAAACCAAAGCTGTTTGTTCGAGAACTGCAGATATGGCAACCTCTATGCTTCTGTTATACTGAATCACAAAAATTGGGTATCTACCTTGCAGTGTATGTATTATGTCATATCAGATGTCTAGACATTGAGTATAACATCTGAAGACTGGCATACACCAGAATTTCATGGCTGAAGGGAAGTTGAAACGGGTCAGATTATACACTAAGGCCTAAACAAAGTCTTGTTCTAGAGATTAACAAAAAAACAAGCCACCTTCAAACAACCCTAATCCCCACCGATTTCGTTTCTTCTCTCACGATTCCCTCAATCTCCTCAACCTTGCATCGCCAATAATCGCCAACCTTGTAAAATGCAGGACAGCAAGCTTCACCTTTTATGCATGTGCTTAAACTTCTTTGGCTTGGGGTACGTCTTCTTCTTACACTTCTTGGCGTCACCACGGAGGCGGAGGACAAGGTGAATAGTGGATTCATCCTGGATGTTGTAGTCAGCGGGAGTGCGGTGACAACGGGTATGCGTTGAAAAGATGACGGATATGGGTAGCTAGCAGAATTGGGGCGATGATGAACCGAAGGGTGAGTTGAGCGACGGTGAGCTGAAGGCAAGCGATGGAGAGAGCTTGTTCCGAAGGTTGGAGAAGGTGCTAGGGTTTGGAGTTGCGGATTTGAGAGTGGCAGAAGAATTGGATGAAGATGATAGTGATGAAACGTAAAGTCCGAATTGGTAATTAAAACAAGGTTTGTGAATTTCTATATTATTTCAAATTGACTTTAAATTAACAGTGTGTTTATGATTGTGTTGGTCTTGCTTATTGAATTTGAAATTTATCGATCGAGTTATTGCCGGTGTTTAAATAGGGATTTGACGTGTTGCTGTAGCAGAACAGGGGTAGGGTCGAAAGGAAGCTGACGCGTGGAGGGAGAGGGAGTTAAAGTGATGGTAGCGGATTGGTTTGGATGACGCTGTTTATGAAAGAAAGAAAGGGATTTTGGAGGTGAACAACTGAGATTATTGCAGCAAGAAGAATGGATACGATGGCGAGTGGCATGATGGAGGAAAGCAGTGGCGGATTGGGTGTTATCATATCGGAAATGGAGAACTTGGTTGGTGAGTTGTTATTAGTGTCCCTGAGGAAATTCTATCAACAAAAATGGATTTCCATTCCAGATGGCTCTAATGAGATTTCCATTACAGATTTCCATCCCATCAAACCCCATCACCTTTGTTGTTTCATTTACCGGTGCTACTTTCTTCATAGTCTCATACTAATCGCTCTCACCGCAATTCTTACTCATCTCCTAATACAAGACCAAAATCGAACCAAACTCAAAATCTGGCTTCAATGTCGATTAAACATTTCTTGCTACCTTAGATGTGCTAAACTTTAGGGAAAGCTTTAGTAAGTTTTCTGCACTATTTTCTAACACTTTTTATTTTAATGTTTGGATTCTTGTTCTATTTCAGCTTTTAAATATGATGCTAGTAATGGGTTTGCATATTCAAAAATGGGAATGATGGTGGTTTAAAGCTTACCTACGATACTGAGAATCGTATCGGTTATTGTTGAAACAAACTCTTTCCGAATGCGTAGAAGAATACTAGAGGGAAATCTACATTAGGTACAAATTCTTCTTATAATTTCTTCGACTCCAGTTGTTGTTGTTTCAAAATTTGTTTCAGTCTTTGTTGAAGTTGCATTTTAGCTGCGAATCGTGTTAAACTGGTATTCTGTTACAGGCAGCTTGAAGAGGACTATCGATGGCATGAAGCTTTGAACTTTGATTTTCTTCCCACGACTATGGGTGTCGTTGTAACTCTGAGCATTAAGAGCTTGAAGAAAAGGAGCATCAACAAGAAACGGTTCTGAGACAGGGAAACATGGTGATAAGGTAGGATTTTGGTGAGTTCTCACGTCTTGCTATGAATCTTTGTAGTTTCCATAAAGAGAGAGATTTAGAAGTTTTGGATCCCCCCTTTTTCTGTTAACAAAGTTTGAGCTTTATAGAGAGAAAAAGAAAGGATGAATTTTTTGGGGAAATGGTTTTATTGTAACTATTCTATTGTTTTTTCGATGCAGGTATTTGGTGTTTATTTGGTTTTGGTCAGTATGCTGGATGGTTTGGCAATATGCTTAGAAATGGTTTAGCAATATGCAGGTTGGTCTAGCAGTATGCTTGTTCCATGGTTTTGTGCTATGCAGGTTTCATGGTTTTGTGCTATGCAGGTTCCATGGTTTTGTGCTATGCAGGTTCCATGGTTTTGTGCTATGCAGGTTTCATGGTTTTGTGCTATGCAGGTTTCATGGTTTTGTGCTATGCAGGTTCCATGGTTTTGGCGAAAAAAAATGGACTATGGTCTCTTTCTTGGTAGTCTTCTCTATATTCCTTTATGCAGGCTAAGACTTATCCTTTTTGAAGGAGTTCCCTTCTCATATGACCGTTGGTATCTTTGCTCATGGCTCAGGTCTGAATATATTTAATGTATTTTCCTGATGTTCTGCATATATGCTGCTTCATATGTTTGACTTCATTCCTATTTCATGCTTAAATCAAAACCTGCAAAACTAAGCCTCTTCTTCTCTCTACCTCAAGTACAGAAATGATACATAAATGATATCTTGTACTGCTGTTCTGAAAAACCAAACAGGCTGGAATATGATGAAAAATGGAAACATATATTGCTTGCATTCATAATTTTAAGACTGCACATGTTTGAAATTGCATATTGTTGGAATTGCATTTTCTTTTGTCTTGCATATCTCTCCTATGTGGTTGCAGGTTAACGTTGCTTGTTGTTATGTGAACTTACACATGCTGTTTTTTTATGGTTTATGCAGCTTTGACCAAAATTGAATTTATGCATATTTGAAATATGCAGTGGGCTTTTTGATAAAATGCAATTGATTTTGAAATGTGCTATTTTTTAATTGTGCATTCATTTAAAAATTCCTCTCTTTTTTGTGAACCGGGAGAAATCCCGTGATTTGCAAAAAAGAGTAACTGATTCCGGCCATTGCTTTTAATGATGAACATTAAATTTATTTTCTGCATTTTAATTATTTATTCAATTCTGACTTTTCTTTTAATCGTTTTTTTTTGCAGGTAAAATTTAAATGAGCAGACAAGAGCATTGGATAGAAGATTAGAATTAGAATTTAGAAAAATAGCTTTTTATTTACTTTAAGCATTTATGTAATTGTCTTTATAAATATTTTGTAATAACACAACATTTAAATGACAATTGTAATAAATAGAATAAAGTGAATAAAAATTCTATTATTTCTCAATTAATTCTTTTTCTTTCCAATTATTTATTTATTGTTTATAATTCTTTAAATTATATAATGACTGAAAATCAAATCCAATCATTTAAATTCAGAATGATAAACAAATAAATAAATATCATTGATCAATTAATAACTTCAATTATTTACTTTATTATTATTTTTAATTCTTCTAAATTATAATAACTTGAAAAAATAGAATTTCAGCTATTTATTTTTAGAACAATAAATAATCAAATAAACATTGCTTGATCAATTGATAGACTCCTTTTCAAATGTTTATTTCATTATTCGTAAACCTTTAAATTATATAATAACGGAAAACAGGTTCCCATTATTTAAATTTAGGATAATGAATAATTAATAAACATTATTTGACCCATTAATAAACCTTTTCTCAAATAATCTTTTTATTATTTATAAATCTTTAAATTACGTAATAATCGAAAATAAATTCCAATTATTTGAATTTAAGATAATAAATAATTAATGAACATTGTTTAAGTCTTGATCAGTTAATAAATTTAGCGTTCAACAAATAAACAGCTCCCGACTCGAAAAAGTTATGAATTTTTAACTGCTTTGAAAATTTGATAAAATAGGTCAAAACTCTTGCAATGCGAATGGTGCAGATGGAAGACGGTATCTTAGGTCAAAATTTGGGGTACAACAGCTTCCCCTATTTAAGTTCCTTCTATCCGGAGATATGAAGATTAAAAATCTTCGTTTCGACGAGATTGAAGGTACTTAAATACATAATTACGCAAATTTTGCCCTAAGATGCCGTCATCATGCAGTGATATGAATGTAGTGCTTGAATTCACAGAGAAAGATATTGTATGAAACAAGATAATGCTGGGGGAATCGAACACCAACAAAACACAGAGACATGAATTATACGCTACTGGGGAAACAAGCTATCGACTTCAAACGACAGACTCCTGACAGCGAATAAAAAAACGAGGGAACACAACCTCTAACCCTAACAAAGAGGGCATCTTACATAGGCCATAACAGATTATTGATCCAAAACAGTGAGTTCGCAACTCAAGGTCGACGGTAGACAGAGAGTATCAAATTGCTGATAACTGGTTACCGACTTCTGGAGGTGTAGATTCGTACCAGACTTTCTCTGCGAGATTTTCAGAGATACTCGTGAATGCTGAGGTAATAAGACTGTAGATACGAAGGTTGTTCAAATAAAGAAAAACTGCAATTTGTTGTTGTCCAGAGAAAATACCGATAACAAACAAGTTGCTCAAATAAAGAAGCTACCACTTGCTGTTTTTCCAAAGAAAATACCGATAACATACAAGCTGCTCAAATAAAGAGGCTACCACTTGCTGTCGTCCGAAGAAAATACCGATAACATACAAGCTGCTCAAATAAAGAGGCTACCACTTGCTGTATTCCAGAAAAGTAATAACGTACTGGTAACTCATGAAGAGTTTGCTGCTTGTTGCTTTCAGAAAAATAAAATGACGCACTAGTAGTTCGTGAAGAACTGCTGCTCGGCGCTTTCAAAAAGAAGTAAAAATGACGCACTAGTAGCTCATGAAGAACTGCTGCTCGGCGCTTCAGAAAAAGATAAAATGACGCACTAGTAGCTCATGAAGAACTGCTGCTCGGCGCTTTCGAAAAGATAAAAAAAAATGACGCACTAGTAGCTCATGAAGAACTGCTGCTCGGCGCTTTCGAAAAGATAAAATGACGCACTAGTAGCTCATGAAGAACTGCTGCTCGGCGCTTTCGAAAAGATAAAAATGACGCACTAGTAGCTCATGAAGAACTGCTGCTCGGCGCTTTCGAAAAGATAAAAATGACGCACTAGTAGCTCATGAAGAACTGCTGCTCGGCGCTTTCAAAAAGATAAAATGACGCACTAGTAGCTCATGAAGAACTGCTGCTCGGCGCTTTCGAAAAGATAAAATGACGCACTAGTAGCTCATGAAGAACTGCTGCTCGGCGCTTTCGAAAAGATAAAATGACGCACTAGTAGCTCATGAAGAACTGCTGCTCGGCGCTTTCAGAAAAGTAACGTACCAGTTGCTCGTGAAGAGCTGCCGCTTGTCGTTTTCCAACGGTGTCTATAACATACAAGTTGCTCATGAAGAGCTAACACTTGTCGTTTTCCAACGGTGTCTATAACATACAAGTTGCTCATGAAGAGCTAACACTTGTCGTTTTCCAAAATAATTCGGAAGGAAACTGCGATGATATTGGCAGAGAATAAAATCTTCATCAAAGAGAACCCTGAATCAATCCTTCCCGAGGAGATCATATACTTTAACGTGCAAAATAAATGCACCAACCGTCTAGGTCGCAATTTCACTGGGGAAAATCACTGAGATAGCCTATGCAAGAGGCAACAACTTCATCCAGGAATAACCAGAGAGAAAACAGTCAAACAAGACTCCTCCCAATGAGAAAGTAAATCGATTGGGGAAATTATCCTATCCAGAAATGGACAAGGTAAGCTAAATCAAAAATCATCCACGAGGATTAGCTCAGTTGGGGAATTAGAAAGGAGGCACATTTTATGCTTAAGTTGGCACTCTATTTGGAGAGATCAAATGTGCTATTTGAAAAGACACAACCAAGGTGTACGAACTCAAAGACAACAACAAATTCAATTGTGCATGCATGAGGCAATGGTGAATGAATAAATGAATGTCATGTATATGCTGACGAAACCGACAGGGGAGATGAACAGAAGATGATAAGACATCATAGTACAACCCGACACTCGGCTAATCTCAAAAGGAGGGGAACATCACTGGAGATAGAAGACAAATGCCATCACTGGAGCAAAGTCCTTTCAAAGCTTAAATCTCTTGGGAGAGGAAGATATTTCAAGTAAAAAACCCAAAATCCAGTCTTCTACTGCTGACAACCCATTGAAAGGATAACAACACGAACAAATGCTTCAGCTGGAAAGAGTCATGCTTAGCTGGAGATACTGGGAACACCACCCTCTGATAAAGTGTGCGATACATAACACACATTCCGACAAGTCTAGATTGCCCCTGGGACCAAATTGGATGCCCCAAATTACTGCTGACGAGCTGCATGATGCACGACGATTCTTGCGAATAACTTCACTTCTCAAATGCCCCAAGCTAAAAGGTTGATGGCGAGAAAACGTCTCAAGAAGGTTTACAAAAGACCTGGCATTCACCATGCTTTGGTGTCTTCAAACTCTTAGAGGAAATCATCCAATCTTGACGCGATTGCCCCGGATTGACTGTAGTTAGCATAACAAAGTCTTCGAATTTTTCCCCCAAACGAACAAACCAATTGGGAAAAGCAACAACTAGGAGAAGCAACCTGTCCATGCTTAAGGTCTTCAACTGACATGCCCCTGGATATGATTTTCTTGAATTGATTCTCCAATTACTCAACATAATTTCAAGCCTTAAAAGGGTAAACTCATCACTGGTGTTTATGTGAGCTTCCTTGATATCAAACAAATGTTTTGCAGTTAGAAAAAGTTTACAATGAGAATGAGAATTCTAATGCAACAGTTATATAAGTCTTGAAGATTTTTGAAAGATATCGCACAAATTTTGCGAGTTAGAGCATCATTTATTTTTGTATAGGAAAAACATATGCTACCAACATAACTATTTAAAACATTCATGGGAGTCAGGAACACTATCTCATTGAAGTATGCTTTCAACATAACCTTGCTTCAATTAGGGCTTTTGAAGGTTGTAATGTGGTCTGATTCGTGGTTTTTTTAGAAAAAGATTTTAAGGCTCAAAATATTTGGTGCCCACCCATTCTTCATGATGTTCTCCAACTCTATGTTCGGTTAATTCAACATGAGTGTTCATCTCTCAAAGGATTTTGTGACGGTAACATCTTCCTTGCGAATTTTGAACACTCAATCAGATTAACTGAAAACTACCCTGCCCCAGGTTAAAATTCAAGGTTTTTTCGTATAGAAAAGAAACTTCTGCTTCAAAGGCTCAAAAGGGGTTAGCAAGGGATTATCTTCCTTATATCTCCAGTGTGTAGGGATTTGAAACAATGCCTGTACATCATCAACAAGATCTTATTCAAAAGCATGCAACCGAAGATTTTGTGTTCTTTAGATCATCATCCCCCCTTCAATCTCTGCCTAGGCAAGAGAATGGGCAACATGTTGGTATCATAATGCAAAAAGAAATTTAAAATTTGAAAGCAAATATGATTGAAACGAATGAATTTCTTCAAGCCAAACATACTCATTGTATTAAAATAATCATTCAGACGCAAACAAGTTCTTACATGCAAACAATGTTTCGATAAATAAGAAAAGCTACAAAAGCGGAAACAAGTTAATAATCTGGGAAGGCTTTCCACTTGAACTACCGAAAACACCTTCAAAAACTCAAAGTCACCCTCAATCGTGTTTACTCTTCGGCGCCCGTTTGATTTGAACTTCAAAACCAACGTCCTTGAATGATAAGATACCACCTCGGACCAACTTCTGAACCTCAATCTTTAAAGCAAAGCAACCCTCCAAGTCATGCCCAGGAGCACCTTGATGAAAAGTACAAGCCAAATCAGCTTTGTAGTTCCAATGTATCTTCTTAGGGACCTTCGGTGGAGGTCGGGTTTGAACCAAATTCCTCTGCATCAGGATAGGGAACAACTCTGTATAGGTGATTGGGATTGAATCAAACTGGGTTTTCCTCTGATTAGGAACTTGCTGATTCTGTTGATGAACGTGATGATTCTGATGATGATTATCTCTTCCTCTGGTTCTCTTCTTGGAAAAGTCATTATCAAACTTCTTCACACCATTAACTGAGCTACCCACTTCATATAAACATCCTTTTCCGACATCTTCTTCTAGACGCACTCCCACATTCACCTTGTCAGGAAAGTCATCAGGTGCATTAACCGTCACCTTTTCATGAGAAAAAGATTTTAGAGTCTCCGTGAAGACCTTTATCCTTGCTTCCTCCCTCCTAGAAGGATTGACTTGGGAGGAGATCAGAATTTCAACCAAACCAGTTAAGTGATCCAAGCCAGCTTTCAAAATAGTCACCTCTCTGCGGAGTTCAGAAACCTCTTGCTTGATATTCTCCATTATCCTCTTAGCGCGAGTGTTGTACTAGTGAGACCAAGGGAAAAAATAAGACTCGGAAAAAGACCTTTGAAAGTGAGACAAAGAAAATGTAGAATGATGTATGATATGCAAAAGAGAGTTTTATTTGACTTTCAAGGAACTCAAGATATCAAGTTATAAACATCCAAGTATGAAGATAACAGATGAATTTTAAATTGGCTCCAAACATTGATCAAGTTATCGTCAAGATCAATCATCCATTTTGGTGGATTAGGGTTTTCGCCCTATCGACACCCAAGATCCATTGAGTTTGACGAAACTAGTGATGTTTACAAAGAAAGACCTCCAAACTCCTTCAAAGTCAATTGAAAAGAGTTTTATGGATGCATGAATGCATGGCGATGCGACAACCACAAGCAAGGTCAAAAACATGGGGTTTAAAGGTTCAACGTTCCGCATGGAGTCGAGGGTAAAGCCCACCCAAAGGTATGTACTAACGTTTCAATCGCACCTGTAAGACAAGGTTCTAAGAGTTCCCAGAGTCTACATTCCTCCTTCGGATATTGCCAACGTCTGGATTACTCGATAATTAGCAATATTCTCAAGAGAAACTCGTCCGAGCGTAGCATCGCGTAACAACTACTTCCGAATTACTCCGTTATAGTCTCCGCGCTACATCTAAAAAGGCCAAGATGGGTTAGGGTTCTACGGTCCTCAACTTCTAGGGCTCCTAGGTCGAAAATAATAATGTCTTCCCGATTACTCGGTAAACAAATATTAAGTTCAAGAGGGCCTTCCATTGAGTGGGGGATCTCATGCCTCCTTCTTCGGGATTACTCCCTCAAAGTTAACATGACTATACCGCCCGTCCTATTCCTTAAGTGTTACTTAATCCGGGTATAGGATTCGTCCTTTGCAAAGAAAACCCAAACACCCCAATTTAAACATATAATCAAGCAAATCAAATAATAGTAAACAGATAAAACAAATTAGGCTTAACCCACTTAGGGATGGACCAGCAAGAGGTCAATCTGTCCCCAGCAGAGTCGCCAATTCTGTAGCGATAAAAAATGTAGCGGGGTAAATCGGAGATCGAATTATTGATTAATTCGTCTCGCAAAAGCAAGAGTCGCCACCGCGCTTTATTGTTTCCAAAGGAAAAGGGAAAAGAGCGAAATAAAACCCTAAATATGCAATGTAAATAAAAATACAAATACAAAGCGTTTTTGAAAAGAGATCTTATGGTTCGGGGGTTGGTTATACAATGGGAAGGTATTAGCACCCAATGCATCTATAGTACTCTATAGGAACCTTTTGAAATATCTGTTTTTTAAAATTGATCGCTTGATTGAAAATAAATCGTTTTGGCCGAAAAAAAGATACGGACGGGTTTTTGAAGATACGACGACCTAACGTCGAAGTTTTGACTTAAAATGGTATAAGTTTGGAAGAAATTGGATATTTGAGGAAAAATTATCCTAAGTTTCAATGAAATGAGAGTATTCGCTCGATCGTTTTTGAGGACATGAAGTCAACAAAAATTAGACAATTCCCTTTGGATTGGCGCAAACAGAATAATCAAGTAAGTGCGAGATATTTAAACGGAAAATTATGAGATAAATGATTTACAACAAATTAAATAAGAGACTGAGTGTGTGAACATGCATTTTTTAGATTTTTGTTTAATATATGAAAAGAAAAGTGTTTTAATTTGTTACGCATTTTAACATAGATAAAAAGTAATGAGAATTAAAACATTGACGCTTGAGAATTCATAAAAGAAAAGAAGTAAATAAATCAATGTCAAATAAGTAATAAGAAACTAATTTAAAAGAAACATGAATCACAACTAAACAAGTAATATTGGAATGTTAGATAAATAAATATTAAAAGCTCACAAGAAACTTAAATTAGTTTTAAAGACTAAACTAAATAATTATATTATCCAAAAAAATGTGATTGCCACTTAATTGATTCTAAAAGAATAAAATAACTAAGTAATTAAATGATAATACTAAGAGGCTATTTTATAAGAAAATAATATAAAGGTTGAAAGATTAGAAAGCCAGGGGGGTGTCTAGAGTAACTTAGTGGTGTGGCTGAAGGGAAGTTGAAACGGGTCAGATTATACACTAAGGCCTAAACAAAGTCTTGTTCTAGAGATTAACAAAAAAACAAGCCACCTTCAAACAACCCTCATCCCCACCGATTTCGTTTCTTCTCTCACGATTCCCTCAATCTCCTCAACCTTGCATCGCCAATAATCGCCAACCTTGTAAAATGCAGGACAACAAGCTTCACCTTTTATGCATGTGCTTAAACTTCTTTGGCTTGGGGTACGTCTTCTTCTTACACTTCTTGGCGTCACCACGGAGGCGGAGGACAAGGTGAAGAGTGGATTCATCCTGGATGTTGTAGTCAGCGGGAGTGCGGTGACAACGGGTATGCGTTGAAAAGATGACGGATATGGGTAGCTAGCAGAATTGGGGCGATGATGAACCGAAGGGTGAGTTGAGCGACGGTGAGCTGAAGGCAAGCGATGGAGAGAGCTTGTTCCGAAGGTTGGAGAAGGTGCTAGGGTTTGGAGTTGCGGATTTGAGAGTGGCAGAAGAATTGGATGAAGATGATAGTGATGAAACGTAAAGTCCGAATTGGTAATTAAAACAAGGTTTGTGAATTTCTATATTATTTCAAATTGACTTTAAATTAACAGTGTGTTTATGATTGTGTTGGTCTTGCTTATTGAATTTGAAATTTATCGATCGAGTTATTGACGGTGTTTAAATAGGGATTTGACGTGTTGCTGTAGCAGAACAGGGGTAGGGTCGAAAGGAAGCTGACGCGTGGAGGGAGAGGGAGTTAAAGTGATGGTAGCGGATTGGTTTGGATGACGCTGTTTATGAAAGAAAGAAAGGGATTTTGGAGGTGAACAACTGAGATTATTGCAGCAAGAAGAATGGATACGATGGCGAGTGGCATGATGGAGGAAAGCAGTGGCGGATTGGGTGTTATCATATCGGAAATGGAGAACTTGGTTGGTGAGTTGTTATTAGTGTCCCTGAGGAAATTCTATCAACAAAAATGGATTTCCATTCCAGATGGCTCTAATGAGATTTCCATTACAGATTTCCATCCCATCAAACCCCATCACCTTTGTTGTTTCATTTACCGGTGCTACTTTCTTCATAGTCTCATACTAATCGCTCTCACCGCAATTCTTACTCATCTCCTAATACAAGACCAAAATCGAACCAAACTCAAAATCTGGCTTCAATGTCGATTAAACATTTCTTGCTACCTTAGATGTGCTAAACTTTAGGGAAAGCTTTAGTAAGTTTTCTGCACTATTTTCTAACACTTTTTATTTTAATGTTTGGATTCTTGTTCTATTTCAGCTTTTAAATATGATGCTAGTAATGGGTTTGCATATTCAAAAATGGGAATGATGGTGGTTTAAAGCTTACCTACGATACTGAGAATCGTATCGGTTATTGTTGAAACAAACTCTTTCCGAATGCGTAGAAGAATACTAGAGGGAAATCTACATTAGGTACAAATTCTTCTTATAATTTCTTCGACTCCAGTTGTTGTTGTTTCAAAATTTGTTTCAGTCTTTGTTGAAGTTGCATTTTAGCTGCGAATCGTGTTAAACTGGTATTCTGTTACAGGCAGCTTGAAGAGGACTATCGATGGCATGAAGCTTTGAACTTTGATTTTCTTCCCACGACTATGGGTGTCGTTGTAACTCTGAGCATTAAGAGCTTGAAGAAAAGGAGCATCAACAAGAAACGGTTCTGAGACAGGGAAACATGGTGATAAGGTAGGATTTTGGTGAGTTCTCACGTCTTGCTATGAATCTTTGTAGTTTCCATAAAGAGAGAGATTTAGAAGTTTTGGATCCCCCCTTTTTCTGTTAACAAAGTTTGAGCTTTATAGAGAGAAAAAGAAAGGATGAATTTTTTGGGGAAATGGTTTTATTGTAACTATTCTATTGTTTTTTCGATGCAGGTATTTGGTGTTTATTTGGTTTTGGTCAGTATGCTGGATGGTTTGGCAATATGCTTAGAAATGGTTTAGCAATATGCAGGTTGGTCTAGCAGTATGCTTGTTCCATGGTTTTGTGCTATGCAGGTTTCATGGTTTTGTGCTATGCAGGTTCCATGGTTTTGTGCTATGCAGGTTCCATGGTTTTGTGCTATGCAGGTTTCATGGTTTTGTGCTATGCAGGTTTCATGGTTTTGTGCTATGCAGGTTCCATGGTTTTGGCGAAAAAAATGGACTATGGTCTCTTTCTTGGTAGTCTTCTCTATATTCCTTTATGCAGGCTAAGACTTATCCTTTTTGAAGGAGTTCCCTTCTCATATGACCGTTGGTATCTTTGCTCATGGCTCAGGTCTGAATATATTTAATATATTTTCCTGATGTTCTGCATATATGCTGCTTCATATGTTTGACTTCATTCCTATTTCATGCTTAAATCAAAACCTGCAAAACTAAGCCTCTTCTTCTCTCTACCTCAAGTACAGAAATGATACATAAATGATATCCTGTACTGCTGTTCTGAAAAACCAAACAGGCTGGAATATGATGAAAAATGGAAACATATATTGCTTGCATTCATAGTTTTAAGACTGCACGTGTTTGAAATTGCATATTGTTGGAATTGCATTTTCTTTTGTCTTGCATATCTCTCCTATGTGGTTGCAGGTTAACGTTGCTTGTTGTTATGTGAACTTACACATGCTGTTTTTTTATGG
The DNA here is from genome assembly GCA_948472305.1 of Vicia faba. Taxonomy (NCBI): domain Eukaryota; kingdom Viridiplantae; phylum Streptophyta; class Magnoliopsida; order Fabales; family Fabaceae; genus Vicia; species Vicia faba. Next base: position 1,006,396,992 of record OX451740.1, on the reverse strand, counting down.
TTTATGCAGCTTTGACCAAAATTGAATTTATGCATATTTGAAATATGCAGTGGGCTTTTTGATAAAATGCAATTGATTTTGAAATGTGCTATTTTTTAATTGTGCATTCATTTAAAAATTCCTCTCTTTTTTGTGAACCGGGAGAAATCCCGTGATTTGCAAAAAAGAGTAACTGATTCCGGCCATTGCTTTTAATGATGAACATTAAATTTATTTTCTGCATTTTAATTATTTATTCAATTCTGACTTTTCTTTTAATCGTTTTTTTTTTGCAGGTAAAATTTAAATGAGCAGACAAGAGCATTGGATAGAAGATTAGAATTAGAATTTAGAAAAATAGCTTTTTATTTACTTTAAGCATTTATGTAATTGTCTTTATAAATATTTTGTAATAACACAACATTTAAATGACAATTGTAATAAATAGAATAAAGTGAATAAAAATTCTATTATTTCTCAATTAATTCTTTTTCTTTCCAATTATTTATTTATTGTTTATAATTCTTTAAATTATATAATGACTGAAAATCAAATCCAATCATTTAAATTCAGAATGATAAACAAATAAATAAATATCATTGATAAATTAATAACTTCAATTATTTACTTTATTATTATTTTTAATTCTTCTAAATTATAATAACTTGAAAAAATAGAATTTCAGCTATTTATTTTTAGAACAATAAATAATCAAATAAACATTGCTTGATCAATTGATAGACTCCTTTTCAAATGTTTATTTCATTATTCGTAAACCTTTAAATTATATAATAACGGAAAACAGGTTCCCATTATTTAAATTTAGGATAATGAATAATTAATAAACATTATTTGACCCATTAATAAACCTTTTCTCAAATAATCTTTTTATTATTTATAAATCTTTAAATTACGTAATAATCGAAAATAAATTCCAATTATTTGAATTTAAGATAATAAATAATTAATGAACATTGTTTAAGTCTTGATCAGTTAATAAATTTAGCGTTCAACAAATAAACAGCTCCCGACTCGAAAAAGTTATGAATTTTTAACTGCTTTGAAAATTTGATAAAATAGGTCAAAACTCTTGCAATGCGAATGGTGCAGATGGAAGACGGTATCTTAGGTCAAAATTTGGGGTACAACAGCAGGTTCGTCCAATCTTTCAATGATAATCCGGGGAGCCTCGTTGTCCCAATTGACTTTGAACATAGAAGACATCGTAGCCAGCGCGTCCGCCAACTGATTCTCCTCTCTTGGGAAGTGTTCAAAGGTTATCTCCTCGAAATAGGGAAGCAATGTCAACACATACTCCTTGTAAGGAATAAGATTTGGGTGTTTCATATCCCACTCGCCTTTGATCTGACTGATCACGAGAGCGGAATCTCCGAAGACACTCAGAAACTTAATCCTTAGGTCGATTTCTGCTCGAAGACCCATGATACATGCCTCATACTCCGCCATATTGTTGGTGCAGTTGAAACATAGTCGGGCGGTGAACGGAGAATGAGAGCCTTTAGGAGATATGATCACGGCGCCAATGCCATTACCCAAAGCGTTCAAAGCCCCATCAAAGTACATAGACCATCGGGATCCTTCCTCAGGTCCTTCATCCGGTTCAGGTGTCTCACAATCGGTTACCAACATGATATTCTCATCCAGAAATTTCAAAGTTCATATACTGGTAATCATCCACTGCCTAATGTGCCAAATGGTCTGCCAACACACTTCCCTTGATTGCCTTTTGGGTCGTATACTGGATGTCATACTCAGTCAAGATCATCTGCCATCTTGCTATTCTTCTGGACAAGGCAGGCTTTTCAAAGATATACTTGATTGGATCCATTTTTGAAATCAACAGAGTAGTGTGAGTCAGCATATACTGTCTCAGCCGGAGAGCAGGCCATGCCAAAGCACAGCAAGTTTTCTTGATCAACGAGTATCGGGTCTCGCAGTCGGTAAACTTTTTGCTAAGGTAATAAATAGCATGCTCTTTTCGGCCAGACTCATCATGTTGACCCAGCACACACCCCATTGAGTTGTAGAGTACTGTCAAGTATAAGATCAGAGGTCTCCCTTCAACTGGTGGCATCAGAATGGGTGGCTCTTGGAGATACTCTTTGATTCTTTCGAAAGCGACCTGGCATTCATCGTTCCAACGTACCACTTGATCTTTCTTCAGTAGCTTGAAGATTGGCTCACAAGTAGCAGTCAGGTGCGAGATGAATCGGGAAATATAGTTCAGTCGTCCCAGGAAGCCTCTGACTTCTTTCTCTGTTTTGGGAGCTAGCATTTCCTGTATAGCTTTCACCTTTGCAGGATCCACTTGAATACCTTTATCGCTGACGATGAAACCCAACAACTTACCAGATCTCACCCCGAAGGTGCACTTGTTCGGGTTTAACCTCAGCTTGTACAACTTCAACCTGTCAAACAACTTCTGAAGGTGGTCCAGATGTTCTTCCTCCATCTGGGATCTTGCAATCATGTCGTCGACGTATACCTCAATCTCATGATGGATCATGTCATCAAATAAAGCAACCATGGCACGCTGATACGTTGCCCCAGCATTCTTCAATCCAAAGGGCATGACCTTGTAGCAAAAAGTGCCCCACTGAGTAACAAAAGTTATCTTCTTCATGTCTCCGGGAGCCATTTTAATCTGATTATAACCGGAGAAACCATCCATAAAGGAGAATACCTTATGTTGAGCAGTGTTGTCAACCAGAACATTAATATGAGGTAGAGGGAAGTCATCTTTGGGTGTGATACGGTGGGAGAACTGACTAGGGTTTTGCGTTTGTTTTCGCAAATGTTTCGGTTGAGCAAGAGTCACCACCGACTTTTTATTTTATCCTAAGGAAAGGTTTAAAAAGCACAGCAAAAACCTTTGAGATTTTTCTTGGGTTCGGGGAGTAGATTATAGAAAGGGAAGGTATTAGCACCCTTTCTATCCATGGTTATCCATGGGCTCTTAGGTACATGCTTAGATCAACTTGCCTTGGTTTTCAATTGTTTGAAATGGTGCTTGATGTGTGGTTTTGAAAATGTTTTTGAAAAGATGCCTTGTATAGGCTACCCTTGTAACAATTCTTTACTCGAATGTTTTACAAAAGGTGTTTTGTCTTTTAAAAAAATGTTTCAAGGTTTTTTGAAAGTTTGTTTTGAAAGTGTTTGTGAAGTGGGTTTTGAAATTAGGCAAGCATTTTCTTTGCAAATTGACAAGTACTTAAGAGTTATCTACCCTAAAGTTTTCTCAAAGATTTTTGTTATGTTTTAAACCTTTTGACAATTTTGTTCCACCATTGCATTTGGTGGACAATCTTGTATTAGGAGGTGAAAGGGACAGGCGCGGGTCATCGTTTAGACCATAATTGCAATAGTGTTAAATGTCTTTGGGAAATTTTTCTTTAAAAGAGACTTGATCATTCGTGTAGGCAACATTTTGAGGGACTATGATCATTTGATTGTTTGTTTTACCCAAAGAAGTTCAACATGCAATATGGCCCAATTATTTGAAGGCAATAAAGTGGAGTACCCTAGGGGTGCAAGTGTGAAATGTGTTGTCCATTTTCATGCTTATTTATCTTGAGATTAGGTCCAACTATTTTGTTCATTTTTATTCGCGCACAAACCCTAATTCTAGCATAGTATGTTTAGAAAGCATTTAAAGTGCGAAATTTAAATTCCTACGCTATTACAACACAATAATATGGGGAGGGGGGTACAATATTTCAAATGGGGAGATATTTAGACAAGAAATTGAATCTAAGTTATTACATCATTTGCTTTGAATATTTACAATATGATTAAAAGCATAAATAAAATAGAAATAAAACAAATATGCAAGAATGCAAAAAGAATTTTTATATGTATAAAAAAAGTATTATTTATGTAAAATAAAAAGAAAATAAAAAGATATTATTTTTAGAGTATTTTCATATTTTAGGGTAAAACCCTAATTTTAAATCAAAAAGGGATATTAATCAATTAATTCATATAATAATTATTATTTACATACAAAAAATAAAATAAAATATTGTATATTGGTAAAAAGGGCATTTTTTAGTATTAAATGTTAAAAAATAAAATATGTACATTTTTTGGTATTTTTATCCTAAGTATATTAATATATACCTATATATTTATATTATTTACAAAATATGTAATATATGTATTAGTTAATAATATTTAATATTTAAATAAAAAAGTAATTTTCTATAACATGTTTTCAGGAGGTAAAAATAAAATTAGAAGGTGTAAAAATATATTTGTGCTATTTTATTATTTTAAACAAAAGAGTGTATATTTATTTATTTATGTACAAACCAAAAGAAAAATCAAATAAATACCTAATAAAATCAAAAATAATGAGAAAAAATATTTTTAAATTTTTAATATGTTGAGAAAAAATAAATGAGTCAATTAAAAAAAGAAAAAGTCAAAAAACATAAAAAATGAAGCAAATGGGCTCAGGGGTGTAAAACCAAAAAAAGTGGTGTGAATAAGAAAATAGCTCAAGCCCAGCCCAAGAAGACATTGTCTTCAACCTTCAGCCAAAAACAATTCAAAAACGCGCGCCCTGTTCTTGATCTTCTAACTCCTGATTCCTGGCTTATTAACAAAAACTCATAACATAAAAAATGTTCAGCATCAAGAGACGAATCCAACCATATGCAGAACTTGACCTAACTCTCTAAGATAAGGGGGAATTTCTTCTCCCCCAAATCCTAACCTAGTTTTTCTGCCATTTTCAAACCTCAAATTCTCACAGCTCAAGCAAAAGAAATGAAAAGTAAAAACATGTACATGTTCAGTGGCATGAGTAGAACATTGTTTATACACAAACTTAGGGTTAATGATGCTTGCTAAGAGAGATAGAAGTTCACCAAGATACATGTTCAGCTGGAGTTCTATCTGGAAATGAGGGAGCTTTCAGTGCAAGGTGATGATTGGAAAAGCTTCCTTGAGGTCCAGGGATGCTATTCCAATGTTTACTTTGTCTTGAAAGCTTCTGAATCATGCTAGAGCACTTCACCTGCAAAACAAGAAACTGAAAATGGTGGAAATGGTTAGAGGGATTACAGGTCGTGTTTTTGCTTTTGGTTAGCTTGCATAGGTGCTAGGGAATGTATGTGAACTGGTTTGGGCAAGAGAGCTTGAGAGAAATGGAAGATGGCACTCAAACTGCAGGCCTGGCCCTGTTTTTGCAGTTTGAAGGTGATTCTGGGATTTGGGGTGTTTGAGAGGTGTTAAGGTCGTGCAAAAGCTTGGTTGAGATGTCTTGAGTATGTTTGATAAGTTCACTTAAGGGTTTGTAAGCTGATATGAGAGTTGTTGTAAGTTATGATGTGTTTCTTACATTTTAAGCAAGCAATGGTTCCTTTGTGCTTCTAGCCTGTACAGGCCCCCATACTATGCTGCATAATCCCTCCTTGATCAGTGTGATTAACACATAAACTTGTGCCAATTAGATATGGACTGTACTTCTTGGATTTGTAATTGGACATAAAGTGAAACTTTTGCAAAAATGGAAAGAATGCTTTATCTAATTTGGGATTAATCCATCATACAATGCTTTAGCTCATGAAACAAGGTCTTAGCACAATGAACATGCATTAAATTATTGAGTGTTGGATGGTTTTAGGACATGTAATCAAGGGGCATGCTGAGTTTTGAAAATGCATAGTGTTATGAACATGTAACTTGGCCTAATCAAAAGTGAGTTTTTGCTATATTGTGAAATTCGAATCTCTCAAGTCATGAGGTTGTTTGATGAGTTCTTGGACATTTTGGAAAGCTTGGAATGTGTAATACAATCCATCTTTGAAATGTAATTTGAAATTCCAAGTGGAAGTGTATGGAAAATGGCCTTGAAGTGGGGTAGAAAACCTTGTCAAAATAGGTCAAAAACTCACTAAGTTAAGAATGGTTTAGTGCCCTTATTCAAAAACTTGTAACTTGAGATACAAGCCTCAAATGAGAAAACTTTGTGAATCAACGTTGTAGATTATGCAACAAGCTACAACTTTCATGTTTTTACTTTTGTTTGAATCCAAATGGATCTTGGTGAAAAAGTGGGGCAAAGTTGGGAAAAAATTAGGGTTTTTTATAACTTAGAAAAATTCTAAGTTATGAAAAATTCTAATTTCTAACCCTAATTTGCATTTTGTGATTTCTTGGTGAACAAGTTTCATGATTTGGCATGTTTTTATGAAAAATGAATCTTGACTCTTGATTTTGACCAAAAAGTCAAAGTTTGACTTTTCAGTACACAGTCAAAATTGATCAATTGACTGGGAAATTCAATTGTCAATCTTGTGTACTTGGGATCTTTTGAGTTTGTTGAGCATGTCAAGACAATTCCATGGGGTCTTTGAGTCCATATGTGAGCTTGGTTTGTCATTGGCTAGGTCAAACAGTCAAAAATTGCCCTTGTGCAGTCAAAACCCTAAAAATGACCATTTTGCCCTTTTGGTGATCTGATCAAATTTCTTATGGAATTGTGATACAAACTTGATCAAATGGTCCATATGAGTTCATAATGTTGATGTGGGTCAATTTTCATGAGGTTTGACTGTCAATTGGCCCCAGTTGACTTTTTCCCCAATACAGTTGATTTCTAGGTCAACTGTCCAATTGACTGACCCAAACTTGGAATCAAAGCTTGAAACTTGGTATGGATAAACTTGGGAGTCCAATATGAGGCATGAAAGTCATCTTAGGCACTTTTGGTCAAAACATCTTTGTGCAAACACAAACCCTAATTTGGGTCAACAATGCAAGGAGAAGTCTTGAGCAGATGAAACCCTAACTGGATCTTGATCTTCAAAGGTTTTGTGATGAGAAATTAATGAGAAAAGGGAGGGCAAATTTTGGGGTACAACAGTTGCCCCTGTTCAATCTTCTTGAATCCGAAGAGTTAGATTGGCAAGTTTGCCTTTCGTGACTCGAGGGTTAAAAGGAGATTGGACACTAGAGTGCCCGGAAATTTGCACTCGTCAAACTAATGGATGCGGGAATGGGCTTAGAGATGTCATTTAGAGATGGGCTTAGAGATGCCATCTTGAGGGGTGACAGTAACTTGTCGGGGATGGGCTTAGAGATTCCATCTGGAATGAGTATCAGGAAGGCGTCCATACTTTGGACCATCTTCGAATTGGGGTCTGAATAAGCAATAGATTGACATCCGTTGTTGGGAGGAATCCATAAACTGTTTTCAAAGGTTGCATCTGAACAAGTGATAGATTAACATCCGTTGTTGGGAAGAATCCATAGACTGTTTTCAAAAGTTGCATCTGAACAAGTGATAGATTAACATCCGTTGTTAGGAAGAATCCATAGACTGTTTTCAGAAGTCTTGAATTTTGAGGAGGAACCGGTGTAGGGTTGCTTGATGATGAGTCCGTGTAAAACTGCATTTGAAACTGTTAAGGATAGCTTTTTATTCTTATCCTGAAAAGGAAAAAATGTTAGCTAAACACAAAATTATGTTGCATGAAATGTATGATGCAATATATGTTATATCAATGTTTATGATATGAATGTAATGAATGCGCATGTAAGCTGATGAACTGTCTTGCTGGGGATAGATGAATCCTGGATGGCTGAAGATAAAAGCATCTTGACTGCTGCTGGGGAAGAATAATTCCTTGGCTGTTACTGGGGAATACGGAGCTTGGGTTGTATACCAAACCTCTGGGGAATTCCTGATGACTTCTGCTGGGGAGTACCAATCTAGTAGGCTCATGCTGGGGATGCAAGACTGAGAATCTTCAGTTTGGCGGGAAACATCTCTGGCGACTTCACTGGGGAACTCAAGATTTGCTCTCCTAAAACTCTGTAGGGAGAAGGTTCATTAGTCTGGCTCCGCTGGTGATTGATAATTTGAAGCTTTAGCTCGGCTGGGAACACTGAAACTTAAACTCTGAGGAGAATTAAATTCCGGAGGATTCTCTGGCTGGGGATTTGCAAAGATAAGTTACTGCTGGGGAATTTTGATGAACTCCGCTAGGGATAGGAAGAATTTTGGCGAGCGCGATCTTCCGTGGTTGTTAGCTGAGGATAACCCAGTTATAAGGCCTTTGTGAGGAATAACTTTGAATAAAACTCGGGAGAGACGTCCGTTCTCTGCGGGGAAGAGTTTCGAGATTTGCTAGGGATATGGGTTCCAAATCTCCCGGGGGTTTCCTTTGAAGGGTATCAAGATGTCCAATTGTACCTTTGACTTATCAGTAATCCTTTTTTCCTGACTCATAAGAGAATGATCATGTTTCAAATGCATATGCCTATTTAACAAAACATTGGAAGTTTCTCAAAATAAAACAAATAGTGCAAGAGAAAAGAAAAGGAAATGACACAAATTTCTGGGGAAAGTATTTGTATTGATTTTTTATTAGTATATTTGTACAAAGGAGACAATCATCCTAGTAAGAGGATTTTATCGTAAATATTTGAAAGATTTATACAAAATAAGAATGGCTATGTGAAACAATTCCATGGGATTCCATTCCGCTATAGCTTTCACAACTCTGAATATCTGTCCATTCAATGTTTCGCTTGACGATGACTAGATTGATCAGAAGCCTGGAACCGGTTGATGAAGAGATTGTCCTTGAAGTGATCCGACGAGACATAGTCATACGCTTTAATTCCCTAACTTTTGCCTGAATCGCCCTTTCGGGTTTTCGATCCACCGGGAAACCCATTTTTTCCCAAGCCGCCCTTTCGGGTTTTCAACTTGCCGGGTGTACAGATTTTTTTTGTTTTTATCCCTAATTTTTGCCTGAATCGCCCTTTCGGGTTTTCGATCCACCGGGATGCCCATTTTTGCCCAAGCCGCCCTTTCGGGTCTTCGACTTGTCGGGTTATTCTATGCGTAGTATCTTTTGACTATGTCTGCGTTCGCAGGGTGCGGCAAATCGTCGCCGTCCATGGTGGTCAGAATCATTGCACCACCAGAAAATATGCTCTTGATCACAAATGGTCCTTCATATGTAGGAGTCCATTTGCCCCTGGGATCACTTTGCGGCAAGATAATCCGCTTGATTACGAGGTCTCCGACTTGATACACTTGAGGTCTGACTTTCTTATTGAAGGCCTTGATCATTCGCTTTTGATACGTCTGACCATGGCATATAGCAGCAAGTCGCTTTTCGTCGATCAGATTGAGTTGATCAAGTCGGGTCTGCATCCAATCATCTTCATTCAAACCTGCATCCTTCATAATCCTTAGAGAAGGGATCTGGACTTCCATAGGCAAAACAGCTTCCATGCCATAAACCAAAGAAAATGGGGTTGCCCCAGTTGAAGTACGTGTCGTCGTACGGTATCCATGTAGAGCAAACGGTAACATCTCATGCCAGTCTTTATAAGTGACTGTCATTTTCTGAATGATCTTCTTAATGTTTTTGTTCGCAGCTTCAACAGCACCGTTCATCTTCGGTCGATGGGGAGATGAATTGTGATGATAAATCTTGAACTGTTCGCACAATGCAGTGATCATTGTGTTATTCAGATTTGTACCGTTGTCTGTGATGATCCTATCTGGAACACCATACCGACATATGAGGTTTTGCTTGATAAATCGGGCGACCACATTTTTAGTGACAGAGGCGAAGGAAGCTGCTTCGACCCATTTGGTGAAATAGTCAATGGCAACCAGGATGAAGCGATGTCCGTTGGAAGCCGTGGGCTTGATCTCTCCAATCATATCAATGCCCCACATTGCAAAGGGCCACGGAGCAGTCAGGACGTTGAGGGGAACCGGAGGAATATGAACTTTGTCAGCATAGACTTGACACTTGTGGCAAGTACGGGAATGTTGATGGCAATCAGCTTCCATGGTAGACTAGTAATAGCCTGCCCTTAGGATCTTCTTAGCCATGGTATGCCCGCTCAAGTGAGTGCCAAATGTGCCGCTGTGTATATCAGTCATGATCAACTCTGCTTCGGTTTTATCCACGCATCGGAGTAATACACAATCATGGCTTCGTTTGTAAAGGATGCAGTTGCTCAGGAAGAACTTAGCAGCAAATTTCCTTAAGAACTTCTTGTCATTCATGGAAGCTCCTTCAGGATAATCTCGGGTCTCGAGATACCTTTTGATTTCATGGAACCAAGGTTGTTCCACTACTTCTTCGGTATTAATCTCATGACAATGCGCAGGTTCATCCATTCGCTCGATGGTGATTTGGGGAGCCTCATTATCCCAATTGAGTTTAAACATGGAGGACATTGTGGCTAGAGCATCTGCTAGCTGATTCTCTTCTCGCGGGAAATGCTCGAAGGTAATTTGCTCGAAATGAGGCAACAATGTCAGGACATGTTCTTTGTATGGGATAAGATTAGGATGTTTGGTATCCCACTCTCCTTTGATTTGGCTGATGACCAAAGCCGAGTCCCCAAAGACGATCAAAGATTTGATCCCCAAGTCTATAGCAGCCTTGAGACCAAAGATGCAAGCTTCGTACTCAGCCATGTTGTTTGTGCAGCTGAAGCAAAGTCGGGCCGTGAAAGGTGTGTGACAGCCTTCTGGAGAAATAAGCACCGCGCCGATACTGTTTCCAAGTGCATTTAAAGCACCATCAAAGTATAGGATCCATCGGGATCCCTTTTCGGGTCCGTCATACGGTCCGTCACCTTCAACGTTGTCCAAATTCATGATGTCCTCGTCTGGGAAGTCAAACCTCATGGGCTGATAATCTTCGATAGCCTGATGAGCCAGATGGTCAGCTAATATACTCCCTTTTATAGCTTTTTGGGTGGTGTACTGGATGTCATACTCAGTTAAGATCATTTGCCATCTAGCTATCCTTCCAGATAAAGCGGGCTTCTCGAAGATATACTTGATAGGGTCCATTTTGGATATCAACAAGGTAGTATGAGTAAGCATATACTGTCTTAGTCGGCGAGCAGCCCATACCAAAGCGCAGCAAGTTTTCTCGAGCAGTGAGTAGCGAGTCTCACAGTCGGTAAACTTTTTGCTAAGGTAATAAATAGCATGCTCTTTTCGACCAGACTCGTCATGCTGGCCCAAAACACACCCCATTAAGTTATCCAAGACGGTCAAATACATGATCAATGGTCTTCCTTCGACGGGTGGCATCAGAATAGGAGGTTCTAGCAAATACTCCTTGATTCTATCAAAAGCAGCTTGACAATCGTCGTTCCATTCCACTACCTGATCTTTTTTCAAGAGTTTGAAAATTGGCTCACAGGTAGAAGTCAGATGCGAGATGAATCTGGCAATGTAGTTTAAGCGCCCCAAGAATCCTCTAACCTCCTTTTCAGTACGGGGAGCAGGCATCTCTTGTATTGCTTTTACTTTTGCCGGATCGACTTCAATGCCTTTGTTGCTTACAATGAATCCCAGGAGTTTACCAGACCTAACTCCAAAAGTGCATTTACTTGGATTCAGCTTGAGCTTGTATTCTTTTAACCTGGCAAACAGCTTCTTTAGATGTTCAAGGTGCTCTTCCTCTGTTTGTGACCGAGCTATCATATCGTCTACGCAAACTTCAATCTCATGATGTATCATATCATGAAATAAAGCTACCATGGCGCGTTGATAAGTTGCCCCTGCGTTCTTCAGCCCGAACGGCATCACCTTTTAACAGAAAGTGCCCCATTGTGTGACAAAAGTTGTTTTCTCCATATCCTCGGGAGCCATTTTGATTTGATTGTAGCCCGAGAATCCGTCCATGAAGGAAAACACTTTATGCTGAGCTGTATTGTCGATCAAGATGTCAATATGAGGTAGCGGGAAATCATCTTTAGGGCTGGCCCTATTCAAATCCCGGTAGTCCAGACACATTCTGACTTTGCCATCTTTCTTCGGTACTGGTACGATGTTAGCGACCCATTGAGGATAGGACGTAACAGCCAGAAAGCCAGCATCGAATTGTTTCATTACTTCTGCTTTGATCTTTTCGGACATGTCAGGCCTCATTCGGCGAACTTTTTGCTTGATCGGTGGACAGTCTTCTCTTGTGGGGAGACGGTGAACCACGATGTCTGTGTCTAGACCCGGCATGTCTTCGTAGGACCAAGCGAAGATTTCAACATACTCATTCAACAACTGTACCAAGCGCTCCTTTACTTTTGGTTCCAGATTGGCACCCACTTGTACCTCCTTCCGGTCCTCCTCGGTTCCCAAGTTAACAGTTTCCAATGGCTCTTCATGCGGTAAGATGGCCCTTTCCTCCTGTTGCAGAAGCCTGGCTAGTTCCCCGGGTACTTTACAACCTTCGTCATCTTCATACTCGGCTAGATTGACCAGATCTTCAGAGTTATTGAAAGATACAGCAGAATAGTCACCCATGGAATCCAGAGTGGATGGGTACCTGCATTGGTGAGTGTGGGTGTGTGTAAGGGATAGCCATCCTTAAACAAAAATGCAAAAGGAAGGAAAATGAACATAAGCAGTTTATCAAATGAGAGACGTCAAATGAATCATTAAACATGGCATATGAATATGAAAAATAATCAAAACCCTTACAACTAGACCTACATGGCCCGGGCAAGGCAGGAGGTGAAAAGATAGTGTACGGATTGTTTGAAAGTAAATATTACAGACCAAATAGGAAATGTTTAACAGGTAAATTACTGATGAATAAAAGTGATGGGGACAAAGTCCTTAGCCTCCCAATTGCTCAATCCTCCTTTGACAGTTGGATAAATCCACTCTTCAATGTTGCTCTCCTTGTCTTCATCTTCCAAGGCGTTGATTCCGTAGGGAGAAATTTTGACTGGCGCCCTCTTAATCTTCGCACGGTGCATAGCTCTCTGGCCGGCGGCTGTGAACCCTAACCCAAACTTATCAGTCTTATGAGGAATGTCAGGTAACTGCCCCCATGCCGAATTCTTCCCTTCTTTTATTGCGGCCCTTGCATCCTCCAGAGATGCCATCCTGGCTATCTGCTTCGGTGTCTCAGCCGTCAACTTCGCTACTGCTATTTCAGGAAGGACTTCTTCGAAATGTTGAAACGGTGTCTCAATGAACTCTCCTTCAACCTCCACATACCAGAAAGAATTTAAATGGCTAATCATGTACTCTTCTTCGCCATGGACGGTAATGATCTTTCCCTTAACAGGATACTTTAACATCTGATGTAAGGAGTAGGTGACTGCCCCAGCATGGTGTATCCAAGGTCTACCCAGCAGGCAAGAGTATGATGGACGGATGTCCATCACATAGAAAGTGGATTTAAACACCTCGGTGCCTATCTTGATGGGAATTTCAACCTCTCCATTGACCATTCTCTTCGAACCATCGAAGGCTCTAACAACAATATCACTCGGATTTAAATCCAACCCTTCACAATCTAGTCGGTCCAAGGCCTTCTTAGGCAAAACATTCAGCGACGAACCGGTATCAACCAAAACATGTGCAAGAGTGGTTCCGCGACACTCGATTGAAATATGCAAAGCATCATTGTGGTTTCTGCCTTTAGGGGTTAGGTCGGCATCAGAAAAACCTAGTCCATTGTCCGCAGTCAGGCTAGCCACGCAATTTTGAAATTGATCTGCAGAGGTTTCCTGGGGCACATGGGCTGCCTTCAGGAATTTTATCAGGGCTTTAGCGTGTGCTTCCGAGCAAAGTAATAGTGCCAGCATGGAGATCTTGGAGGGGGTTTACCCCAGCTGTTCCACCACATCGTAATCACTTCTCTTGATTATCCTCAAAATCTCGTCCATTTCCTTCTTAGAGGTTTCCGGGATAACCAAGGGTTGAGCCCTCGTTCTGACGGGCTCATCTTGGATTCCCTTACCTTTGTCAGTAGCGGTAGGAGAGATAGTACTAGGAACAACAACGTCTTCAATCAGAGGAATTCTAGCAGAGAATTTTATTGGTGCAGGGATGACTTTGTTAGCTGATGAGGGTCCAAAGACTGCTCTTGGAGGGGCAATCTCTGGAGAAAATATTCTCCCGCTCCTGGTGATTTTGCTAGTGCCCGCAATGTTGCTAATGCTGGCTTCATCATTATCCGTACTTTCTTCAATTACTTCGATTTGCTTGATACCATGGTAGTAGATGTCACCGCCATAGTTCCAAGGTATCGACTTCTCAGAAACATAGGGAACAGGCCCTGGCATTGTTATCTTCAAAGGAACAGATTTTGCAGCTGGTGTAATCTTAACAGGCTTTTTGACGGCCTTGGAAAGATTGGCGTGAATGGTTATGATTGAGACATCTTCAGTACAAACTGGAACAGCAGAAACTTTTTCGAACAAAATTTGTCGACTATCCATAAGGCCTTGGATGCCTTTCTTCAGTAGCGGACAATCAAACGGAAGAGAGTAGCAACAATAGCAGTCTTCCTTACATCCCGCAAAGATCCAGGCCCTCAACAGATTCAATTTAATGGCTAGCAGTGGAGTAGTCAGATCACTGACATCAGCAACATACAAATCTTCTTCAATGGCATTGACATTTCGGTCGTGCTTCGGCATGGGTGCAGATATCACATTAGGCTTCTCCGGAGCGTCAAACTCTACCTCCTTAGCCTCTATCAGGTCTTGGATTTTATGTTTGAGTGCCCAACAATCATTGGTGTCGTGTCCAACACTGTCTGAATGGTAGGCGCATTTAGCATTGGCGTGATAATGCGGAGAGGACGTATTCACATTCTTTGGTGCCTCCTTGATGGTGGCAAGATTCAACTTCAATAGATGGGGAAGCACTTGCGCTGGAGTCATATTAATACGGGTGAACTGCCGTTGTGGCCGTTCCACTCGTTGTTGATTTGGTCCGGACTGGTTATAGCGAGGCTGCTCACTTGGAGTGTTTTGAATCATTACGGCCCCCACAGTTGGCCGACGCTCCATCTTCCCTGCTCTTCTCTGAGAATATACCATAGTTGTTTCCTTCTTAAAAGGCTTCTTCTCAACACTTGCAGCGACACCCTTCTGAATCTTTCCTGACTTGATGCCAGCTTCTATTCTTTCGCCTGTTAAGATTAAATCGGTAAACCCCGCGGAAGAGTTACCAATTAGATGATTGAAAAATGGCCCAGATAGGGTCCCAAGAAACATATCAACGAGCTCACGATCGGTTAAAGGAGGCTGCACCCTGCCAGCCAAATCCCTCCATTTTTGTGCATATTCTTTGAATCCCTCACTTGTTCCTAGTGACATACCCTGAAGTTGGGTACGAGTAGGAGCAAGATCAGAATTATACTGGTATTGTTTGTAGAAAGCGGTGGCCAAATCTTCCCAATTTCTGACACTGGTTCCTTCTAGCTGATAAAACCACTCCAACTGAGCTCCTGACAGGCTGTCTTGAAAGAAATGAATCCAGAGGTTTTTATCTGCTGTATAGGGTTGAATCTTTCTCACGTAGGACCTGAGATGCATTTTGGGGCAGGACAGCCCATCATACCTCACAAACACTGGCACTTTTAATTTTGGAGGAATCACAATCCCGGCAACCAAACCCAAGTCTTCAAAATCCAAACCCGGTACTCTTTGTAATTCCATGGCAGCCAATCTATCTTCTAAACCCTTGTATTTATCATCAGCTGGAGGATATTGCTGGTCAGAATAATCTTCATCCTCTTCAACCTCTTCTTCCTCCGCATCAGACTCGGAAGGCACCGCGACTCCATCTCTTTTACTAGTCCCTTCATCAGAAGTAGGGGGAAATTCAAGCACTCTCCGAGCCTCTCTGTCAAATCTTCTCCCCAAAGTAGCCACCCCAATCCTCTTTTTCTTCTTCTTTACTGGGTCCTTATTCCCCAATTGAGTCTTGATATCCTCCTGACCCTTAGCCAAGGTCATCAGGAGTTGCTGGAATTATGCATTCTGAGCTTGTAGGTCTTTGACTGTTTGCTCGAGATCCATCCTACTGAAATAAACAGCAGACAGATAAGGAAACCTGGAGTGAGACCTGCTTATGCACATGATGAATGGTATGCTTATGTATGCAATGCATTCAAGGATTTAGAACATTCAAAATTGTTTCAGACAAAGAAGAACGCACGTCATATTAATAAGAAGAAATTTGTTAGTACATAAATGCCCCATGGGCCAAATATTACAAAATAAACTTCTTAAGGCAGAAAGACATTGCGCATCCTCTTTGGTGCGATGTAGGTGTTGAGGGCCTCTTGCTCGTGGAGTCGGAGGGTAAGCTCTAGAACCTTCTTTTCACTGGCGTAGTAGCTAGCTTCAAAAGTATTCCGTTCCTCCTTGAGCTGAATCCAACTTTTCTACATTTCCTCCCACGATGTAGGCATGTCTGGATGTAGGATGGTGTAGGGGACCTCTCCTTCATTGACGGGCTCTTTAATCACTGGGAGTACATGAGGATAAGGCATCTTTAGACTTTGGGCTCGGGCTCGTACCCACTTGAGATAGGGCTCAAGAGGGATGGAGTTCTTGTGTCCCAGAGTCTTGCTATCGACCTTGTTGAGTTTTCCCCAAGCTCTGATGAATCTTTGGCGAAGTCCTTGCACATCGTTGTCGAAGTCAAAAACTAGGCTAGGAATCAACATATCATGAGGGTCATCCCTCCGTGCATACCCAAATTGCCTCAAAGCTAGGAAAGGGTTGTAGGTGATACCTCCTCTAATTCCAAGTAAAGGAACATTAGGAAATTCTCTGCAACGATCGACAATGATGACATTTTCTCTGGACCGAGAACACCAATGCACATCAGAATGAGTAAGAGTCATCAACCGTTGAAACCACCTTGTACCTTGGTCATTCTTCAAGACAGATTGCGGAAGGTGAGAAATAAACCACCTTGCAAGGATAGGAGTGCAGCACATGAGAACACCCCTCTTTCTCATTGTTCGTGTGTAAAATGAGTGAAGAATGTCCCCAAGAAATGTTGGTATTGGGTTTCTGGACAAGAAGATTTTGACGGCATTGACATCTACCAATTGGTCAGGATTTGGGAACAAGACCAACCCATAGATAAGGAGTGCCACAATCTCTTCGAAAGCTTGTAGGTCCAATGAATTCCAACATTCTTGTGCTTTCTCAAACAAGAATTTTGCTAAGAATCCTTTGACGCCGCTTCTGGTTTCCCAATGCCCCTTGATGTCGGATGGTTGTAGATGTAATGCTCGAGCAACATCTTCCAGCCTTGGTTCCTTTTCCGTACCATTAAAGGGTAGTTGATTAAGGATAGGAATTCTCAGGAGTTGAGAAAACTCCTCCAAAGTGGGTACCAACTGATAATCAGGGAAAGTGAAGCAGTGGTGAAGAGGGTCAAAGAACTGGAATAACACTTTAATCATGTCTTCTTCAATGTTGGTGTTGACTAGGCTGGGCAGTCTACCATGTCTTTCACTGAAGGATGAATTTTCCGGAATTCTTGAGGTGAGCTCCTTGAGTTGAGGAGAGATTCTCACAAGGTTGACTTGAATGGTGTTTCTGCGAGGAATTTCCATGACCTACAAAACAGGAACAAAGATGAAGATCCAAACCCTTGAAATGGTTAGTAAATGCATATGATGCTTCATGATGTTTATGATGTATGCACAAAACATATGTACAAGCAAATCACACCAAACCCTAGTTTCAGGCTTGCATGGGGTTTCATAGGTGAGTACCCTCTTGAGTGTAGTTGGCTTAAAAACCTGTCCTATAAATAGTAACCGGGTTCTAAGGAGCTCAATATCATTGGATTGTTTTCATTGTTCATTGTTTTGGTTTAGCCACTTAACTAGCGACCAAAATATTCCAAGAAAACAACCCTCAATGAGTGTAGCATCGAGTATCTACCAACTTCGGACTGCACCAAAGCCGGTCATCTCACTACCCCTAATGAAAGGCCAAGATGGTCAAGTAAGGTTCTAGGTCATTAGTGCTTAGTGACATCACTCAGCGGCCCCGTACTCTCCTTGATTGAACTCAAGGGTTACCGGTACTCACAAATATGTCGCACTAATATAGCTATTGCTTCGACCGTGTCGGTATACCCCGCATAGTTTCCACAACGTATTTCTATCTATGAATGTTTCCCAAAATCCGGGTGTAGGATTGCAAACCCAAACAATAGATCCAAGATATAAAGAAAACAAATCAAACAATTAGTCATGCAAGAGGGTGATCTAAGCCCTAAGGTTACTCCACTTTTAAATTTTTTCCCCAGCAGAGTCGCCAGTTCTGTGATACGGTGGGAGAACTGACTAGGGTTTTGCGTTTGTTTTCGCAAATGTTTCGGTTGAGCAAGAGTCGCCACCGACTTTTTATTTTATCCTAAGGAAAGGTTTAAAAAGCACAGCAAAAACCTTTGAGATTTTTCTTGGGTTCGGGGAGTAGATTATAGAAAGGGAAGGTATTAGCACCCTTTCTATCCATGGTTATCCATGGGCTCTTAGGTACATGCTTAGATCAACTTGCCTTGGTTTTCAATTGTTTGAAATGGTGCTTGATGTGTGGTTTTGAAAATGTTTTTGAAAAGATGCCTTGTATAGGCTACCCTTGTAACAATTCTTTACTCGAATGTTTTACAAAAGGTGTTTTGTCTTTTAAAAAAATGTTTCAAGGTTTTTTGAAAGTTTGTTTTGAAAGTGTTTGTGAAGTGGGTTTTGAAATTAGGCAAGCGTTTTCTTTGCAAATTGACAAGTACTTAAGAGTTATCTACCCTAAAGTTTTCTCAAATATTTTTGTTATGTTTTAAACCTTTTGACAATTTTGTTCCACCATTGCATTTGGTGGACAATCTTGTATTAGGAGGTGAAAGGGACAGGCGCGGGTCATCGTTTAGACCATAATTGAAATAGTGTTAAATGTCTTTGGGCAATTTTTCTTTAAAAGGGACTTGATCATTCATGTAGGCAACATTTTGAGGGACTATGATCATTTGATTGTTTGTTTTACCCAAAGAAGTTCAACATGCAATATGGCCCAATTATTTGAAGGCAACAAAGTGGAGTACCCTAGGGGTGCAAGTGTGAAATGTGTTGTCCATTTTCATGCTTATTTATCTTGAGATTAGATCCAACTATTTTGTTCATTTTTATTCGCGCACAAACCCTAATTCTAGCATAGTATGTTTAGAAAGCATTTAAAGTGCGAAATTTAAATTCCTACGCTATTACAACACAATAATATGGGGAGGGGGTACAATATTTCAAATGGGGAGATATTTAGACAAGAAATTGAATCTAAGCTATTACATCATTTGCTTTGAATATTTACAATATGATTAAAAGCATAAATAAAATAGAAATAAAACAAATATGCAAGAATGCAAAAAGAATTTTTATATGTATAAAAAAAGTATTATTTATGTAAAATAAAAATAAAATAAAAAGATATTATTTTTAGAGTATTTTCATATTTTAGGGTAAAACCCTAATTTTAAATCAAAAAGGGATATTAATCAATTAATTCATATAATAATTATTATTTACATACAAAAAATAAAATAAAATATTGTATATTGGTAAAAAGGGCATTTTTTAGTATTAAATGTTAAAAAATAAAATATGTACATTTTTTGGTATTTTTATCCTAAGTATATTAATATATACCTATATATTTATATTATTTACAAAATATGTAATATATGTATTAGTTAATAATATTTAATATTTAAATAAAAAAGTAATTTTCTATAACATGTTTTCAGGAGGTAAAAATAAAATAAGAAGGTGTAAAAATTATATTTGTGCTATTTTATTATTTTAAACAAAAGAGTGTATATTTATTTATTTATGTACAAACCAAAAGAAAAATCAAATAAATACCTAATAAAATCAAAAATAATGAGAAAAAATATTTTTAAATTTTTAATATGTTGAGAAAAAATAAATGAGTCAATTAAAAAAAGAAAAAGTCAAAAAACATAAAAAATGAAGCAAATGGGCTCAGGGGTGTAAAACCAAAAAAAGTGGTGTGAATAAGAAAATAGCTCAGGCCCAGCCCAAGAAGACATTGTCTTCAACCTTCAGCCAAAAACAATTCAAAAACGCGCGCCCTGTTCTTGATCTTCTAACTCCTGATTCCTGGCTTATTAACAAAAACTCATAACATAAAAAATGTTCAGCATCAAGAGACGAAACCAACCATATGCAGAACTTGACCTAACTCTCTAAGATGAGGGAGAATTTCTTCTCCCCCAAATCCTAACCTAGTTTTTCTGCCATTTTCAAACCTCAAATTCTCACAGCTCAAGCAAAAGAAATTAAAAGTAAAAACATGTACATGTTCAGTGGCATGAGTAGAACATTGTTTATTCACAAACTTAGGGTTAATGATGCTTGCTAAGAGAGATAGAAGTTCACCAAGATACCTGTTCAGTTGGAGTTCTATCTGGCAATGAGGGAGCTTTCAGTGCAAGGTGATGATTGGAAAAGCTTCCTTGAGGTCCAGGGATGCTATTCCAATGTTTACTTTGTCTTGAAAGCTTCTGAATCATGCTAGAGCACTTCACCTGCAAAACAAGAAACTGAAAATTGTGGAAATGGTTAGAGGGATTACAGGTCGTGTTTTTGCTTTTGGTTAGCTTGCATAGGTGCTAGGGAATGTATGTGAACTGGTTTGGGCAAGAGAGCTTGAGAGAAATGGAAGATGGCACTCAAACTGCAGGCCTGGCCCTGTTTTTGCAGTTTGAAGGTGATTCTGGGATTTGGGGTGTTTGAGAGGTGTTAAGGTCGTGCAAAAGCTTGGTTGAGATGTCTTGAGTATGTTTGATAAGTTCACTTAAGGGTTTGTAAGCTGATATGAGAGTTGTTGTAAGTTATGATGTGTTTCTTACATTTTAAGTAAGCAATGGTTCCTTTGTGCTTCTAGCCTGTACAGGCCCCCATACTATGCTGCATAATCCCTCCTTGATCAGTGTGATTAACACATAAACTTGTGCCAATTAGATATGGACTGTACTTCTTGGATTTGTAATTGGACATAAAGTGAAACTTTTGCAAAAAATGGAAAGAATGCTTTATCTAATTTGGGATTAATCCATCATACAATGCTTTAGCTCATGAAACAAGGTCTTAGCACAATGAACATGCATTAAATTATTGAGTGTTGTATGTTTTTAGGACATGTAATCAAGGGGCATGCTGAGTTTTGAAAATGCATAGTGTTATGAACATGTAACTTGGCCTAATCAAAAGTGAGTTTTTGCTATATTGTGAAATTCGAATCTCTCAAGTCATGAGGTTGTTTGATGAGTTCTTGGACATTTTGGAAAGCTTGGAATGTGTACTACAATCCATCTTTGAAATGCAATTTTAAATTCCAAGTGGAAGTGTATGGAAAATGGCCTTGAAGTGGGGTAGAAAACCTTGTCAAAATAGGTCAAAAACTCACTAAGTTAAGAATGGTTTAGTGCCCTTATTCAAAAATTTGTAACTTGAGATACAAGCCTCAAATGGGAAAACTTTGTGAATCAAAGTTGTAGATTATCCAACAAGCTACAACTTTCATGTTTTGACTTTTGTTTGAATCCAAATGGATCTTGGTGAAAAAGTGGGGCAAAGTTGGGAAATAATTTGGGTTTTTTATAACTTAGAAAAATTCTAAGTTATGAAAAATTCTAATTTCTAACCCTAATTTGCATTTTGTGATTTCTTGGTGAACAAGTTTCATGATTTGGCATGTTTTGATGAAAAATGAATCTTGACTCTTGATTTTGACCAAAAAGTCAAAGTTTGACTTTTCAGTACACAGTCAAAATTGATCAATTGACTGGGAAATTCAACTGTCAATCTTGTGTACTTGGGATCTTTTGAGTTTGTTGAGAATGTCAAGACAATTCCATGGGGTCTTTGAGTCCATATGTGAGCTTGGTTTGTCATTGGCTAGGTCAAACAGTCAAAAATTGCCCTTGTGCAGTCAAAACCCTAAAAATGACCATTTTGCCCTTTTGGTGATCTGATCAAATTTCTTATGGAATTGTGATCCAAACTTGATCAAATGGTCCATATGAGTTCATAATGTTGATGTGGGTCAATTTTCATGAGGTTTGACTGTCAATTGGCCCCAGTTGACTTTTTCCCCAATACAGTTGATTTCTAGGTCAACTGTCCAATTGACTGAGCCAAACTTGGAATCAAAGCTTGAAACTTGGTATGGATAAACTTGGGAGTCCAATATGAGGCATGAAAGTCATCTTAGGCACTTTTGGTCAAAACATCTTTGTGCAAACACAAACCCTAATTTGGGTCAACAGTGCATGGAGAAGTCTTGAGCAGATGAAACCCTAACTGGATCTTGATCTTCAAAGGTTTTGTGATGAGAAATTAATGAGAAAAGGGAGGGCAAATTTTGGGGTGCAACATTGGGGCTCGCCCTGTTCAGATCCCTATAGTCAACACACATTTGAACCTTACCATCCTTCTTCGGCACAGGAACCACGTTGGCCAACCATTGCGGGTAATAAGTAACTGCTAGAAAACCGGCGTCAAACTGTTTCATAACTTCAGCCTTGATTTTCTCAGACATCTCTGGGCGCATTCGGCGGACCTTCTGTTTCACTGGAGGACAATCTTCCTTGGTAGGTAGGCGATGAACCACAATATCAGTATCCAACCCGGGCATGTCTTCATAATACCAATTAAAGATCTCAACATAGTCACACAGCATCTGAATCAACCGTTGCTTCACACTAAGCTCCAGATTTGCACCAATCTTGACCTCTTTCTTGTCTACCTTTGTACCAAAATTCACTGATTCCACCGGTTCTTTGTGTGGCTGTATAGCCCTCTCTTCCTGAAGTAACAGTCTTGCAAGTTCACCAGGCACTTCGCAATCATCTTCACCTTCGTCTTCGGCTAAGTTGATCGGATTTTCGAAGTCATAACTGGCAGTAACAGAGTCGTTACCAGTGAGATCCAGAGTGGATGTGGACCTGTATATGTGAGTGTGTGTAAAATAGTTGTTTTGCAATATATAATAAAAGAAAAACAAGGAGCGCAAAATTTGAAATGCAAGAACATCCAATGCTTTTATTAATGATATATGAAAATGACACACATAAAACCCTCACAAATGAAGCCACGGTGCCCCGGGTAAGACACCGGGCCATAAAGTTTTAAAACATTGTCTGTTACAAATTCAAAACAAAAAGTTTCATTACTGAGTAACAAAAGAAATAGGGATGAAGTCCTTTGCTGTCCAGTTGCTTGGTCCACCGTCGGTCGTAGGATAGATCCAGCTGTCGAACTCAGACTCTTCCACATCATCTTCAATGGCATTCACTCCCGAGTTGCTGATGAACACGGGAGGTCTTCCGATCCGTGCATTCTGAACAGCCTTTTGAGCCTCTGCAGTGAAACCCAAACCAAACTTATTAGTCTTCTGCGTGAAATCAGGGATTTGGCCCCAATTTTCACACCCACCTTTCCCGACAATAGCCCGTGCATCCTTCAAGGAAGCCATCTTCATAGGAGAATCTTCAACAACAACCTCAGCTGACGCCAGTGTCTGGGGAACCTCTTCAAAATGCTTAAATGGGGTCTCAATGAACTCCCCATCCATCTCTACATATCGGAAAGAGTTGAGGTGTCTCACCATGTACTCTTACTCTCCTTGCACTGTCACAATCTTCCCTTTGACCGGGTGCTTCAGCTTATGCTGGAGCGTTGAGGTTACGACCCCAGCTTTATGGATCCATGGGAGACCCAGAAAACAAGAATAAGATGGCCGAATGTCCATCACATAGAACGTAGAGTTGAAAACTTGAGAGCCAACCTTAATCGGGATATCAACTTCTCCATACACCATTCTCTTAGACCCATCAAAGGCCCTAACAACGATGTTGCTTGGCTTCAGCTCTAGCCCTTCACAGTCCAACCGGTCTAGAGCTTTCTTAGGCAAAACATTCAATGAGGAACCAGTATCCACTAACACATGAGCAAGAGTAGTGCCCCTGCATTCAATGGAGACATGCAGGGCATCATTGTGATTCTTCCCTTTAGCAGTCAAATCAGCGTCAGAGAAACCTAACCCATTATCAGCAGTCATATTGGCCATGCAATCTTTAAATTGATCAGCTGATGTCTCTTGCGGTACATGTGCAGTCTTCAGAAATGTAATCAGAGCCTTGGCATGGGCCTCTGAGCATAGCAACAGTGACAGCATAGAGATCTTGGACGGGGTTTGTCCCAGCTGTTCAACTACATTGTAGTCACTCTTTTTGATAATTTTTAGAATCTCTTCCATCTCTTGTTTAGAAGCTTCAACGGTAATCGTCTTCGGTGCCTCCGTCTGGGCAGGCTCACTGGTGGTCCCTTTGCCCCGAGTGTCAGATGATTCGGCGACAGGGGTAAGAATAGGAACTTGAACAGGAATAGTAGTAGGTACACTGGTAGGTGTAATAACAACAGGTTTTCGGACAGTTGGTGGAGAGATATCAGGGGAGAAAACTCTTCCACCGCGGATAACTTTAGCAGGACCAACAATATTACTGACGTCAGTATCAGCATCCAACTCTTGTTTAACTCCATGAAAATAAACATCAGCCCCATAATGCCAATGGATAGCTTTATCAGAGGTGTAGGGGATAGGCCCAAGAATAATGATGATCACAGGTGCAATTCTTGGAACAGATGTAATTCTAACAGGCTTTCTCGAGGAAGCCTTGGAAGAATTATCGAAAATGGTAATGATGGTAACTTCTTCAGTATGAACTAAGGGAACAACAGTCTTCTCAAACAGAATTTCTTTACTATCCATCAGGCGTTGGACACCTGACTTCAAAATATGGCAACCGGTAAACAGGACAGAACACATATGGCAACCTTCATCACAGCCCGGAAATAAACCGGCTAGCAAAAGGTTCTTCTTCACAGTCATTAAAGGGGTAACAATGTCATTCACAGAAACCACAAACGAGTCTTCATCTATAGCATTCACTCCATGCTTGGGCATAGGAGCAGTCACAACATTAGGTCTTTCGGGCGCCTCGAACTCAATCTCCTTAGAATCAATTAAGTCTTGTATCTTATTCTTCAAAGACCAACAATCATTTGTATTATGCTTCGGGCTATCAGAGTGAAAAGCACAACAGGCATTAGGTTTATACTTCGGGGCTTCCCTTGGAATCACTAGGTTGGTTTTCAATAGATGTGGCAGAATCTGAGACAAAGTCATGCTAAGACGGGTGAATTGCCTTCGAGGTCTCTCGTCTTTTAACTGATTATTGTGCTAAGGAGCACCAGTAGGTCTTGAAATAACAACCGCATTAACAGCTTGGCGGCGTTCAGGTCTATTCTAGCTTTTCGAACCGTATACAACACTGGACTCTTTTTTAAAAGGCTTCTTCTCGATGCTCGATGAAGCACCCTTCTGTATCTTACCAGCCTTAATACCAGCCTCAATCCTTTCACCGGTCATAATTAGCTTTGTAAACCCAGACGAAGAGCTTCCAATCAGATGGTTGAAAAATGGACCAGACAGGGTCCCCAGAAACATATCCACAAGCTCCCGATCAGCCAAGGGTGGTTGCACTCTTCCAGCGAGGTCCCTCCACTTCTGAGCATAATCTTTGAATCCTTCGCCCGTTCCCATTGACATACCCTGGAGTTGGGTACGCGTGGGAGCGAGGTCGGAGTTGTATTGATACTGCCTGTAGAAAGCAGTAGCCAAGTCTTCCCAACTGCGAATACTGGATCCGTCCAACTGATAAAACCATTCAAGCTGAGTCCCTGAGAGACAGTCTTGAAAGAAATGGATCCATAGGTTCTTATCAGCGGTGTACGGCTGAATCTTCCTTACATATGACCGGAGGTGCAGCTTCGAACAAGAAACTCTGTCATACTTAGCAAAGGCTGGTGCTTTGAACTTGTAGGGAATTACCACCCCAGATGATAGACTCAGATCACCAAAGTCCAGACCAAGCACTTTCTGAACTTCCATCGCACTCATCTGGTCTTCCAGTTGTTTGTATCTATCCTCAGCAGGAGGATACTGGTCTTCGTCGAAGTCCGTCTCGTTGTCGGAGACCACATGGATGGGAGCCCTTCTTTCCTCTTGACTGTCTTTCCCTCCAAATGAGGTGGTCAAATCAACTTCGTCCCGTAGCCTGTTTCCAAACCGGTGACCTGTGTTAAATAGGACGGTCATCTTCTTCTTCTTCTTCTTCTCTTTCAGAATCAGGGTCTTCAAATCTTGCTGACCCTTAGCTAGATTCATGAACAGCTCTTGGAATTGGGCATTCTGGGCCTGTAGGGCCTTGATTGCTTGCTCGGTTGATGGTTCAGCAGACATGATGAGTGCTGAAATAAACAGCGAAGAAGATAAGAGACCTGTAATGGGTACCTGTTATGAAGTGCATGGGATAAAATGCGTAATGACATGATTTCAAAGACAATCGGGGGATTCAAATTTGTAAACAAGAAATGAAACACACTTTATTAGATAAACTTTGAAATTCAAATTATTCAACAGATGCCCTTGAGGCGTTACAAGAATGGAAATACTGAAAAGTAAATAAAAATTGGAAAGGAAACAATCAAAGGACAATCAGTGCTCCCATGGTCTCTTCTTGTCGGTGAGGACATAGTCATTGAGAATCTGCTCGTTCTCCAGCTTCCTAGTCAACCTCTGGATCTTCTGTTCTTGCTCGTTAAACTTTTCTCGGTAAGCATCCCGTTCTTCTCTCAGCTTCATCCAAGATCTTTTCAGTGCCCCAATGTCAGTGGGCATGTAAGGATGAAGAATGGTAGGAAGAACCCCCTCTTCATTAGCAACTTCAACAATGATAGGCCGGACGACTTCATATGGCATACCCAGCTTTTGGGCACGAATACGGACCCATCTGAGATATGGCTCCATTGGAAGAGAAGTATTTGGACCCAGCTCATGTGGATCAGATCTGTGAACTCTATCCCAAACCCTTATGAATCTGCGGCGTTGCTCGTCACTATCCCCTTGAAAATCAAAGATGATACTAGGCATTAACAGCTCATGAGGTCCTTCTCTTCTGGCTCTCCCAAACTGACGTAAGGCCAAGCATGGATTATAAGAAATTCCTCCATGGGTTCCTATCAATGGAACATTGGGGTACTCCCCACAACGATCAATAACGGCCACCTCGTCCATACCTTTAAGAGTCCAAATGATATCATTGTGAGAGAGAGACATAACCCTATAGGCCCGGCCCATACCTTCTTTGTTCTTCAGCACTGATTTGGGGAGGTGCGAAATAAACCACCTCGCCAATAATGGAGCACAGCACATTAGGGTTCCCCGCTTTCGGGCAGTACGAGCATAGAGCTGATGAAGGATGTCACCCAAGAGAGTGGGTACAGGATTACGAGAGATAAAGATTTTCACCGCATTCACATCAACAAAGGAGTACAAGTTCGGAAACAATACCAAGCCATATATCAGAAGAGCCAGAATATCCTTGAATGCCTTGAAGTCTAGACTATCCCAGAAATAGTTAGCCTTACCAACCAAGAACTTAGTCAGAAAGCCCTTTTCTCCACTTCTAGTCTCCTAGTTAGCCATTACCTCATCCTTTGTCAAATGAAGGGTTGAAGCAATCTCTTCCGGCCTAAGAATCTTCTCCCAACCAGTAAATGGGGTCTGCTCCAGAATAGAGATACCGAGCAGCTCAGAGAACTCTTCTAAGGTGGGAACCAACTGGTAGTCCTAGAAAGTAAAGCAATGGTACAGAGGATCATAGAATTGGACCAAAACACTCATCATCTGTTCGTCCAATTTGGAGGTGACCAAACTGAGAAGATACCCATGTCTTCTAAGGAAGGAGGTAGTATCAGGCATCTTTGCAATCAACTTTTTAAGCATGGTGAGAACCTGGACAAAGTTGATCCGGATGGTATTCCTACGCATGGGCATCATGATGACCTACAAAACAGAACAAAGATGAATCCCTCCTGTCTTTGAAATATGTTAGTCCAATGCAAGATGTATGCAATGTTATGATGTCATGATGTCATGATAGTAAGCACACCACAAGTATCCACAAATAGAAAACATGGTAAAGGCACACAAGTCACACAGAGAGCCCTTAGATTTCAAGCTGGCAAGGAGCTTAGGTACTACCCTCTTTCAGTTTAGTTGTTTTAAACCTGTCCTAAAAATAGTAACCGGGTTCTAGAGGATCTTAATATCACTGACTACCCTCGATCGGTCATAATTCCAGTTTAGCAACCTTTTCTTGCGGACGGAATCATCGCGTGAGTTTAGTCTCAATGAGTGTAGCATACTGCTACTGTTCTATGGCCAAGTTGGTCAATTTAAAGGTTCTAAGGTCAGTTGGTGCTTAATGACCCCTTAGATGACCCATATTCTCCTCGTTCCAACACAAGGGATATCGGTACAATCTAAAGTGCCACACCAACGTAGCTACTGCTTTAACCGTATCGGTCTACGTCGTACAGTTCCCTCACAGTTTATTGCTACTTACCTAAAGGGTATCCCCCAGATCCGGGTTAGGATCTATACTAACTCCGATACAAGCCCACAAATATAAATCATACAAAGCAAGAAATTGAAAACACAATGATCTAATCCTAAGGTACACCCCACTTATAAAGCTTCCCTAGCAGAGTCGCCAGTTCTGTGATACGGTGGGAGAGAACTGACTGTTTTTCGGAATGCTGGTTCGCGTTTTGCGTTTGTCTTTTCAAAATGTCGCGGTAAGAAAGAGTCGCCACTGTCTTTTATTTTATCCAACAAGGAAAGGAAAAAAGCACAGAAAAATTCCTTTTTCAAGATGTTTCTCGGGTCCGGGGGGTAGATTATAGAAAGGGAAGGTGTTAGCACCCTTTCTATCCGTGGTTATCCATGGGCTCTTAAGTACTTGCTCAAAGTGTTTTCAAAATTGTTTTTCTTTGTGTTTGTGGGTTTGAAAGAAGTTTTTGTTTGAAAGGTGTAAGTGCGAAAAGTTTTTATTTTGAAGGAGCAAGTACTTAAGAACCATCTACCTACTCGAAAAAGGAATCAATCTGTGCTAATGTCCTTTAGACAATACTATCCCACTATTGATGAGTAGGTAGCATCGTCGTTGGAGTTTTAAGGGTCAATTCGATTAAGGGATGTGTGGTCACTAAAGCAATGTTAGGACGCCTTAGCGGTAACCCTAATGCCTTAGATCATTTTTCCGAGGCAACCGTTTCGAGGCAACTATGATCTCTGGACAAGAGGGCGACCTCTAAAACTTCCTATACTCAATGACCACGTTCGAAGGCAACCAAGTGAGGTGTACCCTAAGAATGCACATGTGCGAGTGTGTTATTTTCAGTTATTTTGTCTTTGTACATGTCAATGGTTATCTATGTTGATCTTAGGTTTAAACATTTGATCTTGTCATGCATTCCCTATTATCAAACATCTAACAGTTTATAAGTTGTGGAAATTAAATTTCAGAAATTAAAACTAACTATTACAAGGCGTCGGGTATTTACATCGCCAAAAGCAACCCTTGAAATTAAAATGCGGAAAATAAATAAAGCGATAAAAATATTTAAAGTCCTATTAAACTATTACATTCCGGGAAACAGATACAATATTGAAACAAAATAGATCGCGTGCGAGAAATTAAATCGGGCGAGTTCTAGGGTTTTGACCCTTTGATTATTAAAGAAAAGTTTTTTAGTTATTTTTGGATTAAAAAGAAATTAAATTAGATTAAGCATTAAATTAATAAACTTATTAATTAATTAATGAAAATAATATTTTTTAGATTTTTCATATTTAAATAAATAAAAATAAATCAATCAATGTTAGTAAAACCTAATTATCTAAATTAATTTTGATTATTGCAAAAGATATTAAAGTTATTTCTTAATTAAACTAAATTAATTAAATTAATATTTATTAACAAAAATAAAATACTGAAAATTAATTTAATAAACAAAATATTTTTGGGTTTTTTAATTTTATTAAGAAAAAAGTTTTGATTGGTTAGTTAAATAATAAAAATGATTAATCAAACAAATAAATAAAAATAGAGAAATAGAATGACTTAGGGGGGTGTGGGCCTGGAAAAGGAGTGAGAATTGCAATTTTTTGGCCCAACAGGCGCAAGCCTGTGTTGACTTTCCATGATTCCCTATGGCATGTTGACTTGGGAGTATGATGCACACTCCATCTGGACCACCAGATCTGGCCTGGGGCCATTTGGCAAGCATCTGAATGAGGGACCATGGTATGCTACGCGTTTGATATTGCATGGAATCACTTGGCTGAAAAATACAACAAATAATATGGGGACCTGGGATTCGAACCCATGTCCTGTAAGCCATTGCATACACGCCTTTGCCACTGGACCATTGAACGTTAGTTGTATACATATTGGATAATAATAATAAAATAGGAAAATGCGTATTATGCCAGAATTAAAAAATAAAAACGCGCGAAGTTTGAAACATCCAATAGGAGGGGGGTACGTCTTCATCTTCCTCGTTGAAACCTGGATATTTACCTGCTGATTTAGATCCGCAGCTAAATCCGTATGACCATCCTAAAATTTGTTCTAGGCCATGGAAATTGATTCCAAGACAATGGTCATGTTCGTCTACCTCTCCTGATTACATCCATGTCCATTAATTTCACTGATTTTGCCTGAAAATAAAACGCCCAAAAACACAAACCAAGAACCCTAGATTCGGCTAGGGGGTTACAGGCTATATAAATGCAATCAAATAATGCAGAAAGCTTAGAAATTGCACAAGGATCATGAATATGTCAACAATTTGCCAAGAAAATGCAAGAATGTGAGGATACGATTTCGAATACAGGGCGGTTTTTTGAGGGACTTACAGCGCGATTGAGAGGGTATGCAAGCGTGCTTTTGATTGCTGGAGGTTCAGTGGACATCCAGCAATGGATTAGTGTTGAGCTTTGGTGTCGAAACTGCCTCTAAGCACGATTTCAGTTTCACACTTTTTTCAAGTTTTCTCAAGTTTGGTTTGTGTTCTTGAAGCTTCTAACTCCTAAAACTCGTGCCTTTGCATTGTATGTGTAATAAGGAGTGCATTAGGTCAACAATTTTGGACTGAATCCTTATGCATTATGGCTTGGAGATTTAATTTGATCCTCCATTGAAAACCTTCCAATTTTGCCAAAAATACATCTTTTTGTTCATGATATGGTGAGATACGAATTTGATGCTGATCATGATGTTAATTAAGACCTATAACAACCAAAAAGATCCTAAGTAATCAATATTTGGATTTTATTTGATTTAAATTGATTTAAAATGAATTAATTCAATAAAAAATCAAATAAAATAGAAAAATTAATAAATGGACACAAGGCTGAAGATAGGACACGTGTGTAGTGTGACAAGATCAAATCAAGTGGAAAAGAATGGGCCCATTTGACAAAATTTGAAGTTTTGGGGATAGTTGACTTTTGGCAATTTTGCAAAAATGTCCAACTTCAACAATGCATAACGTCTTCAATTTTGAACTTTTGGAGGTGTTATTGGAATTTTTAGAAATCTTGAGATGTCCTCTACCCAACCCTTTTGGTCTCATATCATTTTGATATTCCATGCTCAAGTTATAAGCTTTGGCAAAAAAGGTGTTTTTGTTGACTTTCAAAAATTACCTATAATGTCCAAATTTGTAACTTTTTGTGAGTGAATTTCTTGATCTTGGGGTATGAATATGGATTGTAGGAAATTGTATAATATTCAAAATGAGCTTTGGATGGGTCATTTCTCATAAAGTATGAGAAAGTTATGCTTAGTCTAAGTTGAGTTGACTTTTCCTACAAAACCCTAATTTAGCAACTTTTGAGTCTTGATGAATTTTAAGCAATCCTTGATGAATCATGATAAAACCTTGATAAAATGATGAAATATCCTTCAAAATTAGAATGTTGAAAAAAAATCTTGAATTTTGACTGTTTATAGGTCACAATTGACTTTTGCCCTAGCACAATCGATTTTTGGACCCTTTGAGCAATTGACTGAGCAAACTTCCTCTGCAAGGCTTGAAATTTGATATGGATGAGCTTGAGACCGTATTAGGACATTGGGAATAACTTGAGATCATTTTGATTCAAGGATCTTGATGCAACACAAAACCCTAATTTGAGGTTGACTGCCTTAAGAGATAGCTTGACTGTCCAATTCTTGAGCAATCTTGAGCCACTTGGAGATTTTTCTTGCCATGTCTTGGGAAATATGGGAGGGAAAATTTTGTGGTAAAACAGGAATCATCTCTGTTTTGAGAAAGGTTGAATTTTATGAACTTCGGTCGTCCGTTATTCTTGTAGAGGAGTCGTCTCTTTGTTGAAGAGGTGAAAATGAACTACTATCTGGTCGTAATCCAGGCTTCATAGTGATAAGACCGACTACTATATGGTCGTAATCCAGGCTTTACAGTGACTTACTGGGGAGATGAGATTAAATTGGCTATCCGTTTTTAATTCGGGCTTCGCAATTTCTCAATTCTTATTTGGTCGTAATCCAGGCTTCAAAAGGAATTAAGTTGTTATCCGATTGCATCCGGGCTTTAACTTGAATTTAGGGCACACTAATATCCGGTCGACTCCGGGCTTCTTAGTAATTGTCCAGGTAAACTGCTATTTGGTCAAAATCCAAGCTTCACAGTGTCTCGTACTGTTATCTGGTCGTAGTCCAGGCTTCAGTCCTTTTATCATTATCCGGTCGTAATCCAAGCTTCACGATGCTTTGTACCATTATATGGTTGAATTCGGGCTTCATGGTGTTCTGTACTGCTATCCAGTCGTAATCCAGGCTTCACAATACTTTACTTCTTATCTGGTCGTAATCCAGGCTTCGGAAGAGATCAAATGGTTATCCGGTCGTAATTCGGGCTTCCCTTTGGCATTAGGCCTACTAATATCCGGTCGTAATCCGAGCTTTATAGTATCTGGCCGAGTGAACTGCTATTTGGTCATAATCCAAGCTTCACAGTGTCCCTTACTATTATCTGGTTGCATTCCAGGCTTCACAGTGTCTCTTACCGCTATCTGGTCGTAATCCAGGCTTCGCGACATCTCATACCACTATCTGGTCGAATCCAGGCTTCATGGTGTTCAGAGGAAATCAAGATACTATTCGGTCGTAATCCGGGCTTCATTACTTGTATTAAAGATATACCACTATCTGGTCATGATCTAGGCTTCGCGGTGTCTTTGGCTGCTATCTGGTCGTAATCCAGGCTTCACAGTAACTGGCTGAGCTGTTATCCAGTCGTAATCCAGGCTTCACAGATTTCTAGGGATTTAAACTATTATCCGGTCGAATCCGGGCTTCATAGCTTAGAGATAAACCACTATTTGGTCGAATACAGGCTTCGCGGTGTTCGATACTGCTATCCGGTCGTGATCCAGGCTTTACAATATGCTGTAGAAATCAAGGTATTATCTGGTCGGATCCAGGCTTCATAGCTTGAACTTTGTGAGAATTTGATTGTATCTTTCCTGAAAGGTAAAGGTTAATTGTATGTAATGCACGATATGTATCAAGTAATAATGTTCTCAAAATAAATTAGATTGTGTATGATGTTCATGCGTATGTCATGATGTATGGATATGCAAATGTTTTTGATGTTCTCTAGATGGGAAAATAAATCCTGAATTGCTGCTGGAGAAAAGAGCTGAATTCTTCGCTCTCGCTGGGGATAATGAATGAAGATGACTGTAAGAATAATCATGCTGGAGAATAACTCCACTGGGGAATAAACTGACGAGGAAATTTCTCTGTGGGGAAGAAATGCTCTTGTTAGAGGACTTGTTGATTTGGAGAAATAACATCGGCTGGGGATGAATTACTGTTGTTAGCGATAATGAACTCTGTTGGGAATTGAGTTTATGTTTGTGAAAGGAATGAACTCTGCTGGGAATGATCTTTTAGACTCTACTGGGGATAATTCTCCAGACTCCACTGGGAATAATTTTTCTAGACTCCACTGGGGATAATTTTCTAGTGCTGATGATAGATAAACTCTGCTTGGGGAGAATATCGTTGAATCATTCGCGGTTGCGAGCCTCAGCTGTGGAGAGTGATGTCCTATTCGGAACCGCTAATATCACTGTCTTTTCCTTACTTTGCGGGGGGAATAAGTACCTTCAATTGTTTTCTCCAACTAGGTCTATTCCTATACCTGGTGAACAGAGCAACTGTACGGTTTGGACATTTCTCGTTTGCCCTTGTTTCTGATATTGTGAGTAATCGTCTTTTGTTTCGTATGTAAATATTTATGAGCAACAATTATTGTCAAATGCATATATCAAAAATGAACATTAGACGTTCTTGCAAAACAAAACAGAAAAAGAAAACTAATTTGAAATTTCTTTGTGAAAATGAATTGTATTAACTTTGAAGTTGGCCTGTAAATAGGCGTTTTTTGTACAAGAGGCTGACGTCCTAGTAAGAGAACACCGCCGAACAATAGAACTTATACAGTATGTGAAAAACAAAGAAAAACAGCTATGTGAACAATCCCACTGGGTTCCAACTCTGCTATTGCCTTTATGTCTTCGAGCATCTCATCACTTTGCTACTTGGTTGAAGGTAGATCAGATTGATTAGTGCCGTCTGAGCTTGATAGCCGATACCGAAATCTGTTAGCAAGGTGATCCAATGAGACATAGTGTTACGCTTTAATCCCTAACTTTTGCCTGGACCTCCCTTTCGGGTTTTCAGTCCACCGGGATACCCTTTTTTGCCCAAGCCTCCTTTTTAGGTTCTCGACTTGCTGGGTGTACAGATTTTTTCATTTTCATCCCTTATTTTTGCCCGAACCCTTTTGGTTTGCCGGGAAGCCCTTATTTTTGCCTAGGCCAGTCAACCTAGCGGGTCTTTGATTATGCATAGTAATTTTTCATTATGTCTGCATTGACGGGGTGAGGAAGGTCGTCACCATCCATGGTGGTTAGAATCATAGCTCCTCTTGAGAAAATGTTCTTAACCATAAATGGCCCTTCATACGTAGGGGTCCATTTGCCCCTGGGATCATCTTGAGGTAATATGATGCGCTTGATCACCAGATTCCCCAACTTGATACTCTTGTCGTCTGACTTTCTTGTTAAATGCCTTGATCATCCGCTTTTGATACGTCTGACCATGACAAATAGAAGTAAGTCTCTTTTTGTTGATTAAGTTTAGTTGATCAAGCCGGGTCTGAATCCAATCGTCCTTGCTCAAACCTGCATCCTTCATAATCCGAAGAGAGGGTATCTGAACCTCAATGGGTAAGACTGCTTCCATGCCATACACCAAAGAGTAGGGTGTTGCCCCCGTTGACGTCCGCGCTGAGGTACGGTACCCATGAAGAGCAAACGATAACATCTCGTGCCAATATTTGTATGTCACCATCATCTTCTGCACAATCTTCTTGATGTTCTTATTAGCCGCTTCAACAGCCCCATTCATCTTCGGCCGGTAAGGAGAAGAGTTGTGATGCTGTATCTTAAACTGCTTGCAGAGCTCGGTGATCATTGTATTGTTGAGATTTGTACCATTATCCGTAATGATCCTCTCGGGTACACTATATCGACAGATCAAATTGTGCCGAATAAACCGTGCCACGATGTTCTTGGTCACTGTAGAAAAGGAAGCTGCCTCAATCCACTTCGTAAAGTAATCAATTGTTACCAGGATGAAACGATGCATGTTGGACGCAGTAGGTCTGATCTCACCAATCATATCAATGCCCCACATTGCAAAGGGCCAAGGAGCTGTCAAGAGGTTCAGAGGAACTGGAGGGATGTGCACCTTATCAGCATAGACTTGGCACTTATGACAAGTCTGAGAATGCTGATAACAGTCAGCTTCCATGGTAGACCAATAATATCCTTCCCGTAGGATTTTCTTCGCCATGGTGTGTCCACTGGAATAAGTCCCGAAAGTACCTTCATGTAACTCTACAATAATTCTTTCTGCCTCGTTCTTATCCATACAACGCCGTAAGGTTGAGTCATGGTTACGTTTGTAAAGGATACCATTACTGATGAAGAACTTCGTCGTGAACCTCCTCAGAAACTTCTTATCATTAACAGATGCACCCTCGGGATACTCTTGATCCTCAAGATACCTTTTTATCTCATGAAACCAGGGTTTATCTGTTACCTCTTTAATCTCAATGTCACAGCAATGTGCAGGTTCGTCCAACCTCTCAATGATAATCTGGGGAGCCTCATTGTCCCACCTGACCTTGAACATAGAATACATAGTAGCCAGCGCGTCCGCTAACTGATTCTCTTCCCTGGGGAAGTGTTCAAAGGTTATCTCCTCAAAATGTGGAAGCAACGTCAATACATACTCTTTGTAAGGAATAAGATTTGGGTGCTTCATATACCACTCGCCTTTGATCTGACTGATCACGAGAGCGGAATCTCTGAATACACTTAAGAACTTAATCCTGAGGTCAATAGCTGCTCGAAGGCCCATGCTGTATGCTTCATACTCCGCCATCTTGTTGGTGCAGTTGAAACATAATCGGGCGGTGAACAGAGTATGATAGCCCTCAGGAGATATGATCACGGTGCCAATACCATTACCCAATGCGCTTGAAGCTCCATCAAAATACATAGACCATCGGGATCCCTCCTTAGGTCCTTCATCTGGTCCAGGTGTTTCATAGTCAGTCACCAACATGATGTTCTCATCCGGAAACTCGAAGTTCATAGACTGGTAATCATCCACTGCCTGATGCGCCAAATGATCTGCCAACACACTTCCCTTAATTGCCTTTTGGGTTGTGTATTGGATGTCATACTCAGTCAAGATCATCTACCATCTTGCTATTCTTCCGGATAAGGCAGGCTTTTCGAAGATATACTTGATTGGGTCCATCTTTGATATCAATAGAGTGGTGTGAGTCAGCATATACTGTCTCAGCCGGCGAGCAGCCCATGCCAAAGCGCAGCAAGTTTTCTCAAGCAGTGAGTATCGGGTCTCACAGTCGGTAAACTTTTTGCTAAGGTAGTAAATAGCATGCTCTTTTCGGCCAGACTCATCATGCTGCCCCAGCACCCACCCTGTCAAATTGTTGAGTACTGTCAAGTATAAGATCAAAGGTCTTCCTTCAACTGGAGGCATCAGAGTAGGTGGCTCTTAGAGATATTCCTTAATCCTTTCGAAAGCGTCCTGACATTCATCGTTCCATCTTACCACTTGATCTTTCTTCAAAAGCTTAAAGATTGGTTCACAAGTAGCGGTCAGGTGTGAAATGAATCGGGAAATGTAGTCCAGTCGTCCCAAAAAGCCTCTGACTTCTTTTTCTGTTCGAGGAGCTGGAATTTCCTGTATAGCCTTCACCTTTTCCGGATCCACTTGAATACCTTTATCACTAACAATGAAACCCAGTAGATTACCAGACCTTACTCCGAAGGTGCACTTGTTCGGGTTTAACCTCAGCTTGTATAGTTTCAACCTGTCAAATAGATTCTGAAGATGGTCCAGATGTTCTTCCTCAGTCTGGGACCTTGCAATCATGTCGTTAATGTATACTTCAATCTCATGATGAATCATGTCATGGAACAAAGCGACCATGGCGCGCTGATACGTTGCCCTAACATTCTTCAATCCAAACGGCATGACTTTGTAGAAAAAGGTACCCCACTATGTAACAAAGGTTGTCTTTTCCATATCCTCGGGAGCCATCTTAATCTGATTGTAACCAGCGAAACCATCCATAAAGGAGAAGATCTTATGTTGTGCGGTGTTGTCAACCAAAACATCAATGTGAGGCAGAGGGATATCGTCCTTGGGGCTTGCCCTGTTCAGATCCCTATAGTCAATACACATCTGAACCTTACCATCTTTCTTCGGCACTGGAACCACGTTGGCAACCCACTGCAGGTAAGAAGTAACTGCTAGAAAAACGGCATCAAACTGTTTCATGACCTCAGCTTTGATTTTCTCAGACATCTCTGAGCGCATTTGGCAAACTTTTTGTTTTACTGGAGGACAGTCTTCTTTGGTTGGCAAGCGGTGAATCACAATATCGGTATCCAACCCAGGCATATCTTCATAAGACCAAGCAAAGATCTCAACATAGTCACGCAGCATTTGTATTAACCGTTTCTTAATACCAGACTCCAGATTTATATCGATCTTAACCTATTTCTTGTCTTCCTCTGTACCCAGATTTACTGATTCCACTGGTTCTTCATGGGGCTGTATGGCCCTCTCTTCATGTAGTAACAAACTAGCAAGTTCCCCAGGCACTTCGCAATCATCCCAACCTTCGTCCTTGGCTTGGTTGATCGAAATTTCGAAGTCATAACTGGAAGTAGAAGAGTCGTTATCAGTGGGATCCAGAGTGGATGTTGTGATCGGTGGAAATAGAACTGACTGTTTTGGAATGCTGGTTCGCGTTTGCGTTTCGCAAAATGTCGCGGTAAGCAAGAGTCGCCACCGTCTTTTATTTTCTCCAATAAGGAAAGGACAAAAGCACAGCAAAATTCCTTTTCGAGATGTTTCTCGGGTTCGGGAGGTAGCTTATAGAAAGGGAAGGTGTTAGCACACTTTCTATCTGTGGTTATCCACGGGCTCTTAGGTACTTGCTCACTATGTTTTCAAAAAGTTTTGCTTTTCTTGTGTTTGTGGGTTTTGAAAAAAGTTTTGTTTGAAAACTTCGATTTAACTCTTGTATCTGTCCTCAAGAGTGTATGAAGTGTTGTTTGAAAACTTTGTTTGAAAAAGTGTAAGTGCAAAAAAAGTTGTTTTGTTTTGAAAGAACAAGTACCTGAGAACCTCTACCTACTCAAAGAAATTAAGCTGTGTAAATGTCCTTTAGACAGTACTATCCCACTATTGAGAAGTAGGTAGCACCGTCATTGGAGTTTTCGGGTCAATTCGATTTTAGGGACATGTGGTCACTAAAGCAATGGTAGGACGCCTTAGCGGTAACCCTAATGTCTTAGATCATTTTTTATCGAGGCAACCGTTTCGAGGCAACTTTGATCTTTAGACAGGAGGGCGACCTCTAAAACACCCTATACTCAATTACCACGTCGAGGCAACCAAGTGAGGCGTACCCTAAGAGTGACATATGCGAGTGTGTCAGGTTTCAGTTATGTTATCTTTGTACATGTTATGGTGAGCTACGATTGATTTTAATTCACGAGAGATCTTGTCATGCATAGCCTATTTAGCATACATCTAGCAGTTAATAGTTGCGGAAAATAAAACTAAACTATTACAAGACGTCGGGTATTTACATCACCAAAAACAAACCCTTGAAAAAGTAAATTGCGGGAAATTAAATAAAAGCGGTAAAAAAAGGTCCTAATTAAAGCTATTACATCCTCGGAGCAAATACAATTATATGGATCAAAATAATTATGAATCAAGAATAATCACACGCGCGAGGAAAATTGGATCGGAGAGTTTTTAGGGTTTTGACCCCTTTTTTTGAGAAAGAAAGAGATTTTTTATTATTTTGTATTTAATTAAATTAATCCTAGACTAATTAATTAATTAAATAAAAGAAAGATATTTTTTGAGTTTTTTATGTTTTTTAAGGAAATAAATTAAAAATGGTTAAAAGTTATTAAAACCTAATTCTACATTAATTTTAAATTATTGCAAAAAAGTTAAAATTAACCTAATTAAAACTAAATTAATTAATTACTTATTTATTTACAAAAATAATGAAAAGGTGGAATTAATTTTAATAAATAAAAAAATATTATATTTTTTAGCTTTCTGATTTTATTATGAAAATATTAATTTGTTAGTAATATAAATAATAATTATAAAAAATAATTAAATGAAAGAAATAAAAAAAAGAAAAGAAAAGAAATAAACTTGAAGGGGGGTGTTGGGCCCAATTCTGGAGTGACAAGAGCAATTCTGAAGGCCCACTATGCATTAGCCTGTTTGACTTTCTGAGTTTGCTACGCATGCACTGACCAGGGAGTATGGTGGTCCTTCAACTTTGGCCACTGGATTTGAGTTTGAAGACATCTGGCGCTTGGGAATTGGAGGTGTATGGTGGACCACCTTGTGAAATCTGCAGGTGAACAGATATTGAAAAAAGGGAATAAATGATTTGGGGGGACCTGGGATTCGAACCCAGGTCCCAGCGCTCAGTGACCAGCGTCCCTGCCACTACACCACATGCATCTTTTTATTATTTGGATAATAAGCAATCATAATATATCAAACAATCAACATGTTGTAAAATAAAAAAGCAAAACGCGCGCTTTTCAAATTGGCCAACCATATGCCAACACATCAGCGTCTTCAACCTTCATTCTGTGTAAAAGAGAATCAGATAGCGGGGGTTTTCAACCTCCACTACCTCCTGCAAGGAAAAATAGCGAATAGAAATAT
Organism: Vicia faba; assembly: GCA_948472305.1. NCBI lineage: Eukaryota > Viridiplantae > Streptophyta > Magnoliopsida > Fabales > Fabaceae > Vicia > Vicia faba. The sequence goes on along the minus strand of OX451740.1, from coordinate 1,006,356,812 downwards.
AGCAAGCATAAATACTTCGCGAGGTATGGGTTGTGTTCGTCTTGGCCTCACGATTTCAACCATGTATCTTATTAGTCCCAATTTTTCCTGGATTGAAAAGCCCCATTTAAAAGCTCAAGAACCCTAGAAATTCAGTCATGGTATCTTTCGATTCAGGGCGTTACAGTTCAATTCAATCATGCCATTAGCTTTGTATGATCTCTAGCAATGCAAAACAATCACAAACACATGTTAAATGCGCATGAATTAGGAGATATAATTCTGAATAAGAAGTGAAAACCGTGGGACTGTATGCAGCGATTCCTTGAACTTTGATGCTTGATTTTGATTGCAATTCACTCCTGGGACCTCCTGCAATATGTTTGAATGAATAGAACACCTTGAATTGGCCTAGATTGCAAGAACAGGTTTTCACTTTTCTTGAAATTTCTTGAATTTGACAGGGTTGTTTCTGCAGCTTTCAATCGTGTACTAGGTCATGGTTTGCTTGCATACATATAGGAGAATCAAATTAGGTTAAAAGCTGGGTCATTATCCGTGTGCATTGATGTTTAAATCTTTGATTGAAAATCAAATATTCTTGATTTTTCATGATTGAACAATGTTGCCAAATTTGGATTTTTTTTTATATCTTTGACTTGTGCACGAATTTTCCATCATGTTTTGATCATATTTGCTTCACAAATTGATTTAAAAATCAAATCTTCTATTTTCTTATAATTTAAATTAATTAAATGAATTAATATGTATTAAAAATCCAATTAATCAATAAATTTAAGAAAATAAATCCAATTAAGCTTGGTGGGTCGTGCATAAGTCATGGGTGAAGTTTCAAGAAGAGATTTGAGGCCCATTAGCAAAAAGAAGGTGTTTTGAGCAAAGTTGACTTTTGCAAATTCATGAAAATTTCCCAACTTCTCCAATGCACAACTTGCTCAATTTTGATCATATGACCATGTTCTTGGACATTTTGGAAAGCTCTTGAAGCCCTCTAACCAATGCCTTTGGTCCCATGTCATTTGGATTTACCAATCTCAAGTTATGGCCTCTGACTCAAAGTGTACAGTTGTTGACTTTTGAAATTGACCTATAATGTAAAAATTGGTAACTTTTTGTGAGAGCATTTCTTGATCTTGGAGTGTGAAGATGGATTGTAGGAAATTGCATGCTCTTCAAAATGAGCTTTGGATGGAATTTTTTTGATAAACCATGAAAAAGTTATGCCCTTGTCAAAGTACAGTTGACTTTTCTGCTGTCTAAAAATAGTAACTTTTGTATCTTGATGATTTTTGAGCTATTCTTGTGGAATCATGATCAAGACTTGATCAAATGATGATTGTGAACTCAAAATAAGATGTTGACCAAAAATTCTGACTTTTGACTGCAAAATGACCATTTTGCCCTTGCAGTTGACTGTAGATCAAATGGAGTTTTTGACTATGCAAGCTGGCACTGTGAGTCTTGAAACTTGGCATGTAGGTGCTAGAGAATGCATATAGGCCTATGAGACTTGATTGAACCATTGAAAACCCTAAAGTCCTTGAAAGAACCAAAACCCTAATTTTGAGTTGACTGTCTTAGGAGGTGTTTTGACTGTACAACCCTTGAGCAATCTTGAACCATTTGGAGATGATTCTTGACAAATCTTGAGGAATATGGGAGGGAAAATTTTGGGGTACAACAGTTGCCCCTGTTCAATCTTCTTAAACCTGAGGATGTAGATTGGCTTGCGTGCCTTTCGTGATCCGAAGGTGGAAGATGATTGAACACTAAAGTGCCCAGAAATTTGCACTCGCATGGTGTAGTATCAGCAATGTGATGTCGGGAATGGGCTTACAGATTCCATTTGGAGAGATGAGGGATAGGAGGATGGGCTTATAGATACCACCTGGAGATTATTGGTTGGTAGTTTTGTCTTCGTTGACGGGTTGTCTTCGTTGACGGGTTGTCTTCATTGACGGGTTGTCTTCATTGACGGGTTGTCTTCATTAACGGGTTGTCTCTATTGACAGGTTATCATCAGAAAAATCTTTAGGAATCGATTTAACTGGATTTGTCTTCTTTGACTGGATTGCCTCAGAAAAATATTTAGGAATCGATTTAGCTGGGTTTGTCTTCTTTGACTGGATTGCCTCAGAAAAATCTTTAGGAATCGATTTAACTGGTTTTGTCTTCTTTGACTGGATTGCCTCAGAAAAATCTTTAGGAATCGATTTAACTGATTTTGTCTCCATTGACTGACTTGGCTTCAGAAAAATCTTCAGGAATCGATTTAACTGGTTTTGTATCCATTGATTGGCTTCAGAAAAATCTTTAGGAATCGATTTAACTGATTTTGTCTCCATTGACTGGCTTCATAAAAATCTTTAGGAATCGATTTAACTGGTTTTGTCTCCATTGACTGGCTTCAGAAAAATCTTTAGGAATCGATTTACCTGATTTTGTCTCCATTGACTGGCTTCAGAAAAATCTTTAGGAATCGATGTAACTGGTTTTGTCTCCATTGACTGAATTTGTCTCTTTTGACTGGATTTGTCTCCTTTGACTGTATTAGCATCAGAAAAATCTTTAGGAATCGATTTATCTGGTTTTGTCTCCTTTGACATAGCTGAGCATTTAACTGCATCTTTCCTGAAAGGTAAAGGTCAGTCATATGCAATGCATGATATGGATCGAGCAATGATGTTCTCAACATAAATGAGATCGTATGATATGATGCGTATGTGCATGTATCATGATGTATGAAAATGTGATGTTTTAGCTGGGGAAAATAAATCCTGGAGCTGGTGGAGAATAGAGTTGAATTCTTCGTTTCCGCTGGGGATGATGAACGAAGATGATTGTGTGAATAAACCTGTAGGAGAAAAGAACTCCGTTGGGGAATAAACTGGTGAAGAGATTACTCTGCGGGGAATTACTCTGTGGGGAGGAGATGCTTTGCTGAGATCTTAACGATAACTCCACTGGGGATTCCATTGATAAGCTCTGTTGGAGATTTTGATGATGAATTCCGCTGGGGATGGAAAGAACTTCGTTGAGGATGATCTTTCTGTTGCAACTTGATGAGGATAACCCAGTTAGACTCTTGTGGGGATAACCTTCTGAATATGGCTGGGGAGATTTACTTGTACTCTGCAGGGGACAAGCTTCCAGAATCTACTGGGGAAGATGATTCAACTCTGGCGGGGAAGCTTTTTAGACTGCGCTGGGAAATGGCTCCACTGGGGGTATCTTGTATTCCATCGGGGAACATTCTTATATTTCGTTGAGGAATATTAAGACTGCCGGGGATGCTTGCTGAGGAATATCTGTATACTCCGCTGGGGGATATTAAGATCTACTGGGGATACCAGGGCTGATGGTAGACCAACTCTGCTTGGGGAGAGTATTGCTGATTTGTTCATAGTTACAAGTCTCGGTGGTGAGAGCTTCCAGTATTGTCTTACTCTTGGGAAGTGAAGGTATCTTGGTCATATTCTTCAACTGAACCTACCTTGGTACCTGGGTGGACAGAGCAACTAGATCTCTTAGACAATTCTTATTGCCCCTACTTCTGATATCACCCGTAATTAGTCCTTTGTTTCGCATGTAAATATTTATGAGCAGCAATTAATGTCAAATGCATATATCAAAAATGAACATTGGACGTTCTTTGCAAAACAAAACAGATAAAGGAAAAACAATTTGCAATTTGTCTGAAAATGAACTTGTATTGATTTTAAAGTTTGCCTGTAAATAGGCGTTTTGTACAAGAGGCTGACGTCCTAGTAAGAGAACGCCGCCGAGCAAATGGAATTTATACAATTTGTAAAAAGAAAACAAAACAGCTATGTGAATAATCCCACTGGGTTCCAACTCTGCTATTGCTCTTATATCTTCAAGCATCTCATCACTTTGTTGCTTAGTTGAAGATGAATCTGATTGATTGGTGTCGTCCGAGCCTGATGGTCGATACTGAAGTCTGGATGCAGGGTGATCCAATGAGACATAGTGTTACACTTATCCCTAACTTTTTCCTGTACCGCCCTTTCGGGTTTTCAGTCCATCGGGATACCCATTTTTGCCCAAGCCGCCTTTTCAGGTTTTCGACTTGCCGGGTGTACAGATTTTTTATTTTCATCCCTTATTTTTGCCCGAACCCTTTTGGTTCGCCGGGAAGCCCTTATTTTTTCCTAGGCCAGTCAACCTAGCGGGTCTTTAATTATGCGTAGTATCTTTTTACTATGTCTGCATTGACGGGGTGAGGAAGGTCGTCACCATCCATGGTGGTTAGAATCATCGCTCCTCCTGAGAAGATGTTCTTAACCACAAATGGCCCTTCGTACGTAGGGGTCCATTTTATCCTGGTATCACCTTGGGGTAGAATAATGCGCTTATTTACCAGGTCCCCGACTTGATACTCTTGTCGTCTGACTTTCTTGTTAAATGCCTTGATCATCCGTTTTTGGTACGTCTGACCATGACAAATAGCAGTGAGTCTCTTTTCGTCGATTAGGTTTAGTTGATCAAGCCGGGTCTGGATCCAGTCGTCTTCACTTAAACCCGCATCCTTCTTGATCCGGAGAGAGGGTATCTGAACTTCAATGGGTAGGACTGCTTCCATGCCATAGACCAAGGAATAGGGTGTTGCCCCTGTTGACGTCCGTGCTGAGGTACAGTACCCATGACGAGCAAATGGTAACATCTCGTGCCAATCTTTGTAGGTCACTGTCATCTTCTGCACAATCTTCTTAACATTCTTATTAGCTGCTTCTACAGCCCCATTCATCTTCGGCCGGTAGGGAGAAGAGTTGTGGTGATGTATCTTGAATTGCTCGCAGATCTCAGTGATCATCTAGTTGTTAAGATTGGTACCATTATCCGTAATGATCCTCTCTGGTACACCGTATCGACAGATCAGGTTGTGCCAAATGAACCGTGCCACGACGTTCTTGGTTACGGTGGCAAAGGAAGCTGCTTCAACCCACTTTGTAAAGTAATCAATTTTTACTAGGATGAAGCGATGCCCGTTGGATGCCGTAGGTATGATCTCGCCGATCATATCAATGCCCCACATTGTAAAAGGCCAAGGTGCTGTCAAGACGTTCAAAGGAACTGGAGGAATGTGCACCTTATCAGCATAGACCTGACACTTGTGACATGTCCGAGAATGCTGATAACAGTCGGCTTCCATCGTGGACCAGTAATATCCTGCCCGAAGGATTTTCTTTGCCATGGTATGTCCACTGGAATGAGTTCTGAAGGTACCTTCATGCAGCTCTGCCATGATCCTTTCTGCTTTGATCTTATCCATACAATGCAGTAAGGTTAAATCATGGTTTCGTTTGTACAGAATGTCATTGCTGATGAAGAACTTTGCCGTGAATCTTCTTAGAAACTTCTTGTCATTAACGGATGCACCCTCGGGGTATTCTTGAGCTTCAAGTTACCTCTTTACTTCATGATACCAAGGCTTTTCTGTTACCTCTTCGGTCTCAAGATTACAGCAATGTGCAGGTTCATCCAATTTTCAAATAATGATCTGGGGAGCCTCATTGTCCCATTTGACTTTGAACATAGAAGACATCGTAGCTAGCGCGTCCACCAACTGATTTTCTTCTCTTGGGAAGTGTTCAAAGGTTATTTCCTCGAAATGGGCAATCAACGTCAATACACACTCCTTGTAAGGAATAAGATTTAGGTGTTTCGTATCCCACTCGCCTTTGATCTGACTGATCACGAGAGCGGAATCTTCGAAGACACTCAGAAACTTGATCCTTAGGTCAATTGCAGCTCGAAGACCCATGATGCACGCTTCATACTCCGCCATATTGTTGGTGCAGTTGAAACATAGTCGGGCGGTGAGCGGAGTATGAGAGCCCTTAGGAGATATGATCACAGCGCCAATGCCATTACCCAAAGCGTTTAAGGCTCCGTCAAAGTGCATAGACCATCGGGATCCTTCCTCAGGTCCTTCATCCGGTCCAGGTATCTCACAATCAGTTACTACCATGATATTCTCGTCTGGAAATTCAAAGTTCATAAACTGGTAATCGTCCACTGCCTGGTGTGCTAAATGGTCTGCCAACACACTTCCCTTGATCGCCTTTTGAGTCGTGTAATGGATGTCATACTCAGTCAAGATCATCTTCCATCTTGCTATTCTCCCAGACAAGGCAGGCTTTTCGAAGATATACTTGATTGGATCCATTTTTGAAATCAACAGAGTAGTGTGAGTCAGCATATACTGTCTTAGCCGGCGAGCAGCCCATACCAAAGCGCAACAAGTTTTCTCAAGCAGTGAGTATCGGGTCTCACAGTCGGTAAACTTTTTGCTAAGGTAATAAATAGTGTGCTCTTTTCGGCCATACTCGTCATGCTGACCTAGCACACATCCCATTGAGTTGTCCAGTACTGTCAAGTATAAGATTAGAGGTCTCCCTTCAACCGGTGGCATAAGAATGGGTGGCTCTTGGAGATATTCTTTGATTCTTTCGAAAGCGGCCTGACATTCATCGTTCCAACGTACTACTTGATCTTTCTTCAGTAGCTTGAAGATTGGTTCACAAGTAGCAGTCAGGTGCGAGATGAATCGGGCAATGTAGTTCAATCGTCCTAGGAAGCCTCTGACTTCTTTCTCTATCTTGGGAACTGGAATCTCTTGTATGGCTTTCACTTTGGCAGGATCCACTTGAATACCTTTGTCGCTTACGACGAAGCCTAGCAATTTTCCCGATCTTACCCCGAAGGTGTACTTGTTCGGGTTTAATCTCAGCTTGTACAGCTTCAATCGGTCAAACAGCTTCTGTAGATGGTCAAGGTGTTCCTCCTCAGTTTGGGACCTTGCAATCATATCATCAACGTATACTTCAATCTCATGATGGATCATATCATGAAACATAGCAACCATGGCACGCTGATATGTTGCCCCAGCATTTTTCAACCCAAAAGGCATGACCTTGTAGCAAAAGGTGCCCCACTGAGTAACAAAAGTAGTCTTCTCCATGTCTTCGGGAGCCATCTTTATCTAATTATAACGGGAGAAACCGTCCATAAAGGAGAATACCTTATGCTGAGCAGTGTTGTCAACCAGAACGTCGATGTGAGGCAGCGGGAAGTCATCCTTAGGGCTTGCCCTGTTCAAACCCCTGTAATTAACACACATTCAGACCTTACCGTCTTTCTTCGGTACCGGAACCACATTGGCAACCCACTGAGGGTAAGAAGTTACTGCTAGAAAACTGGCGTCAAATTGTTTCATAACCTCAGCCTTGAGTTTCTCGGAAATCTCTGGACGCATACGGCGGACCTTTTGTTTTACCGGAGGGCATTCTTCCTTGGTAGGCAGGTGATGAACCACAATGTCGGTATCCAACCCAGGCATATCTTCGTAAGACCAGGAAAATATTTCCACGTAGTCATGCAGCATCTGAATCAATCATTGTTTCACACTAAGCTCCAGATTTGCACCGATCTTGACTTCCTTCCTGTCTATCTCAGTGCCCAGATTTACCGTTTCCACTGGCTCTTCATGTGGCTGAACGGCCCTCTCTTCCTGGAGTAGCAGTCTTGCAAGTTCACCGGGCACTTCGCAATCATCTTCACCTTCGTCTTCGGCTAGGTTGATCGGATTTTCGAAGTCATAACTGGAAGTAGCAGAGTCGTTACCAGTGAGATCCAGAGTAGATTGGGACCTGTATATGTGAGTGTGTGTAAATAGCTGTTTTGCAATATATAATAAAGAAAGACAAGGAGCGCAAGATTTGAAATGCAAAAAACGTCCAATGCTTTTATTAATGATATATGAAAATGACACACAAAAGCCCTCACAAATGAAGCCACGGTGCCCCGGGTAAGACACCGAGCCATAAAGCTTCACAATATTGTCTGTTACAAATTCAAAACAAAGAGTTCATTACTGGGTAACAAAAGTAATAGGGACGAAGTCCTTTGCCTTCCAATTGCTTGGTCCACCGTTGGTCGTAGGGTATATCCAGTTGTCGAATTCAGATTCATCCACGTCATCTTCAATGGCATTTACCCCTGAGTTGCTGATGAACACAGGAGGTCTTCCAATCCTTGCACTACGAACAACCCTTTGAGCTTCTGCAGTGAAACCCAAACCAAACTTGTCATTCTTCTGAGTAAAATCAGGAAGTCGGCCCCAGTTCGCATACTCACCCTTCTCAACAACAGCCCGGGCATCCTTTAAGGAAGTCATCTTCAAAGGAGAATCTTCAACCACAGTCTCAGTTGATGCCAGTGTCTGAGGAACCTCTTCAAAGTGCTGAAATGGGGTCTCAATGAACTCCCCATCCATCTCTATGTACCGGAACGAGTTGAGGTGGCTAACCATGTATTCCTCCTCCCCTTGAACTATCACAATCTTCCCTTTGACCGGGTACTTCAGCTTTTGATGGAGTGTTGAGGTCACAGCTCCAGCTTTATGGATCCATGGACGACCCAGCAAGCAATAATAGGATGGTCGAATGTCCATCACGTAGAATGTAGAATCAAAGACCTGAGAACCAACTCTGATTGGAATATCGACTTCACCATGCACCATCCTTTTAGACCCATCAAAGGCCCGAACAACAATGTTGCTTGGCTTTAGCTCCAAACCTTCACAATCCAACTTGTGTAGAGCTTTCTTGGGCAGAACGCTCAATGAGGAACCAGTGTCAACCAACACATGTGCAAGAGTAATGCCCCTGCATTCAATGGAGATATGCAGGGCATCGTTATGGTTCTTCCCTTTAGCAGACAGATCAGCGTCGGAGAAACCCAAACCATTATCAGTAGTTAAGTTGGCCACACAATCGGTAAACTGATCAGCTGATGTCTCTTGTGGCACGTGGGCCGTCTTCAGGAAGGTAATCAGAGCCTTGGCGTGGGCCTCTGAACACAACAACAGTGATAACATAGAAATCTTGGAGGGGGTTTGCCCCAGCTGCTCAACTACATTATAATCACTCTTCTTGATGATCTTCAGAATCTCTTCCATCTCCTGTTTGGAAGCCTCCACCTTGATGGTCTTTGGTGCCTCCGTCTGGGCAGGCATATTAGTGGCGATCCCTTTGCCCCGAGCGTCATATGACTCGGCGATAGGGGTAGGAACAGGAACTTGATCAGGAGGGGAAGTAGATACACTTGCAGGTGTGATGACAATAGGTCTCTGGATAGTTGGTGGCGCAATATCAGGTGAGAAAAGTCTACCACTGCGGGTGACTTTAGCAGGCCCGGTAATGTTGCTGACGCCGGTATTGGTATCAAACTCTTGCTTAACTCCAAGAACGTAAACATCTACCCCATAGTGCCAAGGGACAGCTTTGTCAGAGGTGTAAGGAATAGGCCCCGGAACAATGATGATTATGGGTGCAATCTTCTGGACAGGCGTAATTTTGGCAGGCTTCCTTGAGGGAGCCTTGGGAGAATTGTTGAAAATGGTAACAATGGACACTTCTTCAGTAGGGGTAGCAGGAACAACAATATTCTCAAATAGGATTTCCCTATTATCCATCAGGTTTTGGATGCCTGACTTCAAAGATGGGCAACCAGTAGGCGAAATAGAACACCGATGGCAACCTTCACTACATCCCGAAAATAAACCGGCTAGCAACAGGTTCCTCTTGACAGTCAACAGCGGGGTAACAATATCATCCACAGAGGCTATAAACAAGTCTTCCTCTACAGCATTTACTCCATGTTTGGGCATGGGAGCAGTCACAACATTGGGCCTCTCGGACGCCTCAAACTCAATCTCTTTTGCATCAATCAAGTCTTGGACCTTATTCTTCAAAGTCCAGCAATCATCCATATTATGCCCCGGGCTCTCAGAATGATAAGCGCAGCGGGCGTTGGGGTTATACTTTGGTGATGTAGTGTTGGGATTCTTAGGAGCTTCCCTTAGAGTCACCAAATTGGTCTTCAGCAACTGCGGCAATATCTGGGACAAGGTCATGCTGAGTCGAGTGAATTGCCTTCTAGGTCTCTCACCCCTTTGTTGGTTGTGATGCTGAGGAGCACCGGCAGGTTTTGAAATGAACATCGCATTGACAGCTTGGCGGTGTTCAGATCTGTTTGGTCTCCTTGAACCATAGACAGCACTGGATTCTTTCTTGAACGGCTTCTTCTCAGTGCTCGATGAGGCACCCTTCTGTATCTTCCCAGCCTTGATACCAGCTTCAATCCTCTCACTAGTCAAGATCAGGTCTGTAAACCCGGCTGAAGAGTTTCTAATCAAATGGTTAAAGAATGGACCAGACAGGGTCCCCAAAAACATATCAACAAGTTCACGGTCAGTTAAAGGTGGCTGCACCCTTCCAGCCAGGTCTCTCCATTTCTGAGCATACTCCTTAAATCCTTCACCCGTCCCTATTGACATACCCTGGAGTTGGGTACGCGTAGGAGCGAGGTCAGAATTATACTGATACTACTTATAGAACGCAGTAGCCAAATCCTCCCAGTTACGGATACTGGCTCCATCCAGCTGATAGAACCACTCGAGTTGAGTCCCTGAAAGACTGTCCTGGAAGAAATGGATCCACAAATTCTTGTCAGCGGTGTAAGGCTGGATCTTCCTTACATATGACCAGAGGTGCAGCTTTGGACAGGAAGCTCCGTCATATTTAGCAAAGGCAGGTGCCTTGAACTTGTGGGGAATCATCACCCTAGAGGATAGACCAAGATCTCCAAAATCCAACCCGGGCACATTCTGTATCTCCATGGCGCTCAAGCGGTCCTCCAACTATTTATACCTATCCTCAGCAGGAGGATACTGTTCTTCATCATAATCCGTCTCGTTGTCGAAGACCACGGGACTAGGAACCCTTCTCTCTTGTGGATTGTCTTTCCCTACAGACGAGGTGGTCAGTTCAACCTCATTTTGCAGTCCATTCCCAAATCTGCGTCCAGTGTTGAACAAGACGGTCCTCTTCTTCTTCTTCTTCCTTTCTTTCAGAATCAGAGTCTTCAAATCCTGTTGACCCTGGGCTAGGCTCATAACCAACTCTTGGAACTGGGCATTCTGGGCCTGGAGGTCCTTGATAGCTTGCTCAGTGGAAGGTTCAGTAGACATGATGATTGCTGAAATAAACAGCGAAGAAGATAAGGGACCTGTAAAAGGGGTACCTGTTATGCATATGATGAAATGAAATGCGTATGATTTATGTTTTCAAAGACAATCGGGATTCAACTTTGTAGACAAAAAGGAAACACACTTTATTAGATTTAACTTCGGAATTTAAATTGTTCAACAAATTTCCCTTAGGCGTTACAAGGATGGAAATACTGAAAAGTAAATAAAACTGTAAAAGAAATCATCAACAGATCATCAATGCTCCCATGGCCTCTTCTTCTCAGTGCGGATATAATCATTCAGGATCCGCTCGTTCTCCAATTGCTTAGTCAGCTTCTGGATCTTCTGTTCATGCTCGTTGAACCTCTCCCGATAAGAATCCCGTTCTTCCTGCAGTTGCGCCCAAGCCCTCTTCAGTGTGCCAACATCAGTGGGCATATGAGGATGGAGAATAGTTGGAGGAACCCCTTCTTTATCAGCAGCTTCCAGAATAATAGGCCTGACAGCTTCGTATGGCATACCTAACTTCTGGGCACGGATGCGGACCCATCTGAAATATGACTCCATTGGAAGAGAGGTTTTTGGTCCCAACTCATGTGGGTCAAATTTGTGAACTCTATCCCAAGCCCTGATGAATCTACGACGCAGCTCGTCGCTATCTACCTGAAAATCAAAGACGATATGAGGTATCAACATCTCATGAGGCCCTTCTCTTCTGGCTCTTCCAAACTGGCGGAGAGCTAAACATGGGTTATAAGAGATTCCTCCATGGGTTCCGATCAATGGAACATTAGGATACTCTCCACAACGATCAATGACGGCCACTTCATCTAGGCCTCTGAGAGTCCAAATAATGTCTTTATCAGTAAGATACATTATCCTATGAGCCCAGCCCCTTCCTTCTATGTTCTTCAGTACGAACTTAGGGAGGTGCGAAATAAACCACCTCGCCAATAAAGGAGCACAACACATCAAAGTTCCCCGTCTTCGGGCAGTACGAGTATAGAGCTGGTAAAGGATATCACCCAAGAGAGTGGGTACAGGATTCCGAGAGATGAAGATCCTTATGGCATTAACATCAACAAAGGTGTCAGGATTTGGAAACAATACCAGACCATATATTAAGAGATCCAGAATGTCTTCGTACGCCCCGAAGTCTAACTCATTCCAGAAACTATTAGCTTTGCCAACCAAAAACTTAGCCAAAAATCCCTTAACTCCACTTCTAGTCTCCCAGTTAGCCACTACTTCCTCTTTGGTCAAGTGAAGGGATGCAGCAATCTCTTCAGGCCTGAGAGTCCTTTCCCAACAAGTAAATGGAATCTGCTCCAAAACAGGGATACCAAGCAACTCAGAGAATTCTTCCAGGGTAGGGACCAGCTGGAAGTCTTGAAAGGTGAAGCAATGGTATAGCGGATCGTAGAACTGGACCAGGACACTCATCATTTGTTGGTACCACTTTGAGGTGACTAAACCGAGAAGAGAACCATGCCTCTTGATTAAGGAAGTAGTGTTTGGAATCCTGTCAACCAATTCTTTGAGCAAATTAGGTGGTTGAACAAAGTTGAGCCGGACAGTATTCCTACGCATGGGCATCATGATGTCCTACAAAACAGAGCAAAGATGAAACCTTCTTGTCTTTGAAATGGGTTAGTCCTTATGCAAGATGTATGCAATGTTATGATGTTATGATGTCATGGTAAAGGCACACCACAAGTATTCACAAAAGGCAAACATGGTAAAGGCACACAAGTCACACAAAAGAGCCCTTAGATTTCAGGCTGGCATGAAGTTTAGGTACTACCCTCTTTCAGTTTCAGTTGGTTAAGACCTGTCCTAAAAATAGTAACCGGGTTCTAGAGGATCTCAATATCACTGACTACCCTCAATCGGTCATAATTCCAGTTTGGCAACCTTTTCTTGCGGCCGGAACCATCGCGAGAGTTTAGTCTCAATAAGCGTAGCATACTGCTACTGTTCTATGGCCAAGTTGGTCAATTTAAGGTTCTAAGGTCAGTTGGTGCTTAATGACTCCTCAGAAGACCCATATTCTCCTCGTTCCAACACAAGGGATATCGGTACAGACCAAGGTGTCACACCAACGTAGGTACTGCTTCATCCGTGTCGGTCTACGCCGGACAGATCCCTCACAGTTTATTGCTACTTACCTAAAAAGGGTACCCCAGATCCGGGTTAGGATCTATAAAACTCCGATACAAGCCCACAAAATTAAAGCATACAAGGCATACAATTGAAAACACAAGTGATTTAATCCTAAGGTACACCTCACTTATATAATGTCCCCAGCAGAGTCGCCAGTTCTGTGATCGGTGGAAATAGAACTGACTGTTTTGGAATGCTGGTTCGTGTTTGTGTTTCGCAAAATGTCGCGGTAAGCAAGAGTTGCCACCGTCTTTTATTTTCTCCAATAAGGAAAGGACAAAAGCACAGCAAAATTCCTTTTCGAGATGTTTCTCGGGTTCGGGAGGTAGATTATAGAAAGGGAAGGTGTTAGCACCCTTTCTATCCGTGGTTATCCACGGGCTCTTAGGTACTTGCTCACTATGTTTTCAAAAAGTTTTGTTTTTCTTGTGTTTGTGGGTTTTGAAAAAAGTTTTGTTTGAAAACTTCGATTTAACTCTTGTATCTGTCCTCAAGAGTGTATGAAGTGTTGTTTGAAAAAGTGTAAGTGCGGAAAAAGTTGTTTTGTTTTGAAAGAGAAAGTACTTGAGAACCTCTACCTACTCAAAGAAATTAAGTTGTGTAAATGTCCTTTAGACAGTACTATCCCACTATTGAGAAGTAGGTAGCACCGTCGTTGGAGTTTTCGGGTCAATTCGATTTTAGGGACATGTGGTCACTAAAGCAATGGTAGGACGCCTTAGCGGTAACCCTAATGTCTTAGATCATTTTTTATCGAGGAAACCGTTTCGAGGAAACTTTGATCTTTAGACAGGAGGGCGACCTCTAAAACACCCTATACTCAATGACCACGTCGAGGCAACCAAGTGAGGCGTACCCTAAGAGTGACATGTGCGAGTGTGTCAGGTTTCAGTTATGTTATCTTTGTACATGTTATGGTGAGCTACGATTGATTTTAATTCACGAGAGATCTTGTCATGCATAGCCTATTTAGCATACATCTAGCAGTTAATAGTTGCGTAAAATAAAACTAAACTATTACAAGGCGTCGGGTATTTACATCGCCAAAAACAAACCCTTGAAAAAGTAAATTGCGGGAAATTAAATAAAAGCGGTAAAAAAGGTCCTAATTAAAGCTATTACATCCTCGGAGCAAATACAATTATATGGATCAAAATAATTATGAATCAAGAATAATCACACGCGCGAGGAAAATTGGATCGGAGAGTTTTTAGGGTTTTGACCCCTTTTTTTGAGAAAGAAAGAGATTTTTTATTATTTTGTATTTAATTAAATTAAACCTAGACTAATTAATTAATTAAATAAAAGAAAGATATTTTTTGAGTTTTTTATGTTTTTTAAGGAAATAAATTAAAAATGGTTAAAAGTTATTAAAACCTAATTCTACATTAATTTTAAATTATTGCAAAAAAGTTAAAATTAACCTAATTAAAACTAAATTAATTAATTACTTATTTATTTACAAAAATAATGAAAAGGTGGAATTAATTTTAATAAATAAAAAAATATTATATTTTTTAGCTTTCTGATTTTATTATGAAAATATTAATTTGTTAGTAATATAAATAATAATTATAAAAAATAATTAAATGAAAGAAATAAAAAAAGAAAAGAAAAGAAATAAACTTGAAGGGGGGTGTTGGGCCCAATTCTGGAGTGACAAGAGCAATTCTGAAGGCCCACTATGCATTAGCCTGTTTGACTTTCTGAGTTTGCTACGCATGCACTGACCAGGGAGTTTGGTGGTCCTTTAACTTTGGCCACTGGATTTGAGTTTAAAGACATCTGGCGCTTGGGAATTGGAGGTGTATGGTGGACCACCTTGTGAAATCTGTATGTGAACATATAAAGAAAAAAGGGAATAAATGTTTTAGGGGGACCTGGGATTCGAACCCAGGTCCCAGCGCTCAGTGACCAGCGTCCCTGCCACTACACCACATGCATCTTTTTATTATTTGGATAATAAGCAATCATAATATATCAAACAATCAACATGTTGTAAAATAAAAAAGCAAAACGCGCGCTTTTCAAATTGGCCAACCATATGCCAACACATCAGCGTCTTCAACCTTCATTCTGTGTAAAAGAGAATCAGATAGCGGGGGTTTTCAACCTCCACTACCTCCTGCAAGGAAAAATAGCGAATAGAAATATAGCAAGCATAAATACTTCGCGAGGTATGGGTTGTGTTCGTCTTGGCCTCACGATTTCAACCATGTATCCTATTAGTCCCAATTTTTCCTGGATTGAAAAGCCCCATTTAAAAGCTCAAGAACCCTAGAAATTCAGTCATGGTATCTTTCGATTCAGGGTGTTACAGTTCAATTCAATCATGCCATTAGCTTTGTATGATCTCTAGCAATGCAAAACAATCACAAACACGTGTTAAATGCGCATGAATTAGGAGATATAATTCTGAATAAGAAGTGCAAACCGTGGGACTGTATGCAGCGATTCCTTGAACTTTGATGCTTGATTTTGATTGCAATTCACTCCTGGGACCTCCTGCAATATGTTTGAATGAATAGAACACCTTGAATTGGCCTAGATTGCAAGAACGGGTTTTCACTTTTCTTGAAATTTCTTGAATTTGACAGGGTTGTTTCTGCAGCTTTCAATCATGTACTAGGTCATGGTTTGCTCGCATACATATAGGAGAATCAAATTAGGTTAAAAGATGGGCCAATATCCATGTGCATTGATGTTTAAATCTTTGATTGAAAATCAAATATTCTTGATTTTTCATGATTGAACAATGTTGCCAAATTTGGATTTTTTTTTTATATCTTTGACTTGTGCACGAATTTTCCAGCATGTTTTGATCATATTTGCTTCACAAATTGATTTAAAAATCAAATCTTCTATTTTCTTATAATTTAAATTAATTAAATTAATTAATATGTATTAAAAATCCAATTAATCAATAAATTTAAGAAAATAAATCCAATTAAGCTTGGTGGGTCGTGCATAAGTCATGGGTGAAGTTTCAAGAAGAGATTTGAGGCCCATTAGCAAAAAGAAGGTGTTTTGAGCAAAGTTGACTTTTGCAAATTCATGAAAATTTCCCAACTTCTCCAATGCACAACTTGCTCAATTTTGATCATATGACCATGTTCTTGGACATTTTGGAAAGCTCTTGAAGCCCTCTAACCAATGCCTTTGGTCCCATGTCATTTGGATTTACCAATCTCAAGTTATGGCCTCTGACTCAAAGTGTACAGTTGTTGACTTTTGAAATTGACCTATAATGTAAAAATTGGTAACTTTTTGTGAGAGCATTTCTTGATCTTGGAGTGTGAATATGGATTGTAGGAAATTGCATCCTCTTCAAAATGAGCTTTGGATGGAATTTTTCTGATAAAACATGAAAACGTTATGCCCTTGTCAAAGTACAGTTGACTTTTCTACTGTCCAAAAATAGTAACTTTTGTATCTTGATGATTTTTGAGCTATTCTTGTGGAATCATGATCAAGACTTGATAAAATGATGATTGTTAACTCAAAATAAGATGTTGACCAAAAATTATGATTTTTGACTGCAAAATGACCATTTTGCCCTTGCAGTTGACTGTAGATCAAATGGAGTTTTTGACTGTGCAAGCTGGCACTGTGAGTCTTGAAACTTGGCATGCAGGTGCTAGAGAATGCATATAGGCCTATGAGACTTGATTGAACCATTGAAAACCCCAAAGTCCTTGAAAGAACCAAAACCCTAATTTTGAGTTGATTGTCTTAGGATGTGTTTTGACTTTACAACCCTTGAGCAATCTTGAACCATTTGGAGATGATTCTTGACAAATCTTGAGGAATATGGGAGGGCAAATTTTGGGGTACAACAGATGTGGACCTGTATTATGATATGTGAGTGTGTGTAAGACTATAGTTGTTTTGCAAGATAGAAAAGAAAAACAAGGAGCGCAAAATTCATAATGCAAGAAAACGTCCAATGTTTTATTGATGATATATGGAAATGACAAATATTAAGCCCTCACAAACAAATCCATGGTGTCTCGGGAAAGGCACCAGGCCATAAAGTTTAAAGCTGTCTGTTACAAATCTCAAAACAAAAGTCTATTACTGTGTAATAAAAGAAATGGGCACGAAGTCCTTCGCCGCCCAATTGCTTAATCCGCCATCGGTAGTCGGGTAAATCCAGCTGTCCAACTCAGACTCTTCATCATCACCTTCTTCTGCATTCACTTCTGGATTACTGATACACAGGGGAGGTCTTCCAATCCGCGCACACCGAACAACCCTTTGAGCTTCTGCAGTAAAACCCAAACCAAACTTGTCAGTCATGTGTGTGAAGTCAGAGAGTTGGCCCCAATTTGCACACCCACCTTTTTCAATAACAGCCCGGGCATCCTTGAAGGAATCCATCTTCATCGGAAGATCTTCAGCAACAGTTTTAGTCGATGCCAGAGTCTGGGGGACTTCTTCAAAGTTCTGACACGGGGTTTCAATGAACTCCCCATCCATCTCCATATACCGAAAAGAGTTAAGGTGGCTCACCATGTACTCCTCTTCTCCTCGTACTGTAACAATTTTCCCCTTCACTAGATATTTTAACATCTGATGGAGCGTAGAAGTTACTGCCCCAGCTTTATGAATCCACGGGCGACCCAACAAGCAAGAATAAGATGGTCAGATGTCCATCACATAGAATGTAGATGTGAAAGTCTGGGAACCAACTTTAACAGGGACATACACCTCCTCGTGTACCATCCTTTTGGACCCGTCAAAGGCCCTAACCACAATATTACTTGGCTTCAAGACAAACCCTTCACAGTCCAACCGGTCTAACGCTTTCTTGGGTAAAACATTTAACGAGGACCCAGTATCCACCAGTACATGGGCCAGAGTAGTGCCCCTGCACTCGATCAAAACATGGAGAGCGTCATTGTGATTCTTTCCTTTGGCAGTCAAATCTGCGTCGGAGAAACCCAACCTATTGTCAGCGATTAAGCTAGCCACACAGTCTTTGAATTGATCAGTAGATGTTTCCTGCGGCACATGCGCAGTTTTAAGGAAAGCAATTAAAGCCTTTGCATGGGCTTCTGAGCACAACAATAAAGATAACATGGAGATCTTCAACAGGGTTTGCCCCAGCTGCTCGACTACATTATAGCCGCTTTTCTTGATAATCTTCAAATTTTCCTCTATCTCCTGTCTAGAGGTCTCTACAATAATCTTCTTCGGTGTCTCCGTCCGGGCAGGCTCACTTGTGATCTCTTTGCCCCGAGCGTCAGATGACTCGACGACAGGGGTAATGATTGTAACATGAACAGGGACAGTAGAAGATGTACTGGTAGGTGGAATAGCAACAGGTTTTCGAACAGTTGGTCGGGAAATCTCAGGAGAGAAAAGTCTTCTACTTCGGGTGACCTTGCTAGACCCAACAATATTTCTGACATCAGTATCAGCCTCTTCAACCTTCAAGTCTTGTTTGATCCCATGATAATATACATCGGCCCCATAGTGCCACGGGACAGCCTTATCCGAAGTGTACGGGATAGGACCAGGGATAGTTTTGATCAATGGAGAAACTCTTGTAACGGGTGTAATCCTAACAGGCTTTCTCGAGGAAGCCTTGGAAGGATTGGCGGAAATGGTTATTATGGAAACATCTTCAACAGGAATCAATGGAACCAAAGTTTTCTCGAACAGGATTTCTTTGTTATCAATCAGGTGCTGAACACCTGACTTCAATAGATGGCAACCAGTAGGTAGGATGGAACACAGATTGCAACCTTCGCCACAGCCTGGAAATAAATCGGCTGATAATAAGTTCTTCTTTACTATCATCAACGGAGTAGAAATGTCTTCCACAGAGGTCACAAATGAATCATCATCCACAACATTTACTCCATGCTTGGGAATAGGAGCAGTCATGACATTAGGCTTTTCTGGTGCGTCAAATTCAATCTCTTTAGCTTCAATCAAATCTTGCACCTTATTCATTAAGGCCCCGCAGTTGTTCGTATCATGCCCTGGGCTATCGGAGTGATAAGCACAACGGGCGTTCGGATTATACAGCGGTGATGTAGTAATGGGATTCTTCGGAGCTTCCCTCAGAGTTATCAAGTTGGTCTTCAATAACTGCAGTAAAATTTGAGATAGGGTCATACTGAGCCGAGTATACTGCCTTTATGGTCTCTCTACTCTTTGTTGATTGTTGCATTGTGGGGCAACAGTTGGTCTTGATATTACCACCGCATTAACTGCTCGGCGGCGTTTAGGTCGGTTTTGGCTCCTAGAGCTGTAAACTGCACTAGCTTCTTTTCTGAAAGGCTTATTTTCTGTACTTCACAAAGCACCTTTCTGTATCTTGCCACTCTTGATACCGGCTTCAACTCTCTCCCCAGTCAAAATTAATTCAGTGAACCCAGACGATGAACTTCCGATTAAATGATTGAAATATGGACCAGACAAAGTCCCAAGAAACATATCCACCAAATCCATATCAGACAGAGGGGGTTGGACTCTTCCAGCAAGATCTCTCCATTTCTGAGCGTATTCCTTAAAGCCTTCGCATGTACCCATAGACATACCCTGAAGTTGGGTACGCGTGGGAGCAAGGTCGGCATTATACTGGTATTGCTTGTAAAAAGCAGCAGCGAGGTCCTCCCAGTTGCGGATGTTAGTTCCTTCCAGTTGATAGAACCATTCAAGTTGAGTCCCTGACAGGCTATCTTGAAAGAAATGAACCCATAGGTTCCTCTCAGCAGTATAGGGTTGAATCTTTCTGACATACGAGCATAGGTGTAACTTCGGGCAGGATACCCCATCGTACTTAGCAAAGACAGGAGCTTTAAACTTGTGTGGCATCACCACCCCAGATGCCAAACCCAAATCTCTAAAGTCCAACCCAGGTATCTTCTGGATCTCCATTGCACTTAACCGGTCTTCAAGTTGCTTATATATATCCTCAGCAGGAGAATACTGGTCTTCATCAAAATTTGTGTCATTACCGGAAACCACAGGACTAGGCCCATTTCTTTCTTCTTGATTCTCTCCCCCTCCAGATGAATGGGACAAATCAGTTTCCTATCGCAAATTGTTCCCGAATCTGCGACCCATATTCAGGAGGACCACTTTCTTCTTCTTCTTCTTTTTCTCCTTTAAGATGAGAGACTTCAAATCTTGCTGCCCTTTGGCCAAATTCAGGAATAGCTCTTGGAATTGTGCGTTCTGAGCTTGAAGAGCCTTGATAGCTTGATCAGTAGGTGTTTCAGAAGACATGATTGCTGAAATAAACAGCGAAGAAGATGAGAAACCTGTAATGGTACCTGTAATGAGGTGCATGGGAATGGAATGCGTATGAAATGATTTCGAAGACTTTGGGAGATTCAAAATAAAACACACTTTATTAGATAAAACTTGAAACAATGTTTAACAAATGCCTTCAAGGCGTTACAAAAGAAATACTGAAAAGCAAATCTAAACAAAAACAATAAAAGGCATCAGAAATCCCATGGTCTTTTTCCCTTTGTGCTGACATAATCGTTGATTGTCCTTTCGTTCTCAAGCTGCCTTGTAAGACTCAAGATTTTCCTCTCCTGCTCATGATACTTCTCTCTGTAGGTATCCTTTTCTTCCTTTAGCTGGATCCAAGATCTCTTCAATGCCCCAAGATCAGTAGGCATGTATGGATGAAGGACTGTGTAAGGAACCCCTTCTTCATTAGTATGCTCTATGATCACCGGCAAAACAGCTTCATATGGCATCCCCAGCTTTTGAGCACGGGCTCGAACCCACTGGAGATATGGTTGCATCGAGAGAGAAGTCTTCATTACTAGCTCATGTGGGTCAGACCTATTCACCATGCCCCAAGCTCATATAAACCTGCGGCGATGTCCCTTAACATCCCCCTTGTAGTCAAAGACAATGCCTGTAAGTAGCAACTCATGGGGACCGTCTCTCCGAGCGCGTCCAAACTGTCGTAAATCTAGACAAGGATTATAGGTGATACCCCTCTAATTCCAAGCAACGGAACATTAGGGTATTCCCCACATCGATCATGGACAGTTACTCTGTAAGCCCAAAGGATGTCTGTATGAGCAAGGGACATGATTCTATAAGCCCAACCTACACCTTCCTCATTCTTCAAAACAGACTTGGGGAGGTGCGAAATAAACCACCTCGCCAGCAGCGGCGTACAACATAAAAGGGTCCCCCTTGTTTGCATGGTACGAGTATAGAGAGCATGTAGAATATCACCTAGAAGAGTAGGCACTGGGTTACGAGACATGAAGATCTTGACCGTGTTTACGTCTATGAAAGAATATGGATTTAGGAAAACAACCAAGCTGTAGATGAGGAGAGCCAATATGTCTTCAAATTCTTGAAAGTCCAAACTATCCCAGAACTATTGAGCTTGATCAATCAAGAACTTAGCCAAGAAACCTTTAACCCCACTCCGAGTCTCCCAGTTAGACACTATATCAACCTTTGTAAAATGTAAAGCTAAAGCAATGTCCTCAGGCCTAGGAACCTCCTCTAAACCGGTGAAGGGTGTCTGCTCGAGAATGGATATACCCAACAAATCAAAAAACTCCTCCAAAGTAGGGACTAGCTGATAATCCGGGAAGGTGAAACAATGATGCTATGGATCAAAGAACTGGAATAACACACTCATCATTTGCTCATCCAACTTTGAAGTGACCAAGCTAAGGAGGTGACCATGTCTTCTAACAAATGAAGAAGTGTCGGGAACCTTTAAGGCTAACTCTCTGAGTTGAGCAAGGATTTGCACAAAGTTGATTCGAATGGTATTTTTGCGCATAGAAGCCATGATCTATAAAACAGAACAAAGATAAATCCCCTCGGTCTTTGAGATGGTTAGTCTAATGAAATATGCATGCGATGACATGATGCATGATGTCATGATAAAAACACACCACAGGTATCACATATAGCAAACATGGTAAGGGCAAACAAGTCACACAGTAGCCCTTAAATTTCAGGCTGGCATGGAGTTTAGGTACTACCCTCTTGCAGTTTAGTTGGTTCAACCTATCCTAATAATAGTAATCGGGTTCTAGAGGTTCTCAATATCACTGACCATCCTCCATCGGTCATAATTCCAGTCATTCAATTTTTTCTTGCGGCCGGAACCATCTCGAGAGTATGGTCTCAATGAGTGTAGCATATCACTACTTCCTATGGCCAAGTTGGTCAATTATAGGTTCTAAGGTCAATTGATGCTTAATGACCCATTAGCATCCCCATACTCTCCTTGTTGCTCCACAAGGGATATCGGTACCAACTAATGTGTCACACCAATGTAGCTACTACTTCAACTGAATTGTTCTACGCCGTATAATTCCCTCACGGTCTATTGCTACTTACCTAAAAGGTGTCCCTCAGATCCGGGTTAGGATCTATAGTATCTCCGATACAAAGCCCACTTATTAATATCCCCAGCAGAGTCGCCAGTTCTGTGATACGGTGGCCAGAACCGAGACTATTTCCCCTTTTTTAGGAATTTGCTGGTTTGTGTTTTGCGTTTGTGTTTGCAAAATGTCGCGGTAAGCAAGAGTCGCCACCGACTTTTATTTTATCCAATAAGGAAAGGAAAAAAGCACAGAAAAATCCCTTTTTTCGAGATATTTCTTAGTACGGGGGGTAGATTATAGAAAGGGAAGGTATTAGCACCCTTTCTATCCGTAGTTATCTACGGGCTCTTAGGTACTTGCTCATCATTTTCAAAATTGCTTCTTTATGTGTTTGTGTGATTTGAAAAGTTTTTTGACTTTTATTTAACTCTTGCTTCTATCTTCAAGAGTGTTACGAAGTGTTTTGAAAGCTTTGTTTGTAAAGAAGTGTAAGTGTGAAAAAGTTTTGTTTGGATTGAGCAAGTACTTAAGAACTAATCTACCTACTCGAAAAAGAGAATTGTTCTATGTTTGTTTCCTTTAGACAATGCTATCCCACTATTAGTGAGTAGGTAGCATCTTCGTTGGAGTTTTTGAGGGTCAATTCGAAAGGGACGTACAGTCACTAAAGCAATGTTAGGATGTCTTAGTAGTAACCCTAATGTCTTAGATCAATTTATTCGAGGCAACAATATATGAGGCAAACAGTTCCGAGGCAACCTTTCCGAATGGGACTTTGATCTTTTTTTAGACAAAAGGACAACCACTAAAGCATCCTATACTCAATGACCGTTTACCAAAGGCAACCAAGTGGGAGTGTACCCTAGGAGTGCGCATGTGCGAGTGATTCAATTTCAAATTATTTATCTTTGCACATTTATGGTTTGCTAACTGTTTTAAAGTTAATCATACATTCTTGTCATGCATCCTAATATCATACATCTAACAGTTAATATTTTGCGGAATTTAAAGCGCGGAAATTAAACTACGCTATTACAAGGCTTCGGGTATTTACATAGCCAAAAATAAACCCTTTAATAATAAAGCGATAATTGAAAATAAAAGTCCTAATTAACTATTACAACTTGTAGGCAATTACATCAATATGGTAAATAATAAAACAATAAAGCGCGCGCGATGAAATTAGAACGATAAGAAAAATTAGGGTTTTGACCCTTTTTAACCTAATTAAAAGAGAAAAAAAAGTTTTTGTTGTTTTGAATATTTTTTAAAGAAAAGAATTAAGTTTTAAAATTAAATACAAAAATAATTAGTGATTAAATTAATTAATGAAAATAAACTACATGGCCTATTTTTATGTTTTTGGTTATTTTAAGAAAAATAAAATATAATTAAGTTTAGACAAAACCCTAATTTTCTAATTATTTCTAAGTTATTTACAAAAAGAATTAAAGTTATCTAAAATTAACAACCTAATTAAATTAATTAAATTTTTGATAAAAAATAAAATCTAAACCTAATTTGGTGAAAAATATTAGTTATGATTTTTTTTATAAAAAGAAAATAGTTAATTGGTTAGTAAAATAAAATAAATAAATTAAATTAAATAAAATATAAAAAAGAAAAGGGAATAGAAACTTGGGCCTGCAATTAGTAGTTTGAAGAGGTGCAAGAATCAGATTTTTGGGCCCAAAGTAAGGAAGTCCACGTTGACCTGCCAGATTCCCCATGATGCATTGACCATAGTCTATTGTACTCCTTCATTGATGGCCTTTGGATCTGGCCATCTGGCCACTTGGCAGGCTGGATGATAAGGTCCCATGATGGTCCTTGGCTTTGCAAGCGCACCTGAACCTGAAAAGAAAAATAATATGCAAGCAAAGGGGGGACCTGGGATTCGAACCCAGGTCCTGAAACACTTTACAACCACTCCACTACACTACGCCATTTGCTTTTGTTTGTACATAAAATAAATAACAATGATAATATATGAAAAGCAAAAACATTGAGTCAGAAACGCGCGAAATTCAGACACGCGAATGGTTGTCCGCCACGTCTTCATCTTCTCCAAGGATCTGTTGTTTTAGACAACAGACCTATACCAACGGCCATTCTCCGTAGCTAAAACCCTAGCCATATCAAAAATCATGTACAAGCACAATAAATCAATGGTGATGGTACCAATCCATTTGTCTCATTCTTACGAACTTCATGGTACCCTAATCGTGGCCCAATTTCACCTGTACATCAAGATCCCAATTTGAAGCTACAAACCCTAACAATGGTGAAATCTTATACAGGCCATGAAAATGAAATTAAACAATACAAAAAGCTTACAAATGTTCTCTGGATCAACAATATATGATTAATTCATGCTATCAATGCCTAAATCATGAAATTCGAATTCAAGAAAAGCCCAAGGTCGTGGCTGACTTACAGTGAGATATAGGGCTTGGAAACGCTTGTTCTTGATTGCTTTCGCTTGCCTACACTCCCAGGAATTGATTAGGATAGCTAGAAGGCCTTGAGGATGCCTGGAAGTATGAATTCGATCCAACACTTTTGTTGTGATTTTTCAAGTTTTGTTTTTCTTCACACGCCTCTTTCTCTAGCCTCTTTTGGTCTGCACAGCATCCTTATGTATTGAGAAATGAATTAGGGTTGAAAGAATGATCACAATCTTCTTTCATCAATGCATTTGATTTTGATTTGATTCCTTTGAAAACCATTCCAAAAATAGTCCAAATCCAATCTTTTTGTGCACCTCGTGCCTTTACACGAATTTGATCTGATGCTAGCTGGACATTAAGATCTAAAACATGTAAAAAATCTTGAGTTTTCAATATTTTGGATTTTCTATGATTTATTTTGATTTTAATTGATTTAATTCAAATAAAAATCAAAATAAATAATAAAAACAATATAATGACAAGTGGAAAAGGCTAGGGCTCGTGGACCATGTTGCCAACTCAAAACAAGTGAAAAAGATTGGGCCCATTTGGCAAAAATTGAAGTTTTAGGCATAGTTGACTTTTGGCAATTTTGCAATAAAGGTCAATTTCACCAATGCATAACTTTCTCAGTTTTGACTCTTTGAAGGTGTTCTTGGAATTTTAGAAAGCTTGAGATGTCCTCTAAGAAACCCTTTTGGTCCCATTTCAATTTGATATTCCATGCTTATGTATGAAGCTTTGACAAAAAAGGTGTTTTTGTTGACTTTTCAAAATGACTTATAATGTCCAAATTCATAACTTCTTGTGAGTGTATATTTTGAACTTGGGAACTGAAGATGGATTGTAGGGAATTGCATCCTCTTCAAAATGAGCTTTGGATGGTCATTTCTCATAAAGTATGAGAAAGTTATGCTTAGTCAAAGTTGAGTTGACTTTTCCTGTAAAACCCTAATTTAGCAACTTTTGAGTCTTGATGAATTATGAGAAATCCTTGATTAATCATTATCAAACCTTGATCAAATGATGAAATATACTTCAAAATGAGGATGTTGACCAAAAATCTTGAAGTTTGACTGTATGTAGGCCACAGTTGACTTTTGCCCTAGCATAGTCGATTTTCAGGCCTTTGAGCAATTGACTGAGCAAACTTTCTTTGTAGGGCTTGAAACTTGACATGGATGATCTTGAGAACATATTAGGACATTGGTGAGAATTTGGGATCCCTTGGACTCAAGTATCTTGAGGCAACATGAAACCCTAATTTGAGGTAGATTGCCTTAGGAGAGAGCTTGTCTGGTCAACCCTTGGACTTCCTTGAGCAACTTGAGGATCTTTCTTGAAATGTTTTGAGAAATATTGGAGGGCAAATTTTTGGGTACAACATAGAGGAAGTTTGCTCAGTTAATTGCTCAAAGGCCCAAAAATCGACTCTGCTGGGGCACAAGTCAACTGTGGCCCACATACAGTCAAACTTCAAGATTTTTTGTCAACATCCTCATTTTGAAGTATTATTCATCCTTTGATCAAGGTTTGATCATGATTCCTCAAGTATAGCTCACAATTCATCAAAACCCAAAAGTTGCTAAATTAGGGTTTTGTAGGAAAAGTCAACTCAACTTTGACCAAGCATAACTTTCTCATACTTTATCAGAAATGACCCATCCAAAGCTCATAGGCAATTTCCTACAATTCAACTTTAGCTACCAAGTTCAAAATATGCGCTCACAAGAAGATATAAATTTGGACATTATAGGTCATTTTGGAAAGTCAACAAAAACACCTTTTATGTCAAAACTTCATACATGAACATGGAAGACTCAATTAAGATGAGACCAAAAGGGTTGCTTATAGGACATCTTAAGCTTTCTAAAAAGTCCTAGAACACCTCTCTAGGTTCAAAATTGAGGGAGTTATGCAATGGCAAAGTTGACCCTTTTTGCAAAATTGCCAAAAGTCAAATATATCCAAAATTGTAATTTTTGCCAAATGGGCCCAAATTTTTATGCTTGCATTGAGTTTGTAACATGGTCCACAACCTCTAAGCCCACCCATACATTTTTCTACTATTTATTCTATTTATTTTGATATTTTATTCATTAAAATTCAGAATTAAATAAATAAATAATATAAATAATGTAAATTTTGATGTGAATCTATTTTGGGCAAGTTTTATGATGGTTTATGTCAATTGATTTCGTGCAATAACCTTTCAAATATGTCCAGGTTCATCCACATGTGAAAATGGCATACAATCATCAAATATGGCATTTTTTTCAAATTTTGATCATGGTCTTAAAACACAACATTATGAGGGAGATTCTTTCCATGATTTCTTGTATCCTCATTTTCCTCTATAAATATAGAGTCATACAAGCTTGAAAGGGACAAAAATTCCTCTCTAAAAAAGCTCTCAAAAAGTTCTTCAAAAAGCTCTTCAAAAAGCTCTCCAGAAATCAAAGAATTGGTGCAAGTAATATCTAGAGGTTCCGATCTCTCTCAATTGCCATCAAACCTCGAATCATCCTCTTGAAGTCCTCAGGAGTCTTACAAGACCCAAGAGCAATCCATCACACACCTAGCACGCCCCTATTTGACAACACCGGTTTGGTAAAATTTTAAACTTTGAATCTCAAATTTTAATCATATTTTATGGTATGCTAACGTTTGTTTGAGTTTATATAGAACAGTTATGGATGGTTGAATCATAGGTTCCACGCAAGAATAAAAAAACACCATAGTTAGAGCATGAAGCTTTCGAAGATTCGGGCCTAGGGATTTCTGATGATTGCACCCCCTGTTTACTTTTGCTACTAGGCCCATCTTTATTTTCTTGTTTTATTCATTTCATTTATTTCTTTTAATCCCTTTTTTATTTTTATCAATAAACAAATATAAAAATCACATAAAAATAGATTTAAGATTTTTTTCTTAATTAAATTTTAATTTTGGTAAATTAATTAACTAAACACTTTAACTTTTTTTTTTAAATTTAAAACTAACAGAACTTAGGTTTAATTTCATTTTAATTCATTTTCCTTTTCGTAACAAAAATACCAAAAAAACATATAATTAATTTCTTTTATTTAAATTTCATGTTTCTTTAATAATTATCTTTTTTTAATATAGATCTAGATCAATTATGTTTTGACTTAAACCATTTTTATAAATTAAAACAAAAAAAAAACAACAAAAAGTTTTTTTTTAATATCTTAGGATTTTTAGACGTCTTTTCAAATTTGCGTGTTATTATTCTTTCGCACTTCATTTTATTATTGTAACTGTATATTGGGATGTAATAGATGATTAGTAGGACCTTTACCGCTTTTATTTATTTTTTTCCCCAGTTTTGGATATGTACATAATCCCCCTCCCCGAAGCCTTGTAATAGTTAGGTTTTATATTTCTGCACTTTTAAATTACTGCAATTATTAACTGCTAGATGTATGACTAATAGGATTGTATGGCAAGAATAATCAAACATTAGCAAACTTAACACAAGACTAAAATAACTGAACATAACACACCTTGCACATATGCACTCTTAGGGTATGCCTCATTTGGTTGCCTCGGAAAACAATGGTCATGTCCCTCGAACATAGGGATACCCTTAGCAAAGACCCTCGGTTAAAATCATCATAAAGATCATGGTCCCTCGATGTCCCTCGAAGTTGCCTACGGTATATGATCTTGTCCCTCGATGTTGCCTACAAATATATGATGACAGTCCCTTCGAAATGCTAAAGTATCCTTACATGTTGCCTTCAATGACCATTACATCCCTTTCGATAGTCCCTCAAACTCCAACGATGGTGTTACCTACTTCTTAATAGTAGGATATTGTTGTATAAAGGAAACGAGAACAGAAACAATCCTTTTTCGAGTAGGTAGATGCTAGTAGGTACTTGCTCAAAATCAAACTTTCACACTTACACTTTTTTTTAAACAAAGTTTTCAAAACGACTTCGTAACACTCTTGATGACTGATACAAGGGTTAAAACGAAGTAAAACAAAAACTTTTCAAAACACACAAACATGGAAACACTTTTTAAAATGATGAGAAAGTACCTAAGAGCCTGTAGAAAACTACGGATAGAAAGGGTGCTAATACCTTCCCTTTCTATAATCTACCCCCTGTACTCAAAATCTCGAAAAAGGAATTTTTCTGTGCTTTTGTCCTTTCCATTTGGATAAAATAAAAGTTGGTGGCGACGCTTGCTTACCGCGACATTTTGCGAACACAAACGCAAAATGCAAACCAGCATTTTCCTAAAACAGTCGGTTCTGCCACCGTATCACATAACTGGCGACTCTGCTGGGGAGTTTATAAGTGGGGTATACCTTAGGATTAGTTCATCATAAATTGCTTCTCTTATTTGTTTTGGTTGCTTTACTTTTAAAGGTTCTGTATTAGGAGTTACTATAGATCCTAACCCGGATCTGGGGACACCTTTTAGGTAAGTAGCAATAAATTGTGAGGGAATTGTACGGCATAGACCGATACGGTTGAAGCATTAGCTACGTTGATGTGGCACATTGGTTGGTACCGGTATCCCTTGTGGAGAAACGAGGAGAATACGGGGCCGCTACGTGTGTCGTTAAGCATCAACTGACCTTAAAACCCTTAATTGACCAACTTGGCCATTAGAAAGTAGTGAGATAGCCGGCCTCGGTGTAAAGCTGAGAACTGGTTGGTACTCGATGCTACACTCATTGAGACCATACTCTCGAGATAGTTCTGGCCGCAAGAAAAGATTGCGTGAGCTGAAACCATGACCGATGGAGGATGGTCAGTGATATTGAGAACCTCTAGAACCTGGTTACTTTTCTAGGACATGTTGAACCAACTAAACTTCAAGAGGGTACTACCTTAAAACCCATGCAATCCTAAACCTAAGGATGTTTGTGTGACTTGTGTGCTTTCAACTTGAACTACTTGCACATTTTTATTATCTGACAACATGAGTTCCTTGCAGGTTTTGTTTACAGTCCTTATCCAATAAATTGGATTTCTTGCCGAGTTTACTTGCTTACATCACCTTGCACTTTTGCTTAAACGCATAGCATACACATCATAACATCATACCATAGCATTTCCTTAACCATTTCAAGGATCTCAAGGGTTTATAATGTAGGTTATAGTAAATCAGACGTCTAGCAAGGGGCAAGGGGATTTATTTTCCTCTAACAATGTCGTCAGAAGATCAAAACTTAACAACTTGAGTCAGGGGCTATGACCCACTTGATATGGTGAGCTTGACTCTCGTAGAAGGACTCTCAACGATACAAAGTTCTTCAATCAAAACTGCAAAATTCAACTTCTGATATTTTCTTGTTTACCCCGCAAGATCCTTGAAAACATTGCATACATATCATACATATCATTGCATAAGCAGGTTTCAAAGCAGGTCTCTCATGCTCTCGCTGTTTATTTCAGCAATGGCTCTCCAACAAGACAATAGAGATCTCCAAGCTCAAGATGCCCAGTTCAAGGAATTTCTCCTGAATCTATCCAAGGGGCAAGAAGACCTGAAAACACTCTTCGTCGGGAATCTGACCAAGGAACATCCTGACAACAACAAGGATGAACAATTGAAACAACTGCAAGCTGAGGTAGAAGCAATGAGAATCCATATGCTGGGGCATATGGCTCTTATCCAAAACTTAGCTCGACTACAAGAAGGGCTAAGATCCTTCCTCAACAAGCTTCACCAAGATGGATGCAGATCCATGAAACAAACAGTTAAAATTGTGGATCAAGGCATTAATCAGCCCCTAGTGAGAGAAGAGGTTTGGAACAGACCTTTCCAGATTACTACTACATCACAAGCCCAATCACAACCTCTCCAACGACAACAGGGAAATCGGCATAAGAAGAATACATCTGAAAGACGCTTCACCGAAATCAACATGTCATTGGCTTAAGCATTGAAACGCATGTTGAAGGCCAAGTTGGTTATATTAAGGGACCCTCCTCAGAATCCCAACATAGCCTCCCCAAGGTACAATCCAAATGCAAGATATGCGTACCACTCCAACAGTCTTGGACATGACACCAACAATTGTTGGGCATTGAGAAATAAAATGCAAGACCTAATTGATGAAGGAGCACTAGAATTCGCACAAGACGGTCAGGCTGAATTCTTCTGCCATCCCTACAAGGCATACCATCTGAAGTGACAAGTTCTCACAAGAAGGCTTTTCGTTCATTAGAATTTTCAATGTGTAATTTAATTTTGATTTGTTTGAACATTTATTCATATCAAACCTCGTTATTTCATTAATGCATTGCACATGTTTGTCTTGAATCAATTCATTCGTATTCACTATTTCAAAAGTGCGTTCTTATTTCCTTTTGTGATATTTAACTCTCGAACAAAAGCTCTGAGCCTTTAGAGGGAGGATGACGAAAATGATATCAAAATCTCTACAGTATGCTTTTGAACAGACCACGCTGACGATGTACAGGCGTTGTTTCAAATCCTAAATAGTGTAGTTATAAGGAAGATAATCCCTCTTCAACCCCTTCGAGCCAAAGAAGTAGGAGTTTTTCTTTTCACACAAATTAAAACCCTTAATCATAAACTGGGGCAGGGTAGTTTTCTCAGTTAATTCAGAGGCATATTCAGACATAATCTTCCGCTTCGTGCATAATGAATGGCATCGAAGATGTTCTTCTAAAACAAAAGACGGTGATGGTTTCGTATAATCGTCAAGATAGGCAGTCATTATCTCTCAAAATAAAAGCCCGTTAAGCCAAAACCTATGAAGGAGACTTAAGAGAAAAAATGGGGCATCCCGCTGACTGTAATCACAAAAGAAACAGTTCAGGCAAAAGAAGGGATAACGAAAACAAAAAAAAAGGTTAATACAAGTCCTCGACAAAAAGAAGATTACAAAAATGACTGCATTTTAAAATCAATTGTTCAATTTCTGAATCATCACCAAGTATCAGAGCAAAGATTCCAAACTCAATCGGGATCTAATCGCGTAATTAACTGAGCATAGGACTGAAGAACATCACGAAGAGCGGGTTGGGTACACATAAAATTTGAGCCTTTATCCTTTGTTTCTTGAACCGTGAACCAGGCTACGTTATAACCCTTAAAAGTCCTAGCTGAAGCATGGGTTAGTTTGAGAGCATACTGTTACAAAGGTATCCTGACTCCTGTAGGATTTGTTATGAATCCTGAGTTGATATCACATTCTTGCAAATTTCATTTTACTACACAAAACACATTTTCAAAAAAAAAATTCAAGACAAACATGAGTTTTGCATTCTTTAAATGACATTGTTTGCATATAACTAATTGTTTGACAGCAGAGAAATCCGCACAATGGATATTCAATGAACAGACATGCTCTCAATGGACAGAATCACCTAAGCGAGAAAGGCACTTCCAATAACAGGTCTTCCATAAGCAAGGTGCATGACATAATGTCTAAATACACCTGGGGCAGTCTCTCCAAAAGTGCCAAATAACTAGGGGCAGATCTCCATCTGAATCTCTTGGGGAATTACGCACGCATTCCAGCAACGAATCATGTGCCATCAAGAAAACATTTTTGACAGTACTTCAACACAACAGACAGTGACAACTTTCTACATCCTGAAGGCGTGGACATAGTCGGAAAATACTACGCATAACAAAGACCCGCTAGGTTGACATACCTAGGCAAAAATAAGGGTATCCCGGCTAACCAAAAGGGTTCGGGCAAAAATTAGGGATAAAAAATGAAAAAAATCTGTACACCCGGCAAGTCGAAAACCCGAAAGGGAGGCTTGGGAAAAAAAGGGTATCCCGGTGAACTGAAAACCCGAAAGGGCGGTCCAGGAAAAAGTTAGGGATTTAAAACGTACGACTATGTCATGTCACCTGTCTATCAGTGGAAGACTTATACCTTGATCAGCATTCATCAAGAGCACCAGAATTCAGATATATTTCAGATACGCTCCATATAAGGATGCCATTCTGATACTCATTCAAATTCATATTTCATATACAATTCAGATACGCTCCAGATACGGATGCCATTCTGATACTCATTCAGATTCAGCTTTCAGATACAGTTCAGATACGCTCCAGATATGGATGCCATTCTGATACTCATTCAGATTCAGCTTTTAGATACAGTTCAGATATGCTCAAGATACGAATGTCATTATGATACTCATTCAGATTTAGCTTTCATATACAGTTCAGATACGCTCCATATACGGATGCCATTCTGATACTCATCCAGATTCAGCTTTCAGATACGGTTCAGATACGCTCCAGATACGGATGCCATTCTGATACTCATTCAGATTCAGCTTTCAGATACAGTTCAGATATGCTCCAGATACGGATGTTATTCTGATACTCATTCAGATTCAGCTTTCAGATATAGTTCAGATACGCTCTAGATATGGATGCCATTCTGATACTCATTCAGATTCAGCTTTCAGATACAGTCCAGATACGCTCCAGATACGGATGCCATTCTGATACTCATTCAGATTTAGCTTTCAGATACAATTCAGATATGCTCCAGATATGGATTCCATTATGATACTCATTCAGATTCAGCTTTCAGATACAGTCCAGATACGCTCCAGATACGGATGCCATTCTGATACTCATTCAGATTCGGCTTTTAGATACAGTTCAGATACGCTCCAGATATGGATGCCATTCTGATACTCATTCAAATTCAGCTTTCTGATACAGTTCAGATACGATCCAGAGATGGATGCCATTATGAAACTCATTCAACATATATTTCAAGTACAGTTCAGATACGATCCAGAGACGGATGTCATCCTGACAGTCATTAAATACATGTTCAAGTACAATCACGAGATAGATCCCTCCACAAAATCTCCGCATGTACTTTTTCCAGTATGGCACAAGGGGCAGAGACAGTTGGAAGCAAAGTCACTATCACATACAAGCTAGTAAAACCCATACTCCCCACAGAGCCGAGACAACCAAAATCCGACCTACGTATCCCCCAAGCAGGACATCCTATCCCAGCAGGTTCCTTCAGAAAGTTGATATCGACATTCCCCAGTCGAGTTTTATAACCATGAGCAGTTTATAAAGCCATCTCCCGAGCAGAGTTTATTTCTCTGACGGTGGAAGCTCAATCTCCAACAAAGCTCTTCTCTCCAGCAATGAGAGTTCATCCCCACCTGAGTTTATTTCTCCAAATCCGCTGATCTTCCAACAGAGTATCCCTCTTCCCCATAGAGTCAGTCTCCCACAAGTTTATTCTCAAACAGAGTCTCTCCCGGAGGATTATTCTCAAGCAGAACGGACGCAAGTCTCCAGTTAATCATCTTCGATCGTTATCCCTAGCGAGAACGAAGAACTCAACTCCTTGTATTCTCCAGCAGCAGTTCGGAATTCATTTTTCCTCAGCTAGAGAATGTCACCAAAACATTGCATATCCATACATCATGACATACGCATATGCATCATACAGTACAATCTCATTTATTTTGAGAACATCATTACTCAGTACATTTCATACATCATGACATTACATACGATTAACTCTTTACCTTTCAGGGAAAGATGCAATCAAATTCTCACAAGTTTTCTCTGGTTCAGTCAAATCAATGCTAAGATTTCTGTTCCAGTTCAAGTTATGAAGCCCGGATTCGACCGGATAATATCTTGATTTCTCTCAAACACCATGAAGCCTGGAATCGACCAGATAGTGGTATATCTTAAATTCAAGCTATGAAGCCTGGGAATCGACCGGAAAATAGTTGAATCCCCAGCAAGTTACTGTGAAGCCTGGAAATCGACCAGATAGCAGTACAAGACACCATGAAGCCTGGAATCGACCAGATAATGGTATATCATAAACACAAGTTGTGAAGCCCGGAAATCGACCAGAAAATAGCTTAACCCCCAGCAAGTTATTGTGAAGCCTGGAAATCGACCATATAGCAATACAAGATACCATGAAGCCTGGACTCGACCAGATAATGGTATAAGACACCGTGAAGACTGGATCACAACCAGATAGCGGCAAAAGACACTAAACCCTGGGATTATGACCAGATAACAGTATAATGTACTGCGAAGCTTGGAGTTCGACCATATAGCAGTTTACTTGGCCAATTACTAAGAAGCCCAGAAATCGACCGGATATTAGTATGCCTTAAATTCAGGTGGAAGCCCGGATGCGACTAGATAACCACTTAATTCATTCTGAAGCCTAGAGTACGACCAGATAAGAATTGAGAAATTGCGAAGCCTGGAGAACGACCAGATAGCAAGTTTAATCTCATCTCCCTAGTAAGTCACTGTAAAGCCTGGAGCATGACCAGATAGTAGTCGATCTTATTTTCCTTAGCAAATCACTATGAAGCCTGGATCACGACCAGATAGCAGTTCATTTTCACATCTTCGATTAAGAGATGATTCCCCACTAGAGTAATGGACAACTGAAAGTTCCTAAAACTATATCCCTCTCAAGACAAGAGACCGATATTCCCCAGTGTAGTCCTCCTCAACAACATGTATACGGGCTCTCGCAAAGGAATCTCTTATGCGATCGACACTTCTTCTGATGGCATCTTTAAGCCCATCTTCCGTCATTGACTTCCAAATGGCATCTATAATCCCATTCCCGACATCGCAAGACAAATGCCACTTCAAGCGAGTGCAAATTTCTGGGCACTCTAGTGTTCAATCATCTTCTACCTTCGGATCACGAAAGGCAGACAAGCCAATCTACATCCTCAGGTCCAAGAAGATTGAACAGGGGAAGCTGTTGTACCCCAAAATTTTCCCTCCCATATTCCTCAATACATTTCAAGTGAGGTCCTCAAATTGCTCAAGGAAATCCAAGGGTTGACCAGACAAACTCTCTCCTAAGGCAGTCTACCTCAAATTAGGGTTTCAGTTTGCATCAAGATGTTTGGATCCAAAGGATCCCAAATGCTCATCAGTGTCCTAATATGTTCTTAAGATTATCCATTTCAAGTTTCAAGCCTTGCAGAGGAAGTTTGCTCAGTCAATTGCTCAAAGGTTTGAAAATCGACTATGCTAGGGCAAAAGTCAACTGTGGCCCACATACAGTCAAACTTAAAGATTTTTGGTCAACATCCTCATTTTAAAGTATTATTCATCATTTGATCAAGAGTTGATCATGATTCCTCAAGGATTGCTCACAATTCATCAAAACCCAAAAGTTGCTAAATTAGGGTTTTGTAGGAAAAGTCAACTCAACTTTGACCAAGCATAACTTTCTCATACTTTATCATAAAAGACCCATCCAAAGCTCATTTTTAAGATGATGAAATTCTCTACAATTCAACTTCTGCTCCCAAGTTCAAAATATGCGCTCACAAGAAGATATAAATTTGGACATTATAGGTCATTTTGGAAAGTCAACAAAAACACCTTTTATGTCAAAACTTCATACATGAACATGGAAGACTCAATTGAGATGAGACCAAAAGAGTTGCTTAGAGGACATCTTAAGCTTTCTAAAAAGTCCCAGAACACCTATCTAGGGTCAAAATTGAGGGAGTTATGCATTGGCAAAGTTGACCCTTTTTGCAAAATTGCCAAAAGTCAAATATGTCCAAAATTGCAATTTTTGCCAAATGGGCCCAACTTTTTATGCTTGAATTTAGTTTGTAACATGGTCCACGACCTCTAAGCCCACCCATACATTTTTCTACTATTTATGCTTTTTATTTTGATATTTTATTCATTAAAATTCAGAATTAAATAAATAAATAATAGAAATAATGTAAATTTTGATGTGAATCTATTTTGGGCAAGTTTTATGCTAGTTTATGTCAATTGATTTCGTGCAATAACCTTTCAAATATGTCCAGGTTCATCCACGAGTGAAAATGGCATAAAATCATCAAATATGGTATTTTTCAAATTTTGATCATGGTCTTAAAACACAACATTATGAGGGAGATTCTTTCCATGCTTTCTTGTCTCCTCATTCTCCTCTATAAATATAGAGCCATAAGTTTGAAAGGGACGGAAATTCCTCTCTAAAAAAGCTCTCAAAAATTTCTTCAAAAAGCTCTCTAAAATCTCTTCAAAAAGCTCTCCAGAAATCAAAGAATTGGTGCAAGTCATATCTCGATGTTCCAGTATCTCTCAATTGCCATCAAGCCTCAAATCATCCTCTTGAAGTCCTTAAGAGTCTTACAAGGCCCAAGATCAATC
Source organism: Vicia faba (assembly GCA_948472305.1). NCBI lineage: Eukaryota > Viridiplantae > Streptophyta > Magnoliopsida > Fabales > Fabaceae > Vicia > Vicia faba. The sequence continues at coordinate 1,006,319,610 of OX451740.1, read as the reverse complement.
CATCACACGCCTAGCACACCCCCATTTGACAACACCGATTTGGTAAAATTTTAAACTTCGAATCTCTAATTTTAATCACATTTTATGGTATGCTAACGTTTGTTTGAGTTTATATAGAACAGTTATGGATGGTTGAATCATAAGTTCCACGCAAGAATAAAAAAAAACACCATAGTTAGAGCATGAAGCTTTCGAAGATTCGGGCCTAGGGATTTCTGATGATTGCACCCCCTGTTTACTTTTGCTACTAGGCCCGTCTTTATTTTCTTGTTTTATTCATTTCATTTATTTCTTTTAATCCCTTTTTTATTTTTATCAATAAACAAATATAAAAATCACATAAAAATAGATTTAGGAGTTTTTCTTAATTAAATTTTAATTTTGGTAAATTAATTAACTAAACACTTTAACTTTTTTTTTAAAATTTAAAATTAACAGAACTTAGGTTTAATTTCATTTTAATTCATTTTCCTTTTCGTAACAAAAATACCAAAAAAACATAGAATTAATTTCTTTTATTTAAATTTCATGTTTCTTTAATAATTATCTTTTTTTTAATATAGATCTAGATCAATTATGTTTTTACTTAAACCATTTTTATAAATTAAAACAAAAAAAAACAACAAAAAGATTTTTTTTTTATATCTTAGGATTTTTAGACGTCTTTTCAAATTTGTGCGTTATTATTCTTTCGCACTTCATTTTATTATTGTAACTGTATATGGGGATGTAATAGATGATTAGTAGGACCTTTACCGCTTTTATTTTTTTTTTTCCCCAATTTTGGATATGTACATAATCCCCCTCCCTGAAGCCTTGTAATAGCTAGGTTTTATATTTCTGCACTTTTAAATTACTGTAATTATTAACTGCTAGATGTATGACTAATAGGATTGTATGGAAAGAATAATCAAATATTAGCAAACTTAACACAAGACTAAAATAACTGAACATAACACACCTTGCACATATGCACTCTTAGGGTATGCCTCACTTGGTTGCCTCGGAAAACAATGGTCACGTCCCTTGAACGTAGGGATACCATTAGCAAAGACCCTCGGTTAAAATCATCATAAAGATCATGGTCCCTCGATGTCCCTCGAAGTTGCCTACGGTATATGATCTTGTCCCTCGATGTTGCCTACGAATATATGATGACAGCCCCTTCGAAATGCTAAAGTATCCTTACATGTTGCCTTCAATGACCATTACGTCCCTTTTGATAGTCCCTCAAACTCTAACGATGGTGCTACCTACTCCTTAATAGTAGGATAGTGCTGTCTAAAGGAAACGAGAATAGAAATAATCCTTTTTCGAGTAGGTAGATGCTAGTAGGTACTTGCTCAAAATCAAACTTTCACACTTACACTTTTTTTTAAACAATGTTTTCAAAATGACTTCGTAACACTCTTGAGGACTGATACAAGGGTTAAAACGAAGTAAAATAAAAACTTTTCAAAACACATAAACACGGAAGCAATTTTTAAAATGATGAGCAAGTACCTAAGAGCCCGTAGAAAACTATGGATAGAAAGGGTGCTAATACCTTCCCTTTCTATAATCTACCCCCCTGTACTCAAAATCTCGAAAAAGGAATTTTTTTTGTGCTTTTGTCCTTTCCAGTTGGATAAAATAAAAGTCGGTGGCGACTCTTTCTTACCACGACATTTTGCAAACACAAACGCAAAACGCAAACCAGCATTTTCCTAAAACAGTCGGTTCTGCCACCGTATCACAGAACTGGCGACTCTGCTGGGGAGTTTATAAGTGGGGTATACCTTAGGATTAGTTCATCATAAATTGCTTCTCTTGTTTGTTTTGGTTGCTTTACTTTTAAAGGTTCTGTATTGGGAGTTACTATAGATCCCAACCCGGATCTGGGGACACCTTTTCGGTAAGTAGCAATAAACTGTGAGGGAACTGTACAGCGTAGACACCTAGATCCGACCATATAACAGCTAACATTCAAGAGATAATCCCCGGCGGAAGCATTCTTTTAACAAAATTTGAAGATATGTATATTCTTCATCCCCAACAGCAATCCGAGATTCAGCTTCCCAGAACTCCTCAACAGTAATCGGGGATTTATTTTCCTGGGAAAATATGCATCTAAATAAAATCCCACATTCGTACATTATAGCATATGCATACGAAACGCATTTAGCACAATCTCGTTCATCTTGAGAACGCCATGCATACATCTGCATTTAACTAACCGTTTTTCTCACAAGTAAAACATCAAGTTTTAGTATAAATCGACCAAAGATTTGTGTTGATACTTCTTCCAGTATTTACCATTATTCCTCCAAATTACATCTATAAGCTTATTCCCAATACACCTTCGAGTGCAAAATTTTGGGCACTTTAGTGTTCAATCATCTTTCACCTTCAAGTCACGAATGGCGGATCCGCCAATCTAACTCTTCATGTTTAAGAAGATTGAATAGGGGAAGTTGTTGTACCCCAAAATTTTCCCTCTCATTTCTCAAGAAATATCTAATAAGATCTCCATTGATTCAAGACTACACAAGGTTTGATCAACTCAAGACACCTCTTAAACCATTGACAACTCAAAATTAGGGTTTGAGTTTGCACAAGGAAAAATGGAATTTTAATGCCCCATATGACTTTCATGGATCATTTTGGATCCCGAAGATTTCTCATGTCAAGTTTCAAGCTTTGGATCACATTTTTGCTCAGTCAGTTGATCAGTTGACCTAAAATCAACTATATTAGGGAAAAAGTCAATTGTGGTCAATTTGCAGTCAAACTTCATAATTTTTTATCCATATCAATGTTATGAACTCATATATGTCAATTGATCAAGTTTGGATCACAATTCCTCAAAGAAATTTGATCATAACACCAAAAGGGCAAAATGGTCAAAATTAGGGTTTTGATTGAGAAGGCTCAGTTCTTGACTTTTAACCAAGAAAATGACTTATTGGTTTAAGACATGATCTCAAGGATTCAAATGCACCATATTGACCTAATTGCATAGTTCAAATCACATCTCAAGATTATTGGACTAACAGATGAATTTCAGTCAACTGATGAAAAGTCAATTGTACACTGAAAAGTTAAACTTTGACTTTTTGATCAAAATCAAGTTTCAAAAATCATAATTCATCAAGACATGTAAAAATATGAAACTTTTTCATCAATAAATTGAAAAGTCAAAATTATCTTTGAAAAGTCAAAATTCTAAGACTTAGAAATTTTTCTAAGTGTTAGAAAGTTAACTTTTTTTCATAACTTTGTGCCAAATTTCCACCATGATGCAAGATGATTCAAGGGAAACTTCCAAACATGAAAGTTGTAGATCTCAATGAGATCTAAAACATTGTAGGGCAGAAATTTTTCTAGAAATGCCTGGATTTCAAGTTATGAATTTATGAAGACATGTCCATGAAACTAAAATACTTAGTGAAATTTTGAGTATTTTAGCCAGGATTTTGACCTAACTTCATGGTAACTTTTCACATAGTTCCAAATTTAATATTCAAAAATGTCCAACATGAAGGTTGTAGGTGATGTTACAAGCTTTCCAAAATGTCCAAGAACTCGTCAAGACCATACTTGAGCTAAGAGAATCAAATGCAAGAATTTAGGGTTTCAAACTTATTTTGCAAGACATATTTTGTGATGAACATGAACCAAAACCATAGACATGTTGCATAATCTTTACTTTGCAGGCCTCAAACTTGTTTTTCACTCCATAATTAATGGTTTACACAACTGATTAGGCCCTTATCCATGTGTTTCAGGCTTTGTCCAAATCAATTTGCCATTTTGGGGAGAAAGTAACATATCCATTCTTGTAAAGCAAGCTTTATGCACAAAGTCAGCTTCTTGAGCTCCTAACTTGTTTTCTTTGAGTACACTCCACCCACAAAGTCAGAGGGATTGTGTTTAAAGTGGTTAACAACTCTATGAATCAATTACAAGGCATGGAAACTTATTTTGTTAAAAAATCACATGTTGAGCTTAAACATGTAAATTCAAATTATGAGTTGTTTCAAGTCTCAAAACCTTTTGCCTATAAGTAAATACACTATTTGCAAGCTAACACACGAATGCTTAAGCCCTCAAACCCTCTCAAAGTCAGGATTGCATAAACAACATCCATTGTTGCACTTTCTGGCTATAAATCCCAAACACCTAATTCACTCGTGCGTTTCTTGGCTTTTCACTTCCAAAAGTTCCTAAACATCATCTACAAACAACCCCACACCCTGTTACACGACTAACATCTCCATTACCATCCTCCATAACCAAAAACAGAGGTCTGCAACTTAACTTCTCCAGACCATTCCAGCCATCCATAGCTCAAGCTAAGCATTGCATTAGCTTTCTGGGAACTTGAGAAAGCTAACCTGATCATCATCATCACTTGAAACAAGCTCAAACTCATTTCACGATTTCCAGTTTTTGAGTTTTGAGAATGGATGAGAAATGAATGAGATACAGGGACCCTTGCTGGAGGTTGAAGATGAAGTTCATTTCTAGGAATGTATTTGTAATATATATTTATGGTTTTATTTAAGTTAACGAATGTATAGCCACCTCAGTGGTAAGGCAACACACGTTTATAGTCAAGGTCATGGGTTCAAGCCCCAGCGCTTCCTTTTTTCATATTTTTCAACATTTTCCTTTGTTTTGCAAGCAGCCAGCGCGCTTGGGCCTCCACAATTGGGCCTTAGCGTTTTTACTTATTATGACCCCCTGTTTCCTTTTGACAACGCAACCCATTTTATTTTATTTTGTTTTTTATGTTTACAAAAACACTAATGGGCCAGACAAAAAAACATCAAATTTGTTTTACTTTAAATACTATACCTAAACTGTTTTACACCCCCTAACCTCATTTTTTACATTTTTATTTTATTTTCATTTTCTTTATTTTTATTATCATTAATATTAATATTAATATTATTAATAAAAAAATCCAAAAAAATATTTTTATTTATTATTTGCATTCTATATACTTATATTTTATTCTTTTAAAAACTAAAAAAGACAAAATATTTTCTTAAACAAATTTAATTATTTTCTTAAATAAATTAGTAATTATATTTAGGTTTAGTTATTTTATTTTTTAATTAAAATTAACTTAGAATTTAGGTTTTCTTTTAATTAATTAATTTTCATACTATTTTGATTAAACTTAAAACTTTTTCTAAAAAAACCTAAAAATGCTTTCTTGATTAATTTTATTTCTTTTAAACTAGGGTTTAATTTTACTTATTTTAATTAATTATTTTCTTTTAGATAATTAGGTTAAAACCATTTTCCTTAACAAAAACCAAACAAAAAATCTATTTCCTTTCCATTTATATCCTTGTGCATTACATTCCTTTCAATTTTTGTACATTATTCAAGTTTCAATATGGTTGTAATAGATAATTAGGTTTAATTTCTTGCAATCCTCATTTGTAAATTTGTATACCCCATCCCCCTAATGATTGTAATAGCGTAGAATATTTACTTTCCGCAATTTATCACTTTCATATAAATGCTAGTAATTAGGATTTATATGGGAAGATAAAAATCAACAAGTAGATAACCCTAATCAAAGATCAAATGCATGCAAATCAAAACACACTATTCACACATGCACCCCTAAGGTTAACTCCACTTGTTTCCTAAAAAATGGTCATGTTATGCATGTGGGATGTCTTAGCAAAAACAATCAAAAATACAAGATCATAGTCCATCGATGACGCTTTGAATGTTTCCTTACAAATGATCTTAGTCCCTCAAGAGAAATGCTAAGATATCTTACAACATTGTTATCATGAATATACAATGAGCCACGCCCGTCCCTTTACATCTAAAGATAAGACTTCTTACCAATCAATGGTAAGATAGCAATATCAAAGGAAAGGAGAGAAATGAACAAAGGACTTTTGCGTAGGTAGAAACGTTCTTAGTTACTTGCTCACTTTCAAAACAAACACCAAACACTTTCAAACCAAACACACACCAAACACTTTCAAAACATGAAATATTTTCAAAATTTCCAACACTTTGTATACATTCTTGCCGAAACGAGAATCATTACAAAGTTCGCCTAAACGAAGGCGCCTTTTCAAAAATACTTTCAAAAACCACCATAAAGCACATTTTCAAACAAAAGCAAGTGATCTAGTAAGAAACTAAGAGCCCATAGATAACTATGGATGAAAAGAGTGCTAATACCTTCCCTTTTCATAATCTACCCCCCGAACTCAATAAATAATCTCAAAGGTCTTTCCTGTTCTTTTCAGCCTTTCCTTTTGGATAAAAGAAAAGTCAGTGGCGACTCTTGCTAAGCGCAACAATTGCAATCAAACGCAAAACATCCCAAGTCAGTTCTCCCACCATATTACACCATCTCACATCCCAACTGGTTCACTTACACCAACTCTCCTAGAGAGTGGCATAAAGACTCACCCATAATGATTACATCTTTCTTATTCACAGCTGGTACAAAACCTAGGTTACAATGCTTCTATTTATAACCTATTCCCAAATAGATTTGGGTCTTCAATCACAACTCCTCAGCTGTTACAAATCAGCAGTAACTTCTGCTACAAACAAGGTCTTCAATAATTAGTTTCCTAAAATATCTCCATATTTAGAAACTGCATAATCTTTAATATTCTGACTTGATTCTTCTTGACCTTTAAATCAGCACCACTTAGGATAATATAGTATCCTTAAAATAAATTCTGTTTTTGTGACTTAATAGAACATAACAGTCAGTTCAGCTCAGGCGCGATGTCGTATGAACCTGCATATGACATCTTATCCGACATGTTACTCCAGATGTTGAAACAATTCAACTCAACATGTCTCAACATAAGATAAGACTTCTTGCTCAACCTGTTATTTTTAGCAAGGTAACATCTCATATCTAACATATTTCTACTATATTTGTTTTACTAAAATTAATGTCAATCATAAAACTAGATAACTTACAATCTCCCCCTTTGGAAAATTTTGGCTGAAACAAATTAATAAAAATTACAACTCAGATTACATCAATAACAACAACAATATAATCCTTCAACAGTAGTCTTCAGTAACTATTAAACACAGCAACATAGCAACATGGAGTATGTCTTTACAAGCACAATAATGTTAGGACATCATATTGGATATCGTCTTCAATAGCAGCTCCATTACAATGCACAAACTCAACACCAACGAACAATAACCTCTGGATAAAAGGAGTAGAAATTCCTAAAGTTATTTGGTGTAGATGAGGAAGAAGATAGCTTGCTCTCTCCCTCAGCCCAAGAACCTTTTCTTGTCACAGATTAATTATTTTTTCTTCCAAATAATGGCATAAGAGAACCATGAAGCAACCACCAGTCAATCTGCGGCATAAGAGGAAACTTAAGAAGTAACCAACCACCACCCTGGGTAACACAGAACACATGTCACAATTGTGTTCATAAATCAGATCACAAGTCACAACGCAATGCACCAGACACATGATAGAACTTCTTATCCAACATATTTGAAAAATAATTGTGAGAACAGGCTCCAAACTGTCCATCTAAGCAAACCCTTTCTCCCCCTTTTTGGAAAAAAAACTGACAAAGAAGACTTTCACAAAACCATACCCAAGCACAACTCACCCAAACCCGAACAAAAGACATAAGGATTATGGATACATTAAATAATTACAAGGTGAAAGAGGAAAGGAGAACCCTCTATAAATATCTGAGTATTTACTTGGGGAATAATCATCCTTGAATGTAGCAATGGTCTTGGTCAAAAGGAATTGTTATTTGAGGAGAAAACTGCCATCAAAATCAATATGCATTGTCCAAAACAACTTGAATGACTTTATTAGTTCTGGATTGTTTCTGCTGAAAAGAAATAGTACCAATACATGCACATGCACATTCAAACACACTTTATACATTCCCTTCTGGCACGTGTTTGATCATACCATCCATATAACTCCTTTGTTGATCACACAAGAAACATGTCCTGAATAATATTCTGACATCCAGTCAGACATTTCATGCATAAACATTGACCAGCACATATTCAACCACAATGTCTTCCATTGGATTCTAAGTCTTCTCCTTTCACTTAGACTTAGTGACACACACCAAGACATCGGAATATCACATTTATGACATCTCTCAATAATAAAGACATTTAGAGAGTCCTTCAAAAAATCTGTAGAGAAAAATAAATTCTCCCAGACAATAACATTAACCACTAGAGAGATATGTGAACTTTTGATTCAATCACCCAACTTCGCATGGCTAAGACCAACCATGCCTTGTCAAGATCACCAAAAACTTCATAATGTCATAACATGTTGTCTGACACCACACTCTCATAAGAGGCATAAGACCTCCACAAGCTTGAACAACACATGAACTAAAAAATATTTGTACCATTACATCAACAATCCACAGACAATTACATGACTCCCTCTGTCATAGATAACCAATGCTCCAGCTGAAGATGAAAACATGAGCACTAGATGAAAACACATGAAAGACTTCATGCTTTCATGTTGAAGAACAACACTTTCCCACATACGTTGAACCCTGACTCCCTCAGTAGAGTCAAATAAGAGTCAGATACTCTCACTCCTTGAGAATACATCCAAGTACTCTTACTCCTTCACAACACAAGGACACATATGATCATTGTCCTTTCATAACCACACTATGTATCATGAACTTTTGAATAGGAAAGATGTCATGCATACTAGGTGTAAAGTCACTCACAATTTTTTAGAACTTCTTAGTTTGCTTAAAAGCTTTACTAAGATCCAGATTATCAACACTCATCTGGAGTGACTTGCAGCAGAAGAAAAAACACCTCCTCAAAATACTCTTCTCAAACCTCAGTATTTGTCAGCAGTCATCTGCCCTTACATCCACTAGTAGTTGCTGATACTAGTGGAGTCTTAAACAAAGTAGTCATGCATTAACCAAGAATACTATTGTAGATAGGATTAGACTCTCCACACTCTAATCCACATAATCATAAATTCCACTTTTGATAATAATGCTTGAGCATACAACTTCACATGCACAATCCCAAGCAAAAAAAACAACCATCAACAATCATGATGTTACAACATCATTTGGGACATCATATTCTTATTATAGAACCCAATTACATTGGTTATTAAAGCATCATTCAAAGGACTTATTGTGCATAGAAATCCTTTAATAAGCTCCCAATAGAACACAACCAGTGCAGTTCATCCAGGTTTTTCCAAAACCTGAATGCATACTCTCTGAAACACAATGTTCAGAATGCAGAATTGGATAACTCCTCAGACAAATACTTAGTACCTCGCCAAAGTATTCACCATTAGTCTCATGCACAACCTCCTTAGAGGATAAACAAATACTCATCTCCCATCAAAGTATTTACCATTAGTCAGATAAGGCTACCTTCTCACACTAGGCAAGATATTTGGTCTGACATCTTTCTCCTGCATACATCTGGCACGAGCTGATGACATTCATTCACACCCAAAAATATTTCAGATTAGGTCAGTGGCTTGATCTTAAAATCCACTCTGGACAATAACAACTTCCTTGGCTGAAGGAGTAAAACACACTTTGAGACGATGTTCCAACATCAGTCTCAAACACATGGATTTCATTATTAACCATGGTCTTGAGACACCATAGTAATCCATAACTCTTGCAAGGGACACAAGAGGATAAACCATTGGTAGTTTATCAACTTTCAACACCAGATCATGCATACATACAGAAATCTGCATATTACACACCTCAAAAGATCTTCATCTTATAAGCACAGTGCACAAATCTCATGTCTGGCTTTGAGGTGTTGGATGGAATTTTTCTACACCTATAAAGGAGATTCCCTCTAACAGGTATCTAGAGCAGATTTACAATAGTGGCGTTGACTGGTCACTATACACCACAAGCAGACTGTTCAGACTAAGTATGCTTCTCCCAATACACAAGGATCCCCTTCAGTCCATGCAGAATAAATGTTCCATCATGTGAGGACACCATATAACTGAACCCTAACTCAATGAGGAACTTCCCATATAGATACGAGGGAACAATAATTATTTGGTCCAAAAATAATAACTCCTCCTTGCTTCCAACAACGGAAATGCCCATCTTGGGTGACTCAGGTGACACTTCAACAATGCAGACACCAATTAACCACATAATTCTTGTTCACGCCACTCAAATGCAGACAATTCCTTGGATGACCTTTCCACAACAAACAAACAAAAGTTCCATGCTCTCATAGAATTGATAAGAGTACTAAGTTAGTGCAAACAACCTCCATCCTATTTATGAAAACTACCACCAGACTTATTGAGAAAAATAAATTCTCAATACAAAGATGTTAAGACATTATGTATGATATTTCTTCAAGTTCTTCTAGGTTCAGATTAAGGACTCCTCCTTATTAACTACTAAGAATTCCTTGAGAGTCATACATCCTACCTTCCAATAGCTGCACATCTTGTGGTTGGTACATGCCAATAACTCTTCTCTGGAAAAAATATGTTCCATGGCCATAAACAGGACTCCATAAATTTGTCTCCTTTGATCAGAAGGATTTTCCAGATGTTAGAGAAAATTTCCTTGACATTTGAGCTTGACCTCCACCCATAAAGGAATTGGATGAGATACCTTTATCAAGCCTCCACGGGAAAGCAAAGAACAACCTCTGCACTCCTACTTCAGTTAGATCAAAAATAAACTAATTGAATAGATGCCTAATATGTTGATTATATCCTGACTAACATGCTTTATCTAATAAATGTTTCTATCATAGAAACTTCTTAGTCACAAAACATAGATGTCTCCTCTTCCATATCAGAAGTAAGTTTTAAACATAAGTGATAAATACACATTTGTTTAGCAACCAAGCATCTGCTATGTCCTACCTTTATCCAACATGATTCTGCATAATCTGCTAGTTTGATGTTCCAACATCAGGTAGGACATCAGTTCCCTTCACAAGGAACACACCAAGAGATTCTGTATCGAAGGATGGAGATTGGCCTTTTAGGGTTAAAAGAAAAAATAAACTGCTTCTAACTTTCTTCATATGTCTTTTCAACACGCTCATATACGAATGCCTTTATGAGTAGACTTGAGATGAACCTCAGGTATCTTTGGAAACTCTAAAAATCTAGTTGAGTTTCTCCTCAAGTATCACCACACCATTAGAGGAGAACAAAGTTTTGTAGCCTCAACACACACAACCACTAGGAGTCTTCCATCATATATATATATATATATATATATATATATATATATATATATATATATATATATATATATATATATATATATATATATATATAGCAGAACACAAATCAGAAAACTCCTCAACACCCTTTAGGCCCAACACAAACCTTTGCACAAACACACCATACTCCAGGTGCAACAGGTTAACCTAGGTTTGAAAATAAATCAAACCCTCCATGCAAGTTCTCCACCAAAGCTACAAGCCTGAAAACACCAGACATGTCCAATACACACCCGATCATGAACAGTCCATCCTCCACTTTTAGGGACCATTCAACCACCAATATGAACTTATCCAAGTTCAAACAGATTTTCAGTAGAAACCTTCTACCTTGTTCATAACCAGATAGTATCCCCCTCAGATATCATCCAGAAACAGACATGACGCCTGCTCTGATACCAATTGAAATTTTGGTAGATCAAAATTTAGATGTCCTATAGAATGTTGAGACATCTTATCTGACTTCAACAACACAGACAAGGTATAAACATACAAAACAGTACTGAAAAGTAATAAATAACATACATAAGTTGTTAACCCAGTTCTGAGCAACTCTCATACTCTGGGGGCATACCAAGCCAAGTACAATTCAATTATGATAATATCAATTTATGGACCCTACATCAAACATACTTATTTTCTATCTCCTCATTTAATCACTACTCGTGATATACGTCTATCAAAGGCTCATCTAGATATGAAGCCCTCCTTAATCCCTCGTCAATCACAGACAATGATTGGACAACAAACAGAAAGACATACTTCCATGACAGAAAACATAAGACACACTTCCATGAAAATACTCATCAAGACATTAAACCAGAACACAACTTCGAGTTTCTTAAAAGCTTCCTCTAAGAACAATACTCAACTCATTACCTACAGGTTTCTGAGTGAGAACACAGTGACCATCTAACCTCCCTAGTGGTTCACTTACACCAACTCTCCTATAGAGTGGCACAAAGACTCAACCATAATGATAACATATTTCTTATTCACGGCCGGTACAAAACCTATGTTACAATGCTTCTATTTATAACTTATTCCCAACTGGATTTAGGCCTTCAATCACAGCTTATCAGCTGTTACAAATCAGCAGTAACTTCGGCTACAAACAAGGTGTTGTACCCCAAAATTTTCCCTTTCATTTATCAAGAATTTTCTTACAAGATCTCCTTTGGCTCAAGACTGCACTAGGGTTGATCAGCTCAAGGCACCTCCTTAAGCACTAATGACCAAAATTAGGGTTTGAGATTGCACAAGGATATTTGAACTTTCAATGCTTAATATGACTTTCATGGATCATTATGGGCCCCCAAGATCACTCATGTCAAGTTTCAAGCCTTAGATCATACTTTTGCTCAGTCAATTGAGCAGTTGACCTAAAAATCAGCTGTACTTGGGAAAAAGTTAACTATGGACAATTTATAGTCAAACTTCATAATTTTTTATCCACCTCAACATTATAAACTCATATGTATCATTTGATCAAGTTTGGACCACAATTCCTCAAGAAATTTGATCAAATCCTCAAAAGGGTAAAATGGTCAAAATTAGTGTTTTGATTGGGAAAGGGCAATTTCTGATTTTTGACCTAGAAAATGATCAATTGGTTTAAGGCATGATCTCAAGAGTCCAATTGCATCATTTTTACCTAATGACATGGCTCAAAACATTGCTCAAGACCAATGGATTGACAGATGAATTTTCAGTCAACTGATCAAAAGTCAATTGTACACTGAAAAGTCAAACTTTGACTTTTTGGTCAAAATTCAATGTCAAAGATCACAATTCATAAAAGCATGTAAAAATATGAAACTTATTCATCAAGAAATCCAAAATTCAAGATTTCATTTTTAAAAGTGAAAATTTCTAAACTTAGAAATTTTTCTAAGTGTTGGAAATTTCTTATTTTTTCACAACTTTGAGCAAAATTTTCACCATGATGCAAGATGATTCAAGAGAAACTTCCAACATGGAATTAATAGATCTCCATGAAATCTACAACATTGATTTACACAAATTCTCCTAAAAGTGCTTGGATCTTAAGTTATTAATTCATAAGTTCATGGTCATGAAACAAAAACACTTAGTGAAATTTTGCCCTAATTTGGTCAGGATTTTGACCTAACTTCATGGCACTTTTTCATATAGTTCTAAGGGTAATTTTCAAAAGTGATTCAAATATGGGTTGTAGATAATATTACAAGCTTTCTAAAATGTCCAAGAAATCCTCGAGATCATTCTTGAGCAGGGAGAATCAAAGCGATGAAGTTAGGGTTTTATCACTTGAATTACAAGTCATTTTTTTGATGAACACATGAACCAAATCCATGCTAGGCTGCATAATCTTTGCTTTGCAGGCCTCAAACTTGTTTGTCACTCCATAATTAAATGTTTAAACAACTTTTAGAGCTTTGATCCAAGTTGCATTTCCATTAATGGCACAAAGTTAATATTGCCATTCTTGTAAAGCAAGCTTTTTGCATAAAGTCCATTCTTGAGCCTCTACTTATTCCCTCTGATCACACTCCATCCACAAAGTCAGAAGAAAGCTTGTTTAAAGTATAACCACTCTATGAACCAAGTACAAGGCATGGAAACTTGTTTTGTCAAAAAATCACATGTTGAACTTAAACATACAAATTTGAATTCTGATCAAATAGAGCACTCCAAACTTGTTGCTTATAAATAGAGTCACTATTTATGAGCTAAGGGACGCATTTTAGCACCCTGAAACACTCCCAAATTCCCTCTATCTAGAAATTGCACAAAAAACTCCATCGATACACAGTTTTAACCTTAAACTTGTATCTCTCATTTCCCTCGTGTGTTTTCCCTCAAATTCATTCCTAAAGTTTCCTTACATCAAATACAACTCATCCTCATCCTTATTCCAGAATTGTAACACCATTTACCATAACCTCCATAACCAAAAAATAGAGTCTTCATCTTGACTTCTCCAGGCCATTTCAGCCACTCTCCAACCAAGCTAATCATTGCATTAGCTTCCTGGGACCTCAGTGGAGCTATTCTGATCATCACAACATCTTGAGAAGTGCTCATTTGCAGAACACGATTTCCAGTTTTGAGGTAAGTTATCTCAATTTTAAACTTTTCATACAAGCATTATTAATGTTTAATTTGTGAATGAAAAATGTAGACATCATTGTTCTGAAGCTAACCATGTCTTTAGATTTCATTTATATTGGTTGAGTAGTTAGAATTTTGAATCTGAACATCCTGGAAAAATTAGGTCAGAATTTGGTACCATTCAAAATTCAAGTTCATTATTAAGAATTAGTTTAAGTTGTTTATATTTCTGGAATCGTGGTAAAATTTTACACAAGTTTCATGTTTACTTTGTTGCAAATGGTTGAGAAATGAACAAGTTACAGTTGGTCTAGCTGGAGGTTGAAGATGAAATGTAAATCAGGGCGCGTTTTGTATCATATATTTATTGTTTTGCTTATGTTAACGAATGTATAGTCATCCCAGTGGTAGAAGCGTACACCTGTAACCTTTGGGACCTGGGTTCGAGCCACAGTGGTACCCTTTTGGATTTTTCACATTTTTGCATTCTAACTTTCTTTTTTTGGCCGGCGTCTGGGCCTCCCTTGGGCCTTTTGTTTTTTTTTCTTACTGTAAACCCCCCTGCAGGTTATTCACACCCCTGGCCCAGTTTTATTTTCTTTTCTTATTTTCATTTTATTTATTTTCTTAATTATTTTTCTAATACTAAAATTCATAAAAAAATATAAAAATACTAGATTTATATTTGGACATAGTTTATTTATTTTTTCTCACACAAAAATTATTTTATTTTATCATATTTCATTTATTTCACTAAATATTTTGTAAATTTAATTAAAATACTAGGTTTTATTTATTTTCTTTTACACCAATTAAATATATTATTTTAAAATATAAAAAAAGACCAAAAATATTTTATAATACTATAGATTATTTTTAAGAGAAAAATACCAAAAAAAATTCCTTTTATAAACTTAATTTCTTTTTAATCAATTAATAGATTTAGGGTTTTATTTAAAATCTTTTCTTGGTAAATTTAGGTTTTACTTTTAATTAATTAGGTTAAAACAAATTCCCTTTTCCAAAAAAAAACAAAAAAAGATATCCATTTCCTTCACTTTGCATTCTTGTATATTTATTCATTATGTACATTATTTATTTCAATTCTTGTATAAATTCAATATGGTTGTAATAGATTAATTAGGTTTATTTTCTTGCAATCCCCATTTATAGTTTGTACACCCCCCTCCCACAAGTATTGTAATAGCGTAGTAAATTTTTAAATTCCACAATTTATCGCTTTATATACAATTGCTAGTAATTAGGGTTTGTATGGAAAGACTAAAACCAATCAAATAGAAAACCCTAATCAAATACAAAATCAAGCATGAAAAACAATACATTTTCACACAAGCACCCTCTAGGGTAAATCCACTTGGTTGCCTTTACAAAATGGCCATATTACGCATGTGAGGTATCTTAGCAAAAACAAACAAAATATAAGATCATAGTCCCTCGATGACCATGGAAAACCATGGATAAAAAGGGTGCTAATACTTTCCCTTTTCATAATCTACCCCCCGAACTCAAGAAATAATCTCAAAGGTCTTTCCTGTGCTTTTTCACCTTTCCTTTTGGATAAAAGAAAAGTCGGTGGCGACTCTTGCTAACCGTAACATTTGTGATCAAACGTAAAACACTCATGTCAGTTCTCCCACCGTATCACAGAACTGGCGACTCTGTTGGGGAATATTCTAAAAGTGGGGTTACCTTAGGGTTAGATCATATTTACTTGATTTCATTGTTTGACTTGTATGCTTACATTATGGTTCTTTGTTTGGGTTTGAATCCTCTACCCGGATTTGGGATACCTTATAGGTAAGTAGCAATACATTGTGGAAACTGTGAGGGGTATACCGACATGGTCTAAGCAATAGCTACATTGGTGCGACATATTTGTGGGTACTGGTAGCCCTTGAGTAGTCAAGGAGAATACGGGGCCGCTGAGTGATGTCATGAAGCACTAATGAACTTTTAGAACCTTTACTTTACCAACTTGGCCATTAGGACATAGTGAGATGACTGGCTTTGGTGCAGTCCGAAGTTGGTAGATACTCGATACTACACTCATTGAGGTTTGGTTTTTTGGGATATTTTGGTCGCCATTAAAGAGGATTGTGCTGAAACAATGCTCAAGGAAACAAACCAGTGATATTGAGCACCTTAGAACCCAGTTACTATTGCTAGGACAAGTTGAGCCAACTAAACTTCAAGAGGGTACTTACCTATAAGACTCCATGCAAGCCTAAACCTAAGGACTTGTTTGCTTTGTTTGTGTATATTTACTTGTACATAACATCATAAAAATCATAACATCATACTTATTCACTAACCATTTCAAGGATATTGGGATTTATCTTTGTTCTGTTTTGTAGGACATGGATTCTATTCGCAGGAAAACCATTCAAGTCAATCTTCTAAGGATCCCTCCACAACTTAAGGAGCTAGCGTCAAGGATTCCTGAAAACTCTCCATTTACCGAGAGACATGGTCGCCTACTAAACTTGGTCACCTCTAACACTGAAGAAGACATGATGAAGGTGCTCTTTCAGTTCTTTGATCCTTTACATAATTGCTTCACATTTCCCGATTATCAACTTGTGCCAACTTTGGAAGAATTCTCCCAACTCTTGAGGATTCCCATTCTCAATCAACTACCTTTCAACGGTACGGAAAGAGACCCAAAGCCAAAAGGTATTACTCAAGCTCTACACTTGCAGTCATCTGATGTCACAACTAATTGGGAAACAATGAGTGGAGTCAAATGCTTCCTAGCAAAGTTCTTGTTTGAGAAATCCCGAAATTGTTGGAACTCTTTGGATTTGCATGATTTTGAATCAATTGTGGCTCTCCTCATAGATGGGATAGTTTTGTTTCCAAATCCTGACCAACTCATAGATATGAACGCTATCAAAATCTTCATATCCCGCAACCCAGTGCCTACTTTGCTAGGGGATATTCTACATTCTTTTCACACTCGCACTATGAGGAAAAGAGGTGTCCTTATGTGTTGCACTCCTCTCTTGGCAAGATGGTTTATTTCGCATCTTCCCCAATCTAAATTAAAGAATGATCAAGGTTCAAAGTGGTCACAAAGGTTGATGACGCTCAAACATTCAGACATCCATTGGTGTTCCCGATCTATAGAGAATGTTATTGTTGTCGACCGTTGTGGAGAATTACCCAATGTCCCTTTACTTGGCATTAGGGGAGGTATCACATACAACCCCTGCTTAGCCTTAAGACAGTTTGGGTACGCCCGAAGATGGCCCTCATGAGATGCTCATTCAAGGTTTGGTATTTGACTACGAGAACGACGATCAAGGTCTTCTCCAGAGATTTATCCGAGCTTGGTGGATGTTGAACAAGGTAGATAGCAAGACATTGGGGCACAAGAATCCCATCCCTCTTGAGCCTTACCTCAAATGGGTACACACTCGATCTCAAAGTCTTATGATGCCTTATCCCTCCATTCTCCCGGTGATCATTGAGCCTGTTATGGAAGGAGATGTTCCATACACTATCCTACATCCTGACATGCCCACCTCTCTTGAAGACTTACAAAGAGATTGGATACAAATCAAGGGGGAGCGAGACACTTTCGAAGCCCAATTCTGCGCTAGCGAGAAGAAGGTTTTGGAGCTCACTAAGCAACTTCATGAGCAGTAGACTCTGAATGCCTACATCGCACCAAAGAGGATGCGTACTACCTTTTTATCTTAGAGTTTTTGTATTATTTTGTCCAAAGAGGCATTGATGTACTCAAACTTTAATTTATTAATATAACGTATGTTTCCTTTTTGTCTAAAATAAATTTGAATCTTTAAAATCCTTGAAATCATTGCATATGCATTTACCATTCATCATAACATAAGCAGGTTTCTTGCAACAAGTCTCCTCATCTTTCTACTATTTATTTCAGTAAGATGGATCTCGAGCAAGCGGTGAAGGACCTCCAAGCACAAAATGCCCAGTTTCAACAGATGTTCTTAACTCTAGCCAAAGGACAAGAAGAGTTGAAGACCTTGTTGTTTGAAGAGAAAAATAAGAAAAAGAAAATAACTGCAGTTCTGAACATGGGAAGAAGATTCCAAGGACAAGCAAGAAGAACTTTAGACTTTGCTACATCATCTGGTGAGAAAGACAATCAAGATGGGAAAGGCAAGGAAGCAGTTGTCCAGCCAGATTCAGAAGAGGAAGAGGAAGAAGAAGATTATTCTGAAGAACAATACCCTCCATCCGATGACAAGTATAAGCATCTAGAAGAACGGTTAAGTGCAATGGAAATCCAAAAAGTGCTTGGATTGGACTTTGAGGAGTTGGGATTAGTATCGGGGATTATCATTCCTCCAAAATTCAAAGCACCTATGTTCGCCAAATATGATGGAGTTTCATGTTCCAAAATGCATCTTCGGTCCTATGTAAGGAAAATACAGCCTCATACCGCTGATAAGGATTTATGGGTACACTTCTTTCAAGACAGTCTGTCTGGAACTCAACTTGATTGATTTTATCAGTTAGAAAGAGCCAACATTCATAACTGGGAAGATCTGGCCGCCGCCTTTTACAAACAATACCAATACAACATTGATCTTGCGCCCACCCGTACTCAACTCCAGAGTATGGCCATGGTTTCAAGTGAAGGCTTTAAAGACTATGCACAAAAATGAAGGGACTTAGAAGGAAGAGTCCAGCCTCCCCTATCTGAAAGAGAATTAGTAGACATGTTTTATGGCACCTTGTCTGGTCCCTTCTTTAATCACTTAATTGGGATTTCATCGGCAGGCTTTACTGAGTTGATATTGACTGGAGAAAGGGTGGAAGCCGGGATAAAGAATGGGAAGATTCAAAAAGATGCATCCTATGCTGCCGTAAGGAAACCATTCATTGGAAAGAAAGAAGTGGTTGTTGTATATCCTCAGAGAAATCAAGATAAGGTTGAATGACATCAAATGGTAGGGGTTGTCATGATTCCTAAACCCGCACATGCTCAACAAAGAAGAAACCAGCCAAGAATGGAAAGACCAGTCAGACAGTTCACCCAATTAATATGACTGTGATACGGTGGGAGAACTGACTTGAAGTTTTGCGTTTGTGTTTGAAAATGTTTTGGTTTAGCAAGAGTCGCCACCAACTTTTTATTTTATCCAAAGGAAAGGTCAAAAAGCACAGGAAAGACCTTTGAGATGTTTTCTTGGGTTCGGGTGGTAGATTATGAAAAGGGAAGGTGCTAGCACCCTTTTCATCCATGGTTATCCATGGGCTCTTAGTTACTTGTTTAGATCACTTGCTTTTGCTTTTCAATTGTTTGAAATGGTGCTTTGTGTGTGGTTTTGAAAATGTTTTAAAAAGAGGCCATCGTTGTGGCAATCTTTGTAATGATTCTTGTCTGAATGTATACAAAGGTGTATTGTCTTTTGAAAAAGATGTTTCAATGTTTGAAAGTTGGTTTTTGGGAAATGTTTTAAGATTGTGTTGTGAGGTGTGTTTGAAAATAGCAAGGATGTTTTGCAAGCTTTGATCAAGTAACTAAGAGTTGTCTACCCTATCTACTCAAAGATCTTTCCTACACATTTTTAACCCTTTTGACAGTGTTGTTTTACCATTGCATTTGGTAAACAACCTTGTATTAGGATGTTAAACGGGACAGGCGCGGGTCATCGTATTGACCGTGATAGCAATTGTGCCAAGTATCTTTAGCAATTTTTTTGAGGGACTAGATCATTTTTATATAGGCAACCAAGATAGCGTCATCGAGGGACTATGATCTTTTGTTTTGTTTTTGTTTTGCCAAAGTACTCAACATGCTTAACATGGCCAATTTTAAAGGCAACAAGTGGATGAAACCCTAGGGGTGCATGTGTGCATTGTGTTGTCAATTTTCATGCTTTTTGTCTTTGTATTAGTCAAGCTATTTGTTTGATTTTGGATTTTTGCATACAAACCCTAATCTCTAACATGGCATATTTGAAAGCATAAATGCGTAAAATAAATCTACACTATTACAACATTTGATATGGGAAGGGGGTACAATTTTTGAATGGGGATATTTGCAAGAAAATAAAACCCTAATATTTACTATTACATCCAAATTGAATAAAGGTACAAATCAATAAATAGACAAATATTTAAATGATCAATTAAATAAATATGAAAAATATTATGAATATGCAAAAAATGTTTTGCTTATTTTTATGTATGTAAAAAAATAATATTTAATGTAAAAAAAAGAAATAAAAAGATTATTTTTTATTAAGGGCAAAAACCCTAATTTTCTTTTAAGAAAGTAAATATATATTATTTATTTTTTTAGGTACAATAAAATAAAATAATGTATATACAAAAATAAAATATATTTAGAAAAAATATTATTTAAGTATAAATAATAAAAAAAAAGTAAAAGTATAATATTTAATGTATTATTTTCAAGTTTTCATTAAAATAAAAATAAAGGTATATACTCACTAAATTATTTTTATGTTAGAAAAAATAAAATAAAATACAAAAATAAATGTGAAAATTTATAAAGATATTTTTGGTATTTTTTATATTTGGAAAATAATAAAATAAAATCAGAAATGAAAAATAAATACAAAATATAAAAACATAAAGAAATGGACTAGGGGGTGCAATCAGTAAAAGGGAGGTGTTAAAAATAAGGCCAGAACCAAGCTCAGCCCACTGACCTCGTCTTCAACCTTTGTCAAGAAAAAACGCGCGCCTGACTTTAAACATGAACAACCTGCATACGTGCTCTAATGCAAAAACCCATAACATCAAAGTTGTAGCATTTTTCAAGACAAATCCAACCATGTAAAGAACTCATTCTAACTCTCAAAGACCAGAGAGAATTTCTCTGGCCCTAAATTCTAACCTAATTTTTTCAGGAAGTTCATCGATCAAATTCTCTTAACACGATTAACTTAAATGAAAACTGAGCATATGTACAGCTTCATGGCTATGAATACTACATTTTTTATTCACAAACCTAAGCCTAACGATTCCTAAATAGAGAGATAGGAAGTTGACAAAAATCTGTTTCAGTTGACTTCGTGTATGGTAATGTGGAACTTTTCAGTGAGGCCTGAGATGTTTGGGAGCTTGCTTGAACTTCCTCTGACCTTCCCCAATGCCTAGTTTGCCTTGAATGTGCTTGAACAAGCTTGTAGAACTCAACCTGAACAAGCTGAAAACAGAAATGGTAAACCTTGTAAAGGGAGTTACAGTCACTCTTCAATGGTTGGGATAGCTTGGATAGGTTATGTGGAATGTGTTTGAACCAGTTTGAGGTAAAACGCACGAGGGGTTTTTTCTATGGAAGTCCAACTGCAGGGAGTGCCCTGTTTTGCAAATGGAAGGTGATTTTGTGCTATGGAAGGTTTGAAGGCTCAATGGCTCGTGTTTCTGGCTCAAGGGAATGCACAAAACTTGTTTCTAAAGCTTGCAAAGGTTGGTTTTTATAGATGTGCCAGGTTTGGTGTATTTGACATGTTTCTTGTATTTTAAGCAAAAGTGAGCAATGATGCAAGACAAGCCTGTACAGGCTATCTATCAGCCTTCACCTTGTGAACTTGGCCCCTCAAGTTGGTGGATATTGTGTGTTGTACCAGATCTTGTTCAAGGCTCAAGGATTCTATTTGACATAAAGCAAGATTTTGACAAAAATGGCAATGTTACCTTTTACTATTTTTGGATTAATCTATTGTATAATCTTCTAATGACCAAAACAAAGCCTTAGACCAATGGATTTGCATTTAATTATTGAGTATGGAAGGGTTTTGGGACCTGTAATCTAGTACAAACAAGGCTGATTAGAGTTTGCAACTTGTATCACTAAGAAAATGCCATGGATCAAAACTGAGTTTTTGCCAACTTCAAGCCTTCGATTTTCCCTAACCATAAATGATTTTGGAGAGTTCTGTGACTTTTTAGAAAGCTTGTAACATGCTATACATTCCATCTTTGAAATGAATTTTTATATTCCAAGTGGAACTATGTGGAAAATGGTCATGAAGATAGGTCAAAATCCTGCCTAAACTAGGGCAAAATTTCACTAAGTTAAAAGTTTCATGGACCCTTGTTCCAAAAATCATAACTTGAGATCCAAGCTTATTTTGGGAAAACTTTGTGAATCAAATTTGTAGACTTTATGGAGGAATACAACTTTCATTTTGGAAGTTTTGTTTGAATCCAATTGCATCATGGTGAAAATATTGGGCAAAGTTGGGAAAAAATAAGAAAATTCCATAACTTAGAAAAATTCGAAGTTATGAAATTTTTCAATTTCAAACCCTAATTTGAAAAATTAGGTTTCTTGATGAACAAGTTTCATGTTTTGACACATCTTGATGAAAAATGACCCTTGGCACTTGATTTTGACCAAAAAGTCAAAGTTTGACTTTTTAGTGTACAGTCAAATTTTGATCAGTTGACTGGAAAATTCATCTGTCAATCTAATGCATCAGAGATTTTTTGAACCTTGTGAATAGGTCAAGATGATGCCATTGAGTCCTTGAATCCATGCTTGAACCCAATTTTTCATTGGCTAGGTTAAAAATCAGAAATTGCCCTTGTGCAGTCAAAACCCTAAAAATGACCATTTTGCCCTTTTGATGATCTAATCAAATTTCTTGAGGAGTTGTGGTCCAAACTTGATCAAATGGTTCATATGAGTATATAATGTTGATGTGGATCAAAAGTTGTGAGGTTTGACTGTAAATTGGCCATAGTTGACTTTTTCCCCAATACAGCTGATTTCTAGGTCAGATGTCCAATTGACTGGGCAAAGATTTGATTCAAGGCTTGAAACTTGGTAGAGATAATCTTGTAAGTCCAACATGAAGTATGAAAGTCACTTTGAGCATTGAAAGTCCAAAAATTTCTGTGTAAACTCAAACCCTAATCCAGGTCACCAGTGCAAGGAGATGTCTTGAGCAGAGTAAAACCTTAATCCTGTCTAGAGTTCAAGGAGTCTGGTGAGGGGAAATCTTGATAAAATGAAAGGGAAAATTTTGGGGTACAACAATGACACTATATCAAGTATTTCCACATTTGTTAAGATCCAATCTAGTGATTTTGAAAGAAGCTCCAAAGAATCCTAACACAACCTCTCCTCACTATCATCCTAATTCCCGCTGTGCATACCATTTGAGGGTCCCGACCATGACACTAACAACTGTTGGGCTCTAAAGAACAAAGTACAAGACCTTCTTGAAGCCAAAGAGATTGAATTCGATGCGCTAGAAATTCCCAATGTCAATACTGCCCCTATGCCCAAGCACGGCCGTGATGTCAATGTCGTTGAAGAATATATGTTTGTTACTTCAGTTGATGAACTTGTGACACCACTCCTGACTATCAAAAAGAACTTGTTGAATGCTGGTGTATTCCCAGGCTGTGATGAAAGCTGTCATTTCTATTTATCCTCACCAACCAGTTGTCTGTTGTTAAAAGCAGGCATTCAATGCCTAATAGATAATAAGGAGAATTTGTTCGAAAAGACTTCAATTCCAACTGTTTCTTATAATGATGTTTCCATCGTTACCATTTCCGAAAATTCTTCCAGGGTATCCACCAAAAGACCTGTTAGAATTACATCAGTTCCTAAAGTAGCTCCTTTGATAATTACAATGCCTGGACCAATCCCGTATTCGTCAGACAAAACCGTCCCATGGAATTATGGAGGTGATGTCTACTACCACGGTATCAAGCAAGATTAGCCAGCTGCTGCAGATTCAAGCTCTGAGAAAGTTGACTCCGACGTCAGTAATATCGCAGGGATTAGTAAGATAACCCGCGGTGGAAAGGTTTTCTCTCCAAAAATTTCTCCTCCCAAAGCTATTTCTGGACCCGTAATCATTCCTGTTGTTGTTGCTCCTCCAAAGGCTATTCTCAGTCCTACAATCATATCTGCTAATACTCCTGCTAACAAAATTGTTACAATCCATGTTATCACCCCTACTGACATTCCTGCTGCCGAGTCAATTGAGACTCGAGGTAAAGGTATTCTGGTTGAGTCTGTCCGGACGAAGGCACAATCAGTAGCTATCCCTGAGACCTCCCAAAAAGAGATGGAGGAAATTCTAAAGATCATAAAAAGAAGCGACTACAACATAGTCGAGCAACTGGGGCAAACTCCATCAAAAATTACCATGCTGAATTTATTGTTATATTCTGAGGCTCATGCAAAGGCCTTGGTAACATTCCTTAAAATTGCCCATGTACCCCAAGAAACATCTGCCGATCAGTTCCAAGACTGCATGGCCAGCTTGACTGCAGATAATGGTTTAGGTTTTTCGGATGTTGATTTAACGCCAAGAGGGAGGAAGCATAACGAGGCATTGCATGTCTCAGTCGAATGCAGGGGCACAACTCTGGCTCATGTCTTGGTTAATACTGATTCGTCTCTGAATGTGTTGCCTAAAAAGGCTCTTGATAGGCTTGACTGTGAGGGATTGACATTGAAACTGAGTAACATAGTAGTGAGGGCCTTTAACGGCTCAAAAAGGATGGTGCATGGGGAAGTGGGCATTCCCATAAAAGTTGGAACCCAAACGTTTGATTCAACTTTTTATGTAATGGATATCCGACCTTCATACTCCTGCTTATTAGGCCGACCATGGATCCATAATGTTGGTGTTGTTACTTCTACGTTGCATCAAATGCTGAAATATCCAATTCAAGGGAAAATCATCACCGTTCATGGAGAAGAAGAATATATGGTCAGCCATCTAAATTATTTCAGATATGTGGAACTAGATGGTGAATTTATTGAAACTCCATTCCAACACTTTGAAGAAGTACCGCAAGAGGTGGCAGTAACCAAGGTTGTGTCTCAAGTCCCTAAGATTACAAGGCCTCCACTAAAGATGTCATCTTTGAAGGATGCCAAGGCAGTGTTGGAAGAAGGTGGTTACACTATTTGGGGCCAACTTCCAGATATCCCATACAAATCTGACAAATTCGGTTTGGGTTTCACTTCAGGAGCCCAGAAAGTTGTACGATGCACTCGTGCCGGAGGACCACCCTTGAAGATCAGCAATCACCAAGTCAGCGTTGTGGAGGATGATGAAGACAACTATAACTTGAAGGATTGGATTTTCCCAACTGTCAGTGGAGGGCTCAGCAACTGGGAAGCTATAGATTTTGTCCCGATCACATTTATCCCACAGTAATTTGTCTTTACATTTTGTCGGATCTATAATATTAAAACAATTCATACTCTTAAAACATTGTGTCTTACCCGAGGGACAATGGTCCATTTGTAAGGGTTATTATCTCATTTCCATATGACATCAATGAATCATGGATGTTTTTTGCATACAAACTTTGTGCTTATTGTTTTTACATTTTAATTTCTTTCAAAGATAGTTGTACTCTTACATACACTCACACTCACAATGCAGGTTTACATCTATTCGGGGTCCCATGGGTAACGGTTCTGCTATGATTTTCTGTGATCCTGAAAATCTAATCTACCAAGCCGAAGACAAAGGTGAGGAAGATTGTGAAGTACCAGGGGAACTCGCCAGGTTACTACAAACAGAAGAGAGGACCATTCAGCCCCACGAAGAGCCAGTGGATACAATTAACCTAGGTACCAAAGAAGACAAAAGGGAAGTCAAGGTGGGTGCCAATCTGGAACCCAGTGTCAAGGAGCTTCTGATTCAGTTGTTACACGATTAGGTTGAGGTCTTTGCCTGGTCATATGAAGACATGCTAGGACTTGATGCATATATTGTGGTACATCGTCTACCAACAAAAGAAGATTGTCCACCGGTGAAACAAAAGGTCCGTCGCATGCGACCAAACATGTCAGAGAAGATTAAAGCAAAAGTCATGAAACAATTCAATGCTGGATTCTTGGCCGTCACTTCCTATCCACAATGGGTTGCCAATGTTGTTCCCGTGCCTAAAACGGACGGAAAGGTACGAATGTGCATATACTACGGAGATTTGAATTGGGCGAGCCCTAAGGATGATTTCCCACTTCCCCACATTGATATTCTAGTTGACAATACGGCACAACACAAAGTGTTTTCCTTCATGGACGGTTTCTCAGGCTACAACCAAATCAGGATGGCGCCTGAGGACATGGAGAAAACAACCTTTGTCACTTAGTGGGGCATATTCTGCTACAAGGTTATGCCATTCGGGCTGAAGAATACTGGGGAAACCTATCATCGTGCCATGGTAGCTCTATTTCACGACATGATACATCACGAAATAGAGGTCTATGTGGACGACATGATAGCAAGATCTCAAACAAAAGAAGAGCATCTCGATCATTTACAGAAACTGTTTGAGAGGCTAAAGAAATACAAGTTGAGGTTGAACCCAAATAAATGCAGATTTGGGGTAAGGTCTGGTAAACTCCTAGGCTTTGTCGTCAGCAATAAAGGTATTGAAGTAGATCCCGCCAAGGTGAAAGCAATACAAGAGATGCCTTCTCCTCGTACCGAGAAGGAAGTCAGAGGATTTTTGGGACGCTTAAACTACATTGCCAGATTCATTTCTCACCTGACAGCTACTTGTGAATCAATCTTCAAATTACTGAAGAAAGATCAAGTAGCCAAATGGAATGACGAGTGCCAAACTGCTTTCGACAAGATCAAAGAATACTTACAAGAGCCTCCTGTTTTTATGCCACCAGTCGAGGGAAGACCATTGATCATGTATCTAACCGTTTTAGAAAATTCAATGGGGTGTGTGCTGGGGCAGCATGACGAGTCTGGCCGAAAAGAGCATGCTAATTATTACCTGAGCAAAAAGTTTACCAATTGTGAAATAAGATATTCACTGCTCGAGAAAACTTGATGCGCTCTGGCATGGGCTGCTCACCGGCTAAGACAGTATATGCTGGCCCATACTACTTTATTGATATCCAAAATGGATCCAATAAAATACAATTTCGAGAAACCTGCCCTCTCTGGGAGAATAGCGAGATGGCAGATGATCCTGACAGAATATGACATACAGTATACTACCCAGAAAGCAATAAAGGGCAGTGTACTAGCTGATCACCTTGCTCATCAAGATGCGGAAGACTACCAGTCCATGAAGTTCAAATTCTCAAATGAAGATATCATGATGGTAAATAACTGTGAAGAATTTAGACCAAATGACAGACCTGAACAAGGATCTCGATGGACCCTGGTTTTTGATGGGGCATCTAATGCACTCAGCAATGGTATTGGTGTTGTACTCATATCTCATAAAGGATGCCATACTCCCTTTACGGAAAGACTCTGCTTCAATTGTACAAATAACATGGCGGAATACGAAGTGTGCATTTTTTGTCTCAAAGCTGCCATAGATTTGGGGATCAAATCCTTAAATATATTCGGAGATTCATATTTGGTCATCATCCATATCAAAGGGGAATGAGACACTAAACACCCTAACCTTATCCCCTACAAAGAACATGTTCTGACATTGATCCCACATTTTGAGAAGATTGCCTTCGAGCATTTCCCGCGAGAAGAAAATCAGCTAGCAGATGCACTAGCCACAATGTCATCCATGTTTAAACTTAAATGGGATAACGAAGCTCCCCAGATCACCATTTAACGAATGGATGAACCAGCTCACTGTCACGAGATTAATACTGAAGAAGTAATGGACCAGCCTTGGTTTCACAAAGTCAAGAGGTATCTCGAGGCTCAAAAATATTCGGAAGGAGCTTCAGTCAATGATAAGAAGTTCTTAAGGAAATTCTCTGTTAAATTCTTCCTTAGTAATGGAATCCTCTACAAACGCAACCATGACTCGGTGTTACTTTGGTGCGTAGATAAGGTTGAAGTGGAAAAGATCATGGCTGATCTACACGAGGGCACTTTTGGAACCTATTCCAGTGCGCATACGATGGCAAAGAAGATCCTACGGGCAGGCTATTACTGGTCTACCAGGGAAGCATATTGCTATCAACACTCTTGAACCTGCCACAAGTGTCAGATTTATGCTGACAAGGTGCACGTACCTCTGGTTCCTCTGAGTGTCTTGACGGCTCCATGGCCCTTTGCTATGTGGGGCATCGATATGATTGGGGAAATCAAACCAACAGCCTCTAATGGACACCGCTTCATCTTCGTGGCCATTGACTATTTTACAAAGTGGGTTGAGGCAGCCTCTTTCGCTTCTGTTACCAAAAATTTTGTAGCCCGGTTCATTAAACAGAATCCTATCTGCCGGTATGGTATCCCAGAGAGGATCATCACAGACAATGGTACGAATCTTAACAACACTATGATTATTGCCCTGTGCGAGCAATTTAAGATCCAGCATCACAATTCTTCCTCTTATCAGCCAAAGATGAATGGTGTTGTCGAATCCGCAAATAAAAACATAAAAAAGATCATACAGAAAATAACAGTCACTTACAAAGACTGGCATGAGATGCTACCATTCTCTCTCCACGGGTATCGTACCATATCACGCACATCAACCAGGGCAACACCTTATTCTCAAGTATACAGCATGGAGGCTATCTTGCCTATTGAGGTCCAGATCCCCTCTCTAAGAATTATGAAGGATGCAGGGCTGAATGAAGAAGATTGGATTCATACTCGACTTGATAAACTAAACTTGATTGATGAGAAAAGGCTTATTGTTGTCTATCATGGTCAAATGTATCAAAAACGGATGATCAAGGCTTTCAACAAAAAGGTCAGACGCCAAGGGTATCAAGTCAGAGATATGGTGATCAAATGTATCATACTGCCGCAAGGTGATCCCAGGGGAAAATGACTCCTACATACGAAGGACCGTTTGTAATTAAAAGCATATTCTCTGGTGGAGAAATGATCTTGACCACCATGGATGGCGACGACCTGCCACACCCTGTGAACGCAGACATAGTCAAAAGATACTACGCATAAGAGACCCGCTAGGTTGACACACCTAGGAAAAACAAGGGCATCCCGGCAAACCCAAAAGGTTTGGGAAAAAGTTAAGGATAAAACACACATAAAAAATCTGTACACCCGGCAAGTTAAAAACCCGTAAGGGCGACTTGGGCAAAAAAGGGTATCCCGGTGGACTAAAAACCCGAAAGGGCGGTCCAGGAAAAAGTTAAGGAATTAAAGCGTATGGCTATGTCGCGCTGGATCACCTTACGTACAACCTGCAAACTCGACATTTCTGATCAATTCAATCAGCTTCGGACAAGGCAACAAATAGACAAGATGCTCAGAGACACGAAGGCTATAGCGGAATGGGAACCCCGTGGGATTATTACACATAGCTATCTTTTCTTTGTATCAAATTTCATTTTTTACGACAACATTCTCTTACTAGAATGTTTGTCTCATTGTACAAAAATACTTACTCAAAGTCAATACAAAGATATCCCTTTGAAAGTGCAAAACTATCTGTTTTTCTTTACTCTTGTGTTTTGTTTACAAAAACTTCCAATGGTTTATTTTTGAACATATGCATTTGAACATAATTATTGTTTACAAATGAATGAAATAAAAAGACAATCACTGATGGCTTTAAGATAGAGAAATCTATCTAAGCTATTT
Organism: Vicia faba; assembly: GCA_948472305.1. Lineage (NCBI taxonomy): Eukaryota > Viridiplantae > Streptophyta > Magnoliopsida > Fabales > Fabaceae > Vicia > Vicia faba. The sequence goes on along the minus strand of OX451740.1, from coordinate 1,006,289,716 downwards.
CCATAAAATCCCACACAAAGTGCAGTTTAATCCCCAGCGAAATGAAGCTTCCAGTTATCAATCCCCAGTGGAAGTCGTCCAATTTCTCAGGATTCTCCAACAGGATTTTTTTACAAGCCGTATACGGTGTTTCCCTTACAACATAGTTTATTTCTCTAAAAGGAAATTCATCAACACTTCAACTTCACAACATGAAGACTTACACTCCATATCCTCAGTAGTAATCAGGGATTTATTTTCCCCAATCCAACAGCAGTGCAGCAGATTAGCTCACACACGCATACATCACATCCATATATCATGAACATCGATAACACGATTGCATACATCACAATCTCATTGTACCATGCATTTCATACATCATGACATTGCATACAACTAACGTTTTTACCTTTTTCAGGATAAGATTAATCAAATGACTATCATCAACAAATTACAAAGGTTAGAAATTGATACATAAGACAAGCCAGGACAATTATCTACACGACCAACTGAAGCAATCTAGTACGAGTTCTTCAGATTCAACTTTTGATACAGTTCAGATAAACTCCAGACACGGATGCCATCCTGATACTCATTCAGATCCAGCTTCTCGGATACAGTTCAGATATGCTCCAGACACGGATGCCATCCTGATACTCATTCAGATTCAGCTTTTAGATACAGTTCAGATACACTCCAGACATGGATGCCATTCTAATACTCATTCAGATTCAGCTTTCAGATACAATTCAGATACGCTCCATACACGGAAGCCATTTTGATACTGATTCAGATTCAGCTTTCAGATACAGTTTAGATACGCTCCAGATTCGGATGCCATTCTGATACTCATTCAGATTTAGCTTTCAGATACAACTCAGATACGCTCCAGACACGGATGCCATTCTGATACTCATTCAGTTTCAACTTACAGATACGATTCAGCGATCCTTTTTGGATGGCATCTACAAGCCAATCTCTGAAAACTTCTCATTTTCTCTCCAAATGGCATCTGTAAGCCCATTCCCCCTACCATCGACCATCACGTCATCGAGTGCAAATTTCTGGGCACTCTAGTGTCCAATCATCTTCCACCTTCGAGTCATGAATGGAAAAACTCTCCAATCTAACTCTTCAGGTTTAAGAAGATTGAACAGGGGCAGATGTTGTACCCCAAAATTTTCCCTCCCATTTATCAAGAATTTTCTCACAAGATCTCCTTTGGCTCAAGACTGCACTAGGGTTGATCAGCTCAAGGCACCTCCTTAAGCATTAATGACCAAAATTAGGGTTTGAGATTGCACAAGGATATTTTAACTTTAAATGCTTCATATGAATTTCATGGATTATTATGGACCCCCAAGATCACTCATGTCAAGTTTCAAGCCTTGGATCATACTTTTGCTCAGTCAATTGAGTTGTTGACCTAAAAATCAGCTGTATTAGAGAAAAAGTCAACTATGGCCAATTTATAGTCAAACTTCATAATTTTTTATCCACATCAACATTTTAAACTCATATGTATCATTTGATCAAGTTTGTACAATAATTCTTCAAGAAAGTTGATTAAATCCTCAAAAGGGTAAAATGGTCAAAATTAGGGTTTTGACTGGGAAAGGGCAATTTCTGATTTTTGACCTAGAAAATGATCAATTGGTTTAAGGCATGATCTCAAGAGTCCAATTGCATCATTTTGAACTAATGACATGGCTCAAAACATTGCTCAAGACCAATGGATTGATAGGTGAATTTTTAGTCAACTGATCAAAAGTCAACTGTACACTGAAAAGTCAAACTTTAACTTTTTGGTCAAAATTCAATGTCAAAGATCACAATTAATCAAAGCATATCAAAATATGAAACTTATTCATCAAGAAATCCAAAATTCAAGATTTCATTTTGAAAAGTGAAAATTTCTAAACTTAGAAATTTTTCTAAGTGTTGGAAATTTCTTATTTTTTCACAACTTTGAGCAAACTTTTTACCATGATGCAAGATGATTCAAGAGAAACTTCCAACATTAAAGTTGTAGATCTCCATGAAATATACAACATTTCTTTACACAACTTCTCCTAAAAGTGCTTGGATCTTAAGTTATTAATTCATAAAGTCATGGTCATGAAACAAAAACACTTAGTGAAATTTTACCCTAATTTGGTCAAGATTTTGACCTAACTTCATGGCACTTTTTCATATAGTTCCAATGGTAATTTTCAAAAGTGATTTAAATATGGGTTATAGAGCACATTACAAGTTTTTCAAAATTTCAAAGAACTTCTTGAGATCATTCTTGAGCATGGGGAATCGAAGAGATGAAGTTAGGGTTTTATCACTTGAATTACAAGTCATTTTTTGATGAACACATGAACCAAATTCATGCTAGGCTGCATAATCTTTTCTTTGCCGACCTAAAACTTGTTTGTCACTCCATAATTAAATGTTTACACAGCTGTTAGGGCTTTGATCCAAGTAATTGAGCTATTATCCAAGTTGCATTTCCATTAATGGCACAAAGTTAACATTGCCATTCTTGTAAAGCAAGCTTTTTGCATAAAGTCCATTCTTGAGCCTCTAACTTGTTCCCTCTGATCACACTCCATCCACAAAGTAAGAAGCAAGCTTGTTTAAAGTATAACCACTCTATGAACCAAGTACAAGGCATGGAAACTTGTTTTGTCAAAAAATCACATGTTGAACTTAAACATACAAGTTTGAATTCTGATCAACTAGAGCACTCCAAACTTGTTGCTTATAAATAGAGTCATTATTTGTGAGCTAAGGGACGAGTTTTAGCACCCTGAAACACTCCCAAATTCCCTCTAGCCAGAAATTGCACAAAAAACTCCATTGATACACAGTTCTGACCTTAAAATTGTATCTCTCATTTCCGTCGTGCGTTTTCCCTCAAATTCATTCCTAAAGCTTCCTTACATTAAATACAACTCATCCCCATCCTTATTCCAAAACTGTAACACCATTACCATAACCTCCATAACCAAAAAACAGAGTCTGCATCTTGACTTCTCTAGGCCATTTCAGCCACTCTCCAACCGAGCTAATCATTGCATTAGCTTCCTGGGACCTCAGTGGAGCTATTCTGATCATCACAACATCTCGAGAAGTGCTCATTTGCAGAACACGATTTCCAGTTTTGAGGTAAGTTATCTCAACTTTGAACTTTTCATACAAGCATTATTAATGTTTAATTTTTGAATGAAAAATGTAGACATCATTGTTCTGAAGCTAACCATGTCTTTAGATTTCATTTATATTGCTTAATGTTGTACCCCAAAATTTTCCCTCCCATATTCCTCAAGATTTGTCAAGAATAATCCTCAAATTGCTCAAGATAGCTCAAGGGTTGTACAGTCAAATCACCTCCTAAGCCAGCTGAAATTAGGGTTTTGGTTCTTTCAAGGAATTTTGGGTTTTCAATGGTTCAATCAAGTCTCATATGCCTATATACATCCTCAAGCACCTACATGCCAAGTTTCAAGACTCACAGTGCCAAGTTGCACAGTCAAAAGCTCCATTTGACCCACATTCAACTGCAAGGGCAAAATGGTCATTTTGCAGTCAAAAGGCAGAATTTTTGGTCAACATCTTATTTTGAGTCCACAATCATAATTTGATAAAGTCTTGATCATGATTCCACAAGGATAGCTCAAAAATCATCAAGGTGTAAAAAGTTACTATTTTTGGACAGCAGAAAAGTCAACTATATCTTGACCAGGGCATAACTTTTTCATGATTCATCAGAAAAATTCCATCCAATGCTCATTTTGAAGGGGATGTAATTTCCTACAATCCATCTTCACACTCCAAGTCCAAGAAATTCTCTCACAAGAAGTTATCAATTTCTACATTATAGGTCAAATTCAAAAGTCAACAAAAGTACACTTTAAGTCAAAGGCCATAACTTGATATTGGTGAATCCAAATGACATGGGACCAAAGGCATTGGTTAGAGGACTTCAAGACCTTTCCAAAAAGTCCAAGAACATGTTCATATGATAAAAATTGAGCAAGATATGCATTGGAGAAGTTGGGAAATTTTTATGAATTTGCAAAAGTCAACTTTGCTCAAAACACCTTGTTTTTGCTAATGGGCCTCAAATTTCTTGTTGAAACTTCATCCATGACCTATGCACGACCCACCAAGCTTAATTGAATTTATTTTCTTATTTTTTATTGGTTAATTGGATTTTTAATTAATATTAATTCATTTAATTAATTTAAATTGTAGGAAAATGCAAGATTTGGTTTCTCAATCAATTTGTGAAGCAAATATGGTCAAGATATGCTGGCAATTTCGTGCTCAAAGTCAAAGATACAAAAAATCCAAAATTGGCAACATTTTCCAATCATGAAAAAATCAAAAAGATTTGATTTCCAATCAAGGATTCAATCACCATTGCACATGGATTTTTGCCAAGTTTTTGACCTAATTCCATTCCTCTATATATATGCTAGCAAACCCTGATCAATGGACGTGAAAAAACTGCAGGAAAAAGCCATAGCATATTGAAAAATTCCAAGAAAATTGAAAACTGACTTTGGCATTCTAGGGCGATTTAAGAGTTTTTATTGATTCAAACACCTTGCAGGAAGTCCCAGGAGTGAACTGCAATCAAAATCAAGCATTAAACTCAAGGAATCGATACTTACAGAACCACGGTTTGCCATTTTATTCCAGAATCGTAACTCCTAATTCATTCACATTTAACATATTTTCTTGATTATTTTGTGTTGCTAGAGGCCATATGAAGCTAATGGTATAACTTAATTGAACTGAAACTCCCTAAATCACAAGATGCCATGAACGATTTCTAGGGTTCTTAAGCTTTGAAATTGGGGCTTTGCAATCCGGAAAAATTAAGACTTGTAAGACCCATGGTTGGAATCGTTAGGACAAGACGAACAAGAAGGACCCCTCGCGAAATATTTATATGTGTTGTATCTCTAATCGCTATTATTCGTGCAACTAGTTTGTGGGGGTTAAAAACCTCCGCTATCTAATGTTATTTTTTGCAGGAACAACTGAAGAAGATGATGATGTGTTAGTACATGGTTGGACCATTTGAATAAGCGCGCGTGTTTTTTTGTTTTTTACAGCATATGGATTGATTTCTTAATATAATAATTACTTGTTATTATAATATCAAAAGCGTGCAAGTGGTGTAGTGGTTGGTGCGTTGGCTTGGAAGCATTGGGACCTGGGTTCGAATCCCAGGTCCCCCAAAATTCTTGTTATTATTTTCTTCTATATGTTCACATGCAGCCCTCCGACACGTGATCCACCATGCACCTCACATCCCAGGCGCCAGATGTCTACAGGCACAAATCTAATGGCCATGAGGTGATGATCACCATACTCCTCAGTCAGCAGATGCATGGACAATCCAGAAAAGTCAAACGTGGATGGAATTGTTGGGCCTTCAGATTTCCAAATCAACCTCCTTTTTGGGCCAACACCCCCCTGGGTTCATTCTTTCTTTTCTTTTATATCTTTATTTTTTTCATTTAATTGTTTTATTATTCCTAATTAATTATTAACTAACAGATTAATTTATTTTCATAATAAAATCAGAAAACCAAAATATAATATTTTTTATTATTATTTATTAAATTCACCCTTAATTTATGTTTGTAAATAAATATTAATATAATTTGGTTGTTTTAATTAGGTTATTTTTAACTTTTTTTTACAATAAATAAAATCAATGTAGAATTAGGGCTTTGACAATTTTAATCCTTTTATTTTTATTTTCTTTTTATTTTATTTTCCTTAAAACATTAAAAAACCAAAAATATTTCTTTTAATTAATTAGTTTTAGGTTTAATTTAATTAATTGCAAAATAATAACAAACTTCCTCCTTTCTCAAAAAAGGGTCAAAACCCTAAGAACTTCCCCGATTCAATTTTTTTCGCGCGTGATTATCTTTGATTCGTATTATTTTGATCCGTTATTATGTAATTGCTCTGAGGATGTAATAGCTTTAATTAGGACTTTTTATCGCTTTTCTTTAATTTCCCGCAATTTACTTTTCAAGGGTTTGCTTTTGGCGATGTAAATACCCGACACCTTGTAATAGTCTAGATTTACTTTCCGCAAATACTTAAACTGCTAGATGTATGTTAATTAGGCTATGCATGAAAAGACTTATCTCTGAAATTAAAATCAACCCGTAGCTCACCATAACATGTACAAAGATAACTTAACATGAAACCTGACACACGTGCACATGCCACTCCTAGGGTACGCCTCACTTGGTTGCCTCGACGTGGTCATTAAGTATAGGGTGTTTTAGAGGTCGCCCTCCTGTCTAAAGATCAAAGTTGCCTTGAAATGGTTGCCTCGATAAAAAATGATCTAGGACATTAGGGTTATCGCTAAGGCGTCCTACCATTGCTTTAGTGACCACATGTCCCATTAATCGAATTGACCCGAAAACTCCAACGACGGTGCTACCTACTTCTCAATAGAGGGATAGTACTGTCTAAAGGATATTTACACAACTTAATTTCTTTTGAGTAGGTAGAGGTTCTCAGGTACTTGCTCTTTCAAAACAAAAATACTTTTCGCACCTACACTTTTCAAACAAAAGTTTTCAAACAAACACTTCATACACTCTTGAGGACAGATACAAGAGTTAAAATCGAAGTTTTCAAACAAAACTTTTTTCAAAACCCACAAACACAAGAAAAGCAAAACATTTTGAAAACAGTGAGCAAGTACCTAAGAGCCCGTGGATAACCACGGATAGAAAGGGTGCTAACACCTTCCCTTTCTATAATCTACCTCCCGAACCGAGAAACATCTCGAAAAGGAATTTTGTTGTGCTTTTGTCCTTTCCTTGTTTGAGAAAATAAAAGACGGTGGCGACTCTTGCTTACCGCGACATTTCGCGAACCAGCATTCCAAAACAATCAACCAATTCTGTAAGAAAAGTAGGTGGTTGAACAAAGTTGAGCCGGATAGTATTCCTTCGTATGGGCATCATGATGTCCTACAAAATAGAGCAAAGTTGAATCCCGATTGTCTTTGAAAACATAAATCATACGCATGTCATGTCATCATATGCATAACAGGTACTCTTTTTACAGGTCACTTATCTTCTTCGCTGTTTATTTCAGCAATCATCATGTCTTCTGAACCTACCACTGAACAAGCTATCAAGTCCCTCCAGGCCCAGAATGCCCAGTTCCAAGAGTTGGTTATGAGCTTAGCCAAGGGTCAACAGGAGTTGAAGACCCTGATTCTGCAGAAGAAGAAGAAGATGACCGTCTTTTTCAACACTGGATGCAGATTTGGGAATGGATTACAGAATGAGGTTGAGCCGACTACTTCATCTGTAGGCTAAGACAGTCCACAAGAGAGAAGGGTTCCTAGTCCCGTGGTCTCCGACAACGAGACAGATTATGATGAAGAACAGTACCCTCCTGCTAAGGATAGGTACCAATAGCTGGAGGATCGCTTAAGTGCTATGGAGATACAGAATGTGCCCGGTTTGGACTTTGGAGACCTAGGCCTATCCTCTGGGGTGGTGATTCCCCATAAGTTCAAGGTGTCTGCTTTTGCAAAGTACGATGGAGCTTCCTACCCAAAGCTACACCTCCGGTCGTATGTAAGGAAGATCCAACCTTACACTTCTGACAAGAATTTATGGATCCATTTCTTCCAGGATAGTCTTTCAGGGACTCAGCTCGAATGGTTCTATCAGCTGGATGGAGCCAGTATTCGTAACTGGGAGGATTTGGCTACTGCGTTCTATAAGCAGTATCGGTATAATTCCGACCTCGCTCCTACGCGTACCCAACTCCAGGGTATGTCACTAGGGACGGGTGAAGGATTTAAGGAGTATGCTCAAAAGTGGAGAGACCTTGCTGGAAGGGTGCAGCCACCTTTGACTGACCGTGAACTTGTGGATATGTTCTTGGGGACCCTGTCCGGTCCATTCTTCAACCATTTGATTGGGAATTCTTCAGCCGGGTTTACAGACCTTATCTTGACTGGTGAGAGGATAGAAGCTGGTATCAAGTCTGGGAAGATACAGAAAGGTGCCTCCTCGAGCACTGAAAAGAAGCCATTCAAGAAGGAATCTAGTGTTGTCTATGGTTCAAGGAGACAGAATAGACCGGAACGCCGCCAAGCTGTCAATGCGGTGGTTATTTGAAAGCCTGCTGCTGCTCCTCAGCATCACAACCAACAAAGGGGTGAGAGACCCAGAAGGCAGTTTACTCGTCTCAGCATGACCTTGTCCCAGATATTGCCGCAGTTACTGACAACCAATCTGGTGACTATAAAAGAAGCTCTGAAGGTTGTAAACACAACGTCCCCAAAGTACAATCCTAACGCCCGCTGCGCTTATCACTCTGACAGCCCGGGGCATACTACGGATGATTGTTGGGCTCTGAAGAATAAGGTTCAGGACCTAATTGATGCTAAAGAGATAGAGTTCGAGGCGCCCGAAAGGCCTAATGTTGTGACTGCTCCCATGCCCAAGCATGGAGTGAATGTTGTAGAGGAAGACCTGTTTGTATCCTCTGTGGATGACATTGTTACTCCGCTGTTGACTGTCAAGAGGAACCTGTTGCTAGCCGGTTTATTTCCGGGATGTAGTGAAGGTTGCCATTTGTGTTCCGTTTCACCTGCTGGTTGCCCATCTTTGAAGTCAGGTATCCAAAACCTGATGGATAATAAAGAAATCATGTTTGAAAAGATTGTTGTTCCTGCTACCCCTACTGAAGAAGTGTCCATTGTTACTATTTTCAATAATTCTCCCAAGGCTCCCTCAAGGAAGCCTGTCAAAATCATGCCTGCTCAGAAGATTGCTCCCATAATCATCACTATTCTGGGGCCCATCCCCTATACCTCTGACAAAGCTGTCTCGTGGAACTATGGGGCAGATGTTTATGTTCTTGGAGTAAAGCAAGAGTTTGACACTAATACCGGCGTCAACAACATCATCGGGCCTGCCAAAGTCACCCGCAGTGGTAGACTGTTCTCACCAGATATTGTGCCACCAACAATCTAGAGACCTATTGTCATCACACCTGCAAGTGTGCCTATTCCCCTTCCTGATCAAGTTCCCATTTCTACCCCTGCCTCCGAGTCATCTGACGCTCGGGGCAAAGGGATCGCTACTGATATGCCTGCCCAGACGGAGGCACCGAAGTCCACCAATGTTGAAGCTTCCAAGCAGGAGATGGAAGAGATTCTTAAGATTATCAAGAAGAGTGATTTTAATGTAGTTGAGCAGCTGGGGCACACCCCATCTAAAATTTCTATGCTATCACTGTTGTTGTGTTCAGAGGCTCATGTCAAGGCTTTGATTACCTTCCTGAAGACGGCCCACGTGCCACAAGAGACATCAGTTGATCAGTTTACCGATTGTGTGGCCAACTTAACTGTTGATAATGGTTTGGGTTTCTCTGACGCTGATCTGACTGCTAAAGGGAAGAACCATAACGATGCCCTGCATGTCTCCATTGAGTGCAGGGGCACTACTCTTGCCCATGTGTTGGTTGACATTGGGTCTTCATTGAACGTCTTGCCCAAGAAAGCTCTAGACAGGTTGGATTGCGAGGGGTTGGAACTAAAGCCAAGTAACATTGTTGTCCGGGCCTTTGACGGGTCTAAAAGAATGGTGCACAGAGAGGTTGATATTCCAATCAGAGTTGGTTCTCAGATCTTTGATTCAACATTCTATGTGATAGACATCTGACCATCCTATTCTTGTTTACTGGGTCGTCCATGGATCCATAAGGCTGGAGCTGTGACCTCCACACTACATCAGAAGCTGAAATACCCGGTCAGAGGGAAGATTGTGACAGTTCAGGGGGAGGAAGAATACATGGTCATCCACCTCAACTCGTTCCGGTACATAGAGATGGATGGGGAATTCATTGAGACTCCATTCCAGCACTTTTAAGAGGTTCCTCAGACACTGGCGTCAGCTGAGACTATGATTGAAGATTCTCCTTTGAAGATGGCTTCCTTAAAGGATGCTCGGGCTGTTGTTGAGAAGGGTGAGTATGCAAACTGGGGCCGACTTCCTGATTTCACTCAGAAGACTGACAAATTTGGCTTGGGTTTCACTGCAGAAGCTCAAGGTTGCTCGTAGAGTGAGGATTGGAAGACCTCCTGTGTTCATCAGCAACTCGGGAGTAAATGCCATTGAAGATGACGTGGAGGAATCTGAATTCGATAGTTGGATCTACCCTACGACCGACGGTGGACCAAACAACTGGACAGCGAAAGACTTCGTCCCTATTACTTTTGTCACTCAGTAATGAACTCCTTTGTTTTGAATTTGTAACAGACAATAATTTGAAACTTTATGGCCCGGTGTCTTACCCGGGGTACCGTGGCTTCATTTGTGAGGGCTTTTATGTGTCATTTTCATATATAATTAATAAAAGCATTGGACGTTTTTTGCATTTCAAATCTTGCGCTCCTTGTCTTTCTTTATTATATATATTGCAAAACAGCTATTTACACACACTCACATATACAGGTCCCAATCCACTCTGGATCTCACTGGTAACGACTCTGCTACTACCAGTTATGACTTCGAAAATCCGATCAACTTAGCCGAAGACGAAGGTGAAGATGATTGCGAAGTGCCTGGTGAGCTTGCAAGACTGTTACTTCAGGAAGAGAGGGCCATTCAGCCACATGAAGAGCTAGTGGAAACAGTAAATCTGGGTACTGAGGCAGACAGAAAGGAAGTCAAGATTGGTGCAAATCTGGAGCTTAGTGTGAAGCAACGGTTGATTCAGATGTTGCACGACTACGTGGAAATCTTTGCCTGGTCTTACGAAGACATGCCTGGGTTGGATACCGACATTATGGTTCATCACCTGCCTACCAAGGAAGAATGCCCTCCAGTAAAACAGAAGGTTCGCCGTATGCGTCCAGAGATGTCCGAGAAAATCAAAGTTGAGGTTATGAAACAATTTGACGCCGGTTTCCTAGCAGTAACTTCTTACCCTCAGTGGGTCGCCAATGTGGTTCCGGTACCGAAGAAAGATGGTAAGGTCCGAATGTGTGTTGATTACAGGGATTTGAACAGGGAAAGCCCTAAGGATGATTTCCCTCTGCCTCACATCGACGTCCTGGTTGACAACACTGCTCAGCATAAGGTATTCTCCTTCATGGATGGTTTCTCCGGTTATAATCAAATCAAGATGGCTCCTGAAGACATGGAGAAGACCACCTTTGTTACTCAGTGGGGCACCTTTTGTTACAAGGTCATGCCTTTTGGGTTGAAAAATGCTGGGGCAACCTATCAGCGTGCCATGGTTGCTCTGTTTCATGACATGATCCATCACGAGATTGAGGTATATGTCGATGATATGATTGCGAGGTCCCAAACTGAGGAGGAACACCTTGACCATCTGCAGAAGCTGTTTGACCGGTTAAAGCTGTACAAACTGAGGTTGAACCCGAACAAGTGCACCTTCGGGGTGAGATCTGGAAAACTGCTAGGCTTCGTCGTGAGCGACAAAGGTATTTAAGTGGACCCTGCCAAAGTGAAAGCCAACAAGAGATGCCAGTTCCCAAGACAGAAAAAGAAGTCAGAGGCTTTCTAGGATGGCTGAACTACATTGCCGATTCATCTCACACCTAACTGCTACTTGTGAACCAATCTTCAAGCTACTGAAGAAAGATCAAGTAGTACGTTGGAACGATGAATGTCAGGCCGCTTTCGAAAGAATCCAAGAGTATCTCCAAGAGCCACCTATTCTTATGCCACCAGTTGAAAGGAGACCTCTAATCTTATACTTGACAGTACTTGACAGCTCAATGGGGTGTGTGTTGGGGCAGCATGACGAGTCTGGCCAAAAAGAGCACGCTATTTATTACCTTAGCAAAAAGTTTACCGACTGTGAGACCCGATACTCACTGCTCGAGAAAACTTGCTGCGCTTTGGTATGGGCTGCTCGCCGGCTAAGACAGTATATGTTGACTCACACTACTCTGTTGATTTCAAAAATGGATCCAATCAAGTATATCTTCGAAAAGTATGCCTTGTCCGGAAGAATAGCAAGATGGCAGATGATCTTGACTGAATATGACATCCAGTACACGACTCAAAAAGCAATCAAGGGAAGTGTATTGGCAGACCATTTGGCACATCAGGAAGTGGATGACTACCAGTCTATGAACATTGAATTCCCATATGTGATCGGTGGATCTGGAACTGACTGTTTAACGCTGGTTCGCGAAATGTCGCGGAAGCAAGAGTCGCCACCGAGTCATCTTCTTCATGGCTTTATTTTTTTTCTGAAACAAAACACAATCAGCAACGGTTTGTTAAACGTTCCCATAGGCACTCTATTGAAAAATAGCGATTAGCCCCTGGGGCCTCATAAATTAGGCGCGAGGGTTGGGTCTAGATCGTCCAAGCCTGATGGTTTCAACCATGTCATTGTGATTCCTTAATTTTACAGTATGAGAAAACGCCTAAATTGAAAACCTGAAAACCCTAGATGTCTTTAATGGTGAAATCGCATAGAGTGCACAAAAACACAATTAAATTGTACAGTTAGCATCAGAATCCATCAATTAGTAATAATCCATAAGCAAAATGCAATGAATGTGCTTGAAAATCAAAATATGATTATGCATATTATGTGAAAAAAATTTGACTTCTGTATACCAATTCAAAGGGCTACGCGTATGGAAAGCTATCCAGTTAGAATCAGTGATGTCCTAGGAAGGTAATAGGATGAATTTCTTGGCTTGAATCGACCTGCAAGTGTGTTTTCAGATTTGGAATTTTTAAGCAAAAATTCAAGTTTTGTTCTTCAGGTTCTTGCGCAGCTTTTTGGTAATGAGCATTAGGTCTTGATCCAACTTATGTATGGAATGAATTAGGTCAAAGAAAACAACCAAAAACCTTGGCATTCATGACTTGCAAGATTTGATTTTCCAAGATCTTTTCAAATATTTTTCATGCCTATTTGGTACAAATCATGGCCAATTATCTTCAATTCTTTCCAAATCTAGCTATGCACGAAATATTGAGTATATATTATGCATAAAAAGATTTAAAACCTAGGTTTAGTATTTTTCATGTATTTATTTTAATTTAAATGAATTATTAATAATAAAAATCCAAATAAATAAATAAAAAATGAAGAAAAACTTCCCTTTGGGCCAAATGGTCGTGCACATGCCTTGGATAATGAATTGTCGAAGAAAAGGAGGCCCATTAGCAATTTTAGGTCGTTTGAATCAATGTTGACTTTTCAAAGCATCCAAAAGTTTCCCAACTTCCACAAGGCATAACTTGTTCAATTTATAAGCTTTGCTCATGTTCTTGGACATTTTGGAAAGGTCTTTGAGTCCTCTAACCAATGCCTTTGGTCCCATGTCATTTTGATTTACCAATCTCAAGTTATGGCCTTTGACTTAAAGTCCCTTTTTGTTGACTTTTGAAAATGACCTATAATGTTGAAATTGATAACTTTTTGTGAGAGCATTTCTTGGACTTGAAGTGTGAAGAGGAGTTGTAGTAAATGTCTTTATCTTAAAAATGAGCTTTGGATGGAATTTTTCTGATAATCCATGTGAAAGTTATGCCCTGGTCAATTTACAGTTGACTTTTTCAGCTGTCTAAATAAGGAAACTTTTGTATCTTGATGATTTTTGAGCCAAGCTTTGAGAATCATGATCAAGCATTGATCAAATGATGTTTGTGGCTTCAAAATGAGATGTTGACCAAAAGTTTGAACTTTTGACTGTCAAATTACCATTTTGCCCCTACAGTTGACTGTAGTGCAATTAGGGTTTTTGACTGTGCAATTTTGAGCTGTAAGTCCTGAAACTTGGTATGAGGATGCTTGACCATATTTGTAGGCATGTGGGACTTTATTGGACCCTTGGAAACTCCATTTTCTTGATCAGAACCAAAACCCTAATTTTGACTGTTTAGGAGGCCCTTGCACTATGCAACCCTTGGGGAGATTTTGAAGCTTTGACTTTGCAAATTTTGAAGAATATGGGAGGGCAAATTTTGGGGTACAACAGTTGCCTCTGTTCAATCTTCTTAGACCTGAGGATGCATATTGGCTGACGTGCCTTTCGTAATCCGAGGGTGGAAAATGATTGAACACTAGAGTGCCCAGAAATTTGCGCTCACATAGTAGCAGTGTGATGGTGGAATGGGCTTATAGATGCCATTTGGAGATAGGATGATGGGCTTATAGATGCCATGCTGAGAGGTGATAGAAGGTGGATGGGCTTATAGATGCCATCTGGGTGTTGATCGCGTAAGAGATTCCTTAGCGAGAACTTGCATACCTGCAAAGGAAAAAACGATTACCTGACCTATTACATGAGCTGGTCTTCAGATGCTTTGTATAGATGTGTCCTGACTGGTTACAAGAGCTAAATCTGGAGCTTCAAATGGTGATGAATGAACCAGGGATGGTTACTACCTCAACAGGAACGGTGAGAGAACCTTGGACGACTTCAGCTTCAACAGCAATCGTTGAGATAATCTTGGATAACTTCAACTTCAACAGTAGTCGTTGAGCGAATCTTGGGATTACCACCTCCGCAGTATCGGGGAGAGAACCATAGGCGATTACAACCTCAATAGAAATTATTGGGAAAACCTTGGATGGAATTATCATCTCCGCAGTATCAGGGAGAGAACCAAAGGCGATCACAATCTCAATAGCAATCATTGAGAAAACCTGGGATGGAATTATCATCTCCGCAGTATCGGGGAGAGAACCATAGGCAATTACAATCTCAATAGCAATCATTGAGAAAACCTTGGATGGAATTATCATCTCCGCAGTATCGGGGAGAGAACCATAGGCAATTACAATCTCAATAGCAATCATTGAGAAAACCTTGGATGGAATTATCATCTCTGCAGTATCGGGGAGAGAACCAAAGGCGATTACAATCTCAATAGCAATCATTGAGAAAACCTGGGATGGAATTATCATCTCCGCAGTATTAGGGAGAGAACCATAGGCGATTATAATCTCAACAGCAATCATTGAGAAAAACCTGGAATGGAATTATCATCTCCGCAGTATTGGGGAGAGAACCATAGGCGATTACAATCTCAATAGCAAACATTGAGAAAACCTTGGATAACTTCTACTGAGTCTTCATCAGAAAAATCTGTTTGGGGTCGATTTAGCTGGACTAGAGAAGGCCTTGGACTGGATAAGAAATCTTTGGAGTCGATTAGCTGAACCGGTCTAGGTCTTGAATGTTTTCAACTGGGTAAGGAACAGGGAGATCTTTGGAGTCGATCTGACTGAACCAGAGAAGGCCTTTGACTGGATAAGAAACAGAGAAATCTTTGGAGTCGACTTAACTGAACCGGTCTAGGTCTTGAAATATGATTGAGAATTTAACTGAATCTTTTCCTGAAAGGTAAAGGTCAGTCATATGCAATGCATGATATGGATCAAGCAATGATGTTCTCAACATAAATGAGATTTGTAAGATATGATGCGTATATGCATGCTATAATGATGTATGGAAGTGCGGTGTTTATGAATGTATTCTTCGTCTAGGAAAGTAAATCCTTGACGGGTGCCGGGAAGTCACTCCTGGGCTGATGTTGGAGAATAGATTTTACTTCCGCTGGGGACGATAAATGCAAGAATACCGGTAGGAGAAGATGACTCCGTTGGGGACTAAACTTGGCGAATGGATTACTCTGCGGGGAGAAAAGTACTCTAGCGATCTTGCTGGGAAGCAATACTCTGTGGGGAGAGAGGTATTTTGCTGAGTTGATGGTAATTTGCTGGGGATACCCTTGTTATGTTGGAAGTGTTAATAGACTTCGCTGAGGATAAGAAAGAACTGTGTTGACGACGCCCTTTCCGTGGCTTTTGGCTGAGGATAACCCAGTTATATCCTAGTAAGGAAATAACTCTTTGAATAAAGCCGGGGACGCGTTCGTGCTTTGCGAGGGATAAGCTTCCAGAATCTACTGGGGATAAGCTTACTGCTTGGGGAGGTGAATTCCAACTTTCCTGGGGAACTGGATTGGACTCTCTTGGGGAAGTTTTGAACTGTGTCAGGAAGATGACTCCACTGAATGTTGGATATACCGCCGGGGAACAATCTTTAGGTCAAGACTGTCGGGGATGCTTGTTACGAATATATATGCTGCTGGGGAATGTTGAGATCTGCTGGAGGATACTCAACTTCCTTAAGGTTTGATAATATAGCTTTGCTCGAGGAGAGTATACTGTCTTTCTGACTTACTCTCTGGGGAATTGGGATATCGGGTTGCGTTCTTCAGCTGATCCTACCTTGGTACCTTGGAGGACAGAACAATTAGATTGCTTAGACAACTCTTTATTGCCCCTGTTTCTAATGTTACCTGTAATTAATCCTTTGTTTCGTATGCAAATATTCATGAGTTAGCAAATTATTGTCAATGCATATATCACAAATTGAACCTTGGACGTTCTTCGCAAAACAAAATAGAAAAAAGGAAAAACAATTGGTCGTTTTAACTGAAAATATATTTGTATTGATTTTGAATGGCCTGTAAATAGGCGTTTTATGTACAAGAGGCTGACGTCCTAGTAAGAGGACGCCGCCGAACAAAAGAGTTTATACAAATTTTGTACAAGAGAAAATAAAACAGCTGTGTGAAATATGGATGATCCCACTGGGTTTCAACTCTGCTATTGCCTTTATAACTCCGAGCGTCTCATCACTTGATGACCTAAACGAAGATGAAGCTGACTGATCGATGCCGTCTGAACTTGATGTAGATACCGGATTCTGGATGCAAAGTGATCCAATGAGACATAGTATTACGCTTTATCCCTAACTTTTGCCTGGACTGCCCTTTCGGGTTTTCAGTCCACCGGGATACCCATTTTTGCCCAAGCCGCCTTTTCAGGTTTTCGACTTGCCGGGTGTACAGATTTTTTTCATTTCATCCCTTCATTTTGCCCGAACCCTTTTGGTTCGCCGGGAAGCCCTAATTTTTGTCTAGGCATGTCAGCCTAGCGGGTCTTTTTTCATGCGTAGTATCTTTTTACTATGTATGCATTGGCGGGGTGAGGAAGGTCGTCACCATCCATGTTGGTTAAAATCATGGCTCCTCTTGAGAACACATGCTTAACCACAAATGGCCCTTCGTACGTAGGGGTCCATTTGCCCCTTGGATCACTCTGAGGAAGAATGATTCTCTTGATTACCAGATCCCCAACTTGATATTCCTGTGGTCTGACCTTTTTGTTAAATGCCCTGATCATCCGTTTTTGATATGTCTGACCATGACAGATAGCAGCGAGTCTCTTTTCATAAATAAGGTTTAATTGATCAAGTCGTGTCTGGATCCAATCATCTTCGTTCAGATTTGCATCCTTCATTATCCAGAGAGAGGGTATTTGTACTTCGATTGGTAAGACTGCCTCCATACCATAAACCAAAGAGAAAGGAGTTGCCCCGGTTGACGTCCTGGCTGAGGTACGGTACCCATGTAGAGCGAATGGTAACATCTCGTGCCAATCCTTATAAGTCACTGTCATCTTCTGCACGATTTTCTTGATATTTTTATTTGCTGCTTCTACAGCCCCATTCATCTTCGGTCTGTAAGGAGAAGAGTTGTGGTGCTGTATTTTGAACTGCTCGCAGAGCTCAGTGATCATCTTGTTGTTCAGATTGGTACCGTTGTCTGTAATGATCCTCTCTGGGACGCCGTACCGACAGATCAGGTTGTGCCGAATGAACCGTGCCACAACAGTCTTGGTTACCATAGCGTAGGAGGCCGCTTCAACCCATTTTGTAAAATAATCAATCGCCACTAGGATGAAGCGATGCCCGTTGGATGCCGTAGGTTTAATCTCACCGATCATGTCTATGCCCCACTTTGCAAACGGCCAAGGTGCAGTCAGCACATTCAGAGGAACTGGAGGAACATGCACCTTGTCTGCATAAATCTGGCACTTATGGCATGTCCTGGAATGTTGGTAGCAGTCAGCTTCCATTGTGGACCAGTAATACCCTGCCCTGAGGATCTTCTTTGCCATTGTATGTCCACTGGAATGTGTACCAAAGGTCCCTTCATGTAGCTCTTCCATGATCCTTTCTGCTTCAGTCTTATCCACACAACGCAGTAAGGTTGAATCATGGTTTCGCTTGTACAAGATGTCGTTGCTAAGGAAGAACTTTGCCGCGAACCTTCTCAGGAACTTCTTATCATTGACAGAGGCACCCTCAGGGTATTCCTGAGCTTCCAGATATCTCTTCACCTCATGGTACCAAGGCTTCTCAGTCACCAATTCAGTCTCGAGATCGCAATAGTATGCCGGTTCGTCCAATTTCCAGATGATGATCTGGGGAGCCTCATTATCCCATTTAACTTTGAACATAGAAGAAATTGTAGCTAACGCGTCCGCCAGCTGATTCTCCTCTCTTGGGAAATGTTCAAAGGTTATCTTCGTGAAGTGGGGGATCAAGGTCAACACACATTCTCTGTAAGGAATAAGATTCGGATGTTTCGTATCCCACTCTCCTTTGATCTGATTGATCACAAGAGCTGAATCTCCGAAGACACTCAGAAACTTGATCCTTAGATCGATCGCAGCTTGAAGACCCATGATGCACGCCTCATACTCCGCCATGTTGTTGGTACAGTTGAAACATAGCCGGGCAGTGAGTGGAGTATGAGTACCTTGAGGTGATATAATTATGGCACCGATACCGTTACCCAAAGCGTTGGAGGCTCCGTCAAAGTGCATAGACCATCGGGATCCTTCCTCAGGTCCTTCATCCGGTCCAGGTACTTCACAATCAGTCACAATCATGATGCTTTCATCTGGAAACTCGAAGTTTATTGACTGATAGTCATCTACGGCCTGATGTGCCAAGTGGTCTGCCAATACACTTCCCTTGATGGCTTTCTGGGTTGTGTACTGAATGTCGTATTCCGTCAAGATCATTTGCCATCTTGCTATTCTCCCAGACAGAGCAGGCTTTTCGAATATGTACTTTATAGGATCCATCTTTGAGATCAACAAGGTGGTATGAGTCAGCATATACTGTCTCAACCAGCGAGCAGCCCATACCAAAGCGCAGCAAGTTTTCTCAAGCAGTGAGTATCGGGTCTCACAGTCGGTAAACTTTTTGCTAAGGTAATAAATGGCGTGCTCTTTTCGGCCAGACTCGTCATGCTGCCCCAGCACACACCCCATTGAATTGTCAAGCACTGTCAGGTATAGTATCAGAGGTCTCCCTTCAACCGGTGGCATAAGGATAGGTGGTTCTTGGAGATACTCTTTGATTCTGTCAAAAGCAACTTGACATTCATCATTCCAACGTACTACCTGATCTTTCTTCAGCAGCTTGAAGATTGGCTCACAGGTAGCAGTTAGATGCGAGATGAAGCGAGCAATGTAATTCAGGCGTCCTAAAAAGCCTCTAATTTCCTTCTCTGTCCTAGGAATTGGCATCTCTTGAATAGATTTAACTTTGGCAGGGTCCACTTGAATACCCTTATCACTTACAACGAAGCCTAGCAACTTCCCAGATCTTACCCCGAAGGTGCACTTGTTCGGATTCAGCCTCAGCTTGTACAGTTTCAACCGGTCAAACAACTTTTGCAGATGATCTAGGTGCTCTTCCTCAGTCTGGGACCTTGCGATCATGTCGTCCACATATACTTCTATCTCATGATGGATCATGTCATGAAATAAAGCAACCATGGCACGTTGGTAGGTTGCCCCAGCATTCTTCAGTCCAAAAGGCATGACCTTGTAGCAGAAGGTGCCCCACTGAGTAACAAAAGTAGTCTTTTCCATGTCTTCAGGTGCCATCTTGATCTGATTATAACCTGAAAAACCATCCATGAAAGAAAACACCTTATGCTGAGCTGTATTATCAACAAGGACATCAATGTGAGGTAAAGGGAAGTCATCCTTGGGGCTGGCCCTGTTCAGATCCCTGTAGTCGATACACATTCTGACCTTACCGTCTTTCTTTGGTACCGGCACCACATTAGCAACCCACTGAGGGTAAGAAGTCACTGCAAGGAACCCAGCATCAAACTGTTTCATAACCTCGGCTTTAATCTTCTCAGACATCTCTGGACGCATACGGCGGACCTTCTGCTTAACCGGAGGGCAGTCTTCCTTAGTTGGCAAGTGATGGACCACAATGTCGGTATCCAACCCGGGCATGTCTTCGTAGGACCAGGAAAAGATCTCCATATAATCATGTAGCATCTTAGTCAACCATTGCTTCACGCTGGGCTCTAGGTTGGCACCAATCTTTACCTCTTTCCTGTCTGCCTCAGTACCCAGATTTATTGTCTCCACTGGCTCTTCATGTGGTTGAATTGCCCTCTCTTCTTGAAGTAACAGTCTTGCAAGCTCGCCAGGCACTTCGCAATCATCTTCACCTTCGTCTTCGGCTAAGTTGATCGGATTTTCGAAGTCATAATTGGCAGTAGCAGAGTCGTTATCAGTGAGATCCAGAGTGGATTGAAACCTGTATGAGTGAGTGTGTGTAAATACAGCCGTTTTGAAATATATGTAAAGGAAAGGAAGACAGAAAAGGAACATAAGATTTGCAATGCGGGAAAACGTCCAAGATTTTCATTTATGATATATGAAATGACAATTTATATGCCCTCACAAATGAAACCACAGTGCCTCGGGTAAGACACCGGGCCATAGAGTTTATTTATTGTTTATTACAAATAATGAAACAAAGAAGTTTATTACTGCGTAACAAAAGTAACAGGAGTATGGTCTTTGGCAATCCAATTGGTCAATCCGCCTTCAGTCGTCGGATAGATCCAGCTATTGAATTCTGCTTCATCCACCTCATTGTCTTCCCCAACAGCATTCACTCCTGGATTTGTGATGAGCACAGGAGGTCTTCTGGTCTTCGCCTTCCGCATAGCTTTCTGACCCTCTGCAGTAAAACCCAGTCCAAATTTGTCAGTTTTCTGTGTAAAGTCGGGAAGCCTGCCCCAGTTAGCACATTCACCTTTTTGAACCACAGCTCGGGCATCCTTCAGGGAAGCCATCTTCAAAGGAACATTCTCTTCTACTACTGTTTCTGCTGCTGCTGAAATCAGAAGTACCTCCTCGAAATGCTGAAAGGGGGTTTCAATAAACTCCCCGTCCATCTCAATGTATCTGAAGGAATTCAAGTGGCTCACCATATACTCCTC
The DNA here is from genome assembly GCA_948472305.1 of Vicia faba. Classification (NCBI taxonomy): domain Eukaryota; kingdom Viridiplantae; phylum Streptophyta; class Magnoliopsida; order Fabales; family Fabaceae; genus Vicia; species Vicia faba. The sequence continues at coordinate 1,006,268,546 of OX451740.1, read as the reverse complement.
CTCTCCTTGCACAGTGACGATCTTCCCTCTGACGGGGTATTTCAGCTTCTGGTGCAAGGTAGAAGTCACTGCCCCAGCTTTATGGATCCAAGGTCGACCCAGTAGACAAGAGTACGATGGGCGGATATCCATCACATAAAAAGTAGAGTCAAACACCTGAGAGCCCACACGAATAGGAATGTCAACCTCTCCATGAACCATCCTTTTTGAACCGTCAAAGTCCCTAACGATGATATTGCTGGGTTTTAATTCCAGGTCTTCACAATCCAAGCGGTCTAAAGCCTTCTTTGGTAGAACATTCAAGGAAGAACCAGTATCCACCAATACATGTGCCAGGGTAGTGCCCCTGCATTCAATAGAGACATGCAGAGCATCATTGTGGTCTCTTCCTTTCGCAGTCAAGTCAGCATCTGAGAAACCCAAGCCGTTGTCCGCTGTTAGATTTGCTACGCAATCAGTGAACTGGACTGCAAATGTCTCCTGTGGCACATGGGCCGTCTTGAGAAATGAGATCAAGGCCTTAGCATGGGCCTCGGAGCACAGTAATAAGGAGAGCATGGAGATCTTGGAGGGCGTGTGCCCCAGCTGTTCCACAACATTAAAGTCACTCTTCTTTATTATCTTTAGAATCTCCTCCATTTCTTGTTGGGAGGCCTCAGCATTTATAGGTACCGGTGCCTCCATCCGGGCAGGCTCGTCTTCAATTCCTTTGCCCCGAGCATTGGATGACTCGGCAGCAGGGGAAACAACTTGGTCAGCAACAGGAACAGGTACACTTGTAGGTGTTATAAGGAGGGGTCTTCGAGTAGCGGGTGGTGCAATGTCAGGCGAGAAGAGCCTGCCACTGCGGGTAACCTTGGCTGGGCCAGTGATATCACAGATACTGGCGCCAGTGTTGAACTCTTGTTTGATCCCATTCACATACACATCTGCCCCATAGTGCCAGGGGACAGCTTTATCAGATACGTAAGGAAGAGGCCCCAGAACAGTGATAACAACAGGTGCGGAAGTCATGATTTGGACAGACTTCTTCGGGAGAGCCTTGATTGGATTATTAAAGATGGTAACCACAGAAACTTCTTCTACCGGAACCAACTGAACAGCAGACTTCTTAAACAGAATCTCCTTGCTATCCATTAGGCTTTGGATGCCTAACTTCAGCAAGGGACAACCAGATAGGGAAACAGCACAGAACAGGCAACCCTCACTGCAACCCAGAAATAAACCGGCCAGCAGCAGGTTCCTCTTGACAGTCTTCAGAGGGGTAGCTAGGTCATCCACAGAAACAGCGTAAGTATCTTCATCAACAGCATTTACCCCATGCTGAGGCATAGGAGCAGTAACCACATTCGGCCTCTCAGGCGCTTCGAACTGTATCTCTTTCGCGTCAATAAGGTCTTGCACCTTATTCCTTAATGCCCAACAGTCATCAGTGGAATGCCCCGGGCTATCAGAATGGTACGCACAGCGGGCATTTGGGTTGTATTTGGGGGAGGCAGTGTTCACACCTTTGGGTGCCTCTCTAACAGTCACTAGATTGGTGGATAACAACTGCGGCAAGATTTGGGATAGGGTCATGCTCAAACGGGTAAACTCTCTCCGGGGTCTTTCAGCCCTTTGAGGATTGGTTGGCCGAGGAGCGGCAGCAGGCTTAGCAATCATTACCGCACTGACAGATTGGCGGCGCTCAGATCTCTCTGGTCTCCGGGAGCCATATACAGCACTAGCCTCCTTCTTGAAGGGTTTCTTCTCAGAACTAGACGATGCACCCTTCGGAATCTTTCCAGACTTCAACCCAGCCTCAATTCTCTCTCCAGTCAGAATCAGATCAGTGAACCCTGCAGACGAATTCCCGATAAGATGGTTGAAAAATGGCCCAGATAGGGTCCCCAAGAACATGTCTACCAACTCCCGATCAGTCAACGGAGGCTGCACCCTGCCAGCCAGATCCCTCCACTTCTGAGCGTACTCTTTAAAACCTTCACTTGAACCTAACGACATACCCTGGAGTTGGGTACGTGTAGGGGCAAGGTCGGCATTATATTGATACTGCTTATAGAAAGCAGTAGCCAACTCCTCCCAGTTACGAACCTTGGTCCCATCCAGCTGATAGAACCATTCGAGATGAGTCCCTGAAAGACTCTCCTGGAAGAAGTGGATCCACAAATTCTTATCCGCTGAGTACGGTTGAATCTTCCGAACATAGGACCTGAGATGTAGCTTGGGACAAGACGCCCCGTCGTACTTAGTGAAAGATGGTGCTTTGAACTTCCGAGGAATAATCACACCAGTAGACAAACCCAAATCTCCAAAATCCAGCCCAGGCACCTGTTGTATCTCCATAGCATTCAACTTGTCTTCCAACTGCTTGTAACGGTCTTCTGCCGGAGGATATTGCTCTTCATCAAAATCAGTCTCGTTGTCAGAGACTACCGGACTAGGACCTTTTTCCGCTTGAGGAGTACTCTTGCCAATAGAAGAACCAGCCTCTTCATTCTGCAGAGTATTGCCAAACCTTCGGCCCGAGTTGAACAGAACAGTTCTTCTCTTCTTCTTCTTTTCCTTCTTCAGGAGCAGAGCCTTCAGCTCCTCTTGGCCCTGAGCCAAACCCATGATTAATTCTTGAAATTGCGCGTTCTGCGCCTGAAGAGCCTTGATGGACATTTCAGTTGAGGACGAGTCAGGATTCATGATGCTGAAATAAACAGCGAAGAACGGTAAGCAACCTGAAAAGAGGAAAACCTGCTATGCACATGATGAATGGAATGCGTATGATTTATGTTTTCAAAGACAATCGGGAATCAACTTTGTAAACAAAAAGGAACACACTTCATTAGATTCAACTTTGAAACTGAAATTATTCAACAGGTTGCCCTTAGGCGTTACATGAAAGGAAATACTGAAAAGGGAAATAAAACTGTAAAAGAACATCTGGAGCTCCTTATTGATCCCATGGTCTCCTCTTCTCAGTACGGATGTAGGCATTCAGAGCTCTCTCATTCTCCAACTGCTTTGTCAGCTTCTGGATCTTTAATTCCTGCTCGTTGAGCTTTTCCCGGTAAGAATCCCGCTCTTCTTGCAGTTGCGACCAAGATCTCTTCAATGTCTCATAATCAGTAGGTATCTGAGGAGGAAGGACAGTTGGAGGAACACCATCTTTGTCAGGACACTCAAGAATGACGGGTCTGACGGCTTCATACGGCATACCTAACTTCTGAGCACGGATGCGAACCCATTTGTAGTAGGCTTCCATAGGTAAAGAAGTCTTTGGTCCCAACTCTTATGGGTCAGCTTTATGAACTTTGTCCCAAGCCTTGATGAACCTACGACGCAGCTCGTCACTATCTACCTGAAACTCAAAACTGATGTGAGGCACCAACATCTCATGGGGGCCTGCTCTTCTGGCTCTTCCAAACTGACGGAGCGCTAGACATGGATTGTAAGAGATTCCTCCTTGGGTACCAATCAGAGGAACGTTAGGGTATTCCCCGCATCGATCAATAACAGCTATCTCATCCAAACCTCTGCAAGTCCAAATGATGTCTTTGTCGGTGAGAGACATTAACCTATGAGCCCAACCTCTTCCTTCTTGGTTCTTCAGTACGAACTTGGGGAGGTGCGAAATAAACCACCTCACCAACAAAGGGATACAACACCATAGGGTTCCTCGTCTTCGGGTAGTACGAGCATGAAGTTGTTGCAAGATGTCACCTAAGAGAGTGGGCACAGGATTCTGAGACATAAAGATCCTTATGGCAGTGACATTGATGAAGTTGTCAGGATTAGGAAACAAGACTAACCCATAGATTAAGAGAGCCAAGATGTCTTCATATGCCCTAAAGTCCAGGTCATTCCAGAAACTGTTAGCTTTACCAATCAGAAACTTGGCCAAGAAACCCTTAACTCCGCTTCTAGTTACCCAGTTGTCCATTACCTCTTGATGTGTCAAGGGAAGAGCTGCAGCAACATCCTCAAGCATGAGGGTCTTTTCCCAACCAGTGAAGGGAGTCTGATCCAAGATAGGGATACTAAGAAAGTCAGAGAACTCTTCCAGGGTAGGGACCAGCTGGAAGTCTTGAAAGGTGAAGCACTGGTACAGGGGGTCATAGAACTGGGTCAGAACACTCATCAACTGTTGATCCCGCTTTGCAGTGACTAAACTGAGAAGAGAACCATGCCTCTGGATGAAGGAAGTGGTATTTGGAATTCTGCTAACCAACTCCTCAAGCAACTCAGGTGAACGAACAAAGTTGAACCGGATAGTATTCCTTCGCACAGGCATCATGATGTCCTACAAAACAGAGCAAAGGTGAAACCCTCTTGTCTTTGAAATGGTCAGTCCTTATGCAGGATGCATGCAATGCTCATGATGTTATGATGTTATGATAAAGCACACCACAAATAGATACAAAGGCAAACATGGTAAGGCACACAAGTCACACAAGGCAAGCCCCTAAAGTTTAGGCCAGCATGAGGTCTAGGTACTACCCTCTTTCAGTTTGTTGGTTCATACCTGTCCTATCAAAGTAACCGGGTTCTTAGAGGATCCCAATATCATTGACTACCCTCAATCGGTCATAACTCCAGCATCGCAATCTTTTCTTGCGGCCAGAACCATCACGAGAGTTTAGCCTCAATGGGCGTAGCATACTGCTACTGTTCTAATGGCCAAGTTGTGTCATTTAAGGTTCTAAGGTTGTTGGTACTTAATGACTCCTTAGAAGACCCATATTCTCCTCGTTGCAACACAAGGGATATCGGTACAGACCAAGGTGCCACACCAACGTAGCCACTGCTTCACCCGTGTCGGTCTACGCCGGACAGGTCCCTCACAGCTTATGCTACCTAAACAGGGTATCCCCAGATCCGAGTTAGGATCTATGTAACTCCCATGCAACCCACAATTTAAAGCAAACAAGTCAATACAATCGAAAACACAGTTATGAACTAAGCCCTAAGGTACACCTCACTTTAAAATTGTGTCCCCAGCAGAGTCGCCAGTTCTGTGATCGGTGGATCTGGAACTGACTGTTTAACGCTGGTTCGCGAAATGTTGCGGAAGCAAGAGTCGCCACCGAGTCATATTCTTCATGGCTTTATTTTTTTTCTGAAACAAAACACAATTAGCAACGGTTTGTTAAACGTTCCCATAGGCACTCTATTGAAAAATAGCGATTAGCCCCTGGGGCCTCATAAATTAGGCGCGAGGGTTGGGTCTAGATCGTCCAAGCCTGATGGTTTCAACCATGTCATTGTGATTCCTTAATTTTACAGTATGAGAAAACGCCTAAATTGAAAACCTGAAAACCCTAGATGTCTTTAATGGTGAAATCGCATAGAGTGCACAAAAACACAATTAAATTGTACAGTTAGCATCAGAATCCATCAATTAGTAATAATCCATAAGCAAAATGCAATGAATGTGCTTGAAAATCAAAATACGATTATGCATATTATGTGAAAAAAATTTGACTTCTGTATACCAATTCAAAGGGCTACGCGTATGGAAAGCTATCCAGTTAGAATCAGTGATGTCCTAGGAAGGTAATAGGATGAATTTCTTGGCTTGAATCGACCTGCAAGTGTGTTTTCAGATTTGGAATTTTTAAGCAAAAATTCAAGTTTTGTTCTTCAGGTTCTTGCGCAGCTTTTTGGTAATGAGCATTAGGTCTTGATCCAACTTATGTATGGAATGAATTAGGTCAAAGAAAACAACCAAAAACCTTGGCATTCATGACTTGCAAGATTTGATTTTCCAAGATCTTTTCAAATATTTTTCATGCCTATTTGGTACAAATCATGGCCAATTATCTTCAATTCTTTCCAAATCTAGCTATGCACGAAATATTGAGTATATATTATGCATAAAAAGATTTAAAACCTAGGTTTAGTATTTTTCATGTATTTATTTTAATTTAAATGAATTATTAATAATAAAAATCCAAATAAATAAATAAAAAATGAAGAAAAACTTCCCTTTGGGCCAAATGGTCGTGCACATGCCTTGGATAATGAATTGTCGAAGAAAAGGAGGCCCATTAGCAATTTTAGGTCGTTTGAATCAATGTTGACTTTTCAAAGCATCCAAAAATTTCCCAACTTCCACAAGGCATAACTTGCTCAATTTTTAAGATTTGCTCATGTTCTTGGACATTTTGGAAAGGTCTTTGAGTACTCTAACCATTTCCTTTTGTCCCATGTCATTTTGATTTACCAATCTCAAGTTATGGCCTTTGACTTAAAGTCCCTTTTTGTTGACTTTTGAAAATGACCTATAATGTTGAAATTGATAACTTTTTGTGAGAGCATTTCTTGGACTTGAAGTGTGAAGAGGAGTTGTAGGAAATGTCTTTATCTTCAAAATGAGATTTGGATGGAATTTTTCTGATAATCCATGTGAAAGTTATGCCCTGGTCAATTTACAGTTGACTTTTTCAGCTGTCTAAATAAGGAAACTTTTGTATCTTGATGATTTTTGAGCCAAGCTTTGAGAATCATGATCAAGCATTGATCAAATGATGTTTGTGGCTTCAAAATGAGATGTTGACCAAAAGTTTGAACTTTTGACTGTCAAATGACCATTTTGCCCCTACAGTTGACTGTAGTGCAATTAGGGTTTTTGACTGTGCAATTTTGAGCTGTAAGTCCTGAAACTTGGTATGAGGATGCTTGACCATATTTGTAGGCATGTGGGACTTAATTGGACCCTTGGAAACTCCATTTTCTTGATCAGAACCAAAACCCTAATTTTGACTGTTTAGGAGGCCCTTGCACTATGCAACCCTTGGGGAGATTTTGAAGCTTTGACTTTGCAAATTTTGAAGAATATGGGAGGGCAAATTTTGGGGTACAACACCATACGAGAATATCATGGTAGTAACTGATTGTGAAGTACTTGGACCAGATGAAGGACTTGAGGAAGGATCCCGATGGTCCATGCACTTTGACGGAGCCTCAAACGCTTTGGGTAACGGTATTGGCGCTGTGATCATATCTCCTAAGGGCTCTCATACTCCACTTACCGCCCGACTATGTTTAAACTGCACCAACAACATGGCGGAGTATGAAGCATGCATCATGGGTCTTCGAGCTGCAATTGACCTAAGAATAAAGTTTCTGAGTGTCTTCGGAGATTCCGCTCTCGTGATCAGTCAGATCAAAGGCGAGTGGGATACGAAACACCCAAATCTTATTCCTTACAAGGAGTATGTATTGACATTGCTTCCCCACTTCGAGGAGATAACCTTTGAACACTTCCCAAGAGAGGAGAATCAGTTGGCGAACGCGTTAGCTACGATGTCTTCTATGTTCAAAGTCAAATGGGACAACGAGGCTCCCCAGATAATCATTTGGAAACTTGACGAACCAGCACATTGCTGTGATCTTGAGACCGAAGAGGTAACAGAAAAGCCTTGGTATCATGAGGTAAAAAGATATCTTGAAGCTCAAGAATACCCCGAGGGCGCATCCGTCAATGACAAGAAGTTTCTGAGAAGGTTCGCGGCAAAGTTCTTCCTCAGCAATGACATTCTTTACAAACGAAACCATGATTCAACCTTACTGCGTTGTGTGTATAAGACTGAAGCAGAAAGGATTATGGCAGAGCTTCATGAAGGCACCTTCGGAACGCATTCCAGTGGACATACCATGGCAAAGAAGATCCTTCGGGCAGGATATTACTGGTCCACAATGGAAGCCGACTGTTATCAACATTCTCGGACGTGTCACAAATGCCAGATCTATGTTGATAAGGTGAACATTCCTCCAGTTCCTCTGAATGTCTTGACAGCACCGTGGCCTTTCGCAATGTGGGGCATTGATATGATCGGCGAGATCAGACCTACGGCATCCAACGGGCATCGCTTCATCCTGGTAGCGATTGATTACTTTACGAAGTGGGTTGAAGCAGCTTCCTTTGCCACCGTAACCAAGAGTGTCGTGGCACGGTTCATTTGGCACAACCTGATCTGTCGATACGGTGTACCAGAGAGGATCATTACGGATAATGGTACCAATCTTAACTACAAGATGATCACTGATCTCTGCGAGCAATTCAAGATACAGCATCACAACTCTTCTCCCTATCGGCCGAAGATGAATGGGGTCGTCGAAGCGGCAAACAAGAACATTAAGAAGATTGTGCAGAAGATGACAGTGACCTACAAAGATTGGCACGAGATGTTACCGTTTGCTCTTCATGGGTACTGTACCTCAGCACGGACGTCAATAGGGGCAACACCCTTTTCCTTTGTTTATGGCATGGAGGCATTCTTGCCGATTGAAGTTCAGATACCCTCTCTCCGGATAATGAAGGATGCAGGCTTGAGCGAAGACGACTGGATCCAGACCCGGCTTGATCAACTAATCCTAATCGACGAAAAGAGACTCACTGCTATTTGTCATGGTCAGACGTACCAGAAACGGATGATCAAGGCATTTAACAAGAAAGTCAGACGACAAGAGTATCAAGTCGGGGATCTGGTAATCAAGCGCATCATTCTACCTCAAGGTGATCCCAGGGGCAAATGGACCCCCACGTATGAAGGGCCATTTGTGGTTAAGAATATCTTCTCAGGAGGAGCGATGATTCTAACCACCATGGATGGTGACGACCTTCCTAACCCTGTCAATGCGGACATAGTGAAAAAATACTACGCATGATTAAAGTCCCGCTAGGTCAATTGGCCTAGGCAAAAATAAGGGCTTCCCGGCGAACCAAAAGGGTTCGGGCAAAAATAAGGGATGAAAATGAAAAAAAATCAGTACACCCGGCAAGTCGAAAACCTGAAAAGGCGGCTTGGGCAAAAATGGGTATCCCGGTGGACTGAAAACCCGAAAGGGCGGTCTAGGCAAAAGTTAGGGATAAGCGTAATACTATGTCTCATTGGATCACCCTGCATCCAGACTTCGGTATCGACCATCAGGCTCAGACGGCACCAATCAATCAGCTTCATCTCCAACTAAGCAGCAAAGTGATGAGACGCTTGAAGACATAAAGGCGATAGCAGAGTTGGAACCCAGTGGGATTTTTCACATAGCTGTTTTGTTTCCTTTTCACAAATTGTATAAACTCTATTTTGTTCGGCGGCGTTCTCTTACTAGGACGTCAGCCTCTTGTATACAAAACGCCTATTTACAGGCAAACTTCAAAATCAATACAAATTCATTTTTCAGACAAATTGGAAATTGTTTTTCCTTTATCTGTTTTGTTTTGCAAAGAACGTCCAATGTTCATTTTTGATATATGCATTTGACATTAATTGCTGATCACAAATATTTGCATGCGAAACAAAGGACTAATTACGGGTGACATCGGAAGTAGGGGCAATAAGAATTGTCTAAGCGATCTAGTTGCTCTGTCCACCGAGGTACCAAGGTAAGTTCAGCTGAAGAATATGACCAAGATACCTTCACTCCCCGCAGAGTAAGACAAGATTCAGCAATACTCTCCCCAAGCAGAGTTGGTCTCCCATCATCCCTAAAAAGGCACAGTATCCCCAGCAAGTCAGCAATACTCTCCCCAAGCAGAGTTGGTCTACCATCGGTTCTGAAAAGTTGGGTATCCCCAGAAGGTCTTAATATTCCCCAGCGGAGTATAAAGATATTCCTCAGCAAGCATCCCCGGCAGTCTTAATATTCCTCGACAGAAATATAAGATTGTTCCCCGGCGGAATATAAGATACCCCAGTGGAGCTATTTTCCCAGCGCAGTCCAAAAAGCTTCCCCTCCAGAGTTGAATCATCTCCCCAGTAGATTCTGGAAGATTATCCCCTGCAGAGTTCAGAGATTATCCCCACTAGAGTCTAACTGGGTTATCCTCAGCAAGTTGCAACTGAAAGATCATCCACAGCGAAGTTCTTTCTATCCCCCAGTGGAGTTCATCATCAAAATCCTCAACAGGGTTTATCAACGGAATCCCCAGCGGAGTTATCGTTAAAATCTCAGCGAAGCATCTCTTCCCCACAGAGTAACTCCCAGTAGAGTAATCTCTTCGCCATGTTTATTCCCCAACAGAGTCATCCTCTCCTACAGGTTTATTCGTGCAATCATCTTCGTTCATCATCCCCAGCGGAAACGAAGAATTCAACATCATTCTCTAGCAGCTATCCGGGATTTATTTTCCCCAGCTGACACATCACATTTTCATACATCGTGATACATGCATATACGCATCACATCATACAATCTCATTTCGAGAATATCATGCATTTCATACATCATGACATTTCATACAGCTAACGTTTTACCTTTTTCAGGAAAAAGTCAATCAAAAGATGATTACCATCAACTTCTGCAGTTCCAGATCAACACCTGTAACTAGCCAGGAAATATCTATGGACGACTGATTATAGGTTAACACCTGAAACCAGATAGGAAAACCACCTATATGAAGAGATTGAAGATTAACACCTGTAACAGGCCAGGAAACCATCTTTCTTTCTCAGGTCAGAGATTAACACCTGAAACCAGACAGGACAACTATCTCCTCGACCACCCTTTCTTAAGTTCCAGATCAACACCTGTAACTAGCCAGGAAATATCTGTGGACGACTGATTGTAGATCTATACCTGAAACCAGACAGGAAACTTATCTACATTGAAGAGACTGAAGATTAATACCTGTAGCAAGCCAGGAAAACTATCTTTATTTCTCAGGTCAGAGATTAATACCTGAAACCAGCCAGGACAACTATCTCGTCGGCCAACCTTTTTCAAGTTCCAGATCAACACCTGTAACTAGCCAGGAAATATCTGTGGACGACAGATTGTAGATTAATACCTGAAACCAGACAGGACAACTATCTACTTGACCATCATGAAGCAACCCTACACCGGTTCCTTCTCTTTCAGATGCAGTTTTACACTGACTCATCATCAGGCAACCCTACACAGGTTCCTTCTTCCAACCTACCAAGTTACAATTGAAAAAAACAATCTCCAGATGGCATCTATAAGCCCATCCTCCTATCTATCATATCTCCAAATGGCATTTGTAAGCCCATTCCCGACATCACATTGCTGATACTACATCATGCGAGTGCAAATTTTTGGGCACTTTAGTGTTCAATCATCTTCCACCTTCGGATCACGAAAGGCACGCAAGCCAATCTACATCCTCAGGTTTAAGAAGATTGAACAGGGGCAATTGTTGTACCCCAAAATTTTCCCTCCCATATTCCTCAAGATTTGTCAAGAATAATCCTCAAATTGCTCAAGATAGCTTAAGGGTTGTACAGTCAAATCACCTCTTAAGCCAGCTGAAATTAGGGTTTTGGTTCTTTCAAGGAATTTTGGGTTTTCAATGGTTCAATCAAGTCTCATATGCCTATATACATCCTCAAGCACCTACATGCCAAGTTTCAAGACTCACAGTGCCAAGTTGCACAGTCAAAAGCTCCATTTGACCCACATTCAACTGCAAGGGCAAAATGGTCATTTTGCAGTCAAAAGGCAGAATTTTTGGTCAACATCTTATTTTGAGTCCACAATCATAATTTGATAAAGTCTTGATCATGATTCCACAAGGATAGCTCAAAAATCATCAAGGTGTAAAAAGTTACTATTTTTGGACAGCAGAAAAGTCAACTATATCTTGACCAGGGCATAACTTTTTCATGATTCATCAGAAAAATTCCATTCAATGCTCATTTTGAAGGGGATGTAATTTCCTACAATCCATCTTCACACTCCAAGTCCAAGAAATTCTCTCACAAGAAGTTATCAATTTCTACATTATAGGTCAAATTCAAAAGTCAACAAAAGTACACTTTAAGTCAAAGGCCATAACTTGATATTGGTGAATCCAAATGACATGGGACCAAAGGCATTGGTTAGAGGACTTCAAGACCTTTCCAAAAAGTCCAAGAACATGTTCATATGATAAAAATTGAGCAAGATATGCATTGGAGAAGTTGGGAAATTTTTATGAATTTGCAAAAGTCAACTTTGCTCAAAACACCTTGTTTTTGCTAATGGGCCTCAAATTTCTTGTTGAAACTTCATCCATGACCTATGCACGACCCACCAAGCTTAATTGAATTTATTTTCTTATTTTTTATTGGTTAATTGGATTTTTAATTAATATTAATTCATTTAATTAATTTAAATTGTAGGAAAATGCAAGATTTGGTTTCTCAATCAATTTGTGAAGCAAATATGGTCAAGATATGCTGGCAATTTCGTGCTCAAAGTCAAAGATACAAAAAATCCAAAATTGGCAACATTTTCCAATCATGAAAAAATCAAAAAGATTTGATTTCCAATCAAGGATTCAATCACCATTGCACATGGATTTTTGCCAAGTTTTTGACCTAATTCCATTCCTCTATATATATGCTAGCAAACCCTGATCAATAGACGTGAAAAAACTGCAGGAAAAAGCCATAGCATATTGAAAAATTCCAAGAAAATTGAAAACTGACTTTGGCATTCTAGGGCGATTTAAGAGTTTTTATTGATTCAAACACCTTGCAGGAAGTCCCAGGAGTGAACTGCAATCAAAATCAAGCATTAAACTCAAGGAATCGATACTTACAGAACCACAGTTTGCCATTTTATTCTAGAATCGTAACTCCTAATTCATTCACATTTAACATATTTTCTTGATTGTTTTGTGTTGCTAGAGGCCATATGAAGCTAATGGTATAACTTAATTGAACTGAAACTCCCTAAATCACAAGATGCCATGAACGATTTCTAGGGTTCTTAAGCTTTGAAATTGGGGCTTTGCAATCCAGGAAAAATTAAGACTTGTAAGACCCATGGTTGGAATCGTTAGGACAAGACGAACAAGAAGGACCCCTCGCGAAATATTTATATGTGTTGTATCTCTAATCGCTATTATCGTGCAACTAGTTTGTGGGGGTTAAAAACCCCCGCTATCTAATGTTATTTTTTGCAGGAACAACTGAAGAAGATGATGATGTGTTAGTACATGGTTGGACCATTTGAATAAGCGCGCGTGTTTTTTTGTTTTTTACAGCATATGGATTGATTTCTTAATATAATAATTACTTGTTATTATAATATCAAAAGCGTGCAAGTGGTGTAGTGGTTGGTGCGTTGGCTTGGAAGCATTGGGACCTGGGTTCGAATCCCAGGTCCCCCAAAATTCTTGTTATTATTTTCTTCTATATGTTCACATGCAGCCCTCCGACACGTGATCCACCATGCACCTCACATCCCAGGCGCCAAATGTCTACAGGCACAAATCTAATGGCCATGAGGTGATGATCACCATACTCCTCAATCAGCAGATGCATGGACAATCCAGAAAAGTCAAACGTGGATGGAATTGTTGGGCCTTCAGATTTCCAAATCAACCTCCTTTTTGGGCCAACACCCCCCTGGGTTCATTCTTTCTTTTCTTTTATATCTTTATTTTTTTCATTTAATTGTTTTATTATTCCTAATTAATTATTAACTAACAGATTAATTTATTTTCATAATAAAATCAGAAAACCAAAATATAATATTTTTTATTATTATTTATTAAATTCACCCTTAATTTATGTTTGTAAATAAATATTAATATAATTTGGTTGTTTTAATTAGGTTATTTTTAACTTTTTTTCACAATAAATAAAATCAATGTAGAATTAGGGCTTTGACAATTTTAATCCTTTTATTTTTATTTTATTTTCCTTAAAACATTAAAAAACCAAAAATATTTCTTTTAATTAATTAGTTTTAGGTTTAATTTAATTAATTGCAAAATAATAACAAACTTCCTCCTTTCTCAAAAAAGGGTCAAAACCCTAAGAACTTCCCCGATTCAATTTTTCCCGCGCGTGATTATCTTTGATTCGTATTATTTTGATCCGTTATTATGTAATTGCTCCGAGGATGTAATAGCTTTAAGGATTTGCTTTTGGCGATGTAAATACCCGACGCCTTGTAATAGTCTAGATTTACTTTCCGCAAATACTTAAACTGCTAGATGTATGTTAATTAGGCTATGCATGACAAGACTTATCTCTGAAATTAAAATCAACCCGTAGCTCACCATAACATGTACAAAGATAACTTAACATGAAACCTGACACACGTGCACATGCCACTCCTAGGGTACGCCTCACTTGGTTGCCTCGACGTGGTCATTGAGTATAGGGTGTTTTAGAGGTCGCCCTCCTGTCTAAAGATCAAAGTTTCCTCAAAACGGTTGCCTCGATAAAAAATGATCTAGGACATTAGGGTTATCGCTAAGGCGTCCTACCATTGCTTTAGTGACCACATGTCCCATTAATCGAATTGACCCGAAAACTCCAACGACGGTGCTACCTACTTCTCAATAGTGGGATAGTACTGTCTAAAGGATATTTACACAGCTTAATTTCTTTTGAGTAGGTAGAGGTTCTCAGGTACTTGCTCTTTCAAAACAAAAATACTTTTCGCACCTACACTTTTCAAACAAAAGTTTTCAAACAAAAGTTTTCAAACAAACACTTCATACACTCTTGAGGACAGATACAAGAGTTAGAATCAAAGTTTTCAAACAAAACTTTTTTCAAAACCCACAAACACAAGAAAAGGAAAACATTTTGAAAACATAGTGAGCAAGTACCTAAGAGCCTGTGGATAACCACAGATAGAAAGGGTGCTAACACCTTCCCTTTCTATAATTTACCTCCCGAACCGAGAAACATCTCGAAAAGGAATTTTGATGTGCTTTTGTCCTTTCCTTGTTGGATAAAATAAAAGACGGTGGTGACTCTTGCTTACCGCGACATTTCGCGAACCAGCATTCCAAAACAGTCAGTTCTATTTCCACCGATCACACTTAAGTAGTTAGAATTTTAAATCTGAACATCCTGGAAAAATTAGGTCAGAATTTGGTATCATTCAAAATTCATGTTCATTCTTGAGAATTAGTTTAAGTTGTTTATATTTCTGGAATCGTGTTAAAATTTTACACAAGTTTCATGTTTACTTTGTTGCAAATGGTTGAGAAATGAACAAGTTGCAGTTGGTCTGGCTGGAGATTGAAGATGAAGTGTAAATCAGGGTGCGTTTTGTATCATATATTTATTGTTTTACTTATGTTAACGGATGTATAGCCACCCCAGTGGTAGAAGCGCGCGCCTGTAACCTTTGGGACCTGGGCTCGAGTCCCAGTGGTACCCTTTTGGATTTTTCACATTTTTGCATTCTGACTTTCTTTTTTGGCAGGCGTCTGGGCCTCCCTTGGGCCTTTTGTTTTTTTTTTCTTACTGTTAACCTCCCCGCAGGCTATTCACACCCTTGACCCAGTTTTATTTTCTTTTCTTATTTTCATTTTATTTATTTTCTTAATTATTTTTCTAATACTAAAAAATCATTAAAAAAATATAAAAATACTAGATTTATATTTGGACATAGTTTATTTATTTTTTCTCACACAAAAATCATTTTATTTTATCATATTTCATTTATTTCACTAAATATTTTGTAAATTTAATTAAAATACTAGGTTTTATTTATTTTTCTTTTACACCAATTAAATATATTATTTTAAAATATTAAAAAAAAGACCAAAAATATTTTATAATACTATAGATTATTTTTAAGACAAAAATAGCAAAAAATATTCCTTTTATAAACTTAATTTCTTTTTAATCAATTAATAGATTTAGGGTTTTATTTAAAAAAATTTCTTGGTAAATTTAGGTTTTACTTTTAATTAATTATTTTCTTTTAATTAATTAGGTTAAAACAAATTCCCTTTTCCTAAAAAAATCCAAACAAAAATATCCATTTCCTTCACATTTGCATTCTTGTATATTTATTCATTATGTACATTATTTATTTCAATTCTTGTATAAATTCAATATGGTTGTAATGGATTAATTAGGTTTATTTTTTTGCAATTCTCATTTATAGTTTGTACACCCCCCTCCCACAAGTATTGTAATAGCGTAGTAAATTTTTAAATTCCACAATTTATCACTTTATATACAATTGCTAGTAATTAGGATTTGTATGGAAAGACTAAAACCAATCAAATAGAAAACCCTAATCAAAGACAAAATCAAGCATGAAAAACAATACATTTGCACACAAGCACCCCCTAGGGTAAATCCACTTGGTTGCCTTTACAAAATGGCCATATTACGCATGTGAGGTATCTTAGCAAAAACAAACAAAATATAAGATCATAGTCCCTCGATGACGCTATCTAAGTTGTCTTTCAAATGATCTTAGTCCCTAAAAGAGAATGCTAAGTTACCTTGCAACATTGCTAATCATGGTTATACGATGACCCACGTCCGCCCTGTTTACATCCAAAGATAGGGTTACTTACCAAATCAATGGTAAGATAACAATGTCAAAGGAAAAAGAAAATGAACATGAAATACTTTTTTGAGTAGGTAGAATGCTCCTAATTACTTACTCAATCTTCAAAACATCCTTGCTATTTTCAAAACAAACACCTACAAAACCTCTTACAAACTTGAAAGCATTTTCAAAAGATCAAACATCTTTGTATACATTCTTACGAACGAGAATCATTACAAAGATTGCCTAAACAATAGCCTCTTTACAAAATACTTTCAAAAACCACACAAAGCACAATTTCAAACAAAAAGCAAGTGATCTAGCAAGTAAATAAGATCCCATGGAAAACCATGGACGAAAAGGGTACTAATACCTTCCCTTTTCATAATCTACCCACCAAACTCAAGAAATAATCTCAAAGGTCTTTCCTGTGCTTTTTCACCTTTCCTTTTGGATAAAAGAAAAGTCGGTGACGACTCTTGCTAACCGCAACATTTGCGATCAAACTCAAAACACTCAAGTCAGTTCTCCCACCGTATCACACAAGGTATTCAATCATTGGGTTCCTAAAATATCTCCATATTTAGAAACTGTATAATCTTCAATATTTTGACATGATTCTTCTTGACCTTTAAATCAATGTCACATAGTATAATATAATATCCTTAAAGTATATTCTATATCTGTGACTTAACAGAATATAACAGTCATCTCAATTCAAGCGTGATGTCGTATGACCCTGTATAAAATATCTTATCCATGTTGCTCTAGATGTTGAAACACTTCAACTCATCATGTCTCAACATAAGATATAATTTCTTGCTCAATTCGTTCCTATTAGCTAGTTAACATCCCGTATTTACTATATTTTTGCTATATTTGTTTTACTAAAATTAATGTCAATTCTAAAACTAGAGAACTTACAATATATGTTTGTTATTGCTAATGTTATTCCTTGTACACTAGAGCTTTCATTTTGTTCAGTCAACATGTACTAGAAGATGAGTTTATTATGTCGTATGTAGTTTGATTATTTTACCAACCTCTCATTGAATATATAACCTTTTGAGTTGAATTAGAAAATAACAATATGAAAAATTAAGTTATGTTAGAAAACAACTTGCATTGATCATTATTTTATGAGTTTCTGTAGCCCATTATTTGAATCCCATTCTTTGATGGTTAGAATTTAGATCAATACTTCTAATTCTTCAATCAACATTTCCTTCTCTACTAATTAATTATGCATATTTATTAATACTTTGCAACATGAACTAGTATAGAAGGAAGTGTTGGTTGAAGAATTAGAAGCAATGAAATAAATTTTAACTGTTAAAGAGAGAGATACATATAATAGGTTGTAGAAAGCTTAAAAAACATTAATTAGTATAATTGTTCTTCAAGTGTAACTCGTTTTGTTATATTATTAATTTCTAAATTAGATTAAAAATGTTATATGTTTAGTAAGTAGTTGGTGAAATAACCAATTCACATAAGTTATAATAAACTTAAGTGAACATAATGCTGGCGCTGGGTATCGAACCTCGGTCCTCCATCTTTTACTATGGTTATTTTCTACAATCATAGTGATATATTACACATTACTGTATTTTTACCACATCTACCAGGTCGTGGTAGTAAAAAGGGAACATACTTTGACACCCTTCGTTACCACGACCCACCATTCGTGGTGGAATCTTTCTTCTAATCATGGTAAAATATTCTTTTTGTAGTAGTGAAATGTTCATCAATGCGAGTTTATTGACATCTCATGGCTCAATTTTGAAACAATGTCATAAAGTTACATATCTAGTTAAGGGAGTGTTGAGTTTCTACCCTCTTTGAATTAGATTTTATTACTTTTTAGATTTATCGGTCTCTTGTTGTTATCTATTCCTTAGCTAGTTCTTGATGATTATATTTACTTGTTTCCTCTATCGGGCCTTTGTTTTTTTCTTTGTTTTGATCTCTGCCCTTGCCTTTGATTAGGATAATTGTCTTTATTTTAAAAAATCACACCTATTTTAAGTTTTCAAATACGATTTAGACATCTAAGAACTTTGTTAATTAAATCTTCATTTTAAAAATATTTATCTATAATTCTTAAATAATTAACTATGTTAATAATCTATTTTTCAATATCCTGAATATTTTCTTCAGTCTTCATTCTAAGAAGATCATACTCATATGTTAACGTGTTCATCCTAGACCTTTTACCTCAATCGTACTTTTATGGGTAGCTTGAAGGGTGTTTCGAATTTCTTTTGCAGAATTACAGTGTGAAACACAACAAAATTCATCAATACCAAGGGTGGTAGTGATAATAGTTTTAGATTTCAAACAATATTGCATCTTTTCTTAATCTTCTTTAGTCCATAGATCTCTAGGTTTTTTTCTACAATGCCATCAACTTGACATGTGCGAACAAATGGACTATTTCTTAGAATTTAGAGTCATCCTTCTTTTTGAGAGGATTAATTTTTTAACACGAGTTAGCTCTGATGCCACTTGTTGACCAAATGACCTCAAGCAGAAGAGAAAAGAGGTGAATTGTGATATAATTCTTTTTTTTTTTGTTGCAATTTTAAAAAACAACTTTAAGGTTGATTTTTAAGAAGATGTGAAAAAGGTGAAGAGAGGTAGAAAAATATAAATAGATATGAGATCAGACTATAAAAAATCAGATTTTATCTTGGTTCGACCCAAAACCATAAGACCTACGTCCAATTCTTAAAGGGTGACCTTTAAGATTTTCATTATGACAAATCTTTTTACAACATGATCATCCCGCAAACTTCTTAGATCATGCTTTTATTTCAAGTTCAACTTAAAAACTTTATATCAAAATATCAAAATCAAAAGAACGATTTAAACAAGATAACTCTACTTAAGTCAAAAGAACAATTTTTTTTTCTGCATAATCGATTAAGCAAGTTTTGTAATTAATTATGTTTTTTTAAAGGCTTTACCCAACTTTAGATTTTTTAGAAGTTAAAAAAAATGAAAATTTGAAAATAAATTTTAAGTATGTGTATGATACTACTTCAATATTTTGAGAGCATAAACTCAATTTTATATTTGATTTCATAAGAGAATAAATTAGGGATGGCAACGGGGCGGGTCGGGGGCGGGTTTAGCTAACCCCGCACCCGCACCCGCACCTCCATTAATAGACCCGCCCCCGCCCCCAAACCCCCCGGGGGATGGAAATTCACCCCCAGACCCGCCCCCAATGGAGAACGGGTCACCCGCACCCGCACCCGCCCCCACCCGCGAAAACTGTTTTTTTTAAATAAAAAAATATCTATTTTTTTCACAAATTTCCTGGACAGCATTAACAAATACATTAAAAATACAAAATTCTCCATTGATTTGAGTAAATAATTGTAGGATTTAATATTCAAACACCATTCCAAATATTTTTCTATCATAACCATTCAATCAACTATAATTGGTTGTGAACTTGTGATTCATTAAAAGAGTGTAATCTTTCAATATATCAAAGTATAAATCACTCCCAACAACCAACATTTTTTTTGCAAAGTACAAATACAAAATTAAAACAATACAATCAACAAAAGAACCATTCCAACAACATGGAACAAAATAACCATTCCAACAACATGGAACAAAATATATGATATCATCATAACAAAAAAAGATCCAAATAAACAACAAATTTTCTAATAATCTTCATCTTCGAGGCGGGAGTTGGAAATAGAAGTAGCACCATCAATCAACAACTCACCTGTGTTAAAAAATAAAAGTTAAAATATAAAATTTTAACTTGACAAATTTAATACAAATAGTATGAATAATACCTTCATCATCAGACTCCATTTCAGTTAGTAAAATAGCATTTTCATTTCCCACGTTAGATTTCAAATTACCTATCAATATAGTAAAATATAGTCAATGATAGTCTTGGCAAGTAAAAATAAAAAATATAAACAAGAAAGATCTTTACCATTATTCTCGGCACTCCATAACCAACTTCTTGCACACATCAAAGCTTCTAAAGTGGTCCAATGAAGTCGACTTCGATGAGGGCTTACGATATGACCACTTGTACTAAATGCGGATTCAGAAGCCACGGTAGAAACAGGAATTGCCAATACATCCCTTGCAATTGCTTGAAGTGTTGGATACTTAATCCCATTCAACTTCCACCATAATAAAATATCAAAATCTGGACTTCTTGGTAAAACTTCCTCTTCCAAATAAACATCCAACTCTGTTTTAACAGATGAAGTTCTAGCTTTTTTTTTTCTTATGACATACAAATCATAGTCTTTCAAACCATCATTACTAACATTTCCAACATTAGCATCCAACATTTCAGATTCACTTCTAGAATCCTTGTTCATTTTTAATTGATAATCATAAACTAACTCGTAACACAACTGTCTGATTGACTTAACTTGGGAATCAACATCATTCCCATAGAACACTCCATAATAATATTCAAGCAAATCAGTTTTATACCTAGGATCCAAAACAGCAGCAACCCCCATTATTTCATGAATCACACTCCAATATTTTTCAAACTTTACCAACATATTTTCTGCCATTCTTTTTACCAATTCGTCAGAGGATTCAATCCACTCAAGTAATGAAACTTTAATCTGACAAATCTTAGGGAAGTATTCATTGGCAGTGGGATACTTAGTTCCAGAAAACACTTCAGTGATAGAATTGAACAATTTCAATTTTACACAAATCTCTTTTGCAAATTTCCAATGTAAAGTTGTTGGCAAACAAGTGTACTGAGTTACACGGATTGCTAATCTATTAAATACCTCTTCATACAAAATAGCAACATCAAGCATCGTATAGGTAGAATTTCATCTAGTTGGACAATCTAAAACTAAATTCTTGGTGCAAGGTATTTTTAATTGTTTACATGTCTCCTCAAACCGTTCCTTCCTTTTAGGAGTTGCTGTCCAAAATGCAACGCTATCTCGAATCATCTCTATTCCATCTTTCACAACTTCTAACCCTTCTTTTACTATCAAATTTAGTATATGTGCACAACAACGCATATGAAGTAAGGCCCCGTCCCTTAATAATGTCTCTGGTTTCAACTTAGCCTTAATTTTATCAATCATTGCATCATTTGTGCTACAATTGTCCAAAGTGATAGTAGACAATTTTGAATCAATGTTCCAATCCATCAAACATTCAACCAATGCACCACAAAGGTTTTCACTAGTATGAGGTGCAGGAACATAAATGAACCTAACATAATAAGATTCACAAAACTAGTATAAATGTGATTTACCTCAAAATGTGATTCACAAAACTATATATAATATGCAATTAATCTATTATTAGAAGAAATTATATTTACCTCAAAATGTGATTACAAAACTATATATAATATGCAATTAATGTATTATTCGAAGAAATTAGATTTACCTCAAAATGTGACTCTGTAAATTCCAGTTTCCATCAATGTAATGAGCAGTGACAGCCATATATCCCTTTTTTTGATTGCTCGAGGTCCAAAGGTCAGAAGTAATAGCCACTCTTCCTTCAAGATTTTCTAACAACTTCAAAGTTGATGATCTCTCCATATTGTATACTTTGAGTATCTCCTTCTTTATAGTATTTCTACAAGGAACTTGGAATATTGGTTGGAGAGAAGTTGAGTATCTTCTAAAACCAATATGATCCACTATTGAAAGCAGATATTCATGCAAAATAATTGCATGTGCAAGCTCTTTCTTAGAATTTTCTGCATCATAAATTCCAGTACTCAACTCTTGTTTACCTTGCATGGATCTAGGCGTAAGAATTGTTTGTCCTTTATCAGATAGGTTCAAAATCTTCTTTTAGGACAACATCCCAAATGTCCTTTTAAATGTGACGTCCCATCATTTGATGATCCATTAAGCTTCTTTGAGCAATAATTACATTGAGCCTTATCTTTTCCGTCAACTTTGACCTTTGTAAAATGATTCCATACAAAACTTTTCTGTCTGGATCGATGACTTGTGGTTGTTTGGCTATCAACCTCCATAATATCATTTGGCGTGGGAGGAGGAACATCAACTGATTGGTTACCACTTTCATTGGGAATAGGTTGATGTGTACTTTCTTGTGAGATAGGTGGACATCCTATTTGAGAGGTATCTTCATTTTCCATAACTAATTATCCTGTAAAATAATTAAGTTGTACATAAGAATAAGAATAAACTAGTATTCAAAATAAGAATAAGGATAAACTAGTACTAATAAATGAAATATATAATAAACTAGTATTAATAAATGAAATATATACGTAACCATAAAATACAGTTCCAATTAAAATCGTCTCTTTCAAATACATTTTGCACAAATCATGCTGCGTAACCATAAAAAGAAAAAAGAGTTTTACCATAAGTGTGAAAGAAAATGTTCAAAAATATTTGTTGAGTAACACTTTCTTAACAAAGGCTACCAATTGCATTAAACTTGGAGTTTATTTGTTAACTTTAAGCCATAGGACATGTACAAACTCCATGCTTCTATGATAAGAAAAGCCTCTAGCCTAAGTTTCTAACGCCTTATTTGGATACAAGGCTTTGTTTGGTCAATGAAACAAAAAAAGAATCATATTAACAAAATACAAAACACTTATTAGTAATTTAAGTATCCAATGATTGACCCCACAATTGCATTTTTTTAAGGCACTATAGTCCTTCCTGTGTTTTTATTCTCTTTTCTGTTCATATAAATAATGTCTGAATTAGGAAGATTAATTCATCAGAAAATAGAAAATAGCAAATATTTCACTCTCAATAACACTTGTGATTCTCTTGTGTGGCTTAACTCTTGCATCAAGAACAAAAATATTACCACTCAGCAGCACTGTTACTGCATTGGCACCAGAACTCAGTGATGGTGTTTGCTCATCACTAGTGAAAACACAAGGCTATGCTTGTGAATAACACTTGGTATGTACTTTGCAACATTGCTTTCATCTGTTTCTATTTTTTATTAGAAATCAGCAAGTTTTAGAGAAATTTAGTAGGTTCTAAGTAGCTTCTATGTGTATGTAATTGTTTATAGGTGACAACAAAAGATGGTTATGTTCTCAACATGCAGAGAATTCTACCAAGGGGGATACCTGGAAATAACATACCAGTTCTAGCCAAGTCTTTTGATTACAATGGGATATTTAAGTTTTTACGATTTTGACAGAGATTACAGTCAGATGGTATTGCGGTCTTTACCATGTCATTTTCCATAATGTCAGTTATTCTATCTTTCTCCTGCTCTAAATGTCAATTTAAACCTTTTAGGAATGTACCTGATGTTTTTATCATCAAACTGCAGGCATTTCTTTCATTTTGTGAGGGCTGTGAAATTGATATCCATTTACATTGTGAGTACCTTGTTTGGTTCCATTATTTAAATTTTAAAGTGACAAGAGATATAGAGGAAGATGTCAACCATAAGATCCGAGTAGTATGCATGAAATGTTGCATGGAACTGAATTTTGAGGGGTTATAAGAAAAAGTATACACAATGTTGCAGACTTGCAGCGGTGATAATGTTACAATTGAGGAGGTGTTACATAAGAAAAGATATAAATAGAATTATAATCATTTGAGAGAAACTTGGGATAGCCCCGATGGTAAATCAAACAAAACTATAGGCCAAATCACGAAGAGAAACATAAAGATTACTCACCTATGTTTGAACGAATACATAACAGACTTTATAATGTCAATTTATCCATGATGCTGACTTCACATTCCAAAATAATGTTTGGTTGTTTTGTTGTTGTCTTTAATAGTTATGATGTGTTTTTAATCTTTATTTTTGAATAACATTGCACTTGGCAAGCAGACCAATTCTCATGGAACCTAAATTTGGTTTGGAAGATGGGTCCCATTCAAATTTTGATGCTACCCTTGTACTGGCAACTATGTTAACATCTCAGCTTCATGAAGGCGCAACATCAGAACCTCCAGTGGTGCCTAACAATACACATGCTCGAGCTGAAGAAAGAAATGGATCTCCATTGCAGCAAGAAAACTGCAGATCGAATGCATCAGAGCTCCCATCTGACCATACCCGTATTTGGTCAGACCTTTCAGGTAGTTTCAATATTGAGTTGTATGATTTGTCATTGATCTAAATTATCAGCAACATTTGCATTTTTGCAGCAACTGCAGTTAAAAATACTAGTGTTATGGAAGAAAGGCAGGCACAACAAGGTAGTTTCAATGTGATGTATGTTTTCTTAGGATGGTGTGACATGGTTATTGCTACCACCAAGCCAATCTCTTGCATTCCTTTTGGCGGATAATGGTTTTGATGTTTGGATTGCCAACTCGCGCGGAACCAAATATAGTCATCAACATACATCCTTTTCTAGCAACAGCTCGGTCAGTCCTCAGAAATTGAAAATCTCCTAACATGATTTTAAGTAGGCCAATTTGAGTCCATTGCTTATATCAGGTTTCCATTGGTTAGGATTATTGGAATTGGTCATGGGATGAATTGGTAGCATATGATCTTCCAGCAACATTCGAGTATGTGCATGATCAAACTCGACAAAAACTACACTATTGTAATTTGTTTATTAACTTAGTCTTTAATATATAGTTCTGTGATTTCATAATATGGCCATTCTGGTTCTCAATGCTCATATTTTACGGAAATATAAGGTTTATCTTTTGCTCATCCGGTGGTTCTAGTGAATGTTTTCAAATCTTTCTTCTACAGGCTGTTCAATTACTTTTGGATTGTCATGACCGTCTGAGCTCAGAAGACTTGAGCAATAAAGCTGATAGCAGCCCAACAGACTCACAGAAGCTGGATCCAATTCAAGTAAACTTTCACTATCTATAAAACTTTCACTATCTATAAAAGCTGACCTTCTTTTGTTTTTTGCTCTATTCCATTTATATTTATTAATAAAACTATCAGTTAGCTCTTGATTCTCTATCCCATTTTATTCAATTCTATGATTTCTAGAAATTAAGAAACCACAATTCCCTTCTTCTGTTTTCACTATTTCCATTTCATTGGTACCATGTTACAGTTATAGGGTTAATGGAAACATTTTGTCTATATTTTACATTGGTTTCTTTAATAATTTTTTCTTTTTTCTTACTTTGATACTCAGGTTGAATTACTTCTTGGGAAAGCCTATTTATCAACTCAAAGACCGGCTGCACCCGAATCTTCCTACTGACACGAAGTTCAGGATTCCATCTATTAAATTGCAGCACTCCTACAAGAGCTTTCTCAGAAAGCTTTTGCGGCGCTGAAGTCTTGTTCTGATATAGCTGCAGATTCCTAGCGATCCAGATTTTAAAAATTAGCATGCAAAGAAGCTGGCAGTTAAACGTATCCCCGCATGAAAGGAGACTAGCAAGCCATTCACAAAACTCCATGACAGCAGGAACCCGGTAGCCAATAACAGATGAGAATAAAGGTTGCTATAAAATTTCACATTCTAAGAAAAGATAAGAGATATTTTCAGGAGCTTTATAACAGAGGGAGCAAGTAACAGGTGACAATAAGTTAAACAAAAATGCTCGGTTCCGGAATGCTACTGACTTGAACTCTGTTACTTGAAGTTTTGAATCCATAGTAAAAATGATTTAGCATTGATAAAGTAGTTTATCTTTCCAAAAAGAGGAAAAATTGTGTGGTTCTGCTTCTTTATTATCAGTAAATAATATCACAATTCACAAGTTATTTGCATCTAAGCAACATGAGAATATTCATACATCTATTGACATTATAGCATTCATATGGAGAAATTAATGATAATTACATCTGAAAAAATTTAAAATCAACATCAACTAACCTTAAAATCAATCGGAGAAAATGCACCGTAGCGAAGATCGGAAAGAGATTCCGCAACAAGGATCTGTTATGACAGAAATCGTGTCAACCGGAGAAAGAGATTCTTCACATAAATTTTACTACATTGAATGAGTGATTTTGTGAGACTTTATTCAAGAAAAAACAATTACCTAAAGTATTAGGTTTTGAGAAATTCATGAGCGATTTCGAATGGGAAGGTGTTGTTAGGCACCCTTCATTGATGGGATGATGTTGTGGTAGTGGTGATGGCAGCAACGCCGTCGGCCGTTGCGGACTTGCGGTGATTTTGCGTTGAGATTTGAGAGAAGAAGATGAGACTTGAGAAAATGCTTCTAAGAAGCTGAGAAAATAAAACTATAAAAGTAATATAAAAATAATTAAAACAAAGTTATTATAGTAATTGGATTATTCGGGGCGGAGCGGGTGCGGGTGCGGGCGGGTCTCAGTGTCTTACCGCCCCCGCCCCCGCACCCGTAGTTAGAAACCGGGTTTTACCCGCCCCCGCACCCGTACCCGTTTTAGCCGGGTTTTCCCCGTTAATTTCGGAGCGGGTCCGGGCGGGGCCCAGCGGATCTGGATTTTTTTGCCATGCCTAGAATAAATAAAGTAAAATAGAGCAGGGATCACAAGCGAGCTTTGTGCAATTTGGCTTCGTTTCTTCGGTAAAATTCTTTATCTTTCGATTCGTTGTCACTCTCACAACCAAATGTACTTCTACAACACATACAATCCCAAGTTTCTCCAAAACCATCAAACCAAAGGCACCGTCTTTATTGAGGGTAAAAATTGCATTATTTATTAAAGCTTATGAGAGCACTATGGTAAGGATTACAATCATGTTATCACAAACAAAAAAACATTTTTAAAATATGTGACAAACATGAATAAACATACATACATTGAATTAAGCAACACATCAAAATAAATGGTATGTATGTAGCATATTTTCGTTATCCTTACAAAAGTCAAAACAGGAGGGGGGAGGATATGCCAAGTGCTACCTTTGGTTTTAATACCTTTGATAATTTTGTGAGTGTCTCTCTCTAATTAATCTCCATCTCTCTCTAAAAATATATTACTTTATTTATTTATGTATCCACTATTTTAACATTAAAGACATCTAAATTATAAAATAAGAAAGGTAGCCAATCCTATCCCTAACACAACCTCAATGATTCTGAAACATAAGAACCTCGAGACATTTGTATCTAATATATGCATCTTAGTAATGATTTTATATTGATATTAATACGTGAAGCACTTTTAGTGAGAATAGAAAAAAAAATAATAAAAAAGATAATGATTTGTATTATTGAATTGTACAAATAATAATATATACTATGACTATTTATATATAATCATAAATGGGTTTGGGCTAACACAATTTGGATTATATTTAAATATTAAATCTAATCAAATTTAATTTAATATTTCAACACACCCTCATAATTCAAATTGTCGAACATCCTCAAAAATAGTCAATCTGAACTATTCCTAATTTCTTTCTCAAATTCAGGAATCTGTCGATTTTCAATCATTTGGTGAAGATGTCGGTCAACTGTGTTTCACTTGAGCAATGCCTAACTTCAAGTTCACCTTGATTTGCTTTTTCCCTCAAGAAGTGAAACATTGCTTCAATATGTTTACTTCTTCCATGCAGAACTGGATTCTTCGCCAGATTTATGGCTGACTTGTTATCGATTTGCAATACTAGAGGTTTCTTCACTTCGACAGTCATTTCTTCAAGTACAGATCTGATCCAAATTGCTTGCATGCAACATAGGATCCTGCTATATATTCAGCTTCACACGATGACAATGTCACCACAGGTTGCTTCTTCGAACACCATGAGATTGGGGCACCAAATACTTGAAAGAAATATCCAATTGTGCTTCTTCGGTCTTCCTTATCTCCACACCAATTAGCATTTGGAAAAAAATTAACTATTGTTTCTTTTCCTTCAGAATCTCGTCGAAATAGTATTCAACAATTTATTGAACCCTTCAAATATCTCAGGATTCTTCTTACAACCTTCATATGTGACACTCTTGGTTCACCCATATATCTGCTTACTAATCCGACTGTGAAACCTATATCAGGTCGAGTGTTGCACACATACCTCAGAGATCCCACAATTTGCTTGAACAAAGTTGCATCGACTTTGTCTTCCTCTCCATTCTTCTCCAACTTCACATTTGGTTTGACAGGTAAGGGTGCAGGATTCGAATCATCCATTCTGAATCTCTTGAGTATCTCTTTGACATACTTTCTTTGATGTAGCACCATACCTTGCTTCGAAATTTGAAATTCTATGCCTAGAAAATAAGACAATTTTCCTAGATCTGACATTTCAAATTCTTTCGTCATCAGCTCTTTGAACTTCAACAAGTTCTCTAAACTATTTCCATTTACTAGCAAGTCATCAAAATACAAGCAGATGATTGTTATATCTTGTGCTACAACCTGAACATAGACACCATACTCTGATTTACATTTGACAAATCCCAATTTGACTACGTATGAGTCGATCTTCTTGTTCCATGCCCTAGGTGCCTGCTTGAGGCCATATAGCGCTTTGTGCAATCTATATACTTTACTCGTTTCCTTCTGAATCACAAACCCAAGAGGTTGTGTGACATAAACTTCCTCGTTTCCTGCTGATTTCACATCTAGATGGAATGTTAACCAGCCTTAGTTTCATGCCAATGCTACCACTAGTCGAACAGTCTCTAATCTTGCTACTGAAGTAAATACTTCAGAGTAGTCGAGTCCTGATCTTTGAGGAAAAACTCGAGCTACTAATTTTTCTTTATGTCTTGCTATTGACCCGTCTGGATTGTGTTTTAACTTGAACACCCACTTTACTTTGATAGCTTTTGTATGTACTGACAATTCGACTAACTCCCATGTGTTGTTTCTTTTGATTTCATGTAACTCTTCGACCATAGCTAACTTCCACTTGTTAATCTTCAAAGCTTTGTTATAGTTCATTGGTTCAGCACATGCAAGTAAGGCAAAATGAATTGATTCTCCATCTGGTGTGATTTCATCATCACTCGTCACTTCATAATCATGAAGTCTTGTTGGAAGAACTCTATTTATTTGAGGTCTTTGGCTTGTTTCAGCCACAACCTCTTCGACTTCGACTGTGTCAGGAGTGTCAGCAACTGCTTCTTCTTCGACTTCAACTAGATTCTCAACAATTCCTTCGACCCCTACTTCATAAGTTTCTTCGTCGAAATCAAAGTTCATTAATGGCTTGTTAATTCAATTGCTAGAATTCCAATCTCAGGCAGAATTTTCATTAATCACAATATCTCGACTCAACACAGTCTTCTCATTAACTGGATTAAATAGTCTGTATGCACCAGTTTTATGATATCCTATCAGAATCATAGGTTCACTCTTGTCATCAAGCTTCTTTCTTCTTGCATCAGGAACATGCTTGTAACACATAGAGTCGAACACCTTCAAATGACTTACTGATGATCGTTTTCCACTCCACACTTCTTCAGAAACCTTGTACTTCAATATCTTAGTAGGACACTGTTCACTATGTTTTTTGGTAAACAACCGCTGATCTTCCAAAAAGGGTAAATTTTTGGTTACTCGCAGGATCGATCAGTTTGATCCTAGGACATATGCTAATTTTTGGTGTTGTTTGGACATAAATGCTAATGTAAGTGAAGAACGCACGTTCGACTGGGAAAGGGATGAGTTTGAGTACATAAAGTAAATAGAAAAGGGGTTGAGAAGAGTTTAAGTGCAGGAATTTGGGTAAAAGTGCAGGTAAAGTGCAAACAAGATAAAGAGGTAAGAAATGTAAAGAGATAAAATAAAAGACTTTGATTATAAAATGTGGTGTTTCAAACGTACATTTTCAGTATTCTTTCTCACGCAGCGGGTACTTGAATAGTATTGAATAATTTGTGCGATCAGTTGAACACACGGAAATCTACATAAACTTCCTATATTTATACTAAAACTAGGTAACCGTCGAGGAGCTGCCTTGCTCTAGGATGATGACAAGTTTCTTCTACATGCGCTTCGACCCCTCCCGTCACGCCACGTTGCTTTCTTCAACTGCCAAGCAAACTGCTTTTCCCTCCTTTCTTCAGATTCAAAATCTTCTGTTGAAGATACGAAGTTTCCTTCTATTCGAAGACCCTAGAACCCTTTCAGTCGAAGGATGTGAGAACCTTCTGGTCAAAGATTCATTTTAACTTAGAAATTTCTCTAAGTATTTTTCCACTCTGTCGAAGTCTTTCCCACTTAGACTTGTTCAATCTATTTTTGTCCCATAAGACCAACTTGTTGTAGGTGTCGAATTTAAGAGCTAACAAATTTCCCCCCAAGAATATCAGTTTCGATGCAAGGAGAAATGATCATTATTTGAGATTCCCATTCGACACTTGTCTTCTCTTTAACCATAGAAATCACGTGTGCGCTTTTTGCCTTCTACTAACCACTGTTGGTATTCAAATTCATCATTACCTTTTTTCCTAACACATCACTGTCAATTAGTTGTTACCACGCTGCCATGATGGACATTATCCCTACAACCTAGGAAAGTATGGCGAACATTTTCATTACTCGTACGATAACTTCTTCAACGCTCGCCACGTGCCCCACTAACTCTGCTGCATTAAATGGTCTCGAGTAAAACACTCTTCCCTGAACACTATAAATAGACTAATCCTCTCTTTGGAACTCTTTTACAACTCCTAGTATTCTTCACTTCCTTGCAAAGAAAAATACTTAACAACTTCATCTTCTTCGTTCTTTCACTACTTTCAACCATGGCTTTCCTTTCCAATGCACCCAACAACCCAAAAACTAAGAATGTTTCTGATCTACAAAGACAACCAGAGGTTTTCCCCATTAGTCCTGTACTTGTTTCGACTAGGGAACGAAGGGTCGTATCTGAACCCATGGCCCAAGAATGGCGTGAGGCTTATGACTCCCAATTGCTTATCCCTGTTAGGTATTCTGGGCAGATGTATGCCATGTCTGGCCCATTATATACATGTTTCTAGAACCTAAAACAAAATACCAACTTCTTCCCAACTCACCCTAGGCTCAAGCCTATTGGTTGTGCAAAGAAACCTAGGAATGATCCTGAAGATGCAACCTCTGCCAACCAGCAACATTCTCAAATAAAGGAAGATATCAACCTTCAGTTCATGAACACGGGAAATAAGATCTTTTGATCTTGCCCTAGTCTTACTTCAGAATACTCAGAATGGCTGAGTAAGATGGAAAAAGTAAAATCCCAAATCTGGAAAGATATGGGGATCTATGACTTGATCATGCTGTCGAAGACTGGGTTAGCTTATTTCCCTCTCATATTGGTATCTTCACTGTATTTCTGGAGCAGTACACATTTTACCTTCCATTTTCCTTGTGGAATGGTAACCCCAACTCTCTTTGATATAACCGCCATTACTGGTCTTCGACCAACTGGTGACTACTTTGACCCTGAGGATCTGTCTGAAGATTCTATCGTATTTTCAGCCACGAGGCCTGCGTATACTATATTCGTCAACATTTCCACGAAAAATCGAGTACCATTTTCTCTGAAGTGGAACACATAGCTTTTCTGGCTTTGTGGTTATCTCGTTTCGTTTTTTTCACTAAGTCACTTCAAGTGACTAAGAAAATGCTTACTCTTGCAACACAGCTTTACCATGGCTATCCTCTTTGTATGGCTGAGTTGATTCTAGCCAACCTGTATGAGTCCATCAGCAATGGTGTGAATCAGCTTAAGGTTATTGGAGACAAGGCGAGTTTACTCCTTTCCGGCCCCTTCTGGCTTCTGTAACTTTGGCTCAATGCCACTTTTGAATCTTTTCTTCCGCAGAAGAATAAGATTAATGAGAGGGCCCCACAGGTCCTGAACAGAAGGGTCTAAAGGACTAGATTAGTCTTGTTGACTCCAACTGACAAAGGTCAACAATTCCAAAAAGCGTTTACCAGCTTTGTAATGATGTTTGCAAAGTGGAAGGAATTTGTTTCGACCATGGCTCCCTTTGCTAGTAGAAAGGTTGGCCCAGAATGGTTCATTCGACCATATCCTTCGTCTGACAAAGATGGCCATGTGGATGAATATGTAGCCATCTGGGAGTCGTTTCTTCGACCAATAATCATGCCTCTAAGATTCAAGAGTTCGAAGAATCTACTTAGCTTAATTTCTTATCAACCAAATCTTGTCTCTCGATAATTTGGTATTATCCAGACGCTCCCTTCACCAATCTACTCCCGATAAAAGCTTTTGTTGTTTTACAATGCAGACTATTCAGAGGGTACTGCTACCAAGCATATTGGTAGGTACGTTGTTCGAACCGTACTAACTCTCTTCGACTTTAATCTCAATTTCATGTGTTCGCCTCTTTTTGAAGACTGGTGAAAGCAGTATTATAACGAAGAATTCTTCGACGAAAAAGAGTTCGCTACTCACCTTCAAGAGGCATTTACGCTGGTCTTTGACAAGATAAAAAAGGGTAATCTTTCTTCTCAAATAAAATGTCTTTGTCGTCTTTGATTTAATCATTCAATATCTAACTTATACTTGTTCATTTTCTAGCGGTCAAGAGGACCGTCACCAAGAAAGTCGTTGAAAGCGCAAAGGAAGGAGACCCTTATGTGAAACCTTTACCAAAGGTAAACATTTTCTGCTATATATTTCTTCTCGACATATTACTTTTGACGCTAATGTCTCTGACTCCTTTCTTTCTGGGTATTTTAAATCAATCCACAGAAAAGGAAAGTTCAAGAAATTGAAATTTCCAGTGATGAAGAAGAAGAATCTCCTCATGTCCCCCTAAAGAGGCACAAGTTAAAGAAACCAACCCCTATTCCTGAGCCTCATCCAAAAACCAAGGTCAAGGTTAAAGTTATTAGGTCGAGACCTCCTCCTGTCATCATCAGAGAGCCAACGGAGCAAGATATGACTGATATGCTAAATAATCCTAGTGAGAGCGATAACTCAAGTCCTAGCGTTGAAGTTCCGCCTAAGGTAATCACTTTGACCCTTCAAGATTGTTTACTGAATTCGACTTCTTTTCTTTTTTCAATGGTTCTGATAACCATCTTATAATCTTCAAGACACTGTTGGCACTTTAAAACAGGTCCTTGTATAAGAATCTGTCACCTTAATAAACAGTGAGGGTGATCCTACTTATAGGCCTTCTTCAACAAAAGGATCTTTTATGAGCTCTGCTAGCAAAGTTAATCAAACTTCTGGGCATGAAGTCGTTAGGAAGCCTAATGAAGAAGTTCCTAGTGAGGAACATGCGAATCTTGGGAGTCCGCAAGCTAACGATGATGGACAGAAGGATGGAAAAGAGGAGGTTGCTGATGATGTAATTGAAACGAAGAAGGAAAACATACCAGCAGGAGGGAATCAGACTGAGGATATTCCGGCGACTGATGAATGAGAAAACCTCACAAGGGGAGCAGAAAACTCTACGCGTGTTAAAGGTGTCCCTGTGCGGACTCCTGTCGAAGCCAATGTGGCTCGTGTTGCAAACGAGAGGGTTACTTCGACTGGGTCTCGCACTAAGGAAGATTTTGCATTGCTGAAACAGAAAAATCCTCTTGGCTACTTGACTGCCATTCTTGAGGGTAGAGAAATTTCTTCTGATCAGAGTGCTTCGATTGCGTCTGTAAAATCCACTTCAATACCTCCTCTTGAAGAAGCACTTCAAAAGGTTAAGGCGTAACTTTTCAAAAGATATTTAATGTTGACCTTAGAGGGAGAACCTACAGCTCCTTCCTTTTTGAAGACTACTTTAAGAGTTGTCGACCTTCTTGCTGCTCCGCTTAACATTGCTAGCGTTATTTTGGATTTGATTTCCATCATCGATCAGGTTTCAGCGGACTACAATCGTCGAAGGACTCTCACTCGCGAAATTGAGGAGGCCAATGGCCATGTAGCTTCTTCCTGGGGTGTTGCTGCTGAATCAGCTTCAAAGCTGAAGGAGCTGTCGAGGGCGCAAGAAGCTAGGCAGAAAGAAGTAGAAGAACTCGACCAAAATACAACCAGTATGAAGGCTCAGATCAGAGAGTTAGAGGCCAAGATTGCTGCCAACGATAAATGAAAGGAGGAACTTCTAGTTGCCAGCACTGATTCAAAGAGTCAAGAGGAAATCAATGAGGGGTTAGCATATGTTGAACGAGCCCAAGCATTGGATGCCAAAATCGAGACTCTTCATCAGTCGAAAGCTCTATGCGAAAGACGCCTGGAGCTACAGAAGATAAAATACCTCCAAATCAAGGCCAACCTCCCGTTTTAATTTCGACTTTATTTTTTAGTTGTATAATTATATTATTTTTTTGTAATGACTTTCAGCCATTTTGGCTTTGTAATACATTTTCCATCTTGGCTTTTTTTACTTGATTAGGATCAAGCATCGGTTATTCTAACCTATTGAAGTGTAGGTTTATACTTTTTCAAGTATTTACCATTTACTCTAAAGAGCCTTTGGTCTTCATTTAACTCTTCGACCTCATATGCGCCACCAAATAACGCTTGGATGATCTTAAAAGGTCCTTCCCATTTAGGAGACCATTTTCCCATATTTCTATCCTTTCAATCCATTGGGAGGATTACTTTCCATACCAGGTCCTCAGGCAAGAATGTCTTAGGTTTTACTCTTTTATTGTAAGATCTTTCCACTCTCCTCTTTTGTGACCTTAAGAGATCTAAAGCTTCCAGTCTTTCTTCGTCCAGATCAACCAATTCGTCTAACATCATATTCTAATAAACTTCATAAGGGATATCTTGATGTTTCTGAATTCTTGTTGACTGTAGACAAATTTCTACTGGAAATACTACGTCATGGCTGTAAGTTAGTCGAAAAGGTGTCGTTCCAGTAGCTTCCTTAGGAGAAGTTCGACAAGCCCATAAAATTTGATCTAAAGTTTTGTGCCAATTTTTTGGCTTCTTTCCTACATGCTTCTTTATTAAGCTGATTATTACCTTGTTTTCCGCTTCGACTTGACTATTTGCTTGTGCATAGTAAGGCGTAGATGTTAATAGTTTGAACCCCATTTCTGTAGCGAACTCTTACATCTTTCGACCAATAAAGACTGGCCCTTGATCAGTTGTTATTGTCTCAGGGATTCCAAACATGTATATAATGTGCTTTTGAATGAGTTCAATGACATTTTCCTGGTCTACATTGACTAAAGGAATTTCTTCAATCCATTTAGTAAAATAATCAATGCCCACCAATATGTATTTCTGGCTTTTAGATAATGTTGGTCGAATCTCTCCAGTAAGATCCAAAGCCCATCCCCTAAAAGGCCAAGGTTTCACAATTGAGTGAAGTTCGCTTGCAGGTACATGCTGGATACTTGTATGTACTTGACGTTCCTGACATCCCTTTGCAAATTCAACATAATCTTTCAACATAGTGGGCCAATATAGTCCTTGTCAAAATAATAACCATTTCATTGTATGTCCTACTTGATGTGCTCCACATGCCTCAGCATGTATAGTTGAAAGGGCTATGTATGCCTCTGTTTCATTTAGGCATTTTAATAGCACCCCTTCAGGCGTCTTTTTAAATAACTCGTTTCCCATTTGGGTATAACTCAGTGCCCTATACTTTATCTTCCGTTCTTTCGAAGCTACTGGATTTTGCAAATAATCCACAAAGGCTTTCTCCAATCTTGTTCTGTTAGATTATTTATGAACAAAATTTCGAAGTTTTCGTGATCAGCGTACCCCAACTTTGTTGTTTTCAAATCTGTTGGAGACAACTTAGTTAATGTCACTCTTCCTCTAACTTCGATTACTTGTTGCAATTTCTCTTTCGAAATTTTATACCCGTATGCAATTTGTGCTAAGTCATTAGCCACTTGATTTTCCAGCCTTGGTATATGTCGAATGTTGATCTTTTCAAAGTTTTTCAACAAATGATTGACTATTACAAAATACATGATAAGATTTTCTCTTATGCATTTATATTCTTTTGTAACTTGTTTTATAACTAACTCTGAGTCTCCCATTATTTTGACTCGAGTTTCCCCTAATTCCAACAATATTTCAAGGCCTACGATTAGAGCTTCGTATTCAGCCTCATTGTTCGAACAAGAACCTTCGATCTTGTACTTGAATGTTGTTGGAATTTTATTTGGAGAAATAATTAAAACTCCTACCCCAGATCCATCTTTATGACTAGAACCGTCGAAGTATAACTTCCAGGGTTCAATCTCCAGGTGGTTGATTGATTCCTCATTTATTGAGTGGTCAACTATAAAATCTGCTACCACTTGA
Source organism: Vicia faba (assembly GCA_948472305.1). NCBI lineage: Eukaryota > Viridiplantae > Streptophyta > Magnoliopsida > Fabales > Fabaceae > Vicia > Vicia faba. Next base: position 1,006,232,179 of record OX451740.1, on the reverse strand, counting down.
CCTTTTACAGCCTTAAGAGAAGGTTAATGAAGACTCAGTTAATGCAAGTGCCCATTTGCCAATTCGACTATGCAAGATGGATTTCGATAACATATATTTGAAAACATCAAAATAAGACGAAACATAAACATCATCTGGTTTAATATATTGCTTGAGCTTTGTACACGAGAAGTAAAGACATAAACATAGTTTTTCAACTTCGCTATATCTATTTTCTGCATCATTTAAAACTCTACTAAGGTAATAAATGGGTATTTCGACACCATTCTCATCCTCCTGAGCTAACATGCTTCCTAAAGTTTTATCAGATGCAACTATGTACAATCTCATACTTATATTTCTATAAGGAGGTACCATAATAGGTGGCTTGGAGAGGTATTCTTTGATCTTGTCGAAAGCCTCTTGTTGTTCTTGCCCCCACTCGAAGCCTCCTTTGTTGAGTCGAAGTAGGGATGAGAAGGCTTGCGTTTTTCCACTTAAGTTGGAAATAAATCTCCTTAGGAAATGTATCTAACCAAGTAGAGATTGCAACTCCTTCTTATTAGTTGGCGCTTTCGCTTCCAAAATGGCTTTGGTTTTGTTCTGGTTTACTTCAGTTCCCTTCTCGTGGACCACAAAGCCTAATAAGTCCCCTGCTCTTACACTGAAAGTGCATTTTAGAGGATTCATTTTCATACCATAGCGTCTCATCCTTTCGAAGGATTGTCGAAGATGGTCTATATGATTCTTCCCTGAAACATATTTAACAACAATATCATCAATATAAATCTACATAAAAGTTTCAATAAAATCATGGAAGATAGAATTCATCGCTCTTTGATATGTTTCCCCTGCGCTTTTTAGGCCAAAAGTCATCACTACCCATTCGTAAGTGCCTAAAGCCCCAGGGCATCGAAAGGCTGTTTTCGACACATCCTCTTCAGCAATGAAAATTTGATTATACCTTGAGTATCCATCAAGCATACTCATGTATTCGAAGCCAGCGGCAGAATCGACAAGCATTTCCGCCACAGGCATTGGATATTCATATTTGGGTGTTGCAACATTTAAATCTCTAAAGTCGATGCACACCCTTAAGGTACCATTTTTTCTTTATAACAGGTACTATATTTGCAATCCATTCAACATACCTGGTTGTTCGGATGAACTTGCATCTCAACAGTCTTTCGACTTTCGTCTTGATCTTTAACAAGACCTCTGGTGCAAAATGCCTTGGAGTTTGCTTGACAGGCTTTTTTCCAGGCTTTATTGGTAGTTGAAGCTCTACCACTTCCCTGTTGAGACCAGGCATTTCATCATAATCCCATGCAAAGCAGTCTTTGAACTCCTTCAATAATTGGATTATTTCGATCCTGAGCTCTGGATCTATCTTCGTGCTAATATATGTTGTTCTTTTAACTAAACCTTTGCCCAGGTCTATTTCTTCCAAAGGATCTTGCACTAGCATTTTAACACTGTTCGCCAATGGATCCTTTTCAAAACCTAAAGGTTCATCATCATAGATGGCATCTAGCCTATGGTTTTTCATTTATTCCTCTTTCGCGTCAGGTGGTTCTGGTTCGAAGTCTTTCCCAGGACCTTCTGGAAGAAATACTTGTTCATTGGCTTCAAGAGTCATGTACTTGACTTCAGCCTCTAAGGCCGCTATCATTCTACTTTCGGCTACATATGCCGAAATCTTTTGTAAAGCTTGTGATTCAGTCATCATCACTAAATTCACTTACTCAGCCCATTGGCCATATGTCATCAACTCCTTCATAGTCAATGTTTGATAAATATTCTCTATCCCACTGGAAACTATGGTCGGAATGCAGGTAGAGGGAGCAAAAGGCATTTGGCGTTGGTGCCAAATCGAACTCAGGAGGATTGCATGGACCTATGTGAGCCAAGTTTTTGTTGAAGCTATTTTTTCCAACGTTATTAACTTCACCCAAGTAATAACTTTGGTCGGCTTCAATATTCTCTACGATGCCATCAGGGAGCCAAATCGTAACCCGTTAATTCATCGAAGATGGCACTACACATATGCCATGTATCCACTCTCTACCTAAAAGTAGATTATAGTTGGGCTTCACTGAAATGACCATGAACATAGTTGGTCAAAGTATTGTTCCCACCTTGAGGTCTAATTATATCACCCCCATAGTAGTTCCAATACCTCCCTCATAGTTCGACAGAACCATGTTGTGGGGTTTGATATCTCCATCTCATTTGCCCATTTTCCTCAGTATAGACTGGGGAATTATATTTATTATAGCCCCGCAATCAACCAGAATTTTGTTGATTGTTATTTCCCCTATTAGAGCCAAGCAGGGGTTGTAGGTGATGCCTCCCCTAATGCCAAGTAGATGGACATTAGGGAATTCCCCACAATGGTCGACGATGATAACATTCTCTCTGGTTCGAGAACACCAATGAACATCTGAATGTGTAAGAGACATCAATCATTGTGACCACGTCAAACCTTTCTCATTCTTCAAGACTGATTGGGGAAGATGAGAAATAAACCATCTTGCCAGAAGAGGAGTGCAACACATGAGAACACCTCTTTTCCTCATTGTTCGAGTGTGAAAAGAGTGTAAGGTATCCCCAAGTAATGTAGGCACTGGGTTTCGAGACATGAAAATCTTGACAGCATTCACATATATAAGCTGGTCAGAGTTTGGGAACAAGACCAACCCATAGATGAGAAGAGCTACAATCTCCTCAAAAGCTTGCAGGTCTAGAGAATTCCAACAGTCTTGGGCCTTCTCAAACAGAAACTTTGTCAAGAAACCTTTGACACCACTTCTAGTTTCCCAATGACCTGTGACATCTGATGGTTGCAAGTATAGGGCTTGAGCAATATCTTCAGGTTTTGGATCTCTTTCCGTACCGTTGAAGGGTAGTTGATTGAGAATAGGAATCCTCAAGAGTTGAGAAAATTCCTCCAAAGTAGGCACCAGCTGGTAGTCAGGAAATGTGAAGCAGTGATGCAGGGGGTCAAAGAACTGGAAGAGAACTTTCATCATGTCTTCCTCTATGTTGGAAGTGACTAAGTTGAGAAGACGACCATGCCTCTCGGTGAAGGGAGAGTTCTCAGGAATCCTTGAAGCTAGCTCCTTGAGTTGTGGAGGAATTCTTACAAGGTTGACTTGGATAGTTTTCCTGCGAAGTGAATCCATAGCCTACAAAACAGGAACAAAGATGAACTTCCAAAAATCCTTGAAATGGTTAGTGGATGCATATGACGCTTCATGATGTTCATGATTTTATGAACAAGTATGTATATACAAGAAAATCACACAAGTTCTTAGTTTAGACTTGCACTGGGTTTCATAGGTAAGTACCCTCTTAAAGTTTAGTTGGCTCAACCTGTCCTAGAAATAGTAATCGGGTTCTAAGGAGCTCAATATCACTGGATTGTTTCCTTGTTCATTGTTTCAATTCAGCCTCTTACCAGCGACCTAAATATTCCAAGGAACCAACCCTCAATGAGTGTAGTATCGAGTATCTCGTAACCTTGTGCCTACTCTACTCAGAGACATCTTATATACCCTTCACACTCCCACCGTGAAGAGAAAAGGGATTCTTATGTGTTGTGTGTCATTGTTGTCAAGGTGGTTTATTTCACACCTCCCTAAATCAGTATTGAAGAATGAAGAAGGTTTTGGTTGGTCGCGAAGGATGTCGCTTTCTCACTCGGATATTTTCAGGTATTCCCGATCTATGGGAGATATTTTTATCATTGACCGCTGCAGGGAATTCCCTAATGTCCCATTACTTGGTATTAGGGGAGGCATAACTTATAATCCTTCTTTGGCTTTGCAACAATTTGGTTATGCTCGAAGGGATGGTCCCCACGATATGCCTATCTAGGGCATTATGTTTAACTACGAGGATGATGTTCAAGGGTATCGTCAGAGGTTTATACAAGCTTGGGGCATGGTAAACAGATTTGATACCAAGACCTTGGGGCCTAAGACTTCCATCCCTATGGAACCTTATCTCAAATGGGTACGAGCTCGCGCTCAGAACCTCATAATTCCGTATATAGCCATCTTACCAGTGGTTGTGGAGCCCATCACTGAAGGAGATGTTTCTTATACAGTTCTCCATCCTGACATGCCCACTGATCTTAAAGAGCTGCAGAGATCCTGGATTCAGTTGAAGAAAGAACGAGATACCTTTAGAGATCATTTATATGTCAATGAGAAGAAAGTGTTGGAGCTTACGAAGCAACTTCACGAAGAAAATAGTCTTAATGTCTATCTCAGCATGAAGAGGAAGCGCCCATGGAAAACCTGATTTCTTGGATTTTAGAATTTTTCAATTGCAAGCCTAAAAGGCAATTGTATTTTGAATTCTACTAATAAAATCTTTGTTTCATTTTGGTTCACAAACTTAAGTTTCCCGAAGTCCTTGAAAACATTGCATACATATATCATACATATCATTACATAAACAGGTTTCGGGACAAGCTTCTTATCTTCTTCGCTGTTTATTTCAGCAATGGCTCTTGAACAAACAGTTAGGGAGCTTCAGGCATAGAATGCCTAATTCCAAGAAATGTTCCTGAATCTGGATAAAGGGCAAGAAGATTTGAAAGTTGTGATTCTCAAGGACAAGAAGGAGAAAAAGAGGCCAGTGGGTGTTATGAATATGAGAAGAAGGTTCAAAGGACCAGTGAGGAAAGTGTCAGAGCTTGCAACTACTTCAAGAGAGAGAGACAAATAGGAAGGAGAGCCAATAGAAGAATACCACAGTCCAAGGGAGTCTGAAGAGGATGAAGCTGATTACACCGAGGAACAATACCCTCCGGTTGATGATAAGTACAAACAGTTGGAGGTTCGTCTTAATGCTATGGAAGTTCAGAGGGTACCTGGCCTGGATTTCGAAGAGCTAGGGTTGGTTTATGGAGTGGTTATCCCGCAAAAGTTCAAAGTTCCCGCATTTGCTAAATATGATGGGGTCTCATGTCCTAAGCTGCATCTCAGATCTTATGTCAGGAAGATCCAGCCGCACACTGCTAACAGGAACTTGTGGGTGCATTTCTTTCAAGACAGTCTATCAGGGACTCAATTAGAGTGGTTCTATCAGCTGGAGGGGACCAACATCCGTAACTGGGAAGACCTGGTTGCTGCTTTCTACAAGCAGTACCAATATAATGCTGACCTTGCTCCAACCCGTACACAACTTCAGAACATGTATATGGGTTCCAGTGAGGGCTTTAAAGATTATTCCCAGAAATGGAGAGACCTTGTAGGAAGAGTCCAGCCTCATGTCTGATAGGGAGCTGGTAGACATGTTTTTGGGTACTTTATTTAGTCCGTTTTTCAACCATCTGATTGGCAGCTCTTCAGCTGGGTTTATTGAGCTGATCTTGACAGGAGAAAGAGTGGAAGCTGGTATTAAAAGTGGTAAGATACATAGAGATTCATCCTCCTGTACTGTAAAGAAACCATTCACAGGGAAGAAGGAGGTCAGTGCTGCTTATGGCCAAAGAAATATTAACAAAACTGAGTGTCGTCCGACGGTAGGGGCTGTTATGATTTCCAATCCTGCATCAAACCAGCAACAGAATAATCAGTCCAGAACAGATAAGCCTAAAAGACAGTTTACTCGGATTAATATGACTTTGTCTCAAGTTTTTCCATATTTGCTGAAATCCAATCTGGTTACCCTGAGAGAGGCTCCCAAAAATCCAAACACTGCATCTCCTCGCTACAATTCAAATGCTCAGTGTGCCTACCACTCTGAAAGTCCAGGCCACGATACAAACGACTGTTAGGCTTTGAAGAACAAGGTGCAAGATTTGATTGAGGCAAAGGAGATTGAATTTGACGCTCCTGAGACTCCTAATGTTATAACTGCCCCTATGCCCAAGCACGATCGTGGTGTTAACGCTATTGATGATGACATGTTTGTTGCTTCTATTGATGAAATAACTACTCTAGTCTTGACTGTTAAAAGAAATCTCTTGCAAGCCGGTTTATTTCCGGGTTGTAGTGAAGGTTGCCACGTATGATTGTCTCTATCTAATGGTTTCCATTTATTGAAGGAAGGTGTCCAACGCCTGATGGATGATAAATAAATTTTGTTTGAGAAAAATCCAGTTACAAGTGCTCCGTGTGAAGATGTTTCTATCATTACCATTTCTGCCAATCCTCCCAAGGTCTCCTCCAAAAGACGTGTCAGGATTACATCTGTTCCAAAAGTTGCTTCGTTGATAATTACTTTTCTTGGACCTATACCATATTCCTCGGACAGGGCTGTTCCTTGGAATTATGGAGCTGGCGTCTATTAACATGGCGTCAAGCAAGACCTTTTAGTTGTTAAAGACAAAGATGCTGAAGACTCTGATCCTGACATTAGTAACATTGTCGGGACCAGCAAGATTACCAGAAGCAGAAGAGTTTTCTCTCCCGATATCTCTCTGAAAACTGTTGATACTCTTGTGATCATTCTTGTCGCTGCTCCTGCTAGTACTCCTATTACTACTCTGTTGGTTATTCCTGTTGCTGCTCCTGCTAGTACTCCTATTACTACTCTGGTGGTTATTCTTGCTACTGCTCCTGTCAGTATTCCCATGGCTACTCTTACTGTTAGTCCTACTATTATCCCTACTACCGAGTCGGCCAAGACTTGGGGCAAAGAGGTATTGGTTAAGAATGTTCAGGCGAAGGCACATCCAGAAGCCATTCCCGAGGCTTCTAAAAAGGAGATGGAAGAGATATTGAAAATAATCAAGAAAAGTGATTACAATGTCGTAGAGCAATTGGGGAAGACCCCTTCAAAAATCTCAATGTTGGCCCTACTGCTGTGCTTTGAAGCCCATGACAAGGCTTTAGTAAAATTCCTAAAGTCTTCCCACGTGCCTCAAGAGACCTCCGCTGATCAATTCGAGAATTGTGTGGCTAGTTTGACAACTGACAATAGACTGAGATTCTCTGATGCAGACCTAACTCCCAAGGGAAGGAAAAACAATGATGCCCTACATGTCTCCATTGAGTGCAGGGGCACTACATTATCCCATGTTCTGGTGGATACAGGTTCATCACTGAATGTCTTACCCAAGAACGCTCTAGACACATTAGACTGCGAAAGGCTCACACTAAATCTCGGTAACATTGTGGTGAGGGCCTTCAATAGTTCTAAAAGAATGGTGCATGGGGAAGTGGACATCCCTATCAAAGTGGATACTCAAACTTTTCATTCCACTTTCTATGTGATGGACATCCGCCCATCTTACTCCTGTTTATTGGGTCGACCCTGGATCTACGGGGCTGGTGCTGTAACTTCCACCCTACATCAGATGCTGAAGTACCCAGTCAATGGGAAAATTATCACAGTCCATGGGGAGGAGGAGTACATGGTGAGCCACCTGAACTCTTTCAGGTATGTTGAAATGGACGGCGAGTTCATTGAGACCCCCTGTCAGAACTTTGAGGAGGTTCCACAGATCATTGCTGCAAACAAGACCACTGCCAGTGTTCCAAAAACTACTAGGCCCCTGCTGAAAATGGCTTCTCTCAAGGATGCCAAAGTAGTAGTTGAAGAAGGTGGGTGTGCCATTTGGGGCCAATTTCTGGATATTCCCTATAAATCTGACAAATTTGGTTTGGTTTTACTTCAGGAGCCCAGAGAGTTGTTCGTTGTGCTCGCGTCAGGGGACCGCCTTTATAGATCAACAACCATGGAGTCAATGCCCTGGAAGACAACGATAATGATTATGACCTGGACAAGTGGACCTTCCCAACCATCAACGGTGGACTCAACAATTGGGAGGCTAAAGACTTTGTGCCCATTACTTTTATTCGAGAGTAATTTGTCTTTTTGTTTTAAGGAAATGTAATACTTGAACAATTGAAACATTACAACCTTGTGTCTTACCCGAGGCACAATGGTCTATTTGTGAGGGTCATTACTTAACTTTCACATGTTGTGATACGGTGGGAGAACTGACTAGAAGTTTTGTGTTTCGTTCGCACTTGTGCGGTTAGCAAGAGTCGCCATCGACTTTTCTTTTATCCAAAAGGAAAGGTAAAAAGCACAGGAAAGACCTTTCGAGAATTTTCTCGAGTTCGGGGGGTAGATTATGAAAAGGGAAGGTATTAGCACCCTTTTCATCCATGGTTTTCCATGGGCTCTTAGTTACTCGTTTAGATCACTTGCTTTTATTTGATTGTATGCTTGTGGTGTGGGTTTTGAAAGTATTTTGGACATTTTCTTTGTAATGGTTCTCGTCTCTATAAGAACGTATACAAAGTTTTGTTTCGAAAAATGGTTCAAAGATGTGTTTGTGAATCGTGTTTTGAAAAGTATTTTGAAAAGAGGTTTTGCAATGGTTCTCTCTCTATAAGAACGTGTACAAAACGTTTTGTCTTTTGAAAATGTTTTGAAATGGAGGTGTAGGTGTAAGAGTTTTTGTCGTGAGCAAGCCAGTAACTAAGAGCGAATCTATCTACTCGAAAGGTCTTAAATTGTTCTTTTCTCCTTCCTTTTAATGGTGCTATCTTACCATTGATTTGGTAAGAAGCCCCACCATTGGATGTAAAGGGACAGGCGCGGGTCAATTTTACAATCATTGAAGGCAACTTGTGAGACGCTTTAGCAATTTTTGTAAGAGACGAGATCGTTTTAATCGAAGGCAACATCGTGGGTCATCGAGGGACTACGATCTTTGTTTATCGAAGGGTCATTGCTAGAGTGTCTCATATTCGAGGGACATGATTGTATTTCCGAGGCAACGAGCAGGGTTACCCTAGAGGTGTGCGTGTGAGAAAGTGTGTTGGTTTCAAGTTATTTATTCTTTGATTAGGTCATCTAGCGATTGATTTTTGAGTCTTGTCATACATGCCTAATTACTATACAGTATATGAAAAGCAGTAAATTGCAGGAATTGAAATTCTACGCTATTACAGAATGTTCGAGAATGGGGGTACAATTATTACAAATGGGGATGAATCAAGTGAAATAGCAATGTCTAAATATCAAACAATACAACCAAATCGAATTGTTGTGCGATTTAATATAAAGCTATGACAATTTATGAAATTAGGTCAACAAAATATGAAATGAAATGTATTTACTTGAAAAGAGAAAAACAAAACCTATTCTAAAAAGAAATTGATTTAAATAAAAATCTTTATTTTTTTTTTTTGTATTTTTATTAATTATGTAAACTTAAGGAAAGAAAACTAACTAAATTAATGTTTTTGGTGTTTTTATTAAATGTAAAAAAATAATAAAAATAAGTTATATAAAAAAGAGAAAATGATAAAAAATTAAACACTAAAATCTAAATTAATTTAATAAAAAAAGGTTTTAGGTTTTATTAGCAATTTTCAAAACAAATAAAAACAAATTAAAAAGAAGAAATGGGCTTAGGAGATTTGGGGATATTAGGCCCAAAGAAACATGGTTTTTTTTGCTGTTAACTAAAACAGGCATAAGGGGGGTGGGTTAGCAAAAACGCTTGGGCTTTAGGGTTATTTGAACAAAAGGCCCAAAGTTCTTAAACAGTTTAACGTGTTTGATTAGGGATGCAAAAACGAAATTAGGGTTTGACCCCTTTTGCTCACAGCGGCGCCATTTCGCCTCTTTCGTTCTCCTTGTTCAAATCGTTCATCTTTTGTTCATCCTAACTCATCCCTAAACTTCTCATTAAACGTCCCTATCCCTCTTTGCAAATGAAATCATTCTTGGCCTCTCTAACTCATTCTGATTTGCGTTCTTCTGGAAACCCTAGGTTCTGATTTATGCCTAAGATGCTTGATTACAGCTTATTCTGATCTTCCCCTACAAGTTTCCGTTGCCGGAGCGCCTCTCAACTTCACCTCCTTAAATGATTTTCAGTGGTTTTCTTGGAAACAGTACGGTTCTGTTGTTATTAAAGCTTGAACGATTTTGTTGTTTTTTTTGTCTTGTTCATGTGTTTTCTGTTAATCCAATTTATTGTCTATTGAGATGTAGGAAATGATTTATGAGGAATGTGAAGAATCCATACCTTTGGAACTTTTCTGTGAAATGAAAAGGGGGTAGTGAGACTGAAGGAGGCGCTCCCTGGTGGTGGAATTTGCGAGGAGGAATAGATGATGACGAAAGCCTTGGTATTTCTGGTAAGATTTTTCTGTCCTCTGTGCTTTGAATGATGATGATGTTGTTCGATGGATTTTAGGATTTTTTGTGATTGTTGGATGTTGTTTTATCAGCTTTTACTGGTTCTGGAACTTAGTTTTGTGATGATGGTTTTAGTTTGATGATGTTTTGGATATGTTTTGAGTTGGTTGCTTTACAGATTTGATGGTGGTTGTTGGTTTGGATGCTGTTACTGTTTTATCAATTTCAGACTTTGAGGTTTTTCTAAGTTTGTTGTTTTTGGATTGATGCTTTGGAAGTCTTGACAGTTTTTTTTTGCCTTTGGTTTTGGAGGTTTTTGGTTATGCAGGTTTGGTGTTGTTGGAATTTTGTTGACAGTTTGGACTGTTTTACAAGTTTGAGATTTGAGGATGGTGTTTCTATAAGCTTGAAGCTTGAGACTTTTTTTTGTTTTGTTTTGAATATGTTTCTTCTGGTTTGAACTGTTTGACAGTTTGGGGGTTTTGGTTATGCTAGTTTGGTTTGAGGGTGTTGAAATGGTTTTACAGTTTGGGTTTTGAATGTTTGACAGTATTTTTGAAGGTTGTGTTTTGTTGGCTTGAGATTAGGCTTTTGGTTGATGGCAGTTTGAAGGTTTTCTTTGGTTTTCTGAGTTTGATAATTTTTCTCCTCTCTTTTGCTTGAGCCGTGTCTACTGTTATATTAGTTGCTTTGGTTGAACAACTTATTCAAAATGGTGGGAAACCACCAAATTTTGAATACTTTGGCATGTTGTTCTCATGCTCTTTTTCTTGCAGTTTTTGTTTTCTAGCAACCCTTATGCAATTGTGACAGCAGGGCAGCAGAGTTGTGCATCCCTAGGTGACTTCTTTCCTCTCTTCTCTCTTAATGACCCTAAGAGGCAATTGCTCTTTTACCTTTTTCTGAAAAGTTTGCAATAAATGGAAAATGATGAAAATGCTTATTGAACAAGCCTCTTGCTTGTTGACTTAGTTTATCATATTGATATATTTTCTTTTTGTTGCTGCCTACTTCCTACTGCTATGCCGCTTGTTGTTGCCTCTTTGCATTTTGTTTTTGCTGTTGTTTGGCTCGGTTTGCAATATTTGTTTGGGCAACTTTGTTTGATTTGTGTTGCCTTCTGTTTGGTGATGCGCTGCTGTTTGCAATATTTGTTTGGCTACTTGCTTGCATTTCTTGTTTGGACAGCCTTGTTGCATTTCTTGTTTGGACAACCTTGTTGCAATTGGACAGTTTGCTTGCATTTCTTATTTTTCTATTTGTGAACCAAAAAGAATAACCTTCTTGTGATTTTCAAATAGAAAAATAAAAATGTGATGAATTAAAAATAGCCTTTTGATTCCAAATTGCAAACTTTAATAATGAACACTTTTTCCTTTTGAAAATTCTTGCTCATGTCTAATTAATTTGTACTAACTTTTTCTTCTGTCTTTCATTTTCATGTGAGCACAATGGAGAGGACAAAGCAGGGGAAGCAAAAGACTTTGTGGCAAGCATGGAAGCAAAGGAACCTCAGTCAACCTTAGGCATAGATTCATTTTCTTTGTAATTTAGAGAGAAACATTCAATCAATTGTACTAATTTATTTTTTTAAAATACAATAAGTTGTAAAACCTAAAGTATTTAAATAATAAATTGTTTTGTAACAACTTTTGAAATAAATGTAGAAAGTCTTATGAGATATTCTGGTGTCCATTGAAATCTTTAATCAACAATAACTTGTAATCTTCTCTTTGCATCCTAACTAATTCTTAAAGATTCCCAATCAAGATAATTGAAACAAAATGCTCCCATCTGATAACTTAAACTCCAAGTAATCCAATAATTCTGTAATCTTGCAACTGCATTCCAATCAAAACACGCACTGTCTATTTCATTTCCTAAACAAGCAAATGTTTTAGAAGACGTAAATTATCTTATTAACATGGTTTAAACAAAACATGAACGTCCCAAATGACAGTCTTAGATTCCATCTCTTGTCCCAAACAAACATGCCTTGAGAACAAACATTAACCTTTCAGTAAACTTGAAAAAGCATGAAAACATGTGAAAGCCAATTGGATCTTTGAGAATTCATTTCTTTTGAGAATTGCAAGAAACCCTAATTGCTGGTTTACTGCCATAAGAGAAAATCTGTCTGATCGATTCCTGAGCCAACTTGAATATCTAAGAAACCCTAGGGTTGTGCTTTCTATGAAAAATGGGAGGGAAAATTTTGGGGTACAACACATGTCATCAATAAAACATTGTACGTTTCACATACAAATTTTACGCTCTTTGTTTTTTCTTTTCTGCCTCTTTACTTTATCAAAAATATACAGCTATGCTTTTACACACACTGACATATCAAACTGCAGATCCACATCCACTCTGAATCCCATTAATAATAATTCTGCTATTGCTCATTATGACTTTGAAAATACGATCAACTAAGCCGAGGACGAAGGTGAGGAAGATTGTGAGGTACCAGGAGAGCTTGCCAGCCTGTTGCAATAGGAGGAAAGGGCAATACAACCTCATGAGGAGCTAGTTGAGACAGTGAACTTGGGTACTAAAGAGGACATAAAAGAAGTCAGGGTAGGTGCTAACTTAAAGCCCAGTGTCAAACAACGGCTAATACAGATGCTACATGACTATGTTGAGGTTTTTTCCTGGTCGTATGAAGACATGCCGGGACTCGACATCGATATTGTGGTTCATCGCCTACTTACAAAAGAGGACTGCCCTCCAGTGAAACAAAAGGTTCATCGTATGCGATCGGATATGTCTGAAAAGGTCAAGGATGAAGTCATGAAATAGTTCAATGTTGGTTTATTAGTTGTCACGTCTTATCCATAATGGGTCGTTAATGTTGTTCCAGTACCTAAGAAGGACGGTAAGGTACGTATGTGTGTGGATTACAGAGACCTGAACAGGGAAAGCCCCAAGGATGATTTTCCGCTTCCCCATATTGATGTTCTAGTTGACAACACCGCACAACATAAGGTATTTTCCTTCATGGATGATTTCTTCGGATATAATCAGATTAAAATGGCACCTGAGGACATGGAGAAGACGACCATTGTCACACAGTGGGGCACTTTCTCTTAAAAGTTATGCCATTTGGGTTAAAGAACATCGGGGCAACCTATCAACGTGCCATGGTAGCTTTGTTTCATGATATGATCCATCACGAGATAGAGGTCTATGTTGATGATATGATAGCCAGGTCTCAGACTGAAGAGGAGCACCTTGATCATCTACAGAAGCTATTTGACAGGCTGAAGAAATACAAACTGAGGCTAAACCCAAATAAGTGAACTTCCGGAGTAAGATCCGGTAAGCTCTTAGGTTTCATTGTCAGCGGCAAAGGCATTGAAGTGGATCCTTCAAAGGTAAAAGCTATACAAGAAATGCCGACTCCTCGCACTGAGAATGAAGTTAGGGGATTCTTAGGACGTCTGAACTACATAGCCAGATTAATTTCACATTTGACCGCTACTTGTGAGCCAATCTTCAAATTACTGAAGAAAGATCAAACAGTGAAGTGGAATGAAGATTTCCAGTATGATTTTGACAAAATCAAGGAATATCTCCAAGAGCCTCCAATTTTGATGCCACCAGTTGAAGGAAGACCTCTGATCATGTGCTTAACAGTATTCGAGACCTCAATGGGTGTGTGTGCTGGGGCAGCATGACGAGTCTTGTCGAAAAGAGCATGCAATATACTACCTTAACAAAAAGTTTACCGACTGTGAAACAAGATACTCACTGCTTGAAAAAACTTGTTATGCTTTGGCATAGGCTGCTCGCCAACTAAGACAGTATATGTTGACTCACACTACCTTGTTGATATCTAAAATGGATCTATCAAGTACATCTTTGAGAAGCCCGCTCTCTCCGGAAGAATAGCAAGATGGAAAATGATCCTGACCGAATACGACATTCAGTATACAACCCAGAAAGCAATTAAGGGAAGTGTACTAGCTGATCATTTGGCTCATCAGGCTGTGGACGACTATCAATCCATCAATTTTGAGTTCCCGGATGATAACATCATGTTAGTAACTGATTGTGAAGAGCCTGGACCAGATGAAGGACATGAAAAAGGATCCTGATGGACTATGGTTTTTGACGGAGCTTCCAACGCTCTTGGCAATGGCATCGGCGCTGTGATCATATCTCCTGAGGGCTGTCATACTCCTTTCACTATCGGGATATATTTCAATTGTACCAACAACATGGCTGAGTATGAAGCATGTATCATGGGTCTCAAAGATGCAATCGATTTAAGGATCAAGTTCTTAAGTGTGTTTGGAGACTCAGCTTTGGTAATCATCCAAATCAAAAGAGAATGGGACACAAAGCATCCTAATCTCATCCTGTACAAAGAGCACATGTTGACATTAATCCCATACTTTGAAGAAGTAACCTTTGAGCATTTTCCACGAGAGAAAAATCAACTAGCGGACGCGCTAGCTACGATGTCATCCATGTTCAAGGTCAGGTGGGATAATGAGGCTTCTCATATCACCATTGAGGGGATGGATGAGCCAGCATACTATCACGAGATTGATACTAAAGAAGTAGTGGACAAGCCTTGGTTCCATGAAATCAAAAGATATCTCGAATTCCAAGAGTATCCTGAGGGAGCTTCATTCAGCGATAAGAAGTTCCTGAGAAGGTTCTCTGCTAAGTTCTTTCTTAGTAACAGGATACTCTACAAGCGCAACCATGATTCTACCTTGCTTCGGTGTGTAGACAAGTGTGAGGCAGAAAATATTATGGCTGATTTGCATGAAGGTACCTTTAACACTCATTCTAGTGGGCACTCAATGGCTAAAAAGATCCTACGGGCAGGATACTACTGGTCCACTATGGAAGCAGAATGTTATCAGCATTCATGGACTTATAACAAATTCCAGATCTATGCTGATAAGGTGCACGTACCTCCAGTTCCTCTAAACGTCTTGATTTATCATTGGTCGTTCACAATGTGGGGAATCGATATGATTAAGGAAATCAGACCTACAACTTCTAATGAGCACCGCCTCATTCTGGTTGCCATTGATTACTTCACAAAGTGGGTCGAGGCACCTTTATTTGCTTCTGTTACCAAGAACATTGTCGCTCGATTCATCAAACACAACCTTATCTGTCGGTACGGTATTCTAGAAAGAATCATTACAGATAATGGTACCAATCTCAACAACACTATGATCATCGAGCTTTGCACGCAATTTAAAATCCAGCATCATAACTCTTCTCCCTACCGGCCGAAGATGAATGACGTTGTTGAAGCTGATAACAAAAATATCAAGAGAATCATACAGAAGATGACAGTGACATATAAAGATTGGCATGAGATCTTACCATTTTCTCTTCATGGTTACCGCACCACAATGCGCACATCAACAGGGGAAACTCCTTTCTCTTTGGTATACAGTATGGAAGATGTCCTGCCCATTGAGGTCCAGATCCCTTCCTTGAGGATCATGAAAGACGCAAGGTTGGATGAAGACGAATGGGTCTAGACTCGACCTGACCGGTTAAACCTGATTGACGAGAAGAGGCTCGCTGCTGTCTTTTATGGTCAAATGTGCCAAAAACGTATGATCAAAGCTTTTAACAAGAAAGTCAGACGTCAGGTATATCAGGCTGGTGACCTGGTAATCAAGCGCATTATACTGCCGCAAGGTGATCCCAGGGGAAAATGGACTCCCACATACGAAGGGCCATTTGTAATAAAGAACATATTTTCTGGTGGAGCCATGATCCTAACCACTATGGACGGTGACGACCTTCTACACCTGGTAAACATGTACATAGTTAAAAGATACTACGCATGAACAAAGATCCGCTAGGTCGACTGGCCTAGGCAAAAATTAGGGCATCCCGGCGAACCAAAAGGGTTCGGGCAAAAATTAGGGATATACATATGGAAAAAATCTGTACACCCGACAAGTCGAAAACCTGAAAAGGCGGCTTGGGCAAAAAAGGGTATCCCGGTGGAATGAAAACCCGAAAGGGCGGTCCAGGCAAAAGTTAGGGAATTAAAGTGTATAACTATGTCTCGTTGGATCATCTTACAACTAATCTTCGGTATCAACTATCAAGCTCAAGCGGTACTAATCAATCCAACCAGCTTCGGACAAGCATCGAGAGGGATGAGACGCTCAAAGACATAAAGGCAATAGTAGAATGGGAACCCAATGGGATTATTTCACATAGCTGTCTTTCTTTGTACACTATTTTTGTATAATTTCCATTCTTACGACGACATTCTCTAACTAGGATGTATGTCTCCTTGTACAAAAACGCTTATTTCAAGTTAATATAAAACTATTCCTTTGAAAGTGCAAACTTCTGTTTTTATTTTTCTGTTTTGTGTGCGAAAATATCCAGTGATTATTTTTGAACATATGCATTCGAATGTGATTACTGTTTACAAATACACGCATAAAAATAGAAAGACAGTTGCTAATGACTTTAAGAAACGGGACAATATCTAAAGGCCATCCATAAAATTCCCGCAGATGTTTTCCCCGACAGATACCTTCTCCAACAGGTACAGAGGCAGGGGCATTCTACTACAAGGTCACTGCCATATTCTCAATATGCATCCTAATGGTGTAAGGTATTCTCATATCTCCAACAGAGCAAAAATATCCAATACTGCTCCCAAATCCCCCAGTGAAGTCGCCAAGCTTCTCAGGATTCCCCAGAAGGATTTCAACAAAATCACCAAGCAAGGCACGAAGTTTCCCTTCCCCAACAGAGTTTAATTCTCTAACAACAGAAGTTCATCTCCCAACATTTCAACTTCCACAAATCTGAAGACCTACATTCTTCACCCCAACAACAGTCAGGGATTTATGTTCCCTAATTCAACAACACAACAATGGAACAACTGACACGTTCATACATTGCATGCATACATCATTTCTACAAACATCATAGCATATGCAGTACAAATACATATATCTTAATCTCATTTATTTTGAGAGCATCATGGAACAACTGACTTTACCTTTCAGGTTAAATTATCAGAAAGACAAACACTATCAATTTATACAGCGGGTCAAATATTAATGCCCGAAACCGGACGGGGAAGATATCTACACGACCAAATGGTATGAATTCCCGAAGCAAGATGGGTATACCAGCAAATATAGCAGGCCACAGATTAATTCCTGAAACCAGATGGGGAAACTATTTATGTGCCCAACATTGCCAAGTTCCAGATTAATACATGTAACAAGCCGAGAAAACTATCCGTGGACGAATGGTTGTAGATTAATACCTGTAACAAGCCAGGAGAACTATCTACATAAGAAGATTGAAGATTAATACCTATAACAAGCCAGGAAAACTATCTTTGTTTATCAGGTCAGAGATTAATACTTGTAACAAGCCAGGACAATTATCTCAATGACTGATAAAAACAAGTTCCAGATTAATACATGTAATAAGCCAGGAGAACTATTTATGGACGACCGACTGTAGATTAATACCTGTAACAAGCCAAGAAAGCTATCTGCATGAGGAGATCAAAGATTAATACATGTAACCAACCAGGACAACTATCTCAATGACCGACAATTTTCAAGTTTCAGATTAATACCTGAAACCAGACAGGACAACTATCTGCGAACAACTGATTGTAGATTAACACCTGAAACCAGACAGGAAAACTATCTACATGACTCTAACGAAGCAATCTTACACAAGCTCCTTCTCATATATCTTTGGATGCAGACTAACACGGACTCATCCTGAAACAGCCATGTACAGGCTCTTTCTAATACATTTTCAGGTAACGGTTAATTCCATTATCCCTAGCAAGTTACTGTGAAACCTGGATTTCAACCAGAAAGCAACAAACTCTCATTTCTCCAGTACAAAGATAACTCCTCAGTAGAGCCTTGGACAACTGAAGTCCCTAGACTCTATTCCCCACAGAGTTATCCTCAAGCAGGAGAATAACAGAAACTCACATTCCCCAGCGAACTCCTCCTCAGACAGCAGGAGCAGGAACCCCAAAAGGGACCATGTGTGAAATCAACATCTATTTTAGATGACATCTTTAAGCCCATCCCCGACAACTCTATATCATCTTCTCTAAATGGCACCTGTAAGCCCATTCCCGTTATCATCAACTAACAATGTTATTTCATGCGAGTGCAAATTTCGGGGCACTCTAGTGTTCAATCATCGTCCACCTTCAGATCATGAAAGGCAGACAAACCAATCTAAATCCTCAGGTTTAAAAAGATTGAACAGGGGAAGTTGTTGTACCCTAAAATTTGCCCTCTCATATTTCCCAAGGTTTTTTCTCTTATATGGGTGGTTACAAGCACTTGCCTAAAGAAAAATGAAATTTTTTAATTTTAGCAAAGTGTCTTTCGATTGGCAATTCAGCAATGTCCTTTGATTGGAATCTGAACATGGTACTTCGGTTGGCATCTGAGCAAGCTTCGATTGGACACTGAACTTCCTTTGACGCAAGCCTGATTCACAAGCTTCGATTGGGTGCTAGGCCCCCTTCGATCAAGTTCAAATCACAAGGCTTCGACTGTGTATTGGTTGCTTCAGGCTTGCCTTTGACTCATAATGCAGGAACTTCCTTCATGCCAGCAGGCATAAGGCAGTGGCCTCCTGCATACGTCCTTCGATTGCACCATTGGCTTTACATGCTTGCTTGATTCACAATGCAATGGCTACCTGCATGCAAGCTTAATTCCTGCTTCGATTGGGCATTTGATTTCTTTGGAGCAAGCTTGATTCCTGCTTTGTTTGGGTATTTGATTTCTTTGGAGCAAGCTTGATTCCTGCTTCATTTGGGCATTTGACTTCTTTCGAGCAAGCTTGATTCCTGCTTCGTTTAGGCATTTTATTTCTTTGGAGCAAGCTTGATTCCTGCTTCGACTAGGAAAATACTCCCTCTTTGCGTGCCTTCAGCGCACAAAGCAAAAATCCCCTACAAGTTTGTTTCAATTCACCAAGAATGAACTTCTGCATACCAGCTTCAATTAGGCGCTGAGTATCTCTCGATCAAGCCTAGTTCACAAAGCTTCCACTGGGAAAAAGGCCCCTTTAGGTTGTCATCAGCACACATATGCCTTTTCATGCTTGTTTTTGGTCTATTAGGCAAAAAGATTCTTCATGCTTGCCTTGATTCCACAAGGCAAAGACCCATCAGCTTGCCTTTGATTCACAAGGCAAAAGGCCCCTCTCATTGTTCTTCGATTCACAAGGCAAAGGCCCCCTATTCAGCTTGTCTTCAGCATACAAGGTCAAGACTCCCTCAGATTTGCCTTCGATACACCAGGAAAAAAGCTTCCTTCGACCCATCAGGCATTGGCTACCTTTGTGCCAGCTTCGCCTAGGCAATGACCTCTTTTACGCTTTCTTTGACCTGCCCCATGCTAGCATCCACAAGGCATGGGATACCTTTGTGCCAGCTTCGACTGGGAAATGGTCCCCTTTGAAACAGTTGTACACACTTTAACACGCATGATAGTCCCTTCGAAGGCGCATTCATGTGGTCCTTTCGAAGAAGCATTCATTGGTCCAGTCGAAGAACACATGATTATTGAAAAATAAGTTTGCTTTGTGATGGGTCTTGCATGTGGCCAGGCCCAGGACTTTTGTGCAATGGAATTCGAAGGTGATGACAAAGAAGGTTTTCGTTTGACCAGATTGAAGCTTTCGTTTGAGTTGTTTGAATCAAGCAGCAAGCTGAGTAGGGGTTCAAACGAAGAGGCCCCAATGATGAGACTTGAGCCATTCGAAGGACACACCTTGGTGGCCCATTAGAAGAGGGCACAAGGCATACATCTGGACTATTTGAAAGACATCCAAAAGACCTATTCGAAGGATGTACAAGAGATCCAATCGAAGGTTAGGGACTGAAGGCATTCGAAAGCCATTAATGTCCACGTTCATTCAAAATAAAAAAAGAGACAAGAATTCCTTACCTTTGGCCAAGTTTCAAATATTTTTTTATGGCTCTTAAAGAGCATTATTGAGCATGCTTATTTCCCTCCTACCTTGTCCCATCCAGCTGCTCTATATAAAGGTGGCATTTATAAGCCTAAAAAAAGAGGAGACGGATACACAACATATAAAGAGTCACGAAAAAAAGCAGAGAGGAGACCATATACATACACACGTACAAGATGCCCCACAAGAGCTCCACAAAACTTCCAAAATTCCAACAAGGTTTCCAGAATCGAAGCACCCCACTGGTAACGCCCCTTCGATCTCAATTTCATTTCCCATGTAACTTACATTTCTGCATATTCACGATGCGTGATTGTTAATATGCTGCATGTAAAGTCTGAAGTAACAAGAAACCATCACTAAGACATGTGAGGTGGATTCCTTCGAATCTCAAATCTAGCTCAGATGGTGAAGGAATCTGGGCAATCAAAAGGGCCTGGGTTCGATACCCATGCCTCACAATTTTATTTTTTCTTAACATTCTCTTTCATATTCCATACAGCCTTTGGACTCCTTAACTTGGGCCTAACCATTTTTTAATCTTCTCACCCCCTGATTCATTTTGCAGCGTCTGGGCTTGTCTCCCCTTGGGCTAAACAAATTCCAAGCGCACCCCCCGGTTTACTAATTATCTTCAGACCCAAATTTGTTTTTCTTTATTCTTTTTTTTGTTTTGTTATTTATTTCTTTTAATCTTTTTTTTAAACAAATCATAAAAAAAATAAATTAAATAGACTTAGTCATTTTTCTTAAATTAATTTTAATTTTGTAAGTTAATTTAATAAATTATTTTAACTTTATTTTATCAATTTAAAATCAATTAGAAATAGGTCATTTAATTCAAATATTTTCTTAATAAAAACCCAAAAATATTAGAATTAGGTTATTTTCATTTAATTGCAGATTTAGTTTAATCATTTTTCTTAATAAAAAAAAATCAAAAACAAAAAAAAAATATTTTCCTGTTTATTTAGAATTTTTTAGACGTATCTTTCTCAATTCGCGTGCATTCATTTTTTCTTTTCTATTACTTTTTTTCTCCATATTTTCTGTATCTGCTTATGGTATGTAATAGATAATTAAACAGGACTTTACTGCTTTCTTTATCTTTCTCCCATGTAAATACCCTCTTCCCAAAATATTGTAATAGCGTAGGATTTAAATTCCCGCAGTTTAAATTTCTGCAAAATATTAACTGTTAGTAATTAGGCTTGTATGGAAAGACTAATAACAAAAACGCTAGCAAACCAAAATGTGCAAGACTAAAATAACTGAACATAACATACCATGCACATATACACCTCTAGGGTACCCCACTTCGGTTGCCTTCGGAAAACGGTCATAATTCTCGAAACGTGAGAAGTTTTAGTGGTCGTTCTTTAGTTTGAAAGATCACAAGTCCCTCGATGACCCTCTCGATGTTGCATCGGTTAAAAATGATCTTAGAACTTTAGGACAGTTACTAAAATTCCTTACCAAGTTGCCTTCGTGACCGTATCGTCCCTTCGATGTCCCTCATATATCTAACGATAGGGCTACCTACTCACTAATAGTAGGATAACACTGTCTAAAGGATAGGAGGAAAATAACGACCTTTTTGAGTACAAGTAGATAGCTATTAGATGCTTGCTCAAAATAAAATAAACTTTTTACACTTACACCTTTCAAAAACAACTTTCAAAAACATTTTCTTTGTCAAGACTCTTGAGGACTGATACAAGAGTTATCACAAAGTAAGTCATCGCACTAAGGCATTTTCAAAACAAATTTTCAAAACAGATAAAACACAAAGTTATTTTAAAAAATGAGCTAACATCTAAGAGCCCGTAAATAACTACGAATGGAAAGAATGCTAACACCTTCCCTTTCCATAATCAACCCCCCTTACTCAGAAAAATCTCGGAAAGGTCTTTTTATGTTCTTTTCACCCTTTCCTTAATTTGGATAAAAGAAATGTCGGTGGCGACTCTTGCTTACCGCAATATTTGCGAATACAAATGCAAAACCAATATTAAATAGTCGGTTCTACCACCGTATAACAGTCCCCAGTTTTCATAGTTATAACACTACATACCTTTCTTATCTTTTTTGTCCTTTCGATAATCCCCCCCCCCCTTTTCGAGGATCCAGAAGATCTATCTTTGACCTTATTCTTATGGGGATTCGATCAAGACTTTTTGCCATTAGTCTTGTCGAACTTGCCTTTGAATTTATTAGAACCATCATCCTTTTTCCATGACTGAGCTTGTAGTGCTTGTATCGAGTCCTGAACTCCTTTCTTTTCGACAATCCTCATCTCATACGCCTCCAACGAACCAATCAAATCTTCCACTTTAGTGGTTTCAAGATTATTGGATTCTTGAATAGCTACGATAACGTGATCAAAGTGAGAGGTCAATGTTCTCATTACCTTCTCAACTATCATCTTATCAGTAATGGTTTCACCACAATCCTTCATGAGACAGATGAGTTTCTGAACCTTCGACACATATTCTATAACTTTTTCATCTTCTCCCATCGACAACAACTCATATTGTCGACGCAAGGTTTGTAATTTGACAACCTTGACTTTCTCACCTCCTTCGTAATACTTCACCAGAATATCCCATGTCTCCTACGCCGTTTCAACATGAGAGATACTGTCGAAATTAGCAGCATCGATAGTCGTTTGAATGCAATAAGCAGCCTTACGATCTTTCTTCTTGACTTTGTTGTGGGTTTTTTTTCTTTTGTTCGTCGGTTTCATTTGCAGCCAACGCAAGAACACCATCGATAACCACTTCTAGGGTTTCATGGAAGCCAAACAAGGATTGCATCTGTTTTTTCCATCAGATCCAATTTTTGCCGTCAAATATTGGAAGAGAATTCAGAATACCCTTATCACCAGCCATCTTCGCAGCGGTTGATTCACTTGCCCTAGAAACACGATCTCTGACGTGAAATTCTTGAAAACTTGATCAAAAATAATAATCAGAAGTTCTGGATACCAATTTGTTAGTGCGTGAGGCACTTTTAGCGAGGAAAGAAAGAGAGAATAATAAAGAAAATAAAGATTTGTATTATTAAATTGTACAAATAATGATATATACTATAACTATTTATATACAATCCTAAATAGGTTTTAGCTAATACAATTTAAATTATATTTAAATATTAAATCAAATCAAATCAAATCAAATCAAATTTAATATTTCAACAATTTACACGAACTAAATTGATAAAAGAACGATTCACATCGCCTAATTCTTAAGAAAATTTAAAAAATGAAAATAAAGTTCATTTTTTTAATGAAATTATAAAACGAAATCAAATAATGAATTTTACTAATTAAAGGACCAATTTGATAAATTATAGAAAGAAAGAGTATTAAGCTCTTTAAATTGATTTGAAAATAATATTTTGGTAGATATGTGGACAAATACTATGCTTAGTTGTATACCATATTTGCTCTTGAATTAATAGTGATACGAGTGTTTTTAATCTTCCTTAAATGTATTCTTGTTGTGTTTCATTATATTTGGGTGTTATTGCTCTTTGTCCTAGTTTAGAGAGTTCTAACTTATTTTAATTTAACGGATTTTATTTTGTTTTAATGTAAGTTTTTCTTTATTTTCTTGTTGTTGTTTGTTGCTCTTGATTGATTTGTAACTTTTGATTATATGGTTAAGTAGGCACATCTTGTATTTTTTTCTTGACCATATTTATTGTATCTTAATTTTTGTTTTTTGCCATTTTCTTGACGGCACAATAGTAATATATTTGCCATTTAAAAAAATCTTCGAATATTTATGTTTTTTAAAAGATAAAATTTCATATTGGAATTTAAATTAAAAAATTAAAATTTTTATCTTTTAATATTGACCGCTCATAAATTAATTTTTATTTATAGAAAAATTGATTGTTGAAGTAAAATATAATGGTCTCATCCAACTTGATATTAATTTTTTTTATAGAATACATTGATCATTTTCTATCAATAAGAAAATTAATTAATTCACTTAAATCAATTTTTGAATCTCAATACATATTTGTATAAAATATAATCTATTTATATATTAATATCTAAACTCTTACCTCGTGACAAAACCTGAATTTTCCTTTCTGGATTTAATTTTTTTCTATATACGAGTGAATGATTCGTAAAAAAATTTTAGTTGATTCAAATCCCTCTTAATAAAAATGACTATAACCTAAATTATATTTAGTTTATATTTGAAAATTTGACTCTCACGATGAAAAATCACATTTACATTCACGATTAAGCAAAAAAGAGTATTAAAGACGAGTTCATATGAAATATTTCCAAATTAGTATTTATTTAAAAAAAATATTAGTTAAAAAATATAGTTTCATTTGAAAAAGAGGTGACGCAAGATTCTTTTCTTTGTGATGCAATGCCACGTAGGTATCCACCAATCTATAACATACTTGATGAATGGTGCCACGTGTCCAAGAAACAGTGAACCGAACCCGAACCGGAGCGGACCGAAGAGTCGCATCTTCGTAAGACGCAAACACAGATCCAAAGTAGCGTAAGCGCCAATCTCATCTCCCAAATCCAACGGTCACAATCCCCCTTCATCCACCACTTTCAATCTCACCCGTCCGTTCGCTTTACTTGTTTAATTTATTCACCTTTTTCGTCTCTATTACACTAGACTTCTCTTTTGCGTTGTTTTGTCGTTGAATTCTAAGTTGAAGGCCGTTTACTCTCTCTCTCCGCATTTTCGTTTTCATCTTCCTCTCCCAATCTCCGCCAATTGAATCTCAAAACCTAACCACTGTTCTTTCAATCTACATTATCAACAACCATACACACAATGGTAATAATTTATTCATCTTCGTTTGTGCTATAGTCTCTCAGATTTGATTTTTTATCTTACAATGTTTATGAATGTTGATTTTATTTCGAAAAACAGGACACAGTGTTGGTGCCGCCATGGCTTGAACCATTGCTGAAAACACCGTTTTTCAACATGTGTCGGATTCACGCCGATGCGGCTAGGAATGAGTGTAACATGTATTGTTTAGACTGCAACAATGGCGATGGTGCCTTCTGCTTTTATTGCCGTTCTTCAAGACACAAAGACCATCCAGTCATTCAGGTAAAATATCTAGTAAAATTTATCAGAAAAAAATAGGTATTCTACATTTTAGTTTATTGTATTTTTTGGGTATAATTTCTTGTTGTATCTGTAAATGTTATTGTTGTTGTTGTTTGATGAATAATTAGATAAGAAGATCATCCTATCACGATGTAGTGAGGGTGTCAGAGATTCAGAAAGTATTGGACATAAGTGGAGTACAAACCTATGTGATAAACAGTGCTAGAGTTTTGTTCTTGAATGTCAGGCCTCAACCAAAATCTGGGAAAGGAGTAGCTCACATTTGTGAGATTTGTGGAAGGACTCTCTTGGATTCATTTAGGTTCTGTTCTTTGGGATGTAAGGTCAGATTTTATTATTATTTTTTTATTTTTTTATTTTATTTTATCATTATGCTCTTACAATATTGTCCAATGTCCATATCATTATCAACATGCACATCATTCACAACTCAATCATATGGGTATAACACCCACCACCCATACACCATTACCTACATTTGAAAGCCAATCTCCATCATTCAACATCATAATTATATTCCCACCGCTTTTAATTATTCATCATACCTTCATAACTAGTTTAATTAGCATTCACATTTTAGTTAATTACTCTAATTTTATCTTATACTATTCTCAATAATACTTACTCATAACTTATGAGTTTTATTACACATACGGTTAATTCATATGCACACCTACATTGTCAATTACTAGTTTTTTTCTGCCTAATCTTCCATAATTAGGACATTAGGTTGCCTAATTCACACTACAAACTTAGGTGTTTTTGGACTTGCTAAGAGATTCATTTTTTAAGCAATCATTTTTGCATTAAATTTACTTTTTTTTTGATAAATTATTATTCTATTATCAAATTATATTTTTACTTTATCGTGCCCCATTGTTTCTGATCTAATTATTAATGCCAATAAATTTATTTTGAAAAATAACAAAATAATATGTATGTAATATTTGATTGGATGAAACTGTAAATTTTTTAAATTATTATTGTGATTAATTTCTTTGCATTGATGCCATAAAATTGTTTTTTAGATGTCCATCTAATTAAACCACAATGTCATGCAATTTTTTACAAATATCTATTTGGGTCTAATTTGATTAGATCCATGTATTAAAAAAAATATGTCTACAAATAAAATTATACTTCAAAGTATGAAGGTAAAAAATCAATTTTTCCTTATAAATAGTGTAATTATATTCACAATGTGTATTAATTGTAATTATTTGATTATATTAATTATTTAATTATAATTATTTGTAAAGTCACGTGATATAAATTTGTAGTGCAATGATGAGGAACATGGCATGTCATATACAAATAATTGGATAATGCATTTTATTAATTATTAACTAAAAATCATATTTTGAATAATTGAATTAGCTTGAAAGAATAAAGAAAAATGGAGATGCAAGCTTTGCAATGGACGGGGGTAAGAATGAAGCAATGAGAATGGAGGGGGTATCAAGTAGTAGATCAGAAGAAGAATTGCGTGAAGGCTCAACACAAGATATGTATCCTGTCACGCCTCCTCCACCTCCTTTAAATGCAAGAAGAAGAAAAGGTATTCCTCATAGGGCACCTTTTGGTTCTTCATTCTAATGAATCAAAAAAATTGGTACATATTCAAATTTCAATACAATACAAATCCTATTTGGTGGGAAAAAAACCTAGTTATTATCATTTTATAATTCTTTTTACAATAAAGTTGAAAAAAAGAATAGGAGCCTTTAGAGAAAGAATGATTATTAATTATTAATTGGAAAAGAAAAGGAAAGGGTATATAAGAAAGCTCCTTCTTTTCCGGTTTGGGTCCCTAAAAAAACAAATTGAAGAACCAATAATGCATATTTCTTTGATTATTATTCTATTATAGTTGGGGTGTATATTTAATTATTGGGGGTGTATATTTAATTTAAGAAATTAAAAAGCAAGTCTTTGTGGAGTCAGTTTTTTGATTGCCCCACCATTCACATGGGCCGTTTACATAAAGTTAATCACACCTTTTTATATTATTATTATTATTATTATTATTATTATTATTTAATTATTTATTTATTTTTATTTTTATTTTTATTAATACGTGTGCATGTAAAGTAATAATGGGTACAAATCAACTTTATATTTATCCGATTTAACATTACTCATTTTGGAGGTATCAATGAATTGGCCACACTTTCTCTATGTTTGCCTTTTATGGTTCTGAGTCCGTCTTCTTTCATTTTTTCTTCATTTTCTTAAATGTATTTGACTTAATAAATTATATTAAAATGAATAAATTTTGTTGAAATATAAAATAAATGATATATGGAAAAAAAATACTATAAGGAGTTGTCTCCATATTCGAAATTTAAAAAATGTTTCATGAAGTCAATTTTCATCCTTTTAGAAACATCTAAAAGAGAGTTTCATTGTGAATGGTTAAAGTTAAAAGTTTCATTTTAGTTGAATCTGTGAAAAAATAGGGTACTACATGACGAATAATTAGAGTCAATTATAATTTCTCCATAAAAATAGATCAAAAGATATGGTGAGAATTATGCATGACGAATCTACCTTTAACCTTAATTGAAGAAATATATTGAAATAAACTAGTGATTGAATACAAAAGAAGAATCTGCATCACATGGCTTTGGTTGGAGAACCATAATATATATAAAATAAGAGTAGAGGTTGCTTTCCAGCATATGCGATACTTTTTTCTTTTTATAAGCAACAAAACAACGAGTTAACTTTGCTTAAGTTTTTTTCCGTGCAAATTCGGTCCTACTTGCATTTTCATACCTAATCAAAGACACATATTCTTTTCAAAAGGTTACATTCAGAGTTAGTTCTATGATGCATAAGGTTATTTACAACATTGGATTGCTAATTTTCACAATCACATGAAGTGTGCTATACTATGAGATTCAATGGTAGAAAAATGATTTCTCTCTCTCTCTCTTGCTACTAAAGAGGCTCTTCAGCTCACCTACACAATGTTCATGTCAAGAGGCCGCATCAAATAATTGCAAGGCTTTATTGCAGTCTTAAAAATTGGTAACAAAAAGAAATGCAACAAATTCTAAACGAATTGCTTTGGACCTATAACAAAAAGAAGTGCAACAAATTCTAAACGAATTGTGTTGGGCTGCTTACAAAGACACATTAGCAAAGTGAAGGTAGCAACCGCGAATAATTGATATTTTTTCATTCTTGTCCAAAGTAGGTGACTATGTCCTTTAATGTATCATCCACTGTTCAGAATAGTCAGATGGTTGTCTGTACACCGTGTCTTATCTCTCACGAACGATTTGAACCGCTCCCAATGTATCTAAATCTATTCTTATTCTCACGACACTTCTCATTCTCTCGTTAACTTGAGTGTTGAAGTGCTAATCTTGCATGTCAGTTTCTTCTTCGTTGCACTCGAAACTCAAGTCCATTGTAGTGAAAGACTACCTCCTTGTTCACCGAACAAATGCGGTTCTTAAACAAAATAGTGATGTCGTTTATGAGAAACAATCTTTAATTCCTACGAATTTCTACGAAGAACTACAATTTCATTCATCGAAGATCCAGATCAACGATCTTTGTCTGGTGAATTATCGATCTCCTATCTCGAGAACCTGGTATCAACACCTTAAGATTATACAAACATTGAAAATCACTCGATCTACGAAAGCTACTACGAATGCTTGTGTGACCAAAGTTCAACTATTTCCTGTAGAAGTTGAAGATCCAATTCTAGTGACCTCTCCATCTAGTCCAAGGCGAGCTAATAGATCACCCTCCCTTACAACCCCTAGCACTTGGACATGATTAACTTCCGAGTCTTCAACCGTTGCAAGCTAGTCTGGGCGTGTAAGGAGCGACTGATCTATTGAATAATATGAACAATATGATCCATCGACAAAATTTTCAATTTGTAGATGATATGATCTTGAGAGTTAAAGAGAACCTGTAATTTGCTCCTCCAAGAAATAATAGCGTACAAGGCAACCTCACACAACCACTCGACCACTGTTCTAGAGTCGATCCTGGCTAGAACAATTACACCACACAAATAAGCTCGATAGTTTCCATACATACACCAAAGTGGGAGGCACAAGTCTCCTCCGATGATTTTGAGTAGAGGTGTTCATTGGTTCGGGAAAATTCGAATCAGACTGTCATACCCCAAATTTGTCCGTCTCATTTTTAAAATATCTGAATTATTTTTAAGGGTTAAACAAATTTTTGGTCTCTCTAAATATCTCAAATTTTATTTTTAGTCCATCCAAAAATTTTCGTTAAAGAATGGTCCTCCTAAAAAATTAAATTTTAACTTTTGGTCTCTCTTGCAATTTAGCGACGATTTTAGCGACAATTTTTATTTAGGGGAGAAATTAGAGACCATTTTAGCTACGATTTTGTTTGGAGGGACAAAAAGTTAAAATTTAATTTTTTAGGAGGACCATTCTTTGAAGGAAAAATTTAGAGGGATTAAAAATGAAATTTGAAATATTCAGAGGGACCAAAAACTTATTTAATCCTATTTTTAAATTTGATTTCATAATTTTTTTTGGGTATTACTCACGTTTGGTTTAACAATAATTTATTTTTACTTATTTAAAATATATAATAATTTATTTTAAATTATTTATATTTTTAAAATAATAAAATATTTCCCGATCTTCATATGTTTCTATGTGCCTTTTTGTCTCGAATAGAATGACATAATACAATTGGTAAGAGAGTAAGACTTGTAAGTGGAAGATCTTGAGTTCAAGTTCCATTACACTATTTTTTGGTATTTATATTTTTTTGTGTGTTTTTTAATAAAAAGGATAAAAAAATCATTTTTCAATCATTTTATTATTATTATTTTTGTTTTCTATTTTAAAGCTATTTTAAAATTATTTTTTAAATCTTTGATTTTATACACTTAATAGTCAAGATGTTAAAAATAATTGAAATCTTTTAAAATTAATTTTTATTAATCACCAAATCAATCATAATATTGAAAAAAAATCACAAAAGTGTCTAGGTTCATAATCTTGTCCTCTAAATTTCAATCAAGTCTCAATTGGTATAAATCTTTTCAAAAAACACTTTTTTTATTATTAAATTATTATTTTCGTATTTTTAATTAATAAATTTTTAAAAGTAGTTTTTTTCTTCACTTTTTTTCAATTTTTAATTAAAAAATAACTAAAAAATATATAAAATATAAAAACAACAAAATCACATGATTTGTCAGTTCCTGATTGATTACATGTTGAAAATTGATTTCTCATTGGTCATAGTTTGTAGACTTGCTGACTAAGATAAAATCATAAACTTTAGATTTTTCTTGGTGTGGACTATTTGTTTTTTAGGGTGTCTTTAACCTAATTTTAAATCTATAAATAGGGCCCTCTTCACCCTAAATTTTTTATCAGCAACTATTTGGAGAATCAATAATCATTTGCAGATCAATAACTCCCTAGAGTTCTCCTAAAAGTTGTTGCTCTTCACATCCAAGAACAACAACAATTAAACCCTAAAGTCTCAATCCCACCATCAATCTGAAAAAAGAGGGATCTTGTACTGAAAGAAAAAAGGGGAATCTTGCACCGAAGGAGAAAGGAGAGAAGCACAAAGAAAAAAAAAATAATGGAGGGAGCAACTTAATTTGGTCACGACATTCCATGTTGTTATTTTTTTATATCTTTAAGCATGTGTATGAATATTGTATTTAATGTAGATTAGAATTTATTCTTGTTTGAGTTTTGGTTTGATTGTTTGATTGCTATTTATTTTGTTTATGTTTTATGATATTCATGTTTTTTATTACTATTATTTTTATCTTTTTTTTAATAAAAAAATCTTTTCTCTAACTCTAAAAAGATATTTTTTTAACCTTAAACTTCTTTTTATTATTATAGAAAAACTTTTTTTCTTTCTAAACTTCAATTTTTTTTTTAAATTTTAACTTTTCTTATTATTAGTAGTATTAAAAAAAGATTTTTTTTATCTTAACTTTTATTCATTATTAAAAATACAAAAAAATATTGAAAACTACGAATATCTAAAAAATGACTTTAGTTTCTTTTGAATAACAAAATACACTCTAAATTTAACTTTTACACTCCTTCTTTAATTAATTAATTTATTAATTTATTTCTTTAATTAACTTATTCTATTTTCTTCATTTGATTAGCATATATCATATTTTTAGCAATTTGTATTAAATTATAATTTTGTATGTTAATAAATAATTATTGGATATTTTATCAAAAATACTTAATATATTTTTAATAATTAGGAAAAATAGTTGTTTATTAATTAAATATTTTCTAAAACACTAACCCTATTTCTTCATTGTATTAAATCTTTTTCTCATTCAATTATATATATATATATATATATATATATATATATATATATATATATATATATATATATATATATATATATATATATATATATATATATATATATATATATATATATATATATATATATATATATATATATATATATATATATATATATATATATATATATATATATTGCATAACATACTCTAAAATAAATAACCAATCAAATGCTAACTCTTTTTCTACTAATATAATAAAATTAAGATATTTTTAAAAAGGACTGTGATCTATTTTATATTAACTACGAACTGCGTCTACGATTCTGTTATTTTCAACCCTGTCTTGGTTCAAGGATTAATTCAAAATATTTTCACAGTCCATAAAAAAACTAACCAAACACTACAAACTACGAATTGGGACTCTGATTAAACCCTAGTATCTTTGTGAACAAGGTAGATGAAGGGTGCCTAACACCTTCTCTTTGTCTAAAGCGAGTCAAGAACTTAGAATCTCTATATCATCAATTAGGGTTATTCCGTTATATTCCCGTCTTAGGATAAAAATTAATGGTGGCGACCCTATATTTTTTGCCGGTTACGACAACTGACGATTCTGCGGGAACTCAACCCTAAGATTTAGAAGCCTTTCCTTTTTGGGTTTAGGGTTTTTGTTAGGATTTTCTATTTTTGATGTTTTTCTATACTTGCTTATTTTATTTATTTATTTGGTCTATTTATTTATTTTTATATTATTTTCATTATCATATTTTATTTGTGGTGGAATTTTAATTTCGAATAATTCAAACCCTTAGAAAGAAGGTTCGTCTATTGGCCAAGGAGATATATCATCTCTATGAGTTTTTGTGACGACTTCGCCTAGAGTCGGTGTAATTCCATAAAAGGAATATGTCTCAAGAGGTATCCTCCTGGGGACAGGACTTTGGAATGAAACCTATGACTCTTTGTATAAACCTAAACCAAAATCTCATGGTGAGACTTGTACGATTTTAGAGACGAAAATTTCAGTCTACAATGAAGCTCCTCTTAAGGGAGACCCTTGTGCCTTTCTCTCTAGTGTTATCCATGATACCTTTAAGGAAGCCGTCTTATGGGGATGGTAGAATATTCGTAGGCCGAAACTAGGAACCTACGTACTAAGGAAACTATTTTCATCCTATCTTTCCTAGGAAGCCTTTATGCGAGGGAAATTTTATTGTAATTTTAAACCTATGTGGGATTACCTCTTATCATTATTATATCCTAAACTCGTACGGGTATTCTTTATTTTAGCTCGTAGGGTTTTCTAATTAGTCATAATACCTACCTGTAGGGATTCTCTTTTGTCTGTCATTATCCTTAGAACCTTTATAAGATCTTGTTTCTCATATGAAACCTTCACATGAAAGACGTCCTCGTTGCTGCATGCCACGTGGCCTATATCAGGCCATGGGATTTGGTGACCGTTGACCGATCACCATGTGCTCTCTTCCATGCTACTCCCTCAAGTCCAGTCTTCGTATCAACAGTCAATTGGTGTATCACAATTCCTTGCCTGTAAGAATTTATGTCCCTCTGTTACAATTCCTAGCTTGTAGGGATTCCTCTTCGTCTTTCATTATCCATAATCCTTAAGGAGTTCTTGTCTGTCTCAATCTGAGTCAGTGTAGGGTATCCTAATTTCCATGTCTATCATTAAACCCGTATAAGGTACCCTTATGTTTACCTTCATACTACGTCTGCATCGCATTGCATATCCATGAAACTTTTTTTGCATACCCTTAAAGCCAAAAATATTTTTGCATACCATACATTCATACATACGTATTTCCATCTTCGGCCTTGTCCAACTATCATGCAGCTAACAGATTGCCTGATACTCAAAGAACAAATTCCAAGCATGCTTCAATAAAGCTTGTCGGAACTTAAAAAATTCATAAGTTGTTCAAGGAGAAAGTCAACCAGTGAGCTTTGTCCTACAAATATTATTAAGGAGAAAATGAAAACCTTCTTCATACAACTCAAAGGCATACAATGCCTCAAATTTAACTATCATTGATGACTCCTCCACATTAAGAGCAACTTCCATATCGGAAGAATAAGCATGCCCAAGAGACGTCAAGGGTATTATTCATGCTTTTGAAATCAATCCATTCATATTCACTATTCTACCACTTTCCATAAATAATCAACGACTTTCCATTTTCACTCCTCTTTTCCATTTTCATTTTTCAACTTTAATAAACTTTGAGGGAGAATGATGAAAACTAAATAACTTAATTTGGCTTACGTATGCTATCAATGTAAGACTGAGCTTACGATGTAAGGCATTGTTTCAATTCCTAAACATTGGAGAAATAAGAAGTTAACCCGTAGTCAACCCCCTCGAGCCAGGAGTTGGAGTTTTGTTCTATTTTCTATAAAACCCTTAATCTTAACCAGGGAAAGGGTAGTCTTTAAATTAATTCAATGACACATTCTAATCCTAAGAGAATCAAGTAAATATAAGTGAAAGGTTCAAACACATCCTCTTCCTCAGGTTCATCATCCAAGCTTGAAGAATCCATGAAGCTATCAATATCTTCTTCCTCTGTACAACATTCAAGATCAAGGAAACAATGAAGGCGAAACTTACAAAAATCATGATAGACACAAGTGTTAAAAATAAAAAAAGTAAAAATAAATTCAAAAGGAGAAAGCCCTCTAAGTCAAAGAAAATAAAAAAATTTAGGCAAAAGATAGGGTATCCTGATGGACCAAAATTCAAAAGAATTGGTCTATGCAAAAATAAGGGATTGAAAACAAATAAATTGGAGAACAATATTGTGACTTCCACCTCAAGAATCATCAAGGGTTCTCATCAATGCTTGGATATTTATTAATATTTTTTATCAGTGCTTGGATCTTTCATAATGCTTCTGCTCATCATCACGACTACAAAAATTCTCTTGCAAACTGAATACATCCATTGGATTAATTGAACTTAGGATTGGGGAACATCAAGGAGAATGGGGTGGGCTAAATAAATTTTGAGCCTTATACCCTTTGTTTCTTAAACCACAAACCAAGGCCACGTAACAACCTTCAAAAGTCCTAATTGAAGCCAGGTTAACTATGAAAGCATACTTGGCAAAAATTGTCTTAAACTGACTCTGATGTTTGTTAAAATTATTGCTGACCACTTCTCTTCTTTGAATCTCCATATATAATCATCTATTTCCATTTCATAACAAACTTCAATTTCAAAACTTTAATGTACATCAAACAAAATTACTTTTCAAAATGTACAATTATATCTACGAATAGACACTTAGCATCAAAGGAGATCTCGAATTGGTTTAATCAAAAGCGACCCTTTCCAGGAAGCTCCTAACTAGGAGAAAAGAATCTAAAAAAGAACCCTATAATTATAAGCAAGACTATTGATCGTAGGGGCATATCACATGAAGATCTTATTGACTAGGGGTGTTTTTTCTGAGATTCAATCAACTTGGATCACATTTCAAAGCACAATCAGGGGCATACCTTTCAAAGGAGAATTCCTTAATCAAGTCATATCACAACATTGTATGACTTGGTTTCATATTTTCAACAAACTTCTCAAGGCCCTAGTAATCAAGGGGCAACCATCCAAGACTCAAATGTTGGGGTAGTTCATATCAAGTTCATCTTACAGAATATAAGGTTCAAGTTCCCCTTCAAGCGACTTTAGATACAAAATCTTCAAGATTTGAATACTTGGGGAAATCCATATCAAATTTATATCACATCATGGTGAGATCCAAGTTTTTTATAAGGGTACTTCCTCCAGATCCTGGGGATTGGGGGATACCTTTCAAAAAACTCAAATATGGGGACAAATCACTACAAGGCTCAACCAAAAGGATTTGATTCAAAATAGTTCATCAAGGGAGAATATCTTCAAGAGTCCACTAATCAGGGGCATAATTCAGATAGTGGGGTCATTCATACTATGATCAAGCTGTTGTACCCCAATTTCCCCCCCTAAGATTCCTCTATCATCTCATACCATCACAATGCAATCAGATCACAAATTAGGGTTTGAGGTTTATCTTCTACTGCATCCTGTCTTAGGGTTTGCCTATGGAATCACCGAGCACCTTGAAGCACTTTTTTTTATATCTTGTACTTGTATGCTTCTAAATAACCTCAAAATGTGTATATGTTGTCTCTTGGAATATCATCTTGTAGGTCATGGCACAATTACAATCATCTCACCATCTCCTAGCACAGATGATCAAAACTAGGGTTTGGAGTTTAATCAGGAGATCTATAGATTTTTGGGAAATTCTTGATCCCATACTTCTCTACATAGTCATGAGCATCTATCATTGGAAGTTTTATTATCAACTTTGGCTTGAAGGGGTTCAATTGATGAAAAGGGGTAAAATGGTCATTTTGTCAGAAGACAGTCAAAATCAGTTGTTGACCAAGTGGAATTTTGGTCAACCATCAATTTAATATCCCTATTCTGATATTTAATGGTCAATAGTGCAAAAATATCAAGAGGAAGTGTGAATTGGAGATAATTTGTCAAGGAAGTTATTTGAAGTTTTGAAATTTTTCTAAGTATCCATAGGGCTGAATTTTGACTGGCCACAACTTTCTCAATTTTTATTGAAAATGTGCAAACTTTGTATGCCTAGAAAGAGGATGAAAAATTCCCCAACTTTGTAGGAGTGGCCACAAGTCCAAAAATTGAAAGTAAAAAAAGTTATGAAGCTTGGAAGATTTTGACACTTAGTGAAATTTTGGTTAAAAATGCAAAAACTTGACTTCTTCATGTCCATTTTTGAATGACCATTTGGACTCAAATAAAAAAGTTGGCAACATGAAAGTTGTAGATTGAAGTTATCTCTTTATTTTTCATTCAATAATCATCTCAAATGGTTAAGTGTAGAGAAAGATATGGTGATTAGGATTTTGAGTTGAAAACTAAATTTTTGTCCAGCACAAGGCAAGTCACGCGCGCTAGGCATTCATTTCATCAAACATGTTGTGGGCGCGCATTCATCAATACTTTTATATGTGAAATATTCATTATTTTGAAAAATTTCCAACATCAAAGTTGAAGCCCCAAATGTGAGAAGTAATTTTGCTTCAGAAAGTTTCTCCAAATTCTCCATAAATTTTGAGATATAATTGAAAGAAGAAGACATCATGCAAGCTGAAATATTTTGCCCAGCCAGGCCTCACGCACGCACAACAAGCCCAGTCAGGCCTGGCATTTTATCAAGAAGTTTGTAAGCACACATTCATAGCCAAATATCTCATTGATCCAAGCTTCATTTTGAAAATTTTTGAACATCAAAGTTGGAGTATGAAATGTCATCTCCTTTTTTTATTCAAACTATAAGGAGGTAAAGGCATGATCATGAAATGGAAAGACTTGCATGGGAATGCATGGATTTTTTTGTGCCAGCCAAAGCTCCAGCATGCCAGCATACATCCCAACCTTTCTCACTTATTCAAAATGCATGCTTTGCACCCTCAAGCCAACATAAAATGCGCAACACCTCACACCTCACTCTCACTTCTCATTTCTCTTATTTTCCCCACTCTCTCATTCTTTCCTCTATAAAAGGAAATGTGATTCAACAATTGGAGGGGGCGAAGTAATTAGCAAGCTCTCACTCTCTTTCTCTCTTACTCACAAAGTCAGCAACACACTTCTCTTTCTATCTTTCAAAACAAGCTTGAACTCCATTGTTGAAATTTTCTTCTCTTCGAAACTGCCTCTATTCTTGTTCTAGCTCTCATCTCTCATTCATTTCCTCATAATTGGAGCACAAGAAGCAAGTGTCTCTAGGTTTCTCATTATTAGATCCTGACAATAGTGAATTTATTTTTCACTTGAAGAGGTAAAATTCAGTTCCGAATTCCTTGTTTGATAGCTTAAATCAATGCTTGAAATCTTGTATACATGTTATTAGCTGGCCAGACAATAGGTCTGATGTATCTAATTGGTTTGATTCGAGCTCCATTGATGTTTTGAAGTTTTCTGAAAATCATGCTCAAGTTAGTTTTCAGTGACTTTGAGCTTCGATTTCTCTTTGATCCTGCCTTGTTTTTAAAATCTAAAAGATGTGTGATGTTCTTAGAATTTTGGTGATCATGTTTGCTTTTGGAATCATCTCAAATGGTTGAGTAATAAGAGAGAAATTGAAGCCTGAAAATGCCTTGCTGAACTGATTTTTCCACGCGTTTTGGGTTTTGGCATGTTGGTAGGGACGATGATGTGTCCCTGCCTGATTGAACATGGATGCATTTTATCTTTTACAGCGCATTTTGGCAAAAGAGAGTGTAAAAGGCTTTATATATTAATTTTTCTTTTGTTTTCTCAAATTTTATTTTAATATTTCCTTCACTTCAAAAATTATGAAAAAAATATTTTAAACTCCTTTTTCAGTATATTTTCATATTTTGATTTTTATTTCATTTTTTTAATCATTTTTCTTAATTAAATAAAATCATGTGAATAATTAAGGTTTTAATATATCTTTTAAATCTTGAATTTCATTTTCTTATATCTATTAAGTAAAAAATCCATAAAAAATATTTTTGGATTCCTCTCTGAGCTTATTACATGAAAATATTTTTTGTCCTATTTTATAAAATTTTTGGATTACAAATTAAATCATTTAATTGAACATATTCATCTTTTCCTTGTTTTTTTTAATGAATTGTTTAAATAATTTTCTATTTCTTTTTTCCTTTTGAGATGAAATCCAAGAAAAATATGCTTTCTGATCCTTAGAGTTTTCTTAACATTTAGGTTATTTTACATCAAATTTATTTGATCTTTGGATCTAATTGATTAATTTTTGAACTTATTTTCCTTTTTTAGGGTTTTTGCTTGATCATGCACAATAATGGATTTAAATTTCTAACTTCCTATACCTATAAAATCAGAGATGAAGTTGTTTAGAGTGCTTGAACATGTTTAGGCCATAAAAATCATTTTTCTGGAATTTTACAATGTGATTTCATATTTTTCACAAATCATTTCACAAAACCATCTAGTTTAAGGCTTAAACTTGCTAGTTTTCAAGTTTGCATTTCTAAAGTAAATTTCCACCTCAATACAGGGACTCAAAATTTTATTTATGACTTTATAGGACCTTATGAAATTAGGGTTTTAATTTCATAATTTTTCAAGTCATTTTCATATTTTAAAACTATTCTTGCCTTAGGTGTGCATTTAGGGTTTTACCCTTTGAATAATGTTTGTAAATTGAAAACTTTTGCATATGATTCTTGTTTGATTCCTGAAATAGCATGTGGTACTGACTTGGAGCATATCTTGAGGCAAATTCTTCAACATCATTGGGTCTTAGGTGTGTATAGGTTGATAAACCAAATCCGTTAAAATGGACGAATGATGTTAATGATATTTGAAACTCAAATCCCTTCCCCCTTCATCTTATTCCCCTTTCTTATTGTATTACATGTTATGGTATAATGATCTCTATATCATTTATCCAAACATGGAATGCATAGATTGCTATTGACCAGCCTAAAAATAGGTGCGACTTCTACATAAGTCCACTTGCGATTGCTTAACATAGCGCTAAATTTTATCCCAATTAGAATAAATGATCATTCGTGGACCAAACCTATGTTTGCAAGCCCAATTATGTTAATCTGATCCCTTTGATCCAATAAACTTGAGATTTATTGTGTGGAGGCTTTGGTTCTACCAATCCTCTAATGGATCTTCATAAATTTTGGTCAACGTGGATCACTTAAACATCGTTGATCATTAAATGTTGCCTTGAGAATTCTTAAATGGATGATATACTTGACAAAAAGCAAATGCAACTTGTTGTTGAGAGGCTCTGGTTCTACGAATCCTCTAATGAGTTCCAAATGCAAGTTTCAAGATGGTCATCCAACTAACCACTAATTATTAACAATTTACTTTACTTTATGTTTTTATTTTTATGCTTTTTTACTATTTACTTTAGCATTTACATTTCATGCTATTTTAATCTTTGCTCACTTGAGCTTTTCTTTTCTTTTTGAAGATAGTTAATAATCAACATAAACCATAAAAAACTTTAATGATACTTGGACTATTTGGTTACTATCCTTGGCATTATGGAGTATTGGACTTCTTGGACTTAGTAATAGAAACCTTGGCCTATGTTGGAGACCTTGTGACCTTGATGTATATTTTGTATAGAGTTCTTGAGGTTTACCTCAAGACATTGGGTTGTTTGTTTGTTTTGTGTGCAGGTTATTGTGACTATATACTTTGTTTGTAATCTGGAATCAACCGTATACAGCCGTTACTCTGCCCAA
This sequence comes from Vicia faba, assembly GCA_948472305.1. Lineage (NCBI taxonomy): Eukaryota > Viridiplantae > Streptophyta > Magnoliopsida > Fabales > Fabaceae > Vicia > Vicia faba. The sequence continues at coordinate 1,006,192,330 of OX451740.1, read as the reverse complement.
TTTTTGTGAAGGCTTAATACAATTGAAGTTTGGTTCTCTCAAGAGGTCTAGTATTTTTTCTTGCTTGGTTTCAATCCAAAGAATGAGAATTCTATCTTGACTCATAATGTTAAGCATTGGCTTCTTGTTGGTTAGATGGTTCTTCTCCTTAGCTTTTACCTTATGTGTGATACGGTGGGAGAACTGACTTGAGGTGTTTTGCATTTGTGTTTGCAAATGTTGCGGTTTAGAAAGAGTCGCCACCAACTTTTCTTTTATCCAAAAGGAAAGGTGAAAAAGCACAGGAAAGGCTTTAGAGATATTTTCTTGAGTTCGGGGGGTAGATTATGAAAAGGAAAGGTATTAGCACCCTTTTCATCCATGGTTTCCCATGGGCTCTTAGTTACTTGCTAGATCACTTGCTTTTGTTTGAAATTGTGCTTTGTGTGGTTTTTGAAAGTATTTTGAAAAGGTGCCATCGTTTAGGCAAACTTTGTAATAGTTCTCGTTCGTAAGAACATATACAAAGTGTTGAGCTTTTGAAAATGTTTCAAGATTGGAAGATGTTTGGAAAGTGTATGTGATTGTTTTGAAAATAGCAAGGATATTTGTTTTGAGAGTGAGCAAGTAACTAAAAGTAATTTACCTACTCAAAAGTTCTTAGATGTGCTTTTCCTCCTCCTTTATATGTTGCTATCTTACCATTGTTTTGGTAAGAAGCCCCATCATTGGATGTGAAGGGACGGGCGTTGGGTCATCGTATGACCATGATAGCAATGTTGTGAGATGACTTAGCACTTTTATTTAGGGACTAAGATCATTTTGAAAGGCAACTTTGATAGCGTCATCGAGGGACTATGATCTTGTATTTCGATTGTTTATGCTAAGACATGCCACATGCATAACATGACCATTTTTCGTAAGGCAACAAAGTGAGATTACCATAAGGGTGCATGTGTGCAAGTGTGTTTGATTTGCATGCATTTAATCTTTGATTAGGGTGATCTATTTGTCAATTTCAGGTCTTTCCATACACACCCTAATTACTAGCATTTATATTCGAAAGCGATAAATTTGCAGAAATGTAAAGTCCTACGCTATTACCATATTTAGGGGATTGGGGTACATATTTATGAATGGGGATTGCAAGTAAAAATAAGTCCTAAGTTACTATTACAACCATATTGAAATGTACAATATAAGAAAGAAACGGACTTGTTTAGAAAATGTTTTTTGTCTTAAGGAAATAAATTAAAAGGAAAATATTTTTATGTTTTTTATGTTAATATTAAAAATTATGAAAAGGAAAATAAATTCAAGATAGAAAAAACGTGCTGCTGCAAGAAGAACTAGGATCAGAAGTTCTGAAGCCAAGAGCGTTGTGACTCAGCAGGAGACGTCAATGGAATCAGAAGTTCTGGATTGGTAAACTCTGAGGTCCTGCAAGACATGTTAGAGGGAAAACACAGAAGTTCTGGGTGATATTCAGAAACTAGGCCAAAAGTTAGAAGTTATGTATTACACTAAAATAGTGAGGAGATATCAGTAGTTCAGTGCGTTTGACATGTAAGGAGAACTCAGAAGTTCTGTGCTGTGTTAGAACAATGATTGAATCATCAGAAGTTCAGTGTGCATTAGCAGTGAGGAAAATCATAGAAGTTATGTGTGTTAAAACAGTGAAGAAAACTCAGAAGTTCTGTGTATGTTTAACAGTGAGAAAAATCATAGAAATTCTGTGTGTTAAAACTATGAATGAACATCAGAAGTTTTAATTCCATATTTCAACACTCAATCAGCACATCAATAATCTATTCAGTTTTCAACAATCAGCAAGTCAGAAGGATAAAAGCACAACAGTTTATAGAAGTTCTAATCCTAAATCTGATTCTAGCCGTAATCAAGAAGTTCTGATCCATAGTTTTTCTATTCATGCAATGATATGTAAAACATTAATACTATGATATTTACATGTTAATGATGTTCAGAATGAAAAACAAGCAAAGTTAGAAAGACTTACCTTGAACCTGGAGCGTGGGCTTAGAGCTTTGAGCTGCTACCTTTGGATGTTCTGGTGTCAGCGAGAGTGACAGAACAATGGTTGTGTTCTTTGATTCAAAGGGAAGGGAAAAGGTTTGTTTCTTTTTGAGATTTCTGGATTTTTTATGAGAGGTTTCACAGGTTTCTTCTCTCTCTAAAAGCCAGCCTCTCCTTCAAAGTCCAGCCCCTTGAACGTATGATGAAGCCAATTATTTATAGATGAATCTGCTGTGATTTTTTAGGGGAAAAACAAATAGGATTTGAACCTGTTTCGGCATCCTGTTCCTTTGCTTTTTCATCATAGTTTTCGTATGCTAGTTTGGTGCAATCATGGGATGCAGGCGTAGGCTGAACCAGCTATTGGTCATAGGTCTACAGCAGGTTGTATAAACAAGGTTTTGGGATTTGGTCAAGTTCTGACCAAAGCGTTTAATATAGCCTTCATGTGCTGAAGCACTACCTTGTTTTTGAAGCAAGCATGGTGGTTGTCAGCAGGAATTAAGGAAAAGCAAAAAGCAAAGCATGGGCTTAGTAGCAAATTTTCTATCCTAAGACAGTAGAGGTACACATGGTGAAAATCCTTTGGATAAAGACTCAGAAGGTGGTTGTGAGCATTAAATGAGCATTAAATGATGATGAGACTTATCACAACCAGAAATCCTGCAACGTGAAACTCTACACCAAGGCTTAGTTCTGGATCAGAAGTTCTACTTCAGCGTAGCATCTAATCTTCTGATCCTCTTATCTTCTGGCTCCAGCATGTTCTGAAGGAGCTTTCAGAATTTCTAGAAAGCTTACAGCACGCTCCTTAACCTTATTTGAATTACCCTGCAAAACTCTGACTGAGCTTTTGTGAAAACTTGCTCAGAAGTTCTGACCAAACTCTGTCTTGAGAATATCCAGAATTTGCTGAGCGTTATGGTGATAATCTGGTCAGAAGTTCTGAGCTTGTCATATTTTCTTAAATACTTAGAAACAATTCTAAGTATTTAGAATTTTGACTTCTTCAAAGTAGTTTTGACTTTGGAAATTCTTGATGAAACAAACTTCATATTCCAACATGTCTTGATGAAATATGATTTTTGAGATTTGATTTTGATCCAAAAGTCAAAGTTAGACTTCTCAGTATGCAAATGACAATTTTGCCCTTGTGAATGGTTTGCTTGGAAAAATTGATAATTCAAGGCTTGGAATTGGATGAGAGAAAACTTGAGGATCCAGGGTATTCCTTGAGAAATGAGAGGGAAAAGTTTGGGGTACAACAGCTGCCCCTGTTCAATCTTCTTACACCTGAAGAGTTAGGTTGGTAATTCTGCCATTCGTGACTTGAAGGTAAAAGACGATTGAACACTAGAGTACCCAGAAAATTTGCACTCGAAGATGTGTTAGCTGATTATGTAGGGAATGGGCTTAAAGATTCCTTTTGGAGATATAATGGATAGTTGTTGGAGATGGGCTTAAAGATGCCATCCAAAAATGATTGTTGGACTGTATCTGTAAGCTGGAACTGGATGATTATCAGAATGGCATCCGTGTCTGGAGCGCACTGAACTGTATCGGAAGGTTGGGTTGTTTGATGATGAGTCCGTGTGAAACTTCATCTTGGAAAGAGAAGGAACCAGTGTAGGGTTGCCTGATGATGAGTCCGTGTAAAACTGCATCTTGGAAATGGAAGGAGGAACCTGTGTAGGGTTTCCTGATGATGAGTCCGTGTAAAAATTCACCTTGGAAAGAAGGAAACTGTGTAGGGTTGCATGATGATGAGTCCGTGTGAAACTGCACCTTGGAAAGGAGGAACCTGTGTAGGGTTGCCTGATGATGAGTCCGTGTGAAACTGCACCTTGGAAAGGAGGAACCGGTGTAGGGGTTCCTGATAATGAGTCCCTGTAAAACTGCATCTTGGAAAGAGAAGGAACCGGTGTAGGGTTTCCTGATGACGAGTCTGTGTAAAACTGCATCTTGGAAAGAGAAGGAACCGGTGTAAGGTTTCCGCATGATGAGTCCGTGTAAAACTGCATCTTGGAAAGAGAAGGAACCGGTGTAGGGTTGCCTGATGATAAGTCCGTGTAAAACTGAATCTGAAATTTCCTGAGAAGGAACCTGTGTAGGGTTGCTTCATGATGAGTCTGTGTAAAACTACACCTTAGAAAGAAGGAACCTATGTAGGGTTTCCTGATGAGAATGAGTCTGTGTAAAACTTCACCTTGGAAAGAAGGAACCTGTATAGGGTTGCCTGATGATGAGTCCATATGAAACTACACCTTGGAAAGGAGGAACCTGTGTAGGATTTCCTGATGATGAATCCGTGTGAAACTGCACCTTGGATAGGAGGAACCAGTGTAGGGTTGCCTGATGATGAGTCTGTGTAAAACTGCACCTTGGAAAGAAAAGGAACCGGTGTATGGTTGCCTGATGATGAGTCAGTGTAAAAATGCATCTTGGAAAGAGAAGGAACCGGTTTAGGGTTGCCTCATGATGAGTCAGTGTAAAATTGCGTCTTGGAAAGAGAAGGAAACAGTGTAGGGTTGCCTGATGATGAGTCCGTGTAAAACAGCATATGAAATTTCCTGAGAATGAACCTGTGTAGGGTTGCTTCATGATGAGTCCGTCTAAAACTGCACCTTGGAAAGAAGGAACTTGTGTAGGGTTTCATGATGATGATGAGTCCGTGTAAAACTTCACCTTGGAAAGAAGGAACCTGTGTAGGGTTGCCTGATGATGAGTCCGTGTGAAACTGCACCTTGGAAAGGGAAGGAGGAACCTGTGTAGGGTTGCCTGATGATGAGTCCGTGTAAACTTCATCTTGGAAAGAAGGAACCTGTGTAGGGCTGCTTCATGATGATGAGTCTGTGTAAAACTTCATATGGAAAGGAGGAACTTGTATAGAGCTGCCTGATGATGAGTCCGTGTAAAACTGCATCTGAAATTTCCTGAGAAGGAACCTGTATAGGGTTACTTCGGGATAAGTTCGTGTGAAACTTCAGGAGGAACCTGGGTATGGTTTCTTTGTGATGAGTCTGTGTAGGACTGCATCTTAGAAAGAGAAGGAGCTGGTGTAGGGTTGCTTCATGATGATAAGTCCGTGTAAAACTTCATCTTGGAAATAGGAACCTGTGTAGGGTTGCCTCAGCTGGTCAAGTAGATAGTTGTCCTGTCTGGTTTTTGGTGTTAATCTCTGACCTGAGAAAGAAAAATAGTTTTCCTAGCTTGTTACAGGTGTTAATCTTCAATCTCTTCATGTAGATATTTTTCCTGACTTGTTACAGGTGTTAATCTACAATCAGTCGTCCACAGATAATTTTCATGGCTTGTTACAGGTATTAATCTGGAACTAGAAAAGGTTGATGGTAGCCATCTATTGAATGACCTTTTCCTGAAAAGGTAAAACGTTAGCTGTATGCAATGTCATGATGTATGAAATGTGAAATGTTTATGATGTTCTCAAAATAAATGAGATTGTGTCGTACACACTTATTATGTATGTAAATAGGATGTATGAAATGTGAAATGTTTATGAATGTATTTTTGTCTGGGAAAATAAATCCTTGACAAATATCGGGGAGTTTGTTAAATCCTGGACTGCTATTGAAGAGTATGTGTGTCTTCAAACTTTGCTTAGAATATTTCCACCAGGAATTCCTGTTTTGTTGTTTGAGGAGAAACTCCGCTGGGGAGTATTGAAAACTCTATTGGAGAGTGTTGATTCCTGCTTGGGGAAAAGAGTTATGGAGTCTCGGTTGTCCGTTGCTCTACTGGGGTCGAAGTTGAACTCATATCTGGTCGGGTCCAGGTTTCACAGTAACTTGCTGGGGATTGTAGAGTAGTCTACTGGGGAAAGGGAGTTGTGGTCCTTTGATTTGTATCAGTTGTAGAGGCAAACTCGAACTGGGGATTTTGTAGTTTGTTGGGGAAATAAACCCTGTTGCCGGTCTGCTAGAGAGGTGACGAATTTGTTGTGGAAAGTCCTCGAGGAATCTTGAGGTTGTTTCAGCTGGGGAAAGGTTTTCAGAGATTAAACTCTTGCTGGGGAATCATCCTATGAGAAGGATTTTGGGGAGATTTGTCACTTCCCCTAGTAGCGAGTGTTTGTGGCACTGCCTAGAAATGTTTGACTGTACGTAACCCTTTGTCGGGATTGACGTTCAATGCCCCAAGTGACGGAGATGGAGACTTGCCCCTGGTTACTCTTCAATTCTTGAGAGATTTCTTGGAATCTTGACTAGACTACCCCAGGTGTGCTGGATAGTGACATGTCATATCCCCCTGTTGATAGGAGATTTGTCAATGGAAGTGTCATCCTTCTTGAATTAATTTTGTTCACTGAGAGAGCTTTCGTTCACTGGATATTTATTGTGTGAATTTCTCCGTTGTTAAACAAATAGCCAGATGTAAACATTGATATTCAAATAAATGCAAAATTTATGCCTGTCTTGAAGTTTTGAAAAATGCGTTTTTAGCAAGTAAAGAAGTTTGTAATTCAACTTTGGATTTTGAGTAAAGCCTTACAGGAGTCAGGATACCTTTTGTAACAGTATGCTTTCGAACTAACCCATGCTTCAATTAGGACTTTTGAAGGGTTGTAACGTGGCTTGGTTCACGGTTTAATAAATAAAGGATAAAGGCTCAAAGTATTTGTACCCACCCGTTCTTCGTGATGTTCTTTGGTCCTAAGCTCAGTTAATTGTACGTTTGAACTCCAATTGAGTCTGGAATGACGTTTTGGTGATGGTTCAAACAGGTTAAGTTTGTCGGAAGGCAGTAATTTTTTGCAACATTTTCCATGTTGTTGAGGATTTTAGTGACCTCTTTTTACTAATTTTTTCCTGACTGTTCTTGTTTTGAGATTACAATCAGCGGGATGCCCCAGTTTTCTTTAAGTCTCCTCCGTAGGTTTTGACTTTGTGGGCTTTACTTTTTTTGAGAAATAATGATTGTCTATTTGGTAGGGAACCATCGCTGTCTTTTGATCCCAGAGGAATGTTTTTTGATGTCATTCATTGTATTACGAGATGAGAGTTTGCGGATTAACACGTGTTTGAATTAACTGAGAGACTACCCTGCCCCAGGTATTGATTAAAGGTTTCAATTTGTGTTAAAACAGAAAAATTCTACTTCTTTGGCTCGAAAGGGTTGACTAGGAATTATCTTCTTTATAACTCCAGTGTTTAGGATTTGAAAGAATTCCTGTACATCGTCAGCAAGGTCTGTTCAAAAGCATACTGTATGAGATTATGGCATTGTTTTCGTCATCCTCCCTCTAAAGGCTTGTAACTTTTAGCAAGAGTTGAATGTCATAGAGAGAGTAAAAAGCATAGTTTAAATGAAATGAAAACAAATGAAATAATTCAAGACAAACATATGCAATGCATTAATGAAACAAATTTTGACATTAATAAATAATTGTTTGAATAACAAAAGAGATTACAACTTGGAAATTCAAAATGAACAAGACGCTCTCAATGACTTGGCATAAGAGTAGTGATCACATTTGGAGTCTCCGGAGGGCCAAACTAGATCTCCTTGGCGTTAATCAAATTCTGAATCTTGTACTTCAATGCCCAACAATCGTTAGTATCATACCCGAGACTGTCAGAATGATAAGCACATGTTGCATTAGGATTGTAGTTAGGAGAAGAAGTTTTGGGGTTCGGATGAGGTCCTATGAATGCAATCATATTCATCATCAACAAGTGTTGTAGCGCTTGAGACAGCGGCATGTTGATGTTGGTAAACTATCTTTTGGGTTCGTCTTGCTTTCGTTGATTTCTCCTTTGCTGTTGTCGGTGCGACGCAGAACCAGAGATCAGGACTGCCCCCACGTGTTGGTCATGACGACTCTTTTGATCAGACACTGCATTAGACTCTTTCTTCCCACTGCACGGCTGTTTTTGAACATCAGGAGGTGTAACTCCTTAAATCTTTCCACTTTTGATGCCAGCTTCGACTCTTTCACTGGTCAGTATTAGCTCGGTGAACCCGACTGAGGAGCTTCCGATCAAATGTTTGAAGAAAGGCCCTGTCAAAGTTCCCATAAAGATATCAATCAGCTCCCTGTCAGTTAAAGGGGGCTGCACCCTACCATCCAGATCTCTCCATTTTTGGGCGTACCCTTTGAAGCTCTCGTTGGAACCCATGGTCATGTTCTGCAATTGCACACGAGTTGGTGCAAGGTCAGTATTGTACTGATACTGTTTTTAGAAAGCAACGGCTAAATCCTCCCAGGTGTGGATGCGAGAACTCTCCAATTGATAGAACCATTCAAGTTGAGTCCCTACCAGGCTCTTTTGGAAGAAATGGGTCCAAAGCTTCGGATCAGTTGTATATGGTTGAATCTTGCAGACATAAAACTTTAAGTGCATCTTAGGGCAAGAGACTCCATCGTACATGGCAAAGGTATGGATTTTGAACTTTGGCGGGATGACCACTCCAGAAACCAAACCCATGTCTCCTAAATCCAAGCCAGGTATCTGTTGAAGCTCCATAGCACTGAGGCGATCCTCCAACTGTTTGTACTTGTCATCAGTGGGAGGATATTATTCCTCAGAGCAGTCAGCTTCGGCTTCACCAATCTCTAGACTATGGTCTTCTTCAAGACTATCCCCCATGTTGGACGGAGTTGAAATATCTAGAGCTCTCTTGACTGGTCCTCCAGGTCTTCTTCTCGAGTTCAGGATACCTACTAATTTCTTGGACTTCTTTCTCTTGTCTTTGAGAAGGAGAGTTTTTAGGTCTTATTTCCCCTTAGCCATAGCCAGGAACATTTATTGGAATTGAGCGTTTTGAGCTTGGAGATCTTTCACCGTTTGTTCCACATCCATATTACTGAAATAAACATTAGGAAGATAAGAAGACCTGTCTGGGAGAGACCTGTCATGATATGATGCATGATATGTGGATGCATGTTTTCAAGGATCTCGCGGGGTAAACACAAGAAAATTTAGAAGTTGAACTTTGATCAACACTTTTGATTGGAGAATTTTGTATCGATGGATGTCCTTCCACGAGAATCAAGCTCACCATGTCAAGTGGGTCATAGCCCTTGACTCAAATTGTTGTACTTGATCTTTGACGGTGTTCGGTTAGAGGAAAATAAATCCTCTTGCCCTTTGGTAGACGTCTGGTTCAACGTGACCCTGCATGAAAGACCCTCGAGATCCTTGAAATGGTTATTGAAAATGCTATGGTATGATGTTATGATGTTATGTACAGATATGCGAGGTAAGCAAGTTTATATACAAATAATCATATTCACACAAAGCAAACAAAATCCTTAATTTTAGGCTTGCATGGAGTTTGTAGGTAAGTACCCTCTTGAAGTTTAGTTGGCTCAACTTGTCCTAGTAATAGTGATCGGGTTCTAAAGAATCTCAATATCACCGACCTTTCTCTAAGGCATTGTCTCAGCACAATCAATCTTTTCTTGCGGCCGAGATATCCCAAGAGTCCGGTCTCAATGAGTGTAGCATCGAGTATCAACCAATTTCCAGCTCTACACCGAAACCGGTTATCTCACTACGTCCTAATGGCCAAGTTGGTCAAGTAAGGTTCTAAGGTCAGTTAGTGCTTCATGACGTCGCTCAGCGGCTCTGTATTCTCCTCGTTTCAACACAAGGGATACCGATACCAATAAATGCGTCACACTAACTTAGCCATTATTTCAACCATATCGGTCTATGCCGTACTATTTTCATAATCTATTGCTACTTACCTAAAAAGGTGCCCCAAATCTGGGTAGAGGATCAAAGCAAGCCCAAACAGAGAACCAAAATGTAAAGCATACAAATCAAACAATGTAAGCAAGTAAATGTGATCTAACCCTAAGGTAACCCCACTTTTAAGTATTTTCCCAAGTAGAGTCGCCAGTTCTGTGATACGGTGAGAGAACTAACTTGAGGTGTTTTGCGTTTGTGTTCGCAAATGTTGCGGTTTAGCAAGTGTCGCCACTGACTTTTCTTTTATCCAAAAGGAAAGGTGAAAAAGCACAGGAAAGACCTTTAGAGATATTTTCTTGAGTTCGGGGGGTAGATTATGAAAAGGGAAGGTATTAGAACCCTTTTCATCCATGGTTTTCCATGGGCTCTTAGTTACTTGCTAGATCACTTGCTTTTGTTTGAAATTGTACTTTGTGTGGTTTTTGAAAGTATTTTGAAAAGGCTCCATCGTTTAGGAAAACTTTGTAATAGTTCTCGTTCATAAGAACGTATACAAAGTGTTGAGCTTTTGAAAATGTTTCAAGATTGGAAGATGTTTGGAAAGTGTATGTGATTGTTTTGAAAATATCAAGGATATTTGTTTTGAGAGTGAGCAAGTAACTAAAAGTAATTTACCTACTCAAAAGGTCTTAGATGTGCTTTTCCTCCTCCTTTAGATGTTACTATCTTACCATTGTTTTGGTAAGAATCCCCATCGTTGGATATGAAGGGACGGGCGTTGGGTCATCGTATGACCATGATAACAATGTTGTGAGATGACTTAGCACTTTTCTTTAGGGACTAAGATCATTTTGAAAGGCAACTTTGATAGCGTCATCGATGGACTATGATCTTGTATTTCGATTGTTTATGCTAAGACATCCCACATGCATAACATGGCCATTTTTTGTAAGGTAACAAAGTGAGATTACCCTAAGGGTGCATGTGTGCAAGTGTGTTTGATTTGCATGCATTTAATCTTTGATTAGGGTGATCTATTTATCAATTTCAGGTCTTGCCATACACACCCTAATTACTAGCATTTATATTCGAAAGCGATATATTTGCAGAAATGTAAAGTCCTACGCTATTACAATATTTAGGGGATTGGGGTACATATTTATGAATGGAGATTGCAAGTAAAAATAAGTCCCAAGTTACTATTACAACCATATTGAAATGTACAATATAAGAAAGAAATGGACTTGTTTAGAAAATGTTTTTTGTCTTAAGGAAATAAATTAAAAGGAAAATATTTTTATGTTAATATTAAAAATGATGAAAAGGAAAATAAATGCAAGATAGAAACAACGTGCTGTTGCAAGAAGAACTAGGATAAGTTCTGAAGCTAGAGCGTATTTACATCTTAATGATGTTCAGAATGAAAAACAAGCAAAGTCAGAAAGACTTACCTTGAACCTGGAGCGTGGGCTTGGAGATTTGTGCTGCTACCTTTGGATGTTTTGGTGTCAGCGAGAGTGACGGAACTGTGGTTGTGTTCTTTGATTCAAAGGGAAGGGAAAATGTTTGTTTCTTTTTGAGATTTCTGGATTTTTTATGAGAGGTTTCACAGGTTTCTTCTGTCTCTAAAAGCCAGCCTCTCCTTCAAATTCCATCCCCTTAAACGTGTGATAGAGCCAAGTATTTATAGATGAATCTACTGTGATTTTTTGGCGGGATGACCAAATGGGATTTGAACCTGTTTCGACATCCCGTTCCTTTGATTTTTCATAGTTTTCGTATGCTAGTTTGGTGCAATCATGGGATGCAGGCGTATGCTGAACTAGCTGTGGGTCATAGGTCTGCAACAGGTTGTATAAACAAGGTTTTGGGATTTGGTCAAGTTCTGACCAAAGCGTTGAATATAGCCTTCATGTGCTGGAGCGCTACCTTGTTTTTGAAGCAAACATGGTGGTTGTCAGCAGGAATTAAGGAAAAGAAAAAAGCAAAGCATGGGCTTAGTAGCAAAGTTGCAATCCCAAGACAATAGAGGTACACGTGGTGAAAATCCTTTGGATAAAGACTCAGAAGGTGGTTGTGAGCATTAAATGATGATGAGACTTATCACAACCAGAAATCCTACAACGTGAAACTCTACACCAAGGCTTAGTTCTGGATAGAAGTTCTGCTTCAGCGTAGCATCCAATCTTCTGATCCTCTTATCTTCTGGCTCCAGCATGTTCTGATGGAGCTTTCAGACTTTCTAGAAAGCTTGCAGCATACTCCTTAACCTTCTTTGAATTACCCTGGCAAACTCTGACTGAGCTTTTGTGAAAACTTGCCCAAAAGTTCTGACCAAACTCTATCTTGAGAATATCCAGAATTTGCTGAGCGTTATGGTGATAATCAGGTCAGAAGTTCTGAGCTTGTCATTTTTTCTTAAATACTTAGAAAAAATTCTAAGTATTTAGAATTTTGACTTCTTCAAAGTAGTTTTGACTTTTGAAATTCTTGATGAAACAAACTTCATATTTCAATATGTCTTGATGAAATATGATTTTTGAGATTTGATTTTGATCCAAAAGTAAAAGTTAGACTTCTCAGTGTGCATATGACCATTTTGCCCTTGTGAATGGTTTGCTTGGAAAAATTGATAATTCAAGGCTTGGAATTGGATGAGAGAAAACTTGAGGATCCAGGGTGATTCCTTGAGAAATGAGAGGGAAAATTTTGGGGTACAACAGCTGCCCCTGTTCAATCTTCTTACACCTGAAGAGTTAGGTTGGTAATTCTGCCATTCGTGACTTGAAGGTGAAAGACGATTGAACACTAGAGTGCCCAGAAAATTTGCACTCGAAGATGTGTTAGCTGATTATGTAGGGAATGGGATTAAAGATACCTTTTGGAGAGATAATGGATAGTTGTTGGAGATGGGCTTAAAGATGCCATCCAGAAATGATTGTTGGACTGTATCTGTAAGCTGGAACTGGATGATTGTCAGTATGGCGTCCGTGTCTGGAGCGCATCTGAACTGTATCGGAAGGTTGGGTTGTTTGATGATGAGTCTGTGTGAAACTTCATCTTGAAAAGAGAAGGAACCGTTGTAGGGTTGTCTGATGATGAGTCCGTGTAAAACTGCATCTTGGAAATGGAAGGAGGAACCTGTGTAGGGTTGCCTGATGATGAGTCCGTGTAAAACTTCACCTTAGAAAGAAGGAATCTGTGTAGGGTTGCCTGATGATGAGTCCGTGTGAAACTGCACCTTGGAAAGGAGGATCCTGTGTAGGGTTGCCTGATGATGAGTCTGTGTGAAACTGCACCTTGGAAAGGAGGAACCGGTATAGGGTTTCCTGATGATGAGTCCCTATAAAATTGCATCTAGGAAAGAGAAGGAACTGGTGTAGGGTTGCCTGATGATGAGTCTGTGTAAAACTGCATCTTGGAAAGAGAAGGAATCGGTGTAGGGTTGCCTCATGATGAGTCCGTGTAAAACTGCATCTTGGAAAGAGAAGGAACCATTGTAGGGTTGCCTGATGATGAGTCAGTGTAAAACTGTATCTGAAATTTCCTGAGATGGAACCTGTGTAAGGTTTCTTCATGATGAGTCCGTGTGGGTTGCTTCATGATGAGTCCGTGTAAAACTGCACCTTAGAAAGAAGGAACCTGTGTAGGGTTGCCTGATGATGATGAGTCCGTGTAAAGCTTCACCTTGGAAAGAAGGAACCTGTATAGGGTTGCCTGATGATGAGTCAGTGTGAAACTACACCTTGGAAAGGAGGAACATGTGTAGGGTTTCCTAATTATGAGTCAGTGTGAAACTGCACCTTGTAAAGGAGGAACCGATGTAGGGTTGCCTGATGATGAGTCAGTGTAAAACTGCATCTTGGAAAGAGAAGGAACCGGTGTAGGGTTTCCTGATGATGAGTTCGTGTAAAACTGCATCTTGGAAAGAGAAGGAACCGGTGTAAGGTTGCCTCATGATGATGAAGGGGTGAAAAACACAAGAAGGGGGGGGGGGGGGGGGGGGTTGAATTGTAAAACTGGAAACTTAAAGCAAATGACAAGGTATTTTTATCCTGGTTCGTTTGATCTCAAACTACTCCAGTCCACCCGTTCAAGGTGATTTCGCCTCTCTCCAACGAGGTCTTAATTCACTATATTCAACTGAATACAAATCTGCTTTAGCAACTGCTAAAACCTTCTTGATTCAAACCACAATCCGGTTTGTCAAGGCAACACTTTCTTACAAAGATATAATCAAATGTGTGTGAATGTTTCTACAAAAACTATATCACAACTGTGATGTTTACACAAATGAAGCTTAGAATACTAAGTTGCTAAACGCTAATAGAGTATCAGAGTTTGGTGGTTTAGCAAAACTTGGAGAGTGAAGATTACTGTTCAGCTTTTTGCGTGTAGAGAGTTTTGAAGCATTAGCCATTATAATCTTCAAAGCTTGGTTTATATAGCACTTGAGAAGATGAACGTTGAAGCAAATATTCTTGATTCAATGCTATTAACAAGCTTTCCTTTCTGAGCAGATCCTGTCTAGAATGATGCCGTTGGTATTGATTAGCTTTCAATGCACAGTACCGTTGCTTCTTCAATGCACGTTCTGGCTTGGCTCATTCTGATTCTGCTTTGCTGCTGATGAACTGATTTGTTTCTGTATCAGAGTATTTTACGCGCAGTTCTGTTCATCAAGCTTCAGCATGTGCAAGCGTTGATCATCTGATCTTGACGTTCTGATTCAGCAACTTCTGATGCTGGTGTGCAAACTCATATTCTGATGCTGAGAACGTGATCTTGCTTATTTTAATCAGCATATCTACAAGTCAGAGCATAGTAATTTTAAGTAGCATATAATTCAATCATGAAATATTTAACTACTATATCTTTTCACTTTGTTATCATCAAAACTTAATTATAGGGTACTAGATTCAAACATTGTTCTAACAATCTCCCCCTTTTTGATGATGACAAAAACTAGATATTTTAAATGAAAAAATAACGTGAAAAGTTATCAGATCTATGTATCAGAATAAGAAGTACGGAGAAGTCAGAGTTAAGAAATACTCCCCCTGAGTTTGTTACTTCCCTTTGATATGCGTGTTCTTCAGAGTCAGATCTTTTTCTATCTTTGAGCATCAGATTGTAAGTCTTTGACTTATCAGAGAGCAGAGCTTCAGAGCTTTTCCAGTCAGAGCTTTGCTTCAGATCAGAGTGTTAGGTCGATCAGAGCTTCATATATCAGAACTTCATATTTGCTCAGAGCAACATGAGCTTCTACATTTTGATCAGAGCTTCTAGTCTTCATTGTGCCTGTAGACTTAAAGACAAAACAGAAAAACATTTCAAGTAATAGAGTTAGAATGTTTGAGAATTTCTGTCTAGTTAGCCGTTATTGATTTTAAATATCATTCTTGTTCTCCCCCTTTTTGTCAGCAATCAAAAAGTGCTGGTGATGTGCTAAAATGATTTAGATCAGAAAAACTAATAATATTGAAGATAGTTCAGAATCAGAGCAAAATAGCATTACAAACCATAGGCAAAACATAGTCAAAAGTACATCAGAAAATGAAGAAAATATAGAGAATATCATGCATGAAAAAAATTTCAAGGTTGTGGGGGCATGCGTGAGAACAGGCTTTCCAGCATTGCCTGAATCTTTTCAGAAGTTGCATTCTGCTTCTGAACCATGGTGACAACAGTATCAATCTTGCTGTCCTGGACATTCATTCTTGCTTCCATCTTCTGATTATTCTCATCCATCCGCTGCTGTAGACGCAAGTCATTCAGCCTTAATTCTTCCAGAGCCTGCCTGTCCAAGGCAGCTTGAGAACTTTCAGCAGGAGGAAGCTTCTCAGAACTTTCAGCTACATCTTCTGCTGGATTCTCTTCCTGAAGAGTCTTGTCTTCTTCTGCTGGTTCCACCTGTGCAGCTTGCTCTTTCTCAGACCACGATTCAGAGTCCAGAGGGAGCACAACTTCTTGAGGCAGCTGACTCTCAACTTCCTTCAGCAGCTTGCTAAAGTTCTGTTGAGCCTGCTCATAGTTGACGTCCTGCAGCTTGAGTGCTTCAGAACGAACCCATACTCTGAACTGTGACCAGAGCTGATCAGAAGCAGCTGGGTCGATCATCCCGGGACAGACTTGCTTCAAAGAAGCAATCCACTGCAGCATACCTGTTTCAAAGTCCAAAATACCAGAGCCAACATCTAATTGCTTTGGTTTGGGAATGGCCAATTTGTGTCTTAAATCAGCAAGACGTTCAAGACTTGTTAAGTCAATGAATGTTTTGCTGGGGTTTTCAGAGGATTGGCTTTCAGAGGTGTGCTGAGGTGCTGTCTGTTTTGGTGGATGGTTATCAGAGTCAGAGGATATGTCTATTGGAGTGGTTGGAGTTTTTGGAGGTGTTGATTCCTCTGATGATGGTAACTGGGGTCTGACAATGGTGGTTCCACATGGCAACTGTATTGCCAGCGGTGAAGGTTGAGGTGAGTGGGGATCAGAATGATGAGGAGATGGGGTTTCATAGCGATGAAACTCTGTTGGAGGTGAGGGAGGATTATTTTCTGGTTGAGGAGGTGGAACTTCTGATTGCTCAGGAATCAGAGGTTCTTCTGTGATAGGTTGTTGTGATTGTGGTTCTGGTTCTTGTTCTGGTTCTGGTTGTGGTTGAATTTCTGGTTCAGGTTCAGGTTGTGGAGGAGGAATATTTGGTGGTTCAGAGTGAGGTTGAACAGGAGTATGTTCACGCTCAATATCAGCTAGCACTCTATCAAGTGCTGGTGTTGTTGAAACAGTTGGTTGTTGTTTGGTAATTTTGAGAGGAATTTTAATTCTGGTTCTTCTGAGTTGTAAGGTCTCAGAAGGGTCTTCTGGTATGTTTTCATCAATAGTGGGGATTGGAATGGAAATTCTGTGAGAGGTTTGGGGTGGAGCAACAGATGTTGGAATAGTAGTTGAAATTGAAATAGGAGCAGCAGATGGATTACCTCGTTTCTTTGGAGTCTGGTGAGATGATCCTTCTGCTTTCCTCTTCTTTGACTTCTTCTGAGTCACTTCAGGTTGAACTTGACTCAGATCTTTGATCTTCAGCTTTGAACCTGCAACTTCTTCCTTGAAAGAATCTGGATACTTGGCAACCATATCAGGGTGGGATTCCATCTCAGAAAATCTTGGGAAATCACTCAGAGGCACTCTTCTTCTGGAGATGTCAGCAGTTGAAGAAGCTCTGGGTTCCTTCCTGATATTGTCTATCAGCTTCATCTTTTTGAGGTTCTTAGCATTCAGCGCTTTTCCAACAGTTGGTTCAAAATTGCCCAGTACTTTAGCTTCGCTCAGATAATCTATCAGCTTATTCTCTGTCAGAATATCTGATATGAGCCTCCCAAATGGTATCCAGTCCCTTTTGGTCCTTTCTTCTTCTCTAGTCTCTTTCACACTAGTCTTCAGATGATTGAACAGGAAGTGTGCCAAATTGATCTTCACCCTCTGATCAATAAAGTAGATCAGAAATTGCTGATCCACGTTTATATAGTCAGGAGAGCTTGTTGGCTTCCTGTGATTGAAACAGCCTAGAACAATCTTGGCCCACACTCTGTAGTGATCCTTCAGATCCTTGATTTTGCTGCTGGGAAAACCAAGAGTGAAAATGCAGTTTGCTACCACACCAATATCAGGGCACCTATCAGCCATGTCCACACAACGGACTCCACCACCACTCTGACCAATTAACCTAGCAATGAGGTCTTCAGAAATTATTATCTTCTTTCCCATAACAGAAGAGACGACTAGATGTTTATCAATCTTGGCATGAATCCAAAATTCTTTGACAAGCTCTGGGAAGGTTGGTCCAACCAATCTATCAAAGTACCTCTCCCACTTTTGAGTTTTGACTTCAGCAGTTAGGTCAAATCCATTTTCCTTCAAACTTTCGAAATCCACTATTAACTCAGAGAGAACCTCAAGATTCTTTACTGGTGTGAGAAGAGTTCTGGTAGGCGCTTGATATTGCTCAGAGGTTTCCTTCTTCTGATTTCCTGCAGAAATGCTGGAGGATGCCATTGTTCTCACACAAAAAGCTTGAGAGTGATTTGAGAAAAGCTAGGGTTTTGAAGGAGATATGCAGAAAAATTCTTAAGAGATTATGAGTAAGCGTAAAGATTAAGAATGAAGAGTAATGTGCTTAAATAGGATTTTTCAAAAATTATTTTGAAAAATAAAACGTTTTTAAGAGAGAGAAAAAAAATAATGATTGCTATTAACAAGCGTGATTACTTTTGCATTTAATGCTTGCTGATTTTGGGGGATTTGAGAAAGATACTTAAAAACGGTTACCAGACATGTGTCTCAATGCACCCAATCAGCGTTTTCCTTTCTCAGAAACGTGCACGCGTTCTGCTTCAGGGATTTGCTGATGATTGGATGACACTTGTTTGATATAGTGATCAGCACGTCTGTCTTTGAGATTAGACTCTCAGATCTTTAGACTTGCCTCTGATACAATCTGCATGTTCTAACTTTCTGAAACAAAGATTGATCAGAAGTTCACAGTAATATAATTACATTCTGAAAGATAAGAATATGGAATTAAAGCATTTTCATTCTGGGCATACTTTCATGCTGAGATGTTTCAGAATGAAATTAAACCTATCTTCTGAAAGGGGTTTAGTAAAGATATCAGCCCATTGATGGTCTGTATCTATAAATTTCAAGTTTAAAATTCCTTTCTGAATATAGTCCCTAATGAAATGATGTTTTATTTCTATATGTTTAGCTCTAGAATGTAAAATAGGATTCTTACTTAAGCAAATAGCAGAAGTATTATCACAAAGAATAGGAATGTTACTCTCAAAAATCTGGAAGTCTTCAAGCTGACTTTTCATCCAGAGCATCTGTGTGCTGCAACCAGCTGCTGCTATGTACTCAGCTTCTGCTGTTGACAGAGCAATAGTTGATTGCCTTTTGCTGGACCACGAGATCAGATTTTCTCCCAGAAACTGGCAGCTTCCAGAAGTACTTTTTCGTTCCACTCTGTCTCCAGCAAAATCAGCATCGCAGTAGCCTACTAAACTGTAATCACTAGATTTTCTATAAAACAAACCCAGATTAGTAGTACCTTTCAGATACTTGAAAATTCGCTTAACAGCTGTTAAGTGAGATTCTCTAGGATCTGATTGGAATCTAGCACAAATACATACGCTGAATAGAATATCAGGTCTTGAAGCAGTCAGATAAAGGAGAGACCCAATCATACCTCTGTAGACTTTCTGTTCTACGCTTTTGCTTACCTCTTCTCTTTCCAGAATGCACGTGGGATGCATTGGAATCTTTGATGGCTTACATTCTGAGAGGTCAAATTTCTTCAGAAGATCTCTGATGTATTTGCTCTGATGAATGTAAGTTCCCTCTGGAGTTTGATTGATCTGAATTCCTAGAAAGAACTTCAGTTCCCCCATGAGGCTCATCTCAAATTCTGCCTGCATACACTTAGCAAATTTTCTTCCAAGAGAAGGATTAGTAGATCCAAAGATTATATCATCAACATAAATTTGACAGACTAAAATGTCACTCTTAACTGTTTTACAGAATAGAGTGGTGTCCACTTTCCCTCTGGTGAACTCATTTTCAAGCAGAAAGTTACTTAGCCTTTCATACCAAGCTCTGGGAGCTTGTTTCAGACCATACAGTGACTTTTTCAGTTTGAAAACATGTTCTGGATGTTTGGTATTTTCAAAACCTGGGGGTTGGTGAACATACACTTCTTCTTCTATATAACCATTTAAGAATGCACTTTTGACATCCATCTGATACAGAGTGATGCCTCTATTAACAGCAAATGAGATTAAAAGTCTGATAGATTCTAACCTGGCGACTGGGGCAAAGGTTTCTGTATAGTCTATCCCCTCTTGCTGACTATAACCTTGTGCAACCAGTCGTGCCTTGTTTCTGACGACTTCACCTTGTTCATTAAGCTTGTTTCTGAACACCCATCTTGTTCCAATGACGTTGAATCCTTTTGGTCTTGGAACGAGATCCCAAACGTCGTTTCTGGTGAATTGATTCAGCTCTTCTTGCATTGCCAGAATCCAGTCATTATCCAGAAGTGCTTCATCAATAGAAGAAGGTTCAATCAGAGACACAAGTCCCATCAGAGTTTCTTCAGAGTTTCTGAGGCTTGCTCTTGTTCTGATTGGATCTTCCTTTCTTCCTAGAATAGATTCTTCTGGGTGATCCAAACTGCTTCTGGGTACTCTCTTCTGAGGTTGATCAGCAGCAGTTGTAGGATTTCTAGCATTGCTTCTTTCAGACGTTGAAGGAATGTCTGTGTTGAGAGCTTCTGATGCCTTGTCTTCAGAACCTGTAAATTCAATTTCTATACCTGCAAGATTTTCATTCTGCTTTGACTTTTCAGAGTCAAGCTTGTCATCAAAACGAACACTGATTGATTCTTCCACAATCTGTGTTTCTGTATTGTATACTCTGTACCCTCTTGAGCGTTCAGAGTATCCTAACATAATACACTTCTGTGCCTTAGAATCAAACTTGTTCAAATAATTCTTAGTGTTTAACATATAGCAAGTACATCCAAATGGATGAAAATACGAAATGTTGGGCTTTCTGTTCTTCCACAATTCATATGGAGTCTTTTCCAGAATAGGTCTTATTGAGATTCTATTCTGAATGTAGCACGCTGTGTTTATTGCCTCTGCCCAGAAAGTCTTAGCAACGTTTGTCTCGTTGATCATGGTTCTGGCCATTTCTTGCAATGTTCTGTTCTTTCGTTCTACAACTCCATTTTGTTGGGGAGTTCTAGGACAAGAGAAATCATGCAGAATGCCTTTGTCATTAAAGAATGACTCAAAATCTTTATTTTCAAATTCTCCACCATGATCACTTCTGACTTTAACGATTCTAAGATCTTTTTCATTCTGAACTTGGTTACAGAAGGTAACAAACACAGAGTGTGACTCGTCCTTGTGTCTTAAGAACTTTACCCATGTCCATCTGCTATAGTCATCTACGATTACTAACCCATACTTCTTGCCACTGACAGAAGCAGTCTTAACTGGTCCAAATAAGTCAATGTGCAGAAGTTCTAATGGCTTAGAGGTAGAAACAACATTTTTGGATTTAAAAGAGGGTTTTGCAAATTTGCCTTTCTGACATGCTTCACACAGAGCATCTGAATTGAACTTCAAATTTGGAAGTCCTCTGACCAGATTGAGTTTGTTAATCTGAGATATTCTTCTCATACTAACATGTCCCAATCTTCTGTGCCAGATCCATTGCTCGTTGTTAACAGACAGAAGACATTTTACGTTCTGACTCTTAAGTTCAGAAAGTTTGATTTTGTAAATGTTGTTTTTCCTCTTACCATTAAATAGGATAGTCCCATCTTTCTGACTAACAGCTTTACATGATTTTTGATTAAAGATTATATCATAACCGTTATCACTTAATTGACTTATGGATAACAAGTTATGCATCAATCCATCAACAAGCAGAACATTATTAATAGAGGGAAGATTTCCGTTACCTACAGTTCCAGAGCCAATTATCTTTCCCCTCTGATTGCCTCCAAAGCCAACGTGGCCTCCAGGCTTAAGTTCCAGGCTTTGGAACATATGCCTTCTTCCCGTCATGTGACGTGAGCAGCCAGAGTCCAGGTACCATGACTGGTGTTTCTGACTTGCTGCTAAAGATATCTGCAACATGTATTATTTTATCCTTAGGTACCCAGATCTTCTTGGGTCCTGATTTGTTAGTTTTACCAAAACTCTGGTTGAATCTTGGTTTCACAAAGTGATTACTACTAGTATATTTGATGTCATGTGTGTGACCATACACAAAGTGTGAATTTAGAGGAGTGTATTTAATTGTTAAATCCATGACATTTTTAGGTGTAGGAACCTTACCTAGGTATCCTATTCCTTTCCTGCCGTTTCTGCTAACTCCATAGATCATTGAAGCCATTTTGCTTCTATCTATGCTTTTAGCAAGGAACTTCTGGAAACTATGATCATACTCCTTGATGATCTCATCAGCGTTGCTGGGAGTTTCAGCAATTGGTTCCTTCTGAGAGTTTTGTAAAGAGTTTTCTAATTTTAAAATTTTATCTCTCAG
This sequence comes from Vicia faba, assembly GCA_948472305.1. Lineage (NCBI taxonomy): Eukaryota > Viridiplantae > Streptophyta > Magnoliopsida > Fabales > Fabaceae > Vicia > Vicia faba. The sequence continues at coordinate 1,006,170,551 of OX451740.1, read as the reverse complement.
CTCAGAGTTTTCCAATTTGAGACTCTCAGACTTATTAGAGTCAGATTCAAGAGTCCTTTTCAGGTCTCTGAATTTAGCTCTAATCTGCTGATAACGTTCCAGAATTTCATTTAGGCTTTCAGCAAGTTCAGCCTTTGTAAAATTAACAGCGAAGTTAGGGAATACCTCTTCTGTGTCTGATTCTGAGTCTGAGTCAGAAGCTTCACTGTCATCTGGAATGTTAGCCATAAGCGCTATGTTCGCCCTTTCATCATCTGATTCTGAGTCAGCTTCAGACGAGTCAGAGTCATCCCATGTGGCCATGAGACTTTTCTTCTTCTCTCTTCCAAACTTCCTTTTTGGCTTTTCCCTCTGAAGCTTTGGACAATCACTCTTGTAGTGTCCTTGCTCATTGCACTCGTAGCAGATGATGTCTTTTGTATTTGGCTTCTTGCTACCTGAGGAGCCTTCAGATCTTCTGTATCCAGAGGAAGAATCTGTCCTTCTGTATCTGGAAGAAGACTCGTTCTGATCAGATCTTCTGGGATTCCTGAACTTCTTTTGTCTTTGCTTCCACAGTTGATTTACTCTTCTGGAGAGAAGAGAAAGCTCGTCTTCTTCTGATGAGGATCCATCAGATGTTTCTTCAACTGCCTGCAAAACTTTAGATTCAGATTTTCTGTTAGATTTTAAAGCTATAGGCTTACCTTGCTTCTGAGGCTCGTCAGCTTCCAGCTCTATCTCATGACTTCTGAGGGAGCTTATAAGTTCCTCCAGAGTGATTTTGTTGAGATCTTTCGCCAGCTTCAGAGCAGTAACCATAGGCCTCCACTGCTTGGGTAAACTTCTGATTATCTTCTTGACATGGTCAGCAGTAGAGTATCCCTTGTCCAGAACTTTGAGACCAGCTACCAGAATCTGGAATCTAGAGAACATAGTTTCAATGGATTCAGATTCTTCCATTTTAAACGCCTCATACTTCTGAATGAGCGCCAGAGCCTTTGTTTCCTTGACTTGAACGTTGCCCTCATGCGTCATTCTGAGAGAGTCAAAGATGTTCTTAGCTGTGTCTCTGTTGGAGATCTTCTCATACTCAGTATATGAGATGGCACTGAGGAGGATGGTTCTGGCCTTATGGTGATTCTTGAAATCACGCTTTTGTTGATCAGTCATTGATTTTCTATCAATCTTCTGACCAGTTGCATTCACAGGGTGCGTGTATCCATCTGTCACCATATCCCACAGATCAGCATCATGTGCTAGAAAGAAGCTTTCAATTCTGTCTTTCCAGTAGTCAAAGTTTTCTCCATCAAAGACTGGAGGTTTGCCGCTGAATCTGTCTCTATCCTCATTGTTGTCATTGCTGAAATGAGAGTTGTTTCCTGCCATAGTGTTTTTCTGACGCTGGATCTTTTACTGACACGGTTAAGTGTTTTAGCTCAGAACCAGGCGCTCTGATGCCAATTGAAGGGGTGAAAAACACAAGAAGGGGGGGGGGGGGGGGTTGAATTGTAAAACTGGAAACTTAAAGCAAATGACAAGGTATTTTTATCCTGGTTCGTTTGATCTCAAACTACTCCAGTCCACCCGTTCAAGGTGATTTCGCCTCTCTCCAACGAGGTCTTAATTCACTATATTCAACTGAATACAAATCTGCTTTAGCAACTGCTAAAACCTTCTTGATTCAAACCACAATCCGGTTTGTCAAGGCAACACTTTCTTACAAAGATATAATCAAATGTGTGTGAATGTTTCTACAAAAACTATATCACAACTGTGATGTTTACACAAATGAAGCTTAGAATACTAAGTTGCTAAACGCTAATAGAGTATCAGAGTTTGGTGGTTTAGCAAAACTTGGAGAGTGAAGATTACTGTTCAGCTTTTTGCGTGTAGAGAGTTTTGAAGCATTAGCCATTATAATCTTCAAAGCTTGGTTTATATAGCACTTGAGAAGATGAACGTTGAAGCAAATATTCTTGATTCAATGCTATTAACAAGCTTTCCTTTCTGAGCAGATCTTGTCTAGAATGATGCCGTTGGTATTGATTAGCTTTCAATGCACAATACCGTTGCTTCTTCAATGCACGTTCTGGCTTGGCTCATTCTGATTCTGCTTTGCTGCTGATGAACTGATTTGTTTCTGTATCAGAGTATTTTACGCGCAGTTCTGTTCATCAAGCTTCAGCATGTGCAAGCGTTGATCATCTGATCTTGACGTTCTGATTCAGCAACTTCTGATGCTGGTGTGCAAACTCATATTCTGATGCTGAGAACGTGATCTTGCTTATTTTAATCAGCATATCTACAAGTCAGAGCATAGTAATTTTAAGTAGCATATAATTCAATCATGAAATATTTAACTACTATATCTTTTCACTTTGTTATCATCAAAACTTAATTATAGGGTACTAGATTCAAACATTGTTCTAACAGATGAGTCCGTGTAAAACTGCATCTTGAAAGAGAAGGAACCAGTGTAGGGTTGCCTGATGATGAGTCAGTGTAAAACTGCATCTGAAGTTTCCTGAGATGGAACCTATGTAGGGTTGCCTCATGATGAGTCAGTGTAAAACTGCACCTTGGAAAGAAGGAACCTGTGTAGGGTTGCCTGATGATGATGAGTATGTGTAAAACTTCACCTTGGAAAGAAGGAACCTGTGTAGGGTTGCCTGATGATGAGTCCGTGTGAAGCTGCACCTTGGAAAGGGAAGGAGGAACCTGTGTAGGGTTTCCTGATGATGAGTCAGTGGAAAACTTCATCTTGGGAAGAAGGAACCTGTGTATGGTTGCTTCATAATGATGAGTCTGTGTAAAACTTCATCTGGAAAGGAGGAACCTTTGTAGGGCTTCCTGATGATGAGTTCGTGTAAAACTGCATCTAAAATTTCCTGAGAAGGAACCTGTGTAAGGTTGCTTCGTGATAAGTTCATGTGAAACTTCAAGAGGAACCTGGGTAAGGTTTCTTTGTGATGAGTCTGTGTAGGACTACATCTTAGAAAGAGAAGGAACCAGTGTAGGGTTGCTTCATGATGATGAGTCTGTGTAAAACTTCATCTTGGAAATAGGAACCTGTGTAGGGTTGCCTCAGCTGGTCAAATAGATAGTTGTCCTGTCTGGTTTTAGGTGTTAATCTCTGACCTGAGAAAGAAAAATAGTTTTCCTAGCTTGTTACAGGTGTTAATCTTCAATCTCTTCATGTAGATATTTTTCCTGGCTTGTTACAGGTGTTAATCTACAATCAGTCGTCCACAGATAGTTTTCCTGGCTTGTTACAGGTATTAATCTGGAACTAGAAAAGGTTGATGGTAGCCATCTGTTGATTGACCTTTTCCTGAAAAGGTAAAACGTTAGCTGTATGCAATGTCATGATGTATGAAATATGAAATGTTTATGATGTTCTGAAAATAAATGAGATTGTGTCGTATTCACTTATCATGTATGTAAATAGGATGTATGAATTATGAAATGTTTATGAATGTATTTTTGTCTGGGAAAATAAATCCTTGACAAATGTCAGGGAGTTTGTTAAATCCTAGACTGCTGTTGAAGAGTATGTGTGTCTTCAAACTTTGCGTAGAATGTTTCTACCAGGGATTCCTGTTTTGTTGTTTGAGGAGAAACTCCGTTGGGGAGTATTGAAAACTCTGTTGGAGAGTGTTGATTCCTGCTTGGGGAAAAGAGTTCTGGAGTCTCAGTTGTCCGTTGCTCTACTGGGGTCGAAGTTGAACTGATATCTGGTCAGGTCTAGGTTTCATAGTAACTTGCTGGGGATTGTAGACTAGTCTATTGGGGAAAGGGAGTTGTGGTCCTTTGATTTATAGCAGTTGGAGAGGCAAACTCTAACTGGGGATTTTGTAGTTTGTTGGGGAAATAAACCCTGTTGCTAGTCTGCTAGAGAGGCGACGACTTCATTAGGGAAAGTCCTCGTAGACTCTTGAGATTGTTTCAGCTGGGGAAAGGTTTTCAGAGATTAAACTCTTGCTGGGGAATCATCCTATGAGAAGGATTTTGGGGAGATTTGTCATTGCCCCTACTAGCAAGTGTTTGTGGCACTGCCTGGAAATGTTTGACTGTATGTAACCCTTTTTCGGGATTGACGTTCAATGCCCCAAGTGACGGAGATGGAGACTTGCCCCTGGTTACTCTGCAATTCTTGAGAGATTTCTTAGAATCTTGACTGGACTTCCCCAGGTGTGCTGGATAGTGACATGTCATGTCCCCCTGTTGATAGGAGATTTGTCAAAGGAAGTGTCATCCTTCTTGAATTGATTTTGTTCACTGAGAGAGCTTTCGTTCACTGGATATTTATTGTGTGAATTTCTCTGCTGTCAAACAAATAGCCATATGCAAACAGTGATATTCAAATAAATGCAAAGTTTATGCTTGTCTTAAAGTTTTGAAAAATGCGTTTTTAGCAAGTAAAGAAGTTTGTAATTCAACTTTGGATTTTGAGTAAAGCCTTACAGGAGTCAGGATACCTTTTGTAACAGTATGCTTTCGAACTAATCCATGCTTCAATTAGGACTTTTGAAGGGTTGTAACGTGGCTTGGTTCACGGTTTAAGAAACAAAGGATAAAGGCTCAAAGTATTTGTACCCACTCGTTCTTCGTGATGTTCTTCGGTCCTAAGCTCAGTTAATTGTACGTTTAAACTCCAATTGAGTCTGGAATGACGTTTTGGTGATGGTTCAGACAAGTTAAGTTTGTCGGAAGGCAGTCATTTTTTGCAACATTTTCCATGTGTTGAGAATTTGTAGTGACCTCTTTTTACTTGATTTGTTATCCCTATTTTTTGCCTGACTGTTCTTGTTTTGAGATACAGTCAGCGGGATGCCCCATTTTTCTTTAAGTCTCCTTCGTAGGTTTTGACTTAGTGGGCTTTACTTTTTTTAAGAAATAATGACTGTCTATTTGGTAGGGAACCATCGCTGTCTTTTGATATTTGCAATGTGTCTATTAATCTTTAAGTCCATTGAAATATTAATAATAAAATAAATCATGTGAATTATATATCATGCATCATATTGCACATATTTCTTGCATTTATTATGCATATCCAGGTGTCTTACCAAGCTTCTTTACTTCGTTCAGCAAGCTGTCTCACCACTATAATACTCGAGCTAATTTCAGAAGGAAGATGGACAACTTAGAAGAAGAGAATCGCGAGCTACGCGAGGAAGTTTCTGCTCTGAAGGCCGGCATGGCCAATCTCACCGCTCTGATGGAATCTCTGGTGGCTGCTCAGAATCAGCTACCGAGTGTTCAACCTCAACAGACAAAGGTTACTACTGAACCTCCAACTGTTCCTGTGTCTGCTACTCCAGTTGTTATTCAGAATCGCATGCCTCAAGGTTATCCATAGGGAATGCCAGAGAACTTTGTGCCTGAAGGTTTCAATCTTGGTCCTCAAGTTACTCCAGTCGTTCAGACTACTGTTACTCCTGCACCTCCTATGGTGCATGCTACTCCTGCCGCACCTCCTTCGGTGAATATGGTCCCGTTTGCTAATGATGATATGTATCATCCTTTTCCTCCACCAAGTTAAGGCTTGGGTCTCTATGATAGAATGGACAATTTTCAAGACCAGTTTTACAAGATGCAGAGGGAGATGAAGGCCCTCATGGGAAAGGAATTGTTCGGATAGAATGTGAATGATTTATGCTTAGTCCCGAATGTCAAGATACCTGCGAAGTTTAAAGTCCCGAAATTCGAGAAGTACAAGGGCAACACTTTCCCCGTGCTCATCTTGTGATGTATAAAAGAAGAATGTCTACCCACACTAATGATCAACGTCTGCTGATTCACTTTTTTCAGGATAGTTTGACTGGTGCTGTGTTGAAGTGGTATATGAGTTTGGACAGTGTCAATATCCACACTTTCAATGACTTAGGAGAAGCATTTATCAGAAAATACTAATACAACATGGACATGGCGCCTGACCATGATCAACTCAGGGCCATGGTCTAAAAGGACAGGGAATCATTCAAAGGATATGCACATAGATGGCGTGAGGTAGCCACCCAAGTGATTCCTCCCATGGAAGAAAAGGAGATGACTAAGATTTTCCTGAAGACTCTGGGTGCTTTCTACTACGAGAGGATGGTAGCGAGTGTGCTAAGTGACTTTACTGAAATGGTGGGCATGGGTATCCGTTGGAAGAGGCTGTAAGAGAGGGCCGTTTAACAAAAGTGAAAGTTCCGGAAGTACGAAGAAGCCATCCTATGGGTTTTCCAAAAAGAAGGAAGGAGATACAAATATTGTTATGCAAGAGAGGAGGGTTAATCCTCCTAGAAGAAATTATCAGCGTCATCAATAAGTCGCCTCAGTAACTCCAGTTGTTAGTGTATCTCCCACCATCGTTGCTTATCAGAGACCATCCCATCAGGGGAATCAAGGGTATAATTAGATAAGGGAGAGTTATGACCTTATCCCTATGAGCTATGCAGAATTACTCCCGGCGTTAATTCAAAAGAAGTTGGTTCAGACCAGACCACCTCCCGCTATACCATCACCATTGCCTTGATATTATAAGGCAGACCAAACATGTGCTTTTCATCAGGGAACACCAGGGAACAATGTTGAGAACTGCTATCCTTTGAAAACTGAAGTAAAAAAATTGGTGCGGTTGTCCAGGCATATGTTGGAGGAGCAAATGTTGTTAACATGGTGGCTGGTTGTCCAGGCGACTTCCAAATTTTCGATATTAATTTGGTTAGAGGAGAATTGGTAAAAATACATGCATACCTCTATGAATTTAGCTACTATATGCATGACCATGCCGGTTGTGCTATTTGCAGTATGGATATACAGGGTTGTGACAAGATAAAGGCTGATTTACAAGAGATGATGGATGAGGGCCTCATACACATAATCAGGCCTAGGGAAGAGTATGAAGAGGAAGTAAACATGGTTTCTGGATGTCCTGGAGAGTTCATAATCCTTGATGTGGAACATATGAATGAGGATCTTGTACAATTGGATGCTACTTTCTGCCACATGGCTGGTCATGTAGAACATCAATATGGATCTTGCCGAATTTGCTGCCGGGACTCTCGAGGATGTTCAATTGTAAGGAAAGGTATTCAGTTGTTATTGAATAATGGAACTATCAAGGTTACAAGCCAAAGGTATGATTACCATGAGGTTAATGAGATTGAGGTTTGTTTGGCTGAAGAAGAGTCAAATAATGAGTATGCCTCTGCGGATGAGTTCTTCTCCTCAGATGAAGATATGTTTTCCAGAGATGACTCTGTAATGAATAAATATGTTGAAGAGGGAGTAAATGTTATTGTGCCTTGTTTTGGTGCACCCACCCCTTTTGAAGTTGAATATCATGGAAAGCCAGCTATTACTCCATTGGTGATTAACTTACCGGGTCCTGTCCCTATAAGTCAGACAAGGTTGTACCCTACAAATATAATGCTACAATTTTAGAGGATGGTGTGGAAGTTCCCATCCAGATAATGCCTAATGTTGGAAATATTGCTAAGACTAGCAGAGTGACTCGTAGCGGTCGTGTATTTTCACCAGTTGTTCGTGGAGATGTTAGTACTAGAAAGAAAATTGTTGCAGATGTTGAACCCAAGAAGGCAGTGGGGGAATGTAGTGGAGCTACGCTAGAAAAAGAGGTGGATGATATTTTGAAGATAATCAAGATGAGCGACTACAAAATTATAGATTAACTACTGCAGACTCCTTAAAAAATATCTATCTTGGCTTTATTAATGAACTCTGCTGCTCACAGAGAATCTTTGATGAGGGTATTAGACCAAGATTTCGTGGAAAGTGATATGCTAGTAGACCAATTCAACAGTGTGGTAGGGAACATTACATCATGTAATAACCTGAGTTTCTGCGATGATGAACTGCCCGATGAAGGAGGGAATCACAATCTGGCCCTCCACATCTCTATGAGCTGCAAGAATGATTCATTATCCAATGTGCTGATTGATAATGGATCCGCATTGAACGTTATACCAAGGAGCACACTTATGAAGTTGAAATATCAAGGAACGCCCATGCGCCCAAGTGGCATTATTTTGAAAGCGTTAGATGGATCAAGGAAATCTATTATTGGTGAAGTGGACTTGCCTATTCATATAGGCCCACATTTATTTCAAATTACTTTCCAGGTCATGGATATTGTACCTGCTTACAGCTGTTTGTTGGGACGGACGTGGATACATGAGGCAGGGGCTGTCACTTCGACTTTACACAAGAAGTTGAAGTTTATGCGTGAAGGAAAAGTGGTAATTATAAATGGAGAACAAACATTATTGATATCTCATTTGTTCTCTTTCAGCATTGTAGAAGCGAATGAAGCTTCTGTTGGAACCCAGTTCCAAGCTCTATCCATTGATAATATAAGAGGAAATGAGAATTCTATGGCTTCGTTTAAGGATGCTCAGCAGGTTATGCGTAATGGCCATAGTGAAGTATGGGGACAAATTGTTGATCCACCTATAAATAAGAATAGAGCTGGCTTAGGGTTCTCTATGAAGAATGATAAAGGTAAGAACATGAAGCCGAAGTCTGCTGCAGGCAAGTATCAAGATATCTTTCGTAGCGGGGGTTATCTTCATCCAACTATTTCCGAGATTAATGCCATTATGGAAGATGAAGCAGAGCCAGAAATGCCAAATTATGTGACGCACGGAGTTAGGGTTCAGAACTGGATCACCATTGATGTTCCCTCTTGCATACATGTTTCAAAGTAATTTGTTTTTGTTAATCTTTTTGAAAAACTTTCACTCTGCCCAAGGTGAAAGTATTGATATTGTATGGGCTTATCTGTTTGCTTTGATTTTTAAAATCAATAATAAAAGTTGTCTTTGTTTCCCAAATTGCATTTTTATTTTTTTGCTTTTTTCTTGGAAAATGGTAATCAGAAAAAAAACCTTTCAAAATAAATAATAACTGAAATTCAATCTGCATGGTCACTTGTTATATGTGTCAGTTTATAAAACCAATCATAAATCATATGTGCAGATTAATTAAAAAACCCGTTGAATACAATGACCCTGCATCCTCTCCCAACTTTGAATGTCCTGTGTATGGGGCCGAAGAAGAAGACTATGATGAGATTCTGGAAGAGGTCTCACGGTTGCTTGAGCGTGAGGAGAATGCCATTCAGCCATATAAAGAGCCATTGGAAGTAATCAATTTGGGTTCAGAAGAAGATCCGAAGGAAGTCAATATTGGAGCATTACTGCATCCTAATGTGAAGAGCTGGTTGTTTGAGATGTTGAAAGAGTATGTGGATATTTTTGCTTGGTCTTGCCAAGATATGCCTGGTCTAGATATAGATATTGTAGAGCACCATTTTCCGCTGAAGCCAGAGTTCCCGACAATCAAATAGAAGTTGCGAAGAACTCACCCAGATATGGCAGTGAAGATCAAAGAAGAAGTTCTAAAGCAGATTAATGCCGGTTTTCTCATGACATCAGTGTACCCTCAGTGGATTGCTAACATTGCCCCAGTACCGAAGAAAGATGGAAAAGTTCGCATGTGCGTAGATTACAGAGATCTAAATAAAGCTAGTCTAAAAGATGATTTTCCATTGTAACACATTGGTATGTTAGTGGATAGCACATCAAAATTCAAAGTTTTCTCGTTCATGGATGGATTTTCCGGGTATAATCAAATAAGGATGGCTCTTGAGGACATGGAAAAAACAACATTTATCACACCCAGGGGAACATTCTGTTACAGAGTGATGCCTTTCAGGTTGAAGAACGCTGGTGCAACGTACCAGAGGGCTATGAAAACCCTATTCCATGATCTGATGCACAAGGAAATTGAGGTATATGTTGATGACATGATTTCTAAATCCCAGACTAAAGAATGGCATGTAGAAGACTTGTTGAAGTTGTTTCAGCGTTTGAGGAAGTATCGTCTCCGCTTGAATCTAAATAAATGTACCTTCTGTATTCAGCCAGGGAAATTGTTGGGTTTCATTGTTAGCCAGAGAGGGATTGAAGTTGAACCTGATAAACTCAAAGAAATTCAAGAAATTCTAGCACCGAGAACTGAAAAGCAAGTCAGAGGGTTCCTCGGGCGTTTGAATTATATTTCCAGATTCATTTCCCACATGACTGCAACATGTGAACCGATATTTAAGTTGTTAAAGAAAGATCAAGGTTGTGTGTGTATAGATGACTGCCAAACGACATTTGAAAGTATTAAAGAATATCTGCTTGAACCTCCTATCTTGCTCCCTCCTGTTGAAGGAAGACCATTGATTATGTATCTAACAGTGTTAGATAATTCCATGGGTTGTATTCTAGGACAACAAGATGAAATAGGGAAGAATGAGTACACCACTTATTATCTCAGTAAAAAGTTTACTGATTGTGAATTACGGTATTCCATGCTGGAAAAGACATGTTATGCTCTGGCCTGGGTGGAAAGACGTTTGCGACAGTATATGTTGAATCACACTACTTAGTTGATCTCCAAAATGGACCCAATCAAGTACATTTTTGAAAAGCCTGCTCTTACTGGGAGAATTTCCCGTTGACAGATGCTGTTATCTGAATATGACATCGAATACCGCACTCAAAAAGCTATTAAAAGCAACGTGTTGGCATATTATCTTGCTCACCAACCATTTGATGATTATCAGTATGTGAAGTATGATTTCCCCAATGAGGATGTGATGTTTCTGAAAGTGAAAGATTGTGATGAACCATTGCCTGAGGAAGGTCCTGATCCAGAATCTTGCCGGAGCATGATATTTGATGGAGCTGTGAATGCTTATGGTAAAGGAATTGGTGTTGTGATTGTCACTCCACATGGATCACACATTCCTTTTACTGCAAGGTTGACATTTAATTATACTAATAATATGGCAGAATATGAGGCTTGCATCATGGGTCTCGAGGAAGCTATTGATCTCAGAATTAAAATTGTAGATGTGTATGGCGATTCAACTTTGGTAATAAATCAGATTAAAGGAGAGTGGGATACTCGTCACTCTGGCTTGATCCCTTACATAAATTATGCTAGAAGATTGTTACCCTTCTTTAATAAAGTTGAATTCCATCACACCCCCAGAGACAAAAATCAAATGGAGGATGCTCTGGCAACTCCGGCTTCTATGTATCAAGTGAATACTTGGAATGATATACCTCAAATTATAGTTTGGCAACTGGATAGGTCTGCTCATGTGTTTACAACAGAAGAGGTAGTAGACGAGAAACCTTGGTATTATGATATCAAGCATTTTCTCCAGACTCAGGAATACCCGATTGGTGCATCGAATAAAGATAGAAAGACATTGAGAAGATTGGCTGTTAGCTTTTTCCTCAGTGAAAATGTGTTGTACAAGAGAAATTATGACATGGTCTTACTCAGATGCATGGATAGACACGAAGCAGAAATGTTGATGCATGAGATTCATGAAGTTTCATTTGGCACCTTATGCCAATGGACATTCGATGGCTAAACAGATGCTAAGGGCAGGTTACTATTGGCTGACAATGGAATCTGACTATTACAGATTTGCAAAGAAGTGCCATAAATGCCAGATTTATGTGGACAAGATTCATGTGCCTCCGACACTTCTAAATGTTATTTCTTCCCTGTGGCCTTTCTCTATGTAGGGTATTGACATGATTGGAATGATAGAACCTAAAGCTTCGAACGGACACCGTTTTATCTTGGTAGCAATTGATTACTTCACCAAATGGGTGGAAGTTGCTTCATAAGCTAATGTGTTAAGCAGGTGGTAGTGCGCTTCATTAAGAATAATATTATATATCGGTATGGTGTGCCGAGCAGAATTATCACCGACAATGGCTCGAATCTGAACAACAAGATGATGATAGAACTTTGTGAAGAATTCAAGATTGTCCATCACAATTCATCTCCGTACAGGACGAAGATGAATGAGGCTGTTGAAGCTGCTAATAAGAATATCAAGAAGATCATCCAGAAGATGGTTGTTACTTATAAAGATTGGCATGAAATGCTCCCTTTTTCTTTACATGGATATCAGACATCTGTCCGCACTTCAACAGGAGAAACCCCGTTCTCCCTTGTGTATGGAATGGAAGCGGTGCTCCCAATCGAGGTTGAGATTCCCTCTTTGCGTGTGATAATGGAAACTAAGTTGTTAGAGGCTGAATGGGTCCAGAACAGGTTTGACCAATTGAATTTGATCAAAGAGAAGAAAATGACGGCTTTGTGTCATGGGTAGTTATATCAGAAGAGAGTGAAGAAAGCTTTTGATAAGAAGGTCAAACCTCTTGAGTTCAGAGAAGGCGACCTCGTGCTCAGGAAGATCATGTCTTTTAACGCTGATTCTAGGGGCAAGTAGACTCCCAATTTTGAAGGCCCATATTTTGTCAAGAAATCCTTCTCTGGCGGTGAATTAATTCTTGAAACTATGGATGGCGAGGAGTTCCCACGTCCCATGAATGCTGATGCAGTCAAGAAATACTTCGCCTAAAGAAATAAAAGAACAACTCACTAAGTTGAAAACCCGAAAGGGCGGCTTAGGCAAAAAGGAGCGTCTCGGTAGGCCAAAAACCCGAAAAGGCAGTCTAGGCAAAAATTAGAGACATAAACAGAATAAAATTTCCCGCTAAGTTGAAAACTCGCAAGGGAAGCTTAGGCAAAAGTTAGGGCCTTTCTTGGCAAGTAACTACATCAGACAAGACTTAATCATTGAAGCAACAATCTTCATGGATCCTCACCATACTTCAACGGAAGCTGCTGCTCAGAATTTCAAAGTTGTTAGAGGGAATAGTGGTCATTGTATCTCAATGTATATTTTCCATTATATATTACCATTTTCTGAACTTTGTAATCATCCGTGGAGTCTCTCCATTCGCAGACTACCATTCTATCAATAAAATTTGAGCTTTTACCCAATTCTTTGTAATTCTTATTTTATTCAGTTTACAAAGACTCCATTTATTATTGATAATAATTTTCAAAGCAAAAAGATTAAATAACAAAATTATTTTACAAAAATAATTTACCAACTTACTTTTACTTTAAAGTTTGTGATTCAAGAGGAAAACAAAAGTGGTGATCCCAGGAATGGACGACCTCCAGTAATTTTGGGAAGTTTTGTTTCCCCCAGGAAGGTTTCCTCTGGTCGTTTTCACTGGTATGCGCATGATTTTTGTATATTGAAGACGATACTAATTGGCGTAAGGTGCAGTATGAGGTTTGTGATCCCATTGTCCCCAGTCAAGTCTTGGTTCATTTTTGATTTTGGGTTTGCATGGTCTGAGGCCTCTATCCCAGATTCCCTAGCGAAGTCTTCCCTTATATGACGAAAGGTCTTGTTCCCTTGGTGTGTTGAGTTGGAACTATTTGAAAAACGTCACTCTTTTTGGCAGTATTGGCATTATTGTCGGTATTTATTTCCCAAGTAACTAGACCAGGGCAATATCTTTTTCTGAGAAGTGTTGAAATGGTTATCAACTTTTTGGGTTTTCACCTGCCAAGTGTTGGGTTTGATTTAAAATCCCCATGAGTTTGACCTCTTTCTATAATGTTGACTTCTTGATTTCCTAGGAAGGCTATCCCAAGACATCTCTTATTGGAATAAGTTTGCATGATATGAAAACTCAATCCAAGATTCCCCAGTGAAGGCCTTGCTTATTTGATAAAAGTCTTTTCTCTCTGTACATGCTGAGTTCGACTCATTTGCGAAGTATCTCCCTTTCGGAAGTACTTGCATTTTGTTTGATTGCCCGATAATCAGGCAAGGGCAATGTTTTATTTAAGAAGTGTTAAGACAATTGTCAACTTTTTGGGTTTTCATCTGCCAATTGCTGGGTTTGATTTAAAATCCCCATAAGATTGATTTCTTGCTGTAATGTTTGACTTCTTAACTCTCCAAGTTGTTATCCCCGTGAGGTTTCATACTTTCTCCCCGGAGAAGTTGGTGCAAGACTCATGCTCAATATTGAAGAACGTATTTTGGTTTCCCCTCAACAATGTGGTGTTGTCCTCCCCAATGAAGTCAACACGAGGTCTCCAATTGATATCTCGATGATGAGGCACTATCTCCCCTAGTGAATTCTGTATGATATTTCCCCAATAAATTCAGCATGAAATCCTCAGTTGATGTTTTCATGATATGGTTTTCATCTGCCTTATTTGAAATCAGTATTGCAATCCCTAATAGAAGTACGGACCGTGAAACATGTGTTTTCCACATTGAAGTCTGTGTGTTATTCCTCGGTGAAGCCTGGAGGAGGATGTTATATCCCTGTATCTATACTGATTTGTCGCTATGATTTGATTAGTGTCGGATTATGTTCTTTCCCAGTGAAGTTAAGCTGTTAAATAGGAATCTGTCTCCTCAGCTGGTGCTTATTTTCTTATGGAATTTTCATCTTTGATGTGATTTAGCCGAGTATTGACGTTAACCGAGTTGGTTTTGTCTGGTTATTCCCAGTGTTATATGTCTGTTTTGTCAGCATATACATAATAACACTCATACATTCATACACACATCATGCATAGTTGAATTTAGCAAATCATTTCTCATTCGCATTCATTAATTTTTTGTTAGCATATTACCCTATTTTGCAGAGTTGTGTTGTTCTCTCTCCAATAGAGTGCCAACCTTAAGCATAAAGTGTATATTCTTTCAATTTCTCCACTGAGTTATCCCTCGTGGAAGTTTTTTCCTGTACAGCTCTTTGTCTGGATGATTTGGATTTCTCTCTTGAGTTTATTTCTCAATGGATGTATTTTGGTTGACTGTTTTACTCCAGTTTATTTCTGGTTTGAATCTATGATCCTCAACAATATTATTACTTTGGATTTCTGCAAGCTTCAAGTCTTGGTTTGAGAATGTGCATTTATTTTGGCACCAGAAGACTTTTATCTCCTCAGCAGGAATATGTTGGCATGTCCCCAGGAAGCCACATTTCATTCCCAAGGAAGCCATATTTCATCCCCCAGGAAGTCATATTTCATTCCCCAGGAAGCCATATTGCTTTCCCAGGAAGTAATTTTTACAATCCTTCACAACAACAAGTAGCATGTCTCTTTATTTGAGAAACTTGTACTTCCCCGTAAAAGTTGACGTTATTTTTTGCTATCTTCTCTATGAATGGATAGTTTGTAGTTCTTTGTCAAATCACTCCAGTGGATGGCAAGTCTTTCAATATTGCAGAGACAATTCATTGGGAAATATTTATAATTGGTAGCCTCTTTATTTGAGACAACTTATATACTACCCTTTCCAGGCGGAATGCCTTGGTTAAAGAAGAACTTGAGACCCGTTCTAGGTGAAACACCATGATTTTGGGAAACTTGTTATTATCAATATATCTTTTTGCTACCTCCAGTGAACGTTGGTAGTTCACCGTTAGTGAACGTCGGTGCTATATTTATTTTCTCTTTACCTTCCGTGAAAGTTGGTAGTTCATCGTAAGTGAACGTCGATGTTATTCTCTCAACCTTCAGTGAAAGTTGGTAGTTCAC
Organism: Vicia faba; assembly: GCA_948472305.1. NCBI lineage: Eukaryota > Viridiplantae > Streptophyta > Magnoliopsida > Fabales > Fabaceae > Vicia > Vicia faba. The sequence goes on along the minus strand of OX451740.1, from coordinate 1,006,155,113 downwards.
CTTCAGTGAACGTGGGTGTTATTTTTTTTCTACCTCCATTGAACGTTGGTAGTTCAACGTCAGTGAACGTCGGTGCTATTTCTTTTCTCTCTACCTTCAGTGAAAGTTGGTAGTTCATCGTAAGTGAACGTCAATGTTATTCTCTTACTACCTTCAGTGAAAGTTGGTAGTTCACCTTCAGTGAACGTGGGTGTTATCTTTTTACTACCTTCAGTGAACGTTGGTAATTCACCATCAGTGAACGTCGGTGCTATTTCTTTTCTCTCTACCTTTAGTGAAAGTTGGTAGTTCATCGTCAATGAACGTCGATGTTATTCTCTTACTACCTTCAGTTAAAGTTGGTAGTTCACCTTCAGTGAATGTGGGTGTTATCTTTTTGCTACCTTCAGTGAACATTGGTAGTTCACCGTCAGGGAACGTCGGTGCTATTTATTTTTTCTCTATCTTCAGTGAAAGTTGGTAGTTTATTGTCAGTGAATGTCGATGTTTTTCTCTTACTACCTTCAGCAAACATTGGTAATTCACCATCAGTGAATATTGGTGTTATACTTCTCTTTCTACCTTCAGTAAACGTTGGTAGTTCACCTTCAGTAAACGTCGATGTTGTTATTCTTTTCTCTTTCTACCTTCAGTGAACGTTGGTAGTTTCGCCTTCAATGAAAGTTGGTGTATCCTTTGATCTTTTAACGTTATCTATGAATCAATATCTATTTGATCTTCTACCTTCGACTATTGAGTTGGTAGTTAACAGTTAGTTCTCAGTCACTTTTATCCTTTACTATTTCTTCTTTAGTCGAGTTGATGCTACCTTATCTCTTCTTTGGGTGTTACACCAATAGAGTCGGGTCTTTTGATTCACCGGTGATTTATTTTCCTGGTCTAGATTCTCTTTTGATCCTTTTTTCCTTTGCTACATCCCAGTGGTGTTTTGAGTTTCCTTGAAATTGTTCATATGCATTCATACTCATAAGCATTGCATGGCATCTTAGAGCAAAAAATAGGGCTTGCTTTATATTTAAGTATCTTCGATCACGTCGACACGAAGATTTTTAACCTTCATATCTCCGGATAGAAGAAACTTAAATAAGGGCGCTGTTGTACCCCAATTTCCCCCCTAATATTCCTCTATCATCTCATACCACCACAATGCAATCAGATCACAAATTAGGGTTTGGGGTTTATCTTCTATTGCATCTTATCTTAGGGTTTTCCTATGGAATCACCAAGAACCTTGAAGCAATTTTTTTGTATATCTTGTACTTGTATGCTTCTAAATAACCTCAAAATATGTATATGTTGTCTCTTGGAATATCATCTTGTAGGTCATGGCACAATTACAGTCATCTCACCATCTCCTAGCACAAATGATCAAAACTAGGGTTTGGAGTTTAATCAGGAGATTTATGGATTTTTGGAAAATTCTTGATCCCATAATTCTCTACATAGTCATGAGCATCTATCATTGGAAGTTTGATCATCAACTTTGGCTTGAAGGGGTTCAATTGATGGAAAGGGGTAAAATGGTCATTTTGTCAAAAGACAGTCAAAATCAGTTGTTGACCAAGTGGGATTTTGGTCAACCATAAATTCAATATCCATATTCTCATATTTCATTGTCAATAGTGAAAAAATATCAAGAGGAAGTGTGAATTGGAGATAACTTGTCAAGAAAGTTATTTGAAGTTTTGAAAATTTTCTAAGTATCCATAGGGCTGAATTTTGACTGGCCACAACTTTCTCAATTTTTATTGAAAATGCAAAAACTTTATATGCCTAGAAAGAGGATGAAAAATTATCCAACTTTGTAGGAGTTGCCACAAGTCCAAAAAATTAAAGAAAAAAAGTTATGAAGCTTGGAAGATTTTGACACTTAGTGAAATTTTGGTTAAAAATGCAAAAAATTGACTTCTTCATGTCCATTTTTGAATGACCATTTGGAATCAAATAAAAAAGTTGGCAACATAAAAGTTGTAGATTGAAGTTTTCTCTTCATTTTTAATTCAAGAATCATCTCAAATGGTTAAGTGTAGATAAAGATATGTTGATTAAGATTTTGAGTTAAAAACTGAATTTTTGTCCAGCACAAGGCAAGTCACGCGCGCTAGGCAGTCATTTCATCAAACATGTTGCAGGCGCACATTCATCAATACTTTTCTATGTGAAATATTCATTATTTTGAAAAATGTCCAACATCAAAGTTGAAGCCCCAAATGTGAGAAGCAATTTTGCCTCAAAAAGTTTCTCCAAATTCTCCATAAATTTTGAGATATAATTGAAAGAAGAAGGCATCATGCAAGCTGAAATGTTTTGCCCAGCCAGGCCTCACGCACGTGCAGCAAGCCCAGTCAGGCCTGGCATTTTTTCAAGCAGTTTGTAAGCACACATTCATAGCCAAATACCTCATTGATCCAAGCTTCATTTTGAAAAAGTTTGAACATCAAAGTTAGAGTATGAAATGTCCTCTCTATTTTTTATTCAAACTTTGTGACATTTCGTGCACCATAGAGGAAGATATAAGGAGGTAAAGGCATGATCATGAAATGGCAAGACTTGCATGGGAATGCATGGATTTTTTTGTGCCAGCCAAAGCTCCAGCCTGACAGTTCACATCCCAACCTTTCTCACTTATTCAAAACACATGCTTTGCACCCTCAAGCCAACATAAAACGCGCAACACCTCACACCTCACTCTCACTTCTCATTTCTCTTATTTTCCTCACTCTCTCACTCTCTCATTCTGATCCTTAGAGTTTTCTTAACATTTTGGTTATCTTACATCAAATTTATTTGACCTTTGGATCTAATTGATTAATTTTTGAACTTATTTTCCTTTTTTTAGGGTTTTTGCTTGATCATGCACAATAATGGATTTAAATTTCTAACTTCCTATACCTATAAAATCAGAGATGAAGTTGTTTGGAGTGCTTGAACCTGTTGAGGCCATAAAAATCATTTTTCTGGAATTTTACAATGTGATTTCATATTTTTCCCAAATCATTTTCCAAAACTATCTAGTTTAAGGCTTAAACTTGCTAGTTTTCAAGTTTGCATTTGTAAAGAAAATTTACACCTCAATCCAGGGACTCCAAATTTTATATCTGACTTTTATAGGACCTTAGGAAGTTAGGGTTTTAATTTCATAATTTTTCAAGTCATTTTCATATTTTAAAACTATTCTTGCCTTAGGTGTGCATTTAGGGTTTTACCCTTTGAATAATGTTTGTAAATTGACAACTTTTGCACATGATTCTTGTTTGATTCTTGAAATAGCATGTGGTACTGACTTGGAGCACATCTTGAGGCAAATTCTTCAACATCATTGGGTATTGGGTGTTGATAGGTTGATAAACCAAATCCATTAAAATGGACGAATGATGTTGATGATATTTGAAACTCAAATCCCTCCCCCTTCATCTAATCCAAACATGAAATGCATAGATTGCTATTGACCGGCCTCAAAATAGGTGCGACATCTACATAAGTCCATTTACGATTGCTTAACATAGCGCTAAATTTTGTCCCGATTAGAATAAATGATTCTTCGTGGCCCAAACCTATGTTTGCAAGCCCAAGTATGTTAATTTGATCCCTTTGATCCAATGACCTTGAGATCCATTGTGTGGAGGTTTTGGTTCTACCAATCCTCTAATGGATCTTCATAAATTTTGGTCAACACAGATCACTTAAACATCGTTGCTCATTAAATGTTGCCTTGAGAATTCTTAAATGGATGATATACTTGACAAAAAGCAAATGCAACTTGTTGTTGGGAGGCTTTGGTTCTACCAATCCTCTAATGAGTTCCAAATGCAATTTTCAAGATGGTCATCCAACTAACCACTAATTATTAACAATTGACTTTACTTTATGTTTTTATTTTTATGCTTTTTGTACTATTTACTTTAACATTTACATTTCATGCTATTTTCATCTTTGCTCACTTGAGATTTTCTTTTATTTTTGAAGATACTTGATAATCAACATAAACCATAAAAAACTTTAATGATACTTGGACTATTTTGTTACTATCCTTGGAATTATGGAGTATTGGACTTCTTGGACTTAGGAATTGAAACCTTGGCCTATGTTGGAGACCTTGTGACCTTGATGGATATTTTGTCTGGAGTTCTTTAGGTTTACCTCAAGACATTGGGTTTTTTGTTTGTTTTGTGGGCAGGTTATTGTGACTATATACTTTGTTTGTAATCTGGAATTCACCCGTATACAGCCGTTAATCTGCCCAATTTTTGTGAAGGCTTAATACACTTGAAGTTTGGTTCTCTCAAGAGGTCTAGTATCTTTGCTTGCTTGGTTTCAATCCAAAGAATGATAATTCTATCTTGACTCATAATGTCAAGTATTGGCTTCTTGTTGGTTAGATGGTTCTTATCCTTAGCTTTTACCTTATGCTTTAGGATAGTCTCTTCTTCTCCTCCCATCTTCTTTAATTTCAAAAATATTCTCTCTCCTTTTGAAAACTATTCTTGTTTTTTAAACTTGAACCACTTTCATAATAAACTTGGACCTAGGTCCATGCATTTTCAAAACCTTTTCATAAATAAACTTTAATCAACTTAATAATACCTTGACATTTTTTGTGAGAAGACTAAAAGTTAATCAATCTTATTTCAAACCATTTTTCCACTTTGAATTTTTATTTTAAAAACTTTTCTCAAAAGATTAGACTCTTGTAAATCCTTGTAGTGATGCAAACAACTATACTTCTACAATATGTAGTGAAGTGAGATATTTTCCACTTGGGTGTTGAGTGAGGCTTTGTTGATTCTAAAATCTAAGCCATATCTTCCACTTTGAGATGATGCAAAAACTCCTTTCTCATGATTGTGGGTAGTAAGTATGTTTTCCACACGGACAATGACGATGATGTCTTATCTCTTAAAATCAACCAACACACTTGTGTTTTAAATTTTTTAAAGGTGAACTACGTGTTCCCTAATCCCCTATTGCATGAAAGGTGGTACGTAGGATCTAAAGATTCACAACCGCGACAGGTGCAAAAAATCATAAAAAATACTTCTTTTCTCACCTCCACCATCTATTTTACATACAACATTTTATAGCCAAAATATATAGATTTTACAAAGAGGTTCCTGCGGAGTACCGTGCAGATTGGATGGCTGGATCTGAGAGTGCATGATGCGCTCTTGGGAGTGAGACCCATTGGATCTGCAAGCAACACATTAGAAAATATAAAATGTTGGACATGGGACTCGAACCCAGGTCCTTCCCTTTGCCAAGCGCTTCCTCTACCATCACACCAGCCTGTTCATTCATTATATGATATAAACATAAAATAATATAACTCAAATAAATGCCCAGAATTCTTTTTCATAAAAAAACGCACGCTGTTTCAAATGGCCCAATCAGGTCATGCCATACCTTCATCTTCTTCAGCCACCCGTCGTTTTAGCTTGAGGACTTTTACCTATAAATTAAATTCGTCACTAAAACACCTGCAAATTTCAAAAATCTCATACGAGCAATATAAATCCCATTCAAGATCATGGATCAACTGGGTTTGATCCTCTGAGCATGATGGTATCCTTTATTAGGCCTAATTTGAACTGTACATGAAAACCCTAAAACGAACGTTTAAACCCTAACAATGGCAGGTTATCATATATGCATCAAAATTGGAAATTAATTATTCAAACACGTTCTAAATGCTCATACAATCAGTAATGCATAATCAAAACCTATTTATAATGCGTGTATGATCAAAATCGAATTGAAAAAATAGGATGCAAACCGTGATGATGTACGTGATGATTCTGGATGCTTTGATGCTTGGGAATGATGCTGTTAGCCTCAGAACATCCCCAGGAATGAATTGCAAGCGTCAAAACTCCTTGAATCTCTCTGCAAAGGTCAATCTGATTGCCATTTTTTGTGAAAAAAAGTGAACTTTGTGTGTCATTTCTATGCGGAAAAAACCTCTCCCTTGTGATCTGGAAATGTTGTCCATATATATGAGAATGCATTAGGTTAACAAAATTGGATAGAATCTTGAAGATTTGTGAAAGGAAGATTTGATTTTGCAATTTGGATTTTTTGTTTCTAAACTTGGCCAAAACGTACTTTTTCCCTTCCAATCAGCCCTTGCACGAAATCTTGACTTGATCATCTGATTCTAGACCTATGATATGATCCTAAAACAAATCTTTGGATTTTATTTCATTATTTTACTATTTTATTTGATTTATTTTGATTTAAATGAATAAAAATTCAAATAAATAAAAAAAATCTCATAAAAATAATATAATGGATTTAAATATCCTAAATAAGTTCATGGATATGCTTGAGATCCAAAACCCACGCCCATTAGTCCCAAAGATCCAATTTGGTCACGTTGACTTTTGTGCATTTTTATAAAATTTGTCAACTTTAGCAATGCACATATTTCTCAATTTTACCCCTATGAGGGTGTTCTTGGACTTTTTAGAGAGCTTAGTATGTCCTATAAACAACCCTTTTAGTATCACCTCAATTGGATCTTCCATGTCCATGTAAGGAGCTTTGACCCAAAAGGTATTTTTGTTAACTTTTTGAAAGGACCTATAATGTCTGAGCTTGTATCTTTTGATTGAGGTATTTCTTGAACTTGAGGGATAAAGAGAAGTTGTAGGGAATTGGATTCTATTCAAAATGAGCCTTGGAGGAAAAAATTCTAATAAAGTATGAGAAAGTTATACATGGTCAAAGTTTGGTTGACTTTTCCTATAGAAACCCTAATTTTCCATTTTTGACTTTTGATGAGTTAGGAGCATTTCTTGAGGAATCATGATCAAACCTTGATCAAATGATGGCTAATACTTCAAAATATTGATGTTGACCAAAAATCTTGAAGTTTGACTGTATTTGGCCCACAGTTGACTTTTTACCTAGTATAGTTGATTTCCAGGCACTTGAGCAGTTGACTGAGCAAAATTATTGTTCAAGGAATGAAATTTGGCATGGATGATATTGGGGACATATAAGATCAATGGAGAATATTTGGGATCCTTGGGACTCACACATCTTGATTACAATTGAAACCCTAGTTGAGACTTTTTGCCTTAGGAAGAGAATTTGTCTGGTCAATTCTTGGTCATCCTTGAGCAATTGAGGACCTCTAGAGGCATGTATTGAGTGAAAATGGGAGGTCAAATTTTGGGGTACAACAGCTGCCCCTGTTCAATCTTCTTAAACCCGAGGATGTAGATTGGCTGGTCTGTCTTTCGTGATCTGAAGGTGGAAGATGATTGAACATTAGAGTGCCCAGAAATTTGCACTCGTCTGAAATGATACTTGACTGGGTAGGTAATATCGGGAACGGGCTTACAAATGCCATTTGGAGAAGGTGACAGGAGATCGTCAGAGATGGGCTTAAAGATGCCATCCAGAGCAATGTTGATTTCATGAGATATTCCTTTATGGGAATTCCTGTGCCTGTTATTGAGGAGGACTCCGCTGAGGAATGTTGGTCTCTGCTTGGGAAATAGAGTTTAAGAGCTTTGGTTGTCCATTACTCTACTAGGGAGTCATCTCTTGATTGAAGAGACGGAGGTGAACTGCTGTCTGTTCAGGATCCAGGCTTCACAATGACTTGTTTAGGATAATAAGGCTGAGTTCTATTCGGTCGTATTCACAACGACTTACTAGGGGAATAAGATTAAACTGTTATCTAGTCGTGCTCCAGGCTTTGTAGTTTCTTTAACTGGAATAGAAATCAGAAGAATCTTAGGGTCGATTCAACTGAACCAGAGAAAAGTCTTGGAATATCTTCAACTTGAATAGGAATCAGAGAGATCTTGGTGGCGATCTGACTGAACCAAAGAAGGTCTTTAATTAACTTTGATTGGAACAGAAATCAGAAGAATCTTAGGACCGATTCAACTGAATCAGACAAAAGTCTTGGGTCAATCTTCAATTGGAATAGGAATCAGAGAGATCTTAGTGGCGATCTGACTGAACCAGAGAAGGTCTTTAATTAAGTTTGACTGGAATGGAAATCAGAAGAATCTTAGGATCAATTCAACTGAACCAGACAAAAGTCTTGGGTAATCTCCAACTGGAATAAGAATCAGGGAGATCTTAGTGGCGATATAACTGAACCAGAGAAGGTCTTTAGTTAACTTTGACTGGAACGGAAATCAGAAGAATCTTAGGATCGATTCAACTGAACTAGACAAAAGTCTCGGGTCATCTCCATCTGGAATAAGAATCACGGAGATCTTAGTGGCGATCTGACTGAACCAGAGAAGGTCTTATGTGAACATCGTTCTGAGGAAGATGATGAAATAACCTTTCATTCGGCGTAGTTTTTGAGAAAACTACCATGTCACATAAGTAGCTGACAATATTTATTGATTTGATCTTTTCCCTGAAAAAGGTGAAGAGTTAGTCATATGCAATGTCATGATATATGCAATGCATCGGAGATGTTCTCAAAATAAATGAGATTATGCTGTATGCGATATGTATGTGTATGCCATAAGGTATGAATATGGAATGCTATTGTGATGTTTCTTAGTCTGGGAAAGTAAATCCCGGACTGTCTCTAAAGAGTATAAAGAGGCTGAATCCTTCGTTTCCGTTGGGGATGATGGATGGATATAATTTTCCAGGAATTTCCTCTTCCTGTTTGAGGATGTTCTGCCGGGGATTGACTCTGCTTAAGGATAACTCTATGGGGAGTATGTTTTGTTGGAAGATTATGCCGATGTAAAGAAATAAACTCTGTTAGGGAATGATATTCCGCAGTTGGAGAGATAAAATCTACCTGGGAGGAGGTTTCATAAATTATTTAAGATTATGAAGCTCGGCTGGGGAACACATATTGCAGCTGGAGAAAGGGCCTTGCTAGAGGAGATAATTTCTGATTGGGGAAGGAGAGATTGAAACTTTGGTTGTTTCTACTCTGTGGGGAACATAGACATTACAGGGTCATATGTAATTGTGACTTTGTCCCAACACTGTCTCTGCCCTTGTACCTGTTGGAAGGAGTAACTGTAAGGACTAAAATGTTTTTAGAGACTTTGCCTCGTTCCTTAAAGTCATGAGCAACTGTATTTCTGTTTCTTATGCAAATATTTGTGAATATCAATCATATTCAAATGCATATGTCAAGAATAAGTCATTGGACGTTTTTGCAAAATAAAATAGAAAAAGAAAAACAAACAGTTTTGTACTTCCAAAGAAATGATTTGTATTGATTTCCGAAGTTTGCCTATAACAGGCATTTTGTACAAAGAGGCTGACGTTCTAGTAGGAGAACATCGCCGTGAGAGTGAAAACTATACAAAATAGTCTACAAAGAGAAGAAAACAGCTATGTGTAATAATCCCATTGAGTTTCAATTCCGCTATTGCCCTCATGTCTTCGAGCGTCTCATCATTTTTCTACTCGTCCGAAGCTAACTAGATTGACCGGTACCGTTTGAGCTTGATAGTTGATACTGAAGTCTGACTGAAAGGTGATCCAATGGGACATAGTGATATGCTTCAAATCCCTAGCTTTTTCCTGGACCGCCCTTACGGTTTTTCAGTCCACTGGGATACCCTTTTTTGCCCAAGCCACCTTTTCAGGTTTTCGACTTGCCGGATGTACAGTTTTTTTTGTATTCATCCCTAATTTTTTCCCGAACCCTTTTGGTTCACTGGGATGCCCTTATTTTTTCCTAGGCCTGTCAACCTAGCGGGTCTTTTTCATGCGTAGTCTTTTCTGACTATGTCCATGTTCACCGGGTGCAGAGAATTGTCACTCTCCTTAGTAGTAAGTGTTGTCACACTGTCAGAAGGTGTTTGTTTGACCGTACATGATTTGTTGCTGGAATTCATGTCCAATTCCCCAAGTGATTCAGATGGAGTTCTTCCCCTGGGCTATTTGGAACTTTTGAGAGATTCCACGAATCTTGACTTGACTGCCCCATATCAGATGGACTTCATGCTATGCCCTTTGATTATGAAAGGCCTATCACCAGAATGTCTTTCCATCTGAGGTGATTCTATTCATTGAGAGGGTTTCTGTTCATCGAATATCCGTCGTGCAAATTTCTCTGCTGCTGAACAAATAGTCATATGAAAACAATGGTATTCGAAGAATGCAAAGCTTATGTCTGTCTTGAAGTTTGAAAATTCATTTTTTAGTAAAACAAACAAATTTTGTAAAAGTGTGATGTTAGCTTAGGATTTATAGATAACCCTATAGGAGTTAGGATACTTTTTGTAACAGTATGCTTTCGAACTAACCCATGCTTCAACTAGGACTTTTAAGGGTTATAACGTGGTATGGTTCACGGTTCAAGAAACAAAGGATAAAGGCTCAAATTTTATTTGTAACTAACCCGCTCTTCGTGATGTTCTTCAGTCCTATGCTCAGTTAATTGCGTGTTTAGATCCCGATTGAGTATGAAATCTTTGCTCTGATACTTGGTGATGGTTCAAAAATTGAACGTTTGTTTTGAAGAGGCAGTAATTTTTGTAATCTTCTTTTTGTCGAGGATTTGTAGTGACCTCTTTTTTTAGTTTTCGTTATCCCTTTATTTGCCTGAACTGTTTCTTTTGTGATTACAGTCAGCGGGATGCCCCAGTTTTTTTCTTAATTCTCCTTCATAGGTTTTGACTTGACGAGATTTTTTTTTGTTTTGAAAAATGATGGCTGCCTATTTCAATGATTATGCGTAACCATGACTCTCTTTTGATTTGGAAGGATGTCTTCGATGCCATTTATTGTGTACGAAGCGGAAGATTGTGAGTGAATGCGCATCTGAATTAATTGAGAAAACTACCCTGCCCCATGTTATAATTAAGGGTTTTAATTTGTGTGAAAAGGAAAACTCCTACTTCTTTGGCTCAAAGGGGTTGACTAGGGATTATCTTCCTTATAACTCCACTGTTTAGGATTTTAAATAATGCCTGTACATCGTTAGCAGGGTCTGTTCAAAAGCATAATGTAGAGATTGTGGTATCATTTTCGTCATCCTCCCTCTAAAGGCTCAGAGCTTTTGATTGAGAGTTAAATATACAAAAAGGAAAGAAGTTTAAATATAGTGAATACGAATGAATTGATTCAAAACAGACATATGCAATGCATTGATAAAGTAACAAAGTTTGACATGAATAAATGTTCGAACAATCAAAATAAAATTACAAATTGAAAATTCTAATGAACAAAAACCATCTTTGTCTGAACTTGTCGCTTCAGATGGTGTGTCTTTGAGGGACGGCAGAAGAATTTAGTCTGGCCATCTTGTGTGAACTCCATCACTCCTTTATTAATCAAGTACTGAATCTTATTTTTCAATGCCCAACAGTCATTCGTATCATGTCCAGGACTATCAGAACGGTAGGCGCATATTGCATCAGGATTGAAGTTAGGGGAAGAAGTTTTGGGGTTTGGATGAGGATCCCTTAACATAATCAACTCCATCTTCAACATGTGTTGCAATACTTGAGCCAATGACATGTTGATTTTGGTGAATTGCCTTTTGGGCTTGTCGTGCCTTTGTTAATTACCCCGTTGTGATTGTATCGGTGCGGGAATAGAAGTTCGCATTACCCCCACAAATTGGTTGAGATTACTCTTATTGCGGTCCTTCTGGTCGTACACGACATTAGACTCTTTCTTCCCATTGTATGGTCTCTTCTGTGTACTTAAAGATGCAGTGCCTTGAATGTCACCCCTCGTGAGTTTATTTTCAACATGCCCCCGTATGAACAAGTCACCCAATTCCCTATCTGCCAAGAGAGATTGATCCTTGGTTAGGCTCCAAGCTCTAGCAGTTTTCCCCAGACTGTCATATCTGTCCTGAAGATGATTACTGATGAGAATCCTCAATTCTTCTTATTCCTGAGCTAAACTTTGGATAAGGGCCATCTGACTACTCATCTAGATTCTCATCCTCTCTGTTCAGCTTGCAGTTGTTTCAACTGGTCATCCTTGTGGTTGTCAGGATGTTTCTTTGTCAAGTTCCCATTGAGGAGTGTTTTCAATTCTTCCTTCCCCTTGGATAGGTTTAGAAACATTTCCATGAACTGAGCCTCTTGAGTTTGGAGATCTCTGTGTTAGAACAAAGTTTGGTTCTAATCATATCTTAGAGTTTTGATGATAACAATGAACTAAATTTTGTGAAATATATTTTATACTCTAATGTGTACATTCTCTATATTCAGATAATGTTCTGACTCATACATATCAAAAGAGAAACATCATTCTACACAAGTCTAAAGCAAACTCTGAAGGACGCACTCCAAGGAAAACTCTGATGGAAAAGCAATCCTAAGCAACCTCTGATAAAGCTAGCTGAAGCAAGGATTTGAAAGAAGCACGCTGAAAGCAACATCTGATAATGCAAGGTGAAGCAAACTCTGATGAACACAAGATGAAGAATACTCTGATATAAGAATAGTTAAAGTAAACTCTGAAGTGGAAATGCTACAAGCAAACTCTTAAACTTCCAGAGACAAGCTCTGACAGTACCGTTGGTCATTAAATGCTAAGACGGATAACGCACTCAAGTGGTACTACGCACGAGAGCATTGGAAACATAAAGACCAAGCAACATGCTTCATTAATGCATACACTCTCTTCAAGGCAGTAACGGTCAAGACTGAAAGCTATATATAGAAGATCATTTGTTTCAAAGAAAGGTTACTGATCCACGAGAAACATACTAACGCTCACTATTTTCATTCTTGTAAACTAATATTGTATAGTGGGTAAATCTTAAGTATTGGGCGATAATCTTAGTGATAAATCACAGTTTGTGATATAGCTTATTAGAATCATTCTGATTCACTATTGTTAAGAGATAATTTTTGTAAGTGTTTCTTCAGAGACCAGTTGGGTCAGATTTCTCAAGAGGGCTAGGACTAGTTGAGTCTTAGAGGTGTTAGTCACTTACAGTTGGCTTGTGCACTGTATTGTTAGTCACAACAGTTTGGTTGTGCATTTATAATCAGTTTGATTATAGTGGATTGAGTCCTCGTTGAGAGAGGCGAAATCACCTTGGCTAGTTGACTGGAGTAGTTTGAGTTTCAAACGAACCAGGATAAAAATATTTGTGTCCTTCCATTAGTATTGCGTTGAAAAAGGAAAAACTTATTCAACCCCCCCTTCTAAGTGTTTTCTCATCCTTCCATTGGCATCAGAGCTCTAGTTCTGAGTGCAAACACCTAACAGTGTCAGAAAAAGATCCAGAAGGAAAACACTATGGCAACTGAACAAAACAACAACTACTGCACCAAAACTCATGTGTTTGATGGAGAAGACTTTGAATACTGGATGGATAGACTAGAAAGTTTCTTTCTAGGTCATGATGCTGATCTATGGGATATGGTCCTAAATGGTTACACACATCTAGAAGATAAAGACGGAAACAAGATTGACAGAAAGAACATGGATAAACAACAGAAGTTAGATTTCAAGAATCACCACAGAGCCAGAAACATCTTTCTGAATGCTATCTCTAAAAGGGAATATGATAAAATTACCAACAAAGACACAACACATGACATTTTTGAGTCTCTCAAAATGACTCATGAAGGAAATGCTCAAGTAAAAGAGACAAAAGCTCTGGCTCTTATCCAAAAGTATGAAGCCTTCAAAATGGAAGAAAATGAGTCCATTGAAGCTATGTTCTCAAGATTCCAAACTCTGACCGCTGGCCTGAGAGTTCTGAACAAAGGATACACTAAGGCAGACCATGTTAAGAAAATTATCAGAAGTTTACCCAGAAGATGGGCACCTATGGTTACTGCATTCAAAGTGTCAAAAGATTTGAATGATGTATCCCTTGAAGAACTTATCAGTGCATTAAGAAGTCACGAGATAGAACTTGATGAACATGAGCCTCAAAAGAAAGGTAAGTCTGTCGCCCTTAAATCTATTAAAAAATATGAAACTAACGCTTTTCAGGCAGAAGAAGGAAACTCTGAAGATTCTGCATCAGAAGAAGATTAGATATCTCTGCTCTCCATAAGGATCAACCAGATGTGGAAGCACATACAAAAGAAGTTCAGAAACTACAAGAGGTCAGAAGATAAACCAGAATCTTCTGGACATAACAAGTCAAGCAGGGGAGATATAGTCTGCTATTAATGTAAAGAACCAGGACACTACAAAAGTGATTGTCCTAAGCTACAAAGAGAAAGACCAAAGAAAAAGTTTGGAAGAAAGAAAGGCATGATGGCCACCTGGGATGATTCAGAATCTTTTGAAGCTGAATCTGACTCAGAAGATGAACACGCTAACCTAGCGTTTATGGATACCACAACAGATAACGATGACTCAGACTCTGATTCAGAACCGAAAGAGGTATTCTCTGAATTTTCTAGAACTGAACTTTCTGAAAGCTTATATGAAATTCTTGAAAACTACAGTCAACTCAAAATCAAATACAAGAAACTCAAAAAGAATCTTGCATCTGATTTTGAGAAACTTGAAACAGAAAACTTTGAACTTAAAGAAAACATTTTTAAACTCAAAGAGGAAGTTCAAAAACTTCAAAAGATTTCTATATCAGATTCTTCTTCAAGTTCAAAAGATATTCTTAAAGAATATGACTCCAGTTTTCAAACGTTTCTTGCTAAAAGCATAGATAGAAGCAGAATGGCTTCAATGACCTATGGTGTTAGTGGAAATAACAGAAGAGGTATTGGATATGAAACTCCCAAAGGGAAAGAAACATATAAACCTAAGCCTATTGAGGAAATGGTTATCATATATAAACCACTACACAAACAATTTAGTTTTGGGCACACACATGATATCAAATACACTTCTCACTATGAAAATTCTTATGCAAAATCAAAGTTCAACTAGAAATTTAGAAACTCTAACCAAAAAGGACCCAAAAAGAAATAGGTACCTAAGGAGAAAATAATCTATGTTGCACATGTCCTTAACAACTCAGTTGAAACACCAGTCATGGTACTTGGACTCTGGATGCTCGCGACATATGACGGGAAGAAAGTCTATGTTCCAAAGTCTGGAACTTAAATCTGGAGGAGATTTCAAATTTGGAGGAAATAAAAAAGGAAAGATTATTGGTTATGGAACCATTGGAAACGGTAACCTTACTTCTATAACTAATGTTCTGTTGGTAGAAGGATTAGCACATAACTTGCTGTCCATAAGTCAATTAAGTGACAACGGTTATGCCATAATCTTTAATCAAAAATCCTGTAGAGCTGTTAGTCAAAAAGATGGATCAATCCTTTTTACTGGCAATAGAAAGAACGAAATCTATAAAATTGATCTTTCTGACCTTAAATCTCAGAATGTAAAATGCCTTATGTCTGTTAGCAATGAGCAATGGGTCTGGCACAAAATATTGGGGCATGTTAGCATGAGAAGAATATCTCAAATTAACAAACTCAATCTGGTTAGGGGACTTCCAAATCTGAAGTTCAACTCAGAAGCTTTGTGCGAAGCATGCCAGAAAGGAAAATTTTCAAAACCTTCTTTTAAGTCAAAAAATGTTGTTTCTTCCTCTAGGCCGTTGGAACTTCTTCATATTGATCTGTTTGGACCAGTTAAAACTGCATCCATCAGAGGCAAGAAATATGGATTGGTCATTGTTGATGACTACAGCAGATGGACATGGGTTAAGTTTTTAAAACACAAGGGTGAGTCACATTCTGTGTTCTTCGACTTATGCAACCAAGTGCAAAATGAAAAAGAGTTTAGAATCATAAAAGTTAGAAGTGATCATGGAGGAGATTTTGAAAATCATTATTTTGAAAAGTTTTTTTTTAAAGAAAATGGCATTTCTCATGATTTCTCTTGTCCTAGAACTCCCCAACAAAATGGAGTTGTAGAACGGAAGAACAGAACTTTGCAAGAAATGGCCAGAACCATGATTAATGAAACTAATATGGCTAAACACTTCTGGGCAGAAGCAGTAAACAAAACATGTTATTTTCAAAATAGAGTCTCTATAAGACCTATTCTCGAAAAGACTCCTTATGAATTGTGCAAAAACAAAAAACCCAACATTTCATATTTCCATCTGTTGTACCCCAAAATTTGCCCTCTCACTTATCAAGAATTTACTCACAAGATCTCCTTGGGCTCAAGACTGCACCAGGGTTTGATCAGCTCAAGACACCTCCTTAAACACTGATGACCAAAATTAGGGTTTGAGTTTGCACAAGGATTTTTGAACTTCCAATATCCCATGTGACTTTCATGGATCATCATGGACCCCCAAGATTAATCATGCCAAGTTTCAAGCCTTCAATCACATTTTTGCTCAGTCAATTGAGCAGTTGACCTAAAAATCAGTTGTATTGGAAAAAAAGTCAAATGTGGCCAATTTACAGTCAAACTTCATAATTTTTGATACACATAAACATTTTAGACTCATATGTATCATTTGATCAAGTTTGGATCACAATTCCTCAAGAAATTTAATCAAATCCCCAAAAGGGCAAAATGGTCAAAATTAGGGTTTTGACTGGAGAAGGGCAATTTCTGATTTTTGACCTAGCAAATGGTCAATTGGTTTAAGGCATGATCTAAAGAGCCCAATTGAATCATTTTGACCTAATGAAATGGTTTAAAACATTGCAAGTCCATTGGATTGACAGATGAATTTTGCAGTCAACTAATCAAAAGTCAACTGTATACTAAAAAGTCAAACTTTCACTTTTTGGTCAAATTCAAGTGCCAAGGATCACAATTCATCAAAACATGTAAAAATATGAAACTTATTCATCAAGAAATAAAAAAGTCAAGATTTCATTTTGAAAAGTCAAAGTTTCTAAACTTAGAAATTTTTCTAAGTGTTGGAAATTTCATATTTTTTCATAACTTTGAGCCAAATTTTCACCATGGTGCAAGATGATTCAAGAGAAACTTCCAACATGAAAGTTGTAGATCTCCATGAAATATACAACTTTTATTTACACAACTACTTCCAAAAATTCTTGTATCTCAAGTTATAATTTTATGAACATGTGGTCATGAAACTAAACACTTAGTGAAATTTTGCCCTAATTTGGTCAGGATTTTGACCTAACTTCATGGAACTTTTTTCATATAGTTCCAAAGGGAATATTCAAAATCAATTCAAATATGGGTTGTAGAGAACATTTCAAGCTTTCCAAAATGTCCAAGAACTCCTTGAGATCATTCTTGAGGAGGGAGAATCGAAGAGATGAAGTTAGGATTTTGTCACTTGAATTACAAGTCATTTTTGATGAACACATGAACCAAATCCATGCTAGGCTGCATAATCCCTGCTTTGTAGGCCTTAAACTTGTTTTTCACTCCATGATTAATGGTTTACATAACTGATTATGCCCTTATCCAAGTGTTTCAAGCTTTGTCCAAATCAATTTTCCATTTTACGGAGAAAGTAACATATCCATTATTGTAAAGCAAGCTTTATGCACAAAGTCAGCTTCTTGAGCTCCCAACTTGTTTTCCTTGATTACACTCCATCCACAAAGTCAGAAGGATTGTGTTTAAAGTAGTTAACAACTCTATGAACCAAGTACAAAGCATTGAAACTTTGTTACTCAAAAAATTACATGTTATGCATAAACTTGTGATTTTGAATTCTGATCAACTAAAGCATTCCAAACTTGTTGCTTATAATTAGAGTCACTATTTGGGAGCTAGAGGACGAGCTTGAACACCCTAAAATACACCAAAACTCTCTCAAATCAGAAATTGCCCCAAAACTCCATTGTTGCACAGTTTCTGACCTTGAACTTCAAACTCACATTTCCCTCGTGCGTTTCTTGGCCTTTTAGTTTCTAAAGCTTCCTTACACCAAGTGTAACCTATCCCCGTCCCTGTTTCATTACTGTAACATCATTTACCATATCCTCCATAACCAAAAACAGAGCATTGCACATTGACTTCTCTAGGTCATTTCAGCCACTCTCAACTCAAGCAAACCATTGCATTAGCTTCGTAGGACCTCAAGAAAGCTAACCTGATCATCACCACTGCCTGAAACAAGCTCAAACTCCAAACATGATTTCCAGTTTTGAGGTAAGTTTTTTCAACTTGGAACTCTTCATACAGGCATCATCAATAGTTTATTTGTGAATAAAAGATGTAGATATCATTTCCCTGAAGCTAACCATGTCCATAGTTTCCATTAATTTTGCTTGAGCTTAGAGAATTTTGAAACTGAAATTTCTGAAATTTTTAGGGTTCAGATTAAGGCCATTAAAATTCATGCTTATCTTTGATCTATAGTTTTAATACTTTACATTTCTGGAATCGTGAGAAAATTTGCTACAAGTTTCATGTTTACAGTTTTCATTTTTGATGAGAAATGAGAAAGTTACAGTTGGTCTGGCTGGAGGTTGAAGATGAAGCCTTTAGGGCGTATTTTGCCTTACATATTTATTGTTTTACTTGTATTAACGGATTTATAGCCACCCCAATGGTAGAAATGCGCGCCTGTAACCTATGGGACCTGGGTTCGAGCCCCAGTGGTACCCTTTTGCATTTTTCACACATTTTTGGTATTTCTAACCTTTTTTGGAGCGCCTGGGCCTTTATTGGGCTTGCTTTGTTTTTTTTTTTTTACTGACTAACCCCCTTGCAGGCTTTTGACACCCCTGACCCAAGTTTGTTTATTTTTTATTTATCTCATTTTTATTTTCTTAAATATATTTTTCTAAATACTAAAAAATCATAAAATACAAAAAAATGATATATTTATATTTTGACTTAGTTTACTTTATTTTTCTCACAAAAATATTTTTATTAATTATACTTTATTTATTTTTTTACTTATTATCTTATAAATATAAATAAAATTAGGTTAGTAATTATTTTCTTTCATACTAATTTAAATATATTATTTTTGATATAAAAAAGACTAAAAATATTTTATAATGCTATAAATATTTTTAAGATAAAAATACCAAAAAAATACTTTTCTTAAACTTATTTTCTTTTGATTAATTAATAGAACTCAGGTTTTACTTAAAATCTTTTTCCTAATAAAATTCAAATTTAATTAATTATTTTCTTTATTTAATTAGGTTAAGACAAAATCCTTTTTTCATAAAAATCAAACAACGATACATTTTCTTTACATTTTTGCATTTTTTATACATTCATTCATTTTATATTTTGTATTTATTTAAATTCCTTGTACATTAATATCCATTCAATATGGTTGTAATAGATTAACTAGGTTTACATTCTTGCGATCCCCATTTACAAATTGTACACCCCCTCCCCACAAATGTTGTAATAGCGTAGTAACTTTAAATTTCGAAATTTATCGCTTTTATATAACATGCTAGTAATTAGGGTTTGTATGGAAAGACTAAAACCAATACTTAGAAAACCTTAACTCAAGACAAAAACAAGCATGAAAATGATACACTTGCACACAAACACCCCTAGGATTATTCCACTTGGTTTCCTTATACAAAATGGCCATATTACGCATGTAAGGTATCTTAGCATAAACAAGAAAATACAAGATCATAGTCCCTCGATGACGCCATCTAAGTTGCCTTACAAATGATCTTAGTCCCCCAAAAAGAATGCTAAGATACCTTGCAACATTGCTAATCATGGTTATACGATGACCCACACCCGTCCCGTTTAAAGCCAAAGATAGGGTTACTTACTAAATCACTGGTAAGACAACAATGTCAAAGGAAAAGGAAATAAACAAGAAAGACATTTGAGTAGGTAGATTGCTCCTAATTACTTGCTCCATTTCAAAAAACAAACATCCTTGCTATTTTTAAAACAAACACCTACACTTTCAAAACATCTTATAAAACTTGAAAACATTTTTCAAAAGATCAACATCTTTGTATACATTCTTACGAACAAGAATCATTTCAAAGATTGCCTAAACAATGGCCTCTTTACAAAATATTTTCAAAAACCACACAAAGCACAATTTCAAACAAAAGCAAGTGAACTAGCAAGTAACTAAGATCCCATGGAAAACCAAGGATGAAAAGGGTGCTAATGCCTTCCTTTTTCATAATCTACCCCCGAACTCAAGAAATAATCTCAAAGGTCTTTCCTGTGCTTTTTCACCTTTTCTTTTGGATAAAAGAAAATCCGGTGGCGACTCTTACTAACCGCAACATTTGCGATCAAACGCAAAAGCTTCAAGTTAGTTCTCTGACCGTATCACACCATCCTTTTGGATACACTTGCTATATTCTGAATACTAAAGATAATCTGAACAAGTTTGATTCTAAGGCACAAAAGTGCTTTATGCTTGGATATTCAGAACGCTCAAAAGGCTATAGGGTATACAACACAGAAACTCTGATTGTTGAAGAATCAATCAAAGTCAGATTTGATGATAAGCTTGGCCAGTAAAAGCCAAAGCAGAATGAAAATCCTGCAGATACAAAAGATCAAATTACAAACTCTAAAGAGTCAGAAGCAAAGGACAACTCAGAAGACCCTCCTATTGAAAACGCTCTGGAAAATCAAAGAATTTCTGAACAAACCTCACAGAATAAATTCCCCAGAATCACATCAGCACATCCAGAAAACGTGATTATTGGAAAGAAAGAGGATCCCATCAGAACAAGATCCTCTTTCAGAAACATTGAATAATCACTGTTTGGTTTGGTCTCTCTAATTGAACCAACTTCAATAGAGGAAGCTCTGCAAGACAATGATTGGATCCTAGCTATACAAGAAGAACTAAATCAATTTTCAAGAAATGATGTGTGGGATCTAGTTCCAAAGCCCAAAGGATTCAATATCATAGGAAAAAAATGGGTATTCAGAAACAATATGAATGAGCAAGGAGAGTTTGTTAGAAACAAGGGATGACTGGTTGCACAAAGTTATAGTCAACAAGAAGGAATTGATTATAATGAAATCTTTACCACAATCGCCGAGTTAGAATCAATTAGATTGTTAATTTCTTTTGCTGTTCAACACAACATCTCATTATATCAAACGGATGTTAAAGGTGCTTTTTTAAATGGTTACACAGAAGAAGAAGTTTATGTCCACCAACCTCCGGGTTTTGATGACCCAAAATTTCCAGAACATGTTTTTAAACTAAAAAAGTCTCTGTATGGTCTGAAACAAGCTCACAGATCTTGGTATGAATGTATGAGTAATTTTCTTTTAGAAAAGAATTTTACCAGAGGGAAAGTGGACACAAGCTATGAAGTGGCAACGCTGCAAGCAAACTCTTAAACTTCCAGAGACAAGCTCTGATAATACTGTTGGTCATTAAATGCTAAGACGGCTAACACACTCAAGTGGTACTACGCACGAGAACATTGGAAACATAAAGACTAAGCAAACACGCTTCATTAATGCATACACTCTCTTCAAGGCAGTAACAATCAAGACTAAAAGCTGTATATAGAAGATCATTTGTTTCAAAGAAAGGTTACTGATCCACGAGAAACATACTAACGCTCACTATTTTCATTCTTATAAACTAATATTGTATAGTGGGTAAATCTTAAGTATTAGGCGATAATCTTAGTGATAAATCACAGTTTGTGATATAGCTTATTAGAAGCATTCTGATTCACTATTGTTAAGAGATCATTTTTGTAAGTGTTTCTTGAAAGACCAGTTGGGTCAGATTTCTCAAGAGGGCTAGGACTAGTTGAGTCTTAGAGGTGTTAGTCACTTGTAGTTGGCTTTTGAATTGTATTGTTAGTCACAACAGTTTGGTTGTGCATTTGTAATCAGTTTGATTATAGTGGATTAAGTCCTCGTTGAGAGAGGCGAAATCACCTTGGCGGGTGGCCTGGAGTAGTTTGAGTTTCAAATGAACCAGGATAAAAATATATGTGCCATTCTATTAGTATTGCGCTGAAAAAGAAAAAACTTATTCAACCCCCCCTTCTAAGTGTTTTCTCATCCTTCACTCTGTTGTCTTGTTTGAAAGCCATTTTCCTTGCTGAAATAAACAGCAAGGACACGAGAGACCTTCTTTGAAACCTGCTTATGCAATGTTATGTATGATATATGTATGCAATGTTTTCAAGGATTTCTAAGACTTAAGATTGCTTAAACAGAAAGAGAACAAACGTTAATTGCATTAAAATGTTTTATTGATCATAATAATGCCTCTTGGGCTTACAAGAGAACAGATCCAAAACCAAAACTCTCCAAGCAAAAAGAAGACTCAAGCTTCCCACATGCGCATCCTCTTTGGTGCAATGTAAGAATTTATGCTCTTCTCCTTGTGAAGTATCCTGGTGAGCTCTAAAACCTTCTTCTCGCTAGCGTAGAATTGGGTTTCGAAAGTGTCCCGTTCTTCTTTGAGTTGGACCCAATACCTCTGTAACTCTTCAAGATTAGTTGGTATTTTAGGATGAAGAACGACGTAAGGAGTGTCTCCCTCGGAAATTGGCTCCATAATCACAGGTAAGTAGGTGGGGTAAGGCATCATAAGACATTGAGCGCATGCTCACACCCATTTGAGGTAAGACTCAAGAGGGATGGAATTCTTGTGCCCCATTATGTTGCTATAAACTTTGTTTATCATGCCCTAAGCTCGAATGAACCTCTTGCGATAACCCTGAACATCATTCTCATAGTCAAATGTGATTCCTTGGATGAGTGTGTCGTGAGGACCATCCCTTCTAGCATAACCAAACTGTCGTAACGCCAAACAAGGGTTATAAGTGATTCCTCCCCTAATGCCTAAGAGAGGGACATTAGGGAATTTCCCACACGATCAATAATGGTAACATTCTCCGAGGATCACGAACACCAATGAATATCCAAATGTGTAAGAGACATCAACCTACAAGTCCATCTCACACCCTGCTCATTCTTCAAGACAAACCGGGATAGGTACGAAATAAACCATCTAGACAATAGAGGAGTGTAACACATAAGGGTCCCTCTTCTCTTCAGAGTATGAGTATGTAGAGAGTGTAGAATATCCCCAAGCATAGTAGGCACCAGATTATGCGACAGGAGAACCTTAACTGCATTCACATCCATGAGTTGGTCCGTGTTAGGGAATAGTACCATCTCATAGATGAGAAGGGCCAACACTTATTCAAAAGCTTTTAAATCTAGATTATCCCAAAAATAGTGAGCTTTCTAAAATAGGAACTTAGCTAGGAATCCTTGGACACCTCCTCTGGTCTCTCAATTTTCCACTAAATCATACTGTTGTAAAGATAGAGCTTGAGAAATCTCTTCAGGCTTTGGGTCTCTTTCCGTACCATTGAATGGTAGCTGATTAAGGATACGTACCCCCAATAATTGAGAAAACTCCTCCATAGTGGGTACTAACTGGTAATCAGGAAAAGTGAAGCAGTGGTGCAACGGGTCAAAGAACTGAAAGAGTACCTTTAACCTTTCTTCGTCCAGGGTTGCAGTGACCTAGTTGAGAAGTCTCCCATGTTTTTCAGTGAAGGGAGAGCCTTCAGGAATCCTTGATGCTAACCCCTTAAGCTAAGGAGATACTTTCACAAGGTTAATTTGGATAATGTTCCTACGAGCGGATGTCATGTCCTACAAAATAAAACAAAGATAAGCCCTAGAAAATCCTTGAAATAGTTAGTATGATATGCCATGTTATGATGTCATGATTATACTAAGAAATCACATATATAGCAAGCACAAGAAAATCACACCAAGACCTTAGGTTTAAGGCTTGCATGGGTTTTAAGGTCATACCCTCTTGAAGTTGGATTAGTTCAACCTGTCCTATAAATAGTAACCGGGTTCTAAGGGATCTCAATATCACTGACCTTTCCCACAAGCTTCGCTCGATAGGCGACTGACTCGCAACCAAACAAAAATCAAGAGTCAAGTCTCAATGAGTGTAGCATCGAGTATCTTCCGACTTTGGGAATACACCAAAGACGTCCATCTCACTACGTCCTAGTGACCAAGTTGTTCATTTAAAGGTTCTAAGGTCAGTTGACGCTTCATGACACCATGCAGCGGCCCCGAATTCTCCTTGATTAACTCAAGGGCTACTGGTACCAACCAAAGTGTCACATCAACGTAGCCATCACCTTAACCGTGTCGGTATACCCCACACAGTTTCCACGATCTATTGCTACTTACCTAAAAGGTTTCCCCAGATCCGCGTGTAAGATCTATAATACCCAAAAAGATACCCTTAAAAGTAAAGCAATCAGAACGAGCAAACAATTTAGATATGATCTAGACCATAAGGTAAACCCCACTTTATTTAATCCCCAACAGAGTCTCCATTTTTATGATACGGTGGCAGAACCGATTATTATTACTGGTTTGCTTTTTTTGTTTGCAAATGTCGTGGTAAGCAAGAGTCGCCACCGACTTTTCTTTTATCCAACAAAGGAAAGGGTGAAAAGAACATAAAAAGACATTTTTCAAGATTTTTTGAGTAAGGGGGTAGATTATGGAAAGGGAAGGTGTTAGCACCCTTTCCATCCGTAGTTTTCTACGGGCTCTTAGGAACTTGCTCATTTTTGAAAACTGTTTGTGTTTGTGTGTTTTGAAAGATTTTTGTTTGCTTTATAGTAACTCTCGTATCAGTCCTCGAGAGTGTGATAAAGCATTTTTGAAAAGATTTTTCTGAAAGTGTGTAAGTGTGAAAATTTTCGGTTTGAGCAAGTACTTAAGAGTCATCTACCTACTCGAAAAAGGACGTTCTTTTCCTCCTTTCCTTTAGATAGTGCTATCCTACTATTAGTGAGTAGGTAGCCCTATCGTCGGATGTTGAGGGACTATCAAAAGGGACGCCATGGTCATTGAAGGCAACTTGTAAGGATATCTTAGTATTCAAAGGGACTGTCATCATATAGGAAACATCGAGGGACAAGATCATTTCTCGTAGGCAAATCGAGGAACGTTTAGAGACCATGATCTTTTATGATGACTTTTACATCAAGGGTCTTTGCTAAGATACCCCTATGTTCGAGGGACATGACCATTACTTTCCGAGGCAACCAAGTGAGGTATACCCTAAGGGTGCAAGTGTGCAACAATGTGTTTTTTTAGTTGTGTTTATCTTGCAATTAGTGATCTACTGATTAATTGATTCTTGTCATGCACACCTAAATTTCTAACAATTATATACAAGCATGTAAAGAAAAAGCAAGAAATAAAGTCCTACGCTATTACAGGGCTTTGGTGTAGATACATAAGTAATGAACAAAAAGTAAATATGCGAAGATAAAAATCCTAGTTAACTATTACAAACCAGGTGCAGTTACATAAGTGGTAAAAAAATAAATCGTATGGAAAAGATAATAGCGTGCAAGATTAAGACGGGAAAAAAAATTCTAAACCCTAAAGAAAAAAACCTAATTTCCCATTAAAAATATTTTTGTATTTTATAAAAAAAAATTATTTGAATTTTAACCTAATTCTCTAATTAATTTTAATTAATGAATTAAGGTTAAAATTTAATTAAATTGAAAAAATATTTCTATTAAAAAAACTCTAAATCCTAATTTATGATTTTTTGATTTCTTATGATTTTATGATTAGATAGAAAAATACATTATTTTTTGAAATAATTAAAAATAACAAAGGAATTAAATAAAAATAATAAAAAGAAAAGAAGAATGGGCCTGAAGGGGGGTGCGAACCCAATCTAGAGGGGGTGTTGCTGAATTTTGGCCAAGCCCAAATCTGGTTGGCCCACTGTTAGCGCCTGATCTGGTGTGGTGGTGTAAAGGTGGTCCATCATGTGCCTGCAAGCTAGGGGCGTCAGATCCAGAACCATGCAGATTGGATGGCTGGATCTGAGAGCACATGATGCACACTTCGGAGTGAGACCAACTGGATCTACAAGTAACACGTTAGAAAATATAAAATATTGGACCTGGGACTCGAACCCAGGTCATTCCCGTTGCCAAGCGCTTCCTCTACCATCACACCAGCCTGTTCATTCATTATATGATATAAACATAAAATAATATAACTCAAATAAATGCCCAGAATTATTTTTCATAAAAAAAGGCGCATTGTTTCAAATGGCTCAATCAGGTCATGCCACGCCTTCATCTTCTTCAACCATCTATCGTTTTAGCTTTAGGACTTTTACCTATGGGCTAAATCCGTCACTAAAACACCTGAAAATTTCAAAAATCTCACACAAGCAATATAAATCCCATTCAAGATCATGGATCAACTGGGTTTGATCCTCTGAGCATGATGGTGTCCTTTATTAGGCCTAATTTCATCTGTACATGAAAAACCCTAAAACGGACCTTTAAACCCTAACAATGGAAGGTTATCATATATGCATCAAAACTGGAAATTAATTATTCAAACACGTTCTAAATGCTCATATAATCAGTAACGCATAATCAAAACCTATTTATAATGCGTGTATGATCAAAATCGAATTCAAAAAATAAGATGCAAACCGTGATGATGTACGTGATGATTCTGGATGCTTTGATGCTTGGGAATGATATTGTTAGCTTTAGAACGTCCCCAGGAATAGATTGCAAGCGTCAAAACTCCTTGAATATCTCTGCAAAGGTCAATCCGATTGCCACTTTTTGTGAAAAAAATTGAACTTTGTGTGTCTGTTCTATGCGGAAAAAACCTCTCCCTTGTGGCCTGGAAATGTTTTCCATATATATGAGAATGCATTAGGTTAACGAAATTGGATAGAATCTTGAAGATTTATGAAAGGAAGATTTGATTTACAATTTGGATTTTTTGTTTCTAAACTTGGCCAAAACATGCTTTTTTCGTTCCAATCAGCCCTTGCACGAAATCTTGAGTTGATCGTCTGATTCTAGACCTATGATATGATCCTAAAACAAATCTTTGGATTTTATTTCATTATTTTACTATTTTATTTGATTTATTTTGATTTAAATGAATACAAATTCAAATAAATAAAAACAAATATCATAAAAATAAAATAATGGATTTAAATATCCTAAATAATTTCATGGATATGCTTGAGATCCAAAACCCACGCCCATTAGTCCAAAAGATCCAATTTGCTCACATTGACTTTTGTGCATTTTCATAAAATTGGTTAACTTTAACAATGCATATCTTTCTCAATTTTAACCCTATGAGGGTGTTCTTGGACTTTTTAGAGATCTTAGGATGTCCTCTAAACAACACTTTTGGTCTCACCTCAATTGGATCTTCCATGTTCATGTAAGGAGCTTTGACCCAAAAGGTGTTTTTGTTGACTTTTTGAAAGGACCTATAATGTCTGAGCTTGTATCTTTTGATTGAGGCATTTATTGAACTTGAGGGATGAAGAGAAGTTGTAGGTAATTGGATTATATTCAAAATGAACCTTGGAGGAAAATTTTCTAATAAAGTATGAGAAAGTTATGCCTGGTCAATGTTTGGATGACTTTTCCTATAGAAACCCTAATTTGCCATTTTTGACTTTTGATGAGTTAGGAGCATTTCTTGAGGAATCATGATCAAACCTTGATCAAATGATGGATAATACTTCAAAATATTGATGTTAACCAAAAATCTTGAAGTTTGATTGTATTTGGGCCACATTTTACTTTTAACTTAGTACAATTGATTTCTAGGCACTTGAGCAGTTGACTGAGCAAACTTATTGTTCAAGGCATGAAATTTGGCATGGATGATCTTGGGGACATATAAGGATAATGGAGAACATTTGGGATCCTTGGGACTCACACATCTTGATTAAAAATGAAACCCTAGTTGAGGCTTGTTGCCTTAGGAAGAGAATTTGTTTGGTCAATTCTTGGTCATCCTTGAGCAATTGAGGACCTCTAGAGGCATGTCTTGAGTGAAAATGGGAGGGAAAATTTTGGGGTACAACAGGTAGCCTTCTAGGAAATAACCCAAGCTATCGGTGCATCAAGCGGTCACCAACTAAAAAAGGACTGGAGACAGGGCCACAAAAACTTGTATTGGTTCAACATGAGACAAGACAAGAAACTGAAGGGTTTATCCCACCTCCTCCAAAGGCATGGGCATCTCATACCCTGCAGATTCTGGTTAACAATGCTGAGAATTACTTGGACTTGCAATATGGAGATCATGATCTATAGGATGTCAATCAGGTACCTCAGAAGGTTACTAATACCCTTGTTACTGAAAAGCCATTTGCGTTGAATCAATACAAAGATTTAGAAGAAAGGTTAAAAGTTGTGGAAGGATATGATGCTTTTGACGTTGATGCCCTCGAAATGGGTCTCGTTCTGGATGTAATAATCTCTCAGAAATTCAAAGTATCTGAATTTGGAAGATACAAAGGACTCACTTGTCCGAGAAACCACATGTGCATGTATTATAGGAAAGTCCATGCTTACGCTCAGAACCAAAAGTTAATGATTCATTGCTTTTAAGACAGTTTGAATGGGGCATCTCTAGATTGGTATATGAAGTATGAGAGAATGCACATACAAACATGGGTGAATATTTCCAATGTGTTCTTGAAGCAGTATAAATACAATCTGGATATGGTGCCTACCCGCATATAACTCCAGAACTTATCCCAGAAGAAAGAAGAATCCTTCGAAGAGTACGCTCAAAGGTGGAGAGAGATGGTGTCTCGTGTGCAACCACCACTTCTAGAGAAAGAACTAGTCGACATGTTCATGGGAACCCTGCAAGGGGTAGACTATGAAAAGATGGTAGGAAGCATCTCTTCGGGATTTTATGGCCTAGTCACTATTGGAGAGAGGATTGAGATGGGAATAAAGAATGGAAAGATTCAAGGGGGGTCATCAAATGCCCCTTTCAATGCAAAAAGACCGGTTCCTAATTTTACAAAGAGGAAGGAGGATGAAGTTAATGTCATGGCTTCACAACCAAGAGCACAACAACCATTAATCATCCAGCGGGGACATAAACAAAAAAAATTTGAAAGGCCGCTGAGAAAATTGGATCTACTCCTTATACCACCTAGCCAATTATTACAACATTTGATTAAGGAATCTTTGATAGAGCTGAAACCTTTATCTCCTCCAGTGGGGCCTTTGCCTCCCAAGTACAACGCCAATGCCAAATGTGAATACCGTGCCTATTCTCCAGGACATACCATAGATCAATGTTGGGCTTTCAAGCATAAAGTACAAGATCTAGTAGACTCTCAAGACATTACTTTTGAAAAAAACATCAAATCAAACCCCATGCTTCCACATGGTGATCTGACAATAAGTGCAATCGAAGTAGTCATCGACTGTGGGGAGGACAAACACGAAAAGTCTCCAATAAATCTATTGAAAGAATATCTGTTGGAATGTGGATTCCTTCTGGTACATAACAAAGCTTTTAAAAAGACCTTACAACAATTTGTGGATCAGGGGATAGTCCAATTCAAACCATACCCTAAAGTTGAGTATATAGCAGAAATTGAAGGAAGTGTGAAAAAGCCATTGGTAATTCCTTATCAAAGGCCAAACCATGACAATAAGACTCTCGTGGTGTCGTGGGGAGATTCGACAGGAACTCCTACAATAAAGCAAACTCTGAGAATACAAGTAGCACCAAAGACTACGATGGTAATTAAAAGACCATCTCCTACCCCTTACAAAACTGAGAAGGTGGTACCATGGAACTATGATCCCACTGTATATACCAATGGCTCGAAACAAGAATGTGATTCATCATCAAGTCAAGAACCTGCAACTTTAAATATAGCAGGGACATGGGGCATGACCCGTAGTGGTCGGGTGTTTGGATCTAAACTGTTGGAGAAGAATGACAATAGCCTGAAGAATAAAAATGACTTATTGACAAAATAAAAATGAAAAGCGGTAGAGAAGGTGAATCAGGAGCCTCCAAATAAAAGCTTGAGTGACCAAGAGGCCGACTAATTTTTGAAGATAATTAAGAGAAGTGACTATAGGGTGGTGGACCAACTTCACCAAACTCCAGCCAAGATTTCCATACTCTCGTTGCTCATCAATTCAGAAGCACGTCAGGATTCTCTGATGAAAGTTTGAAGTTCTTCTCATGTTGGAGAGGAAATTACTGTGAACCAATTTGATAATGTGGTACAAAATCTGACGTTTGGGTCCTATTTAGGTTTCAACGACAGTGATTTACCTCTGCAAGGCCGAGCTCACAACCAAGCTCTACATATTTCAATACAGATAGGCACTACAAGTCTATCCAGGGTACTCACCGATACTGGTTCTTCCCTCAATGTATTGCCTAAATCTAGTCTGATGAAGTTAGCACTAGACGGTTTTGTGATAAGACCAAGTTCCATGATAGTCAAGGCTTTCGATGGTTCTCATAGCATAATGTTCATAGAAGTAGACCTTCCAGTAAATATCGGTCCACACATGTTCTATATTACCTTTCAAGTCATGGATATAGAACTGGTATATACGTGTTTACTCAGACGACCTTGGGTTCATGCAGTAGGGGCAGTCACTTCAACCTTACATCAAAAATTGAAATTCTTTGTTGAAGGAAGATTGGTCATAATTGGTGGAGAAGAAGACATCTTCCTAAGTCACATTGAGTCCTACAGGTATATTAGTGCTGACGAAGATTGCATAGTGTAATACGATGGGAGAACTGACTTTTGGTTTTGCGTTTTATCGCAAATGTTGCGGATAGCAAGAGTCTCCACTGAATTTTCTTTTATCCAATAAAGGAAAGGGTGAAAAGAACAGGAATCACCTTTGAGATTTTTTGAGTAAGGGGAGTAGGTTATGAAAAGGGAAGGTATTAGCATCCTTTTCCCCCGTAGTTATCTACGGGCTCTTAATTGCTAGTTCACTTTTAAAAATTCTTTGTGAATGTGTAAGTTTGAAAATATTTTGAAAATTCCTAGGTTCGATAAACTTTGTAATGATTCTCGTATCATTGAGAATGCATAAAAAGTATTTGTTTTGAAAATATTTCAGAAGAGAAGTGTCTTATGTAAAAAATGTTTTTTTTGTTTGTGAGCAAGCGATTAAGAACTATCTACCTACTCAAAAGTATTTGTTCTTTTCCTCCTCCTTTAGATAGTGTTATCCTACCATTAGTTAGTAGGAAGCCCTATCATTAAATATTTGAGGGATATGCGCGGGTCATCGTCCAGTCATAAAGGCAACATATATGGATACCTTTAGCAATTCGAAGGGACTATCATCATGTATTTGTAGGCAACATCGAGGTACAAGATCATTTACCAAAGGCAGCATCAAAGGGTCATCGAGGGACTATGATCTTTATGATGATTTCCAATCGAGGGTCTTTGCTAATGGTATCCCTACGTTCGAGGGACGTGACTGTTTTTCGAAGGCAACAAGTGGAGTCACCCTAGAGGTGTGTGTGTTAAAAAGTGATTTGTTTCAGTTAATTTATCTTACATATTAGGGTTAGCTATGGTTACTTTTAGTCTTTCCATACAAGCCTATTAGCATACATCTAGCAGTTTATAAGGAAAGCAGTAGAGACAGAAAATAAATTTCCTACGCTATTACAAAGCTTCGGGGAAGGGGGATACAAACCATAAAATTTAGGGGAAATAGAAAGCAAAATAAAAACCTATTTAATCTATTACAACCGTTATCAGTTACATAATTATGAAAAATTAATGCGAAAATAAGAAAAGCGCGAAGATCGTAAACAGGGAAAAATGTGGAAAAATTGTCTTGATAAAAAATGATGATGATTAATCTAACCTAATTGTTTTTAAATTGATAAAAAGGAATTAAATTAAACCTAAAATAAAAACCCTAAATTATTTTAATTGAAGAAAAGTTTAATAATGAAAGGAAATTAAGTTAACTAATTTAATTAATTTATTTACAAAAAGTTAATTTGATTTAATTAAAATTATTGAAAAAAATTCAAGTTGATTTAACCTAATTCTAAATTAGTTTTAACTAATTGATTAAAAAGTTAATTATATTTTTTTAACAAAGAAATTGAAATAAAAAAAAGAATTGATGGGCTTGAAAGAGTAAACCCAGGGGGTGTGAGAGAAGCAATTCCATTAAGCCCAAACACATGGCCCAACTGCTTGCGTGTGATCCATGTGGCTGATTCTAGGAGGTGCATCATGGAGGCCTTCTTTTGGACTGTTGGATTTGGATTGAATGGTGATGATGTGAGGTTACAGGGTGAGCACGCTGGGATGCTTTGCACTGAATCTATAAACAAGAAACATGAAAAAAAATACCAGGGGCAGGATCGAACTTATGCATAGGCTTCATTCTTATCTTTAATCTTCTTCCTTCGATTATGTCTCTCTAAATCGCACACCGACTCGCGAGATCTCTGTCTTATCTAGTTATCAAGGTATACAAATTCTAGAACCAATCTTCTTCTACTTTCTGATGTTTTGAGTTATTGTTGGTGTTGTTATGACCAATGCAGATTGATACATTCTGATGAAGATCGTCGAAGATGAACCAGAGATAAGATTTCAGTGGTGTTATTGTTGCCAAAGGTTGAAGAGGATGATGAAATATGTTGAAGGTGTTGGATATGTTCTCACGGTGTTGAAGATGAGACAATTGGTTTAGATCTTGTTGCGGTTCCGAGAGAGAGAGAGAGAGACGAGAGAGAGAGAGAGAGAGAGAGAGAGAGAGAGAGAGAGAGAGAGAGAGAGAGAGGAGGAGAGAGAGAGAGAGAGAGAGAGAGAGAGAGAGAGAGAGAGAGAGAGAGAGAGAGAGAGAGAGAGAGAGAGAGAGAGAGAGAGAGAGCGAGAGAGAGAGAGAGAGAGAGAGAGAGAGAGAGAGAGAGAGAGAGAGAGAGAGAGAGAGAGCACATGAAGATAGATCTAAGAGTCTTGAAGATGTAATGATGATGAAGGTTTTACAGAAGATAGAGAGAGTCTTGAGAAGGTGAAGTTAGGGAATTACGATTGTTGAAGATGAAGGTAGATAGGATTCTGCAGAGAGAGAGAGAAAGTAGCGCATATTTTTTGAGTTTCTGCGACTGATTCTTTTAGATCCTCTAGAATCCAGAGATTGATGATGTAATTTCAGTTTTAGTTTAATTAGATGTATGAAAAGTTTGTTACATGAAAATGAATCAACATTGTTGATTTAAATTTCTGTTAGAGATTTAGATAGATAGGATTGAATCTAAAATGAGGCTTGGTTAGTGTTGTACCCCAAAATTTGCCCTCTCATTTTATCAAGATTCTCCTCACAAGACTTTTTGGACTCAAGACCAGATTAGGGTTTGCTCAGCTCAAGACCTCATCTTGCACTGATGACCTGAAATTAGGGTTTGAGTTTGCACAAGGATTTTTGGACTTCCAATGCCTCATCTGACTTTCATACTTCATGTTGGACCTCTAAGATTTCTCATACCATGTTTCAAGTCTTGAATCACATTTCTGCACAGTCAATTGGACAGTTGACCTAAAAATCAGCTGTATTGGGGAAAAATTCAACCATGGCCAATTTAAAGTCAAACCTCATAATTTTTGATCCACATCAACATTATAGACTCATGTGAACCATTTGCTCATGTTTGGACCACAACTCCTCAAGAAATTTGATCAGATCATCAAAAGGGCAAAATGGTCAAAATTAGGGTTTTGACTGTAGAAGGGCAATTTCTGATTTTTCACCTAGCCAGTGGCCAATTGGGTTCAAACATGGTTTCAAGGACTCAATGGAACCATCTTGACCTAATCACAAGGTTCAAAAGATCTCAAATGCATTGGATTGATAGATGAATTTTCTAGTCAACTGATCAAAAATCAACCGTACACTGAAAAGTCAAACTTTGACTTTTTGGTCAAAATCAAGTGCCAAGGGTCATATTTTCATCAAGATGTGTCAAAACATGAAACTTTTTCACCAAGAAACTTAAATTTGGAAATTAGGGTTTAAGTTTGAAAAATTTCATAACTTATAATTTTTCTAAGTTATGAAAATTTCTTATTTTTTCCCAACTTTTCCCAACTTTTTCACCATGATGCAATTGGATTCAAAGAAAACTTCTAACATGAAAGATGTATTACTCCATAAAATTTACAAATTTGATTCACAAAGTTTTCCCAAAAGATGCTTGGATCTCAAGTTATGATTTTGTGAATAAGGGTCCATAAACTTTTTAACTTAGTTAAATTTTGCCCTAGTTTAGGTAGATTTTTGACCTAACTTCATGGCAACTTTTCACCTAGTTCCAAGAGGAATCTCAAAATTCATTTCAAATATGGATTGTAGATCATGTTACAAGCTTTCTAAAATGTCTAAGAACTCTCCAAAATCATTTATGGTTAGGGAGAATCGAAGAAATGAAAATGGCATTTTATCACTTTTGTCCAAGGCATTTTTCACAATGTTACAACTTGCAAATCTGTCCTAAACATGCTTGTACTTGCATTACAGGTCCTAATCCTTTCTACAATCCAAAATTTAATGCAAACACATTGGACAATGGCCTTGTTATAATCTTTGAAGCATTACACAAAGAATTATTCCAAAAATGGCATAAAGTTCATAATACTAATTTCATAAAGCTAGCTTTTACAACTTTGTTTATCTTGAGCCATGGACCTAATATCTTTTTGCAAACAAGATCCACAGTTATCAGGCAAAGTTCACCAACTATGTGCAGCTAAGGAACTAGCAAGTACAAGCTTTTGGGCATTGTCATTTCACCTTTCTTCAAAAACAATCAATTTGGCAAAAGTCAATATAACTTGTGTATCTGATAAAACCAAGACTAAGCATCATTTGAACAAACTTTAGAATATTGTAGCAAGCCTAAAGCACGAATTGCCAACATCTCAAACACTCAAATACACCAAAAACCCCATTTCTGCCCAAAACAGGGCAACCTCTGCAGAACCTTAGCCATTTCCATTTTGCCTCGTGCGTTTTGCTTGAAATCACTTCAAATACATTCCATACAACACACCTGGACTATCCAGGCCCCTGTCCAGCAACTGTGAGCTCAATTTCAAGCTTTACCTTTTTAACTTTTTAAGTTTGCAGGTTGACTTCTATAGGAAGATTCAGGCATCTACAAGGCAAGCTGAGCATTGGGAAAGGTTGAGGGAACTTCAAGCAAGCTCACACGACCTTCAGGCCTCACTCAAAACTCCTACATTGCCATATCCAAACTCAACTGAACAAGGTATTTGTCAAGTTTCTATCTCCCTATTTAGGCATCATTAAGCTTAGGTTTATGAAGCAAAAATGTAGTCCCTAACATGCTTGAGTTGTACATATGCTTAGATTCCATTTATATTAACTGAGTTAAGAGTATTTGGATGTTGAACATGCTGAAAAAACTAGGTCAAAAATTAGGGCCATTTAAATTCTCTCTGATCTTTGAGAGTTAGATCATGTTCTTTATATCATTGGAATCGTGTGATCATGAGCGACATTTTTCATGTTATAAGTTTTTAATTTTATGCAAAGAATAGCAAGAACATGATTGGATTGCAGAACGCGTGCGTTTGGTCGTTTGGCCAGAGGACAGGGATGAAGCTGGCTTGGGCCTGGGCGCCTTGGGCTTGTTTCTTTTGACACCCCCTTTTATTTTTTGCACCCCCCTGATCATTTTCTTTTATTTTTTATATTTTCTTGTACAATTTATATTTACTGACTTTATTTATTTTTTCTGAACATTTAAAATCACAAAAAATATTTTCTTTATTTTTTTGCATTTTATCATATTTTTTTATTTTATTTTTTGCATAATAAATAGTTTATTAGGTTAAATAGAATTTATTTTCTTAAATAACTTGTAAATAATATTAAAATACTTAAATATTTTATTTTATTATATTATACACTTAAAATATTATTTTCATGTATATTTTAATTTTTTAACATTTTGTATATATATTTTTTTTCTTGAACAAAAATGAACAAAATAAATAATATAGAATATTTTCTATTAAATCAAAAAATTAGGGTTTTCACCCTTCAAAAATAATCATTTTATTTTCTTATTTTTTAAGACATAAATAAATTTATTTTCTCATACATAAAATTAATACAAAAACATTTCTTGCATATTTACATTTTATTGCATATTTAAATATTTGCTTATTTATTTATTTGTACAATAAATTCAATTTGGTTGTAATAGTTTTAGGGTTTTATTTTGAGCAATATCCCCCTATTCAAAACTTGTATCCCCCTCCCCATAATATTGTTGTAATAGTCTAGATTTACTTTACGCATTTTATTGCTTTCATATACCATGATAGTAAACTAGGGTTTTGTATGCAAAGACTAAAAATCAAAACAAATAGCATGACCTAATAAAGACAAAAATGCATGAAAAATGACAACACATTGCACACAAGCACCCCTAGGGTTTCATCCACTTTGTTGCCTTAAAATGGCCATGGTATGCATGCTAGGTATCTTGGCAAAACAAAACAAAACAAAAGATCATAGTCCCTCGATGACGCTATCAAAAGGTTGCCTAAAAACAAATGATCTTCGTCCCTAAAACTTGCTAAGGTACTTGGCAACATTGCTATCATGGTCATACGATGACCCACGCCCGTCCCGTTTAACATCCAAAGATAAGGTTGATTACCAAATGCAATGGTAAATCAACAATGTCAAAGGAATAAAAATGTGTAGGAAAGACTTTTGAGTAGGGTAGATAAATCCTAGTTACTTGATCTCTTTCAAACAATCCTTTCTATTTTCAAACAAACACACACACATTTCAAAACACTTTCCAAACAATTTTCAAAACTTTGAAACATTTTTCAAAAGACAAACCTTTTTGTATACATTCTTACGAACGAGAATCATTACAAAGATTGCCAAAACGATGACCTCTTTTCAAAATACTTTCAAAAAAACCACACAAAGCACCATTTCAAACAATTGAAAAGCAAAGCAAGTGATCTTAAACAAGTAACTAAGAGCCCATGGAAAACCATGGATGAAAAGGGTGCTAGCACCTTCCCTTTTCATAATCTACCCCCCGAACCCAAAAACAATCTCAAAGGTCTTTCCTGTGCTTTTTTACCTTTCCTTTTGGATAAAATAAAAGTCGGTGGCGACTCTTGCTAAACCGCAACATTTGTGAACACAAACGCAAAACCTCAAGTCAGTTCTCCCACCGCATCACAGTTAGCAAGTTTTGCTGAATTGTCAATTTTTATTTTATGATAAAACTCTTCTTCTGATTTTTTGTTATAATATACTGAGCTGGAAATATCTGTTTTTAGAAAAATTACATGAGCTGATTCTCTGTTCTTTTCATGCTGATCTTTTTTCCTATTATTTCCATATGTTGTTGCTTTTATATTTCCTCTCAATTTCTGTTACGCGGTGAGCTAATGAAACTGTTAAACTGGTTTTGTAATTTATATTTTTCTGGTTTTGGGTCTTTTTGGAACAGGGCTTTGGGTTGTTGGTTTTGGAGTGAGCTATTATTGGAATCTTGCAGGTTCATTGCACCT
The DNA here is from genome assembly GCA_948472305.1 of Vicia faba. Taxonomy (NCBI): domain Eukaryota; kingdom Viridiplantae; phylum Streptophyta; class Magnoliopsida; order Fabales; family Fabaceae; genus Vicia; species Vicia faba. The sequence goes on along the minus strand of OX451740.1, from coordinate 1,006,117,846 downwards.
TTGTAACATTGGCAGTGTAGCATACATGGAGATAAGATGATCATGAAGGAAATATGATGAAGATGGAACTTAGTGTAGGAAATGGCCCTGTATCTTTTGTGTAATTTGTTAAATTATGTAATGAAAGATGGTGTAATAGGTTTTGATTTGGTATTTAAACTTTGTAGCAGAACTTGAAATTGGATGAACTTTAGCATGGTGAATGATATTGTAACTTGTACTTGGAATATACCTTAAAAAATTGGAATGAGACTTGTTCCTTTGAATGATAAATTTTTTGAATGAATCTTTGATAACACTTGATAAATGCTACATGTCTTTTGGATGAAACTTCAATGGATCATGGACATGTATTGAACAAAAATTGAATGATGTTTGCTTGAAATTTGGGGATTAACTTACATAATGATACACTTTTCTTAGTTTTGTAAATTGAACTTCAAGAATTAACCATGAAAGAATCTTGGGTATGAAACTTGTAATGAGTAGATAATTTGAATGAAAAGGAATTTGCTTGAATCTTGACATCTTGAATAATGGATGATTTTTTGGTGAAGCTTGTGACTTTGAATGGTGAATGAAGAATGGTATTGATTTGGAATTTTAGAAAATGTAATACGAGAGTTTTCTTCCAAATTAGAACTATATTTTATTTCATTACTCAAATTTCAATCGTCAAATTCTTTGTAAGCTTGAATCAAGTATCAATTTGGAAATTCCAAGTCCTTAATCTCTTATCCAAAATCAAGTCTTCTTCAATTAGCACTAAGAATTCTCAATGCTTCTCTTCAGTTTCAACATGAACAAAACACAATACACAAAAACTTACTTGGTTAACTTCACAAAATAAACCCAAAGATGACTAATGAAAGACTCTCATTTTAAATTTAGAATCTTGCTCATGAATGAACTTGGTGTGTTTTCTTTTCCATAAAGGCTTGAATTTCAAGGAATCCTTAACAATGCGTTGAAGACCTTTCGATGAAGATCAAACTTGAAGGATGCTCAAGATAACTCATGAGATGTAACTATGATCCACAGAGTCTCAATTTATGAATCGATTATACATAATGAAATGTGAAACCCATGGATAACTAATCCATAACTCTATGATCTTTGAAGAAGAAAACCTCGACTAGACCACGATTGTTGATAAACCCTAACTTCGATCACACATAAGGAAATCAACCCCAATAACATAGTAACTTGAAGGGCAAGAAGTTGAAGAGAACCATGGATTACAATCCAAATTCCATATTTCGTTGCTTATAGAAGAACAATCGGAAGAATCAGAAGGAATTAACCTTATTCAATATGTGTACCTCAAAACACTATGAAACCATAATATTGCACAACCACTGAACTTTGAATCTCGAGTGCTTTATTAAGTGAAAATTCTTTACAAATTTCCCGATGGAAATAAGCAAATGAAATGCAAACCTAAGTCAGATAAACTTGAAGTTAGGAGGGAACATTTTGGGGTGCAACAGATTTGAAACAATGCTTGTACATCGCCAGCAATGGTTTTATTTAAAAGTATATCGTTTGAAATTATAGGTGTATTTGTCATCATTCTTCCTCCAAAGTTATTTGCTTTATTTAACTAGAGTTGAGAATCAAAAAGCAAAGAAAAACATAAATGAGTGAATATGAATGGATTAATTCAAGACAAACATATTCCATGCATTGTTATTAATATTAAAAAACAAACAAGTTTTGCATACAAGAAAGTACTAAATATAACAAGAAAAATTATAAATGAACTAAAGATTTCCATGTTGAGAAGACTTGACTCTGTATAGACTTATTGCTTCTGAAGATGCTCTTTGCAGTCTTAATATTCACAAAGTCAAAGGAGAATTCAAATCTGAACATCTGGTGTGAAATTGATAGCCTTCGAATTCAAGCATGTCTTGTACCTTATCTTTAAATGGCTTACAGTCTTCGATTGAATAGCCAGGTGCGTCGGTGTGGTAACCACATCTGACGTTAGGATCAAATCCCACTAGATATGGGGGAACAACTAGATCCAACTACTTGCATTCCACCAAGGAAAACTCGAGTAACTGAGGGGACAACTGATCATAAGGCATAAGAATTGCGTCAAACACTCTTTTTAGCTTTATGTACCTCTTCCTACTTTGTTGTTGACGATTTTGTTGATAGTTTTGCAGTTGCGAAGCATACTGCTGTTGTAGAGCGTTCTGATTAGGAGTAAATTCACTTACTTGATGGTAAGGGATATGAACTAGAGGATAAGTAGGGGATTCCTCTCCGTCTTTGGAAACCACACTTGTTTCCCTTTAAAAGTAGTGACATCCTGGGTTTTACTCATCTTGACACCATTTTCAATTCGTTCACTCGCGATAATTAAGTCTGAAAATATAAAAGTAGTATATCCAACCATCAGATAGGGACCTCAAAGAGTATCTATCAAAATGTTCACATGCTCTTATTCCAAAAGGAGAGGTTAAACTGTGGCAGCTAATTCTCTCCATCTTTGTGCATACTCTTTGAATGATTCATTAGCCCTCTGAGTCAAACCCTAAAGTTGAATTCTGGTAGGAGCCATGTTACCATTATGACTGTAGTGCTTGATAAAGGCTTCTGATAATTCCTTCCAAGTATGGACTTGGGTTTGTTCAAGTTGAGTATACCACTCAAGAGATCATCCACTAAGACTATCCTAAAATAAATGCATTAGAAGCTTTTCATTTTCTGCATAGGAAGCCATCTTATTGGAATACGCCTTGATGTGAGTCATCGGACAAGTGGTACCCTTATACTTCTCAAAGCTAGGGACTTTGAACTTAGCAGGAATCTTGATACCAGGCACCAAGTACAAACTAGATACATCTAAACCAAGGGAATCACGACCCTCAATTTCTTTCATCCTTTTCTCTAAGAGCCAAATTTTTTTCTCAAACTCAGTCTCATCAATTGGGAACCTGAATGTATCAAATGACGTATCATAAATATCCTCGTGGTGAGGAGCTCCATTGACAAGGATATGAACAATATTCCGGACATTCTAGTTCAAAAGAAACTCCCTTTGGTTAAGATTAACACCTGGTGGGTTAACATGATCAGTAGTAACAATTGCAGGCCTCTGGATAGCATGTCACAACTCTTATTACCCATGGGCGAGATTCTGAATAAAATCCATGAATTGATCCATCTGGGTCTCCACCCGTGTACACGTCTCAGACATATCTTCTTGTAACTGACTCATTATAATGACAATGTCGGGAAGTCAGTCTTGCGGTCTTGAGATTCTGAATAAGAAGCCAGGTTGCAATGAGTCTCTTGGCTGAAATGAATGGGATGCATGATAATGGATGGGTGATAAGATAAATAAATTCTTATAATGATGGATGTAATATCATGCAACACCCAATGAAAAGAAAACACACAAGATCTAGGACCAACTCACTTAGGTTTCCCCAATGAAGTCGCCAGCTGAAGAAACTAGGAAAATATCAAACAATGAAGTCACCATTGATTATTATTTATCCCAAAGAAGGGAAAGGAAACCATCGAGTAAACCTGAAGTGAGCGAGAACAAGGTCTTGTGACAAATAAATGGGTACGGGAGTCAATTACGCAAGGGGAAGATATTAGCACTCCTCACGTCTGTGGTACTCCACGGGATCCGCTCTTGTTATTCTAATCAAAGGGTGTGTTTAAACTATGGTAAGGCTTACAATCTAAGGGAAATGCATGATAAAATTATACAGGGAAAGCAAAGGTTTTAAATATTTATGCTCGCTTAGGCTCTGCAACCCAATGCCTACGTATCCCTTTTAAGGAATCAGAGCGTCATAGTTCAGATCTATTGTACCCTAAAATTTTCCCTCCCATATTTCTCAACACATGTCAAGTGAGGTCCCCAAATTGCTCAAGAAAGGTCAAGAGTTGACCAGACAAACTCTCTCATAAGGCAGTCTATCTCAAATTAGGGTTTCCATCTTCATCAAGATATGTGAACCACAAAGGACTCAAATGCTCACCATTGTCCTAATATCTTCTCAAGATCATCCATGTCAAGTTTCAAGCCTTCCAGAGGAAGTTTGCTCAGTCAATTGCTTAAATGCCTAAAAATCAACTGTACTAGGTCAAAAGTCAACTGTGGCCCACATACAGTCAAACTTCAAGATTTTTGGTCAACATCCTCATTTTGAAGTATTATCCATCATTTGATCAAGGGTTGATCATGATTCCTCAAGGATTGCTCACAATTCATCAAAACCCAAAAGTTGCTAAATTAGGGTTTTGCAGGAAAAGTCAACTCAACTTTGACCAAGCATAACTTTCTCATACTTTATCAGAAATGACCTATCCAAAGCTTATTTTGAAGAGGATGAAATTCCATACAATTCATCTTCAGCTCCCAAGTTCAAGAATATGCACTCACAAAAAGATATAAATTTTGACATTATAGATCCTTTTGAAAAGTCAACAAAAACACCTTTTGGGTCAAAGCTTCATACATGAACATGGAAGACTCAATTAAGATGAGACAAAAAGGGTTGCTTAGAGGACATCCTAAGATTTTTAAAAAGTCTAAGAACACCGATCTAGGATCAAAATTGAGAGAGTTATGCATTGGCCAAGTTGACCATTTTTGCAAAATTGCCAAAAGTCAAATGTGCTCAAATTTGCATTTTTTTGCTAAATGGGCCCAACTTTTTATGCTTGCACTTCACTTATAACATGGTCCACGACCAAATGCTCACTCACATGTTATTTTCTTCACTATTTATTTTATTTTGATTTTTTATTTATTAAAAATTGAATTAAGTCAAATAATTGGTAAATAATAGCAAAGATTTGTTTTGATTGGATTTTTGGACAGAATCATAAGCTCATTATGCTGGCATATCAGAATCAGGTCATATCAAGGCTGATTGGTACGAAATTGGCATGATTAGGCCAAATTTGGAAGGATATCATACAAATTGAAAATAAAATCAAATCTCATCAAAGCTTCAAGATTTAATCTGTTTTACCACCCTAATTCATTGAGGGATATATAATGAACAAGAACAAAGCGAAAAAAAGGTTAGAATGCGTGAAACTGTCAGAAGAAAGACTGAAACTTTGGACAAAAAGTGAGAGATAGAAAGCCATCTTAGAGCCATCCTCAAGGAGTTTCAAAGCTAGAGATCAATTCCTTGGCATATCAGGAAGCATTCCAAATAATTTGTAGGCGTCAGAACATCCAGAATCGTTCCCTATCATTCTCACGGTTTCAGCAATAGACATGCGTCTGTAGGTAAAGGTTCAGAGCCTAAAACGACGGTTCCAGGGAAGAAGACAACAACGTGTCACAACCTGACTGGCTGGTTTAAATTTTGGCGCGTTATTCTGGCCACTAACTTGTTTTCTATTATATCATTTGTTTTTATTATATTAACAAGTTAACATCCAGCGCAATTGGTCAGAGGAAGGAAATCAGAAACTCATGTCCTGGGTTCGATCCCAGGCGTGAGCTTTTGGAATTTTCTCCATTGTTTTCACCAGATCCAGCACATACATCTTTTGAGGGTCATCATCTTCTGGATCCATCAGCCAGAACAAGGTCCAGCACACCTCATCTTCTGAGGGTCATCATCTTCTGGATCCATTAGCCAGAACCAGATCCAACACATACATCTTCTGAGGGTCATCGTCTTCTGGATCCATCAGCCAGAACCAGATCCAGCGCACCTCATCTTCTGAGGGTTATCTTCTGCTGGATCCATCATCCAGAACCAGATCCAGCGCACCTCACCTTCTGAGGGTCATCATCTTCTGGATCTGTCTCCAGCCAGATCTGCTGACAGCATGCCCATTTGGTTATTTCTACTATTTTTCTTTAATTCCTTTTTTCTTTAATTATCTTGCTTCTTATCAACACAAAGATTATTTTTTTAAATTAACCAATAAAAAAATCACAAAAAAGATTTATTTTTCTTAATAAATGTTTTTTAGTTAATTAGTTTAATTCCTTTAGGGAAACTTTAATTTCTTTCACAATTAAAATTCAATTAGAAAAGTAGGTTAACTCTTGATTTAATCTTTCTTTCTGTCTCAAATAAAAAAACACAAAAATAGGTTTTTAGAGTAAATTAATTTTTTCTCTCTTAATTTAAAATTAATTAGAACTTAGGATTTTCTTTTTAATTCAATTATTTCATTATTTTCTTAAATAACAAAACATGACAAAAACATCCTTTTTTTTAATCAATCGCAAATAGGTTTAGTCAAGGGTCAAAACCCAAATCGTTTCGCATTTAATTCGTCGTGCGTTTATTATTTTTGCCAATATTTTGTAATTTTTCATGGTTTGTAATCGTTTAATTTAGGGATTTATTTACTGTTAACTTCCCGGGTTTTTGGCTATGTAATTAATCCCCCTCCCCGAAGCCTTGTAATAGCGTAGATTTATTTTCTCGCATTTTAATTCCTGCAAATATTTAACTATTTAGATGTATGCTAATAGGATTGTATGATAAGAATGCATGACAAATTAATACGGTTAGAAAAACCTAATGTGCAAAGATAAATAAATGAAAAAAATCACTCGCACATATCACTCTTAGGGTATACTCTCATCGTTGCCTTCGGTAAACGATCATTAAGCATAGGGTGTCTTAGTGGTTGCCCTCCAGTCTAAAGGATCAAATTGTCCCGATCAAATGTTGCCTCGGAAATGTTGCCTCAAATATGATCTTAAGACTCTAGGGTTATTACTAAGGTGTCCTAATATTGATTTAGTGATCGTACGTCCCTTCGAATTGACCCTTGCAAATTCCAACGACGGTGCTACCTATTTCTCAATAGTAGGATAGCGCTGTCTAAAGGAAACAAGAATAGAAACAATCTTTTTTCGAGTAGGTAGATGCTAGTAGGTACTTGCAAAAATAATTTTTTTTCACATTTACACATTTCAAAATAATTTTCAAAACAACCACATCACACCCTTGATGACTGATACAAGGGTTATCACGAAGTGAAACATTTTCAAAACAAAGCACATACACAAGCAATTTTAAAAATATGAGCAAGTACCTAAGAGCCCATGGAAAACCATGGATAGAAAGGGTGCTAACACCTTCCCTTTCTATAATCTACCCCCCGTACTCAGAATATCTCGAAAAAGGATTTTTTCTGTACTTTTTTCCTTTCCGGTTGAATGAAATAAAAGTCGATGGCGACTCTTGCTTACCGTGACATTTTGCGAACACAAAACGCAAAATGCAAACCAGTATTAAATAGTCGGTTCTGCCACCGTATTACAGAACTGGCGACTCTACTGGGGACTAATAAGTGGGGTATACCTTAGGATCTAGGTCATCATAATTGCTTATCTTGATTGCTTTGTTTGCTTTACTTTTAAGGGTTTTTGTTTGGGGTTACTATAGATCCTACACCCGGATCTGGGGAATACCTTTTAGGTAAGTAGCAATAGACTGTGAGGGAACTGTACGGCATAAACCGATATGGTTGAAGTAGTAGCTACGTTGGTGTGGCACTTTGGTTGGTACCAGTATCCCTTATGGAGAAACGAGGAGAATACGGGGCCGCTGCGTGGTGTCGTTAAGCATCAACTGACCTTAGAACCTTTAATTGCCCAACTTGGCCATTAGAAAGTAGTGATATAGCCGGCCTCGGTGTAGAGCTGAGAACTGGTTGATACTCGATGCTACACTTATTGAGATCATACTCTCAGAATAATTTCGGCCGCAAGAAAAGATTGCGTGAGCTGAAACCATGACCGATGGAGGATGGTCAGTGATATTGAGATCCTCTAGAACCCGGTTACTTTTCTAGGACAGGTTGAACCAACTTAACTTCAAGAGGGTATTACCTTTAACCTCATGCAAGCCTTAAACCTAAGGACTTTGTGTGATTTGACTGTGTTTGCAATACTTGTGTTTGCAATACTTGTGTTTGCTATACCTGTGGTTTATCATGACATCATGCATCATAACATGGCATTCATGCTTCATTACACTAACCATTTCAAAGACCAAGGGAATTTATCTTTGTTCTGTTTTGCAGATCATGGCTTCCGTGCGTAGAAATACCATCCGAATCAACTTTGTGCAGATGCCTGCCCAACTTAAAGAGCTAGCATCAAGAGTTTCTGAAACTTCTACTTTCATTAAGAGACACGATCAACTTCTCAGCCTAGTTACTTCAAACTTTGATGAACATATGATGAGCGTACTTTTTCAGTTCTTCGATCCCAAGCATCACTGCTTCACCTTTCCAGATTACCAGCTGGTACCCACCTTGGAAGAGTTCTCTCATCTATTGGGCATATCCATTCTTGAACAGGTACCCTTCAGAGGTATGGAAGAGGTTCCTAAGCCAGAGGTTATTGCCTCGGCTCTACATTTGAAACGGGCCAATGTGGTATCCAATTGGGAAACTCGAAGCGGAGTCGAGGGTTTTCTAGCCAAATTTCTGATAGACCAGGCTCAGCTATTTTGGGATGATTTGGATTTTCAGGCTTTTGAGGATGTCTTGGATCTTCTTATCTATGGTTTAGTTCTCTTCCCTAATCCGGACTCCTTTATAGATGTGAATGCTATCAAGATTTTCCTTTCTCGCAACCCTGTGCCTACCTTGCTTGGAGATATCTTGCATACTCTCCATACTCGTACTATGAGGAGAAGAGGGACTCTTATGTGCTGCATGCCGTTGCTGTCGAGGTGGTTTATTTCTCACCTCCCTAAGTCTGTGCTGAAGAACGAAGAAGGTTTGGGTTGGTCACACAGAATAATGTCACTCGCTCATACAGATGTTCTTTGGTGTTCCCGAGCTATGGAAGACACTGCTGTTATTGACCGCTGTGAGGGATATCCTAATGTCCCATTACTTGGTATCAAAGGGGGTATAACTTACAATCTTTGTCTAGCTTTACGATAATTTGGTCGTGCTCAAAGAGATGGTCCCCATGAGTTACTTCTCGAGGACATTGTATTCGACTATAAGGATGATTTTAAGGAGCATCGTCGGAGGTTCATACGGGCTTGGGGCATGATAAACAGATCTGACCCCGAAGAGTTGGGACCGAAGACTTCCCTTCCTATGCAGCCTTACCTCCAATGGGTCCGAGCTCGTGCCCAGAAGCTTATGATGCCTTATGAGGCCGTATTACCAGTGATTGTGGAGCCCACTAATGAAAAAGGCATTCCTTATATGGTTCTCTATCCTTACATGCCCACTGATCCTGGGGAGTTACAGAGGTCTTGGATTCAGCTGAAGAATGAGCGGGATACTTACCGGGAGCAGTTCCATGAGCAAGAGAGGAAGGTTTTGAAGCTCACCAGGCAGCTCGAGGAAGAAAGAGTGATCAATGATTATGTCAGCACAAAGAGGAAGCGTCCATGGGACTTTTGATTTTCTATTTTCTAGTTTTATATTTTTTTATTTACTTATTTTGTAAAGCCTTAATGGCATGTTGAACCATTCAAATTTAAGCTAATAAAGTTTTGTTTATTTTGGTTTGCAAATTTACATTTCCCAAAGTCTTTGAAATCATTACATGCGCATCCCATTATTATACACATCATTACAGGTACCCCTACAGGTTTCTCATCTTCTTCGTTGTTTATTTCAGCAGAAATGTCTTCTGATCAAGCCATCAAAGATCTTCAGGCACAGAACGCCCAGTTCCAACAAATATTCATACGTCTGGCTAAGGGACAAGAGGATCTGAAGACCCTTATTCTGAAAGAGAATAAGAATAAGAAGAAGAAGACTGGTATACTGAATATGGGTAGAAGGTTCGGAGAAAGGTTGAAGCATCAAACTGATCTGACCTCTTCATCCAAGGACGGGGATAACCAAGAAAGGGAAAAGAACCCTAGTCCAGCGGTCTCTGATAATGATACTGATTATGATGATGAGCAATATCCTCCTGCCGAGGATAAATACAAGCAGCTAGAAGACCGTCTGAGTGCTATGGAAGTTCAGAAGATACCTGGTTTAGATTTTGGAGAACTGGGACTGGTATCGGGAGTGGTTATCCCTCATAAGTTAAAAGCTCCGGTTTTTTCCAAGTATGATGGGGTGTCCTCCCCAAAGCTCCATCTCTGCTCGTATGTCAGGAAGATTCAACCTCACACCGCTGATAGAAATTGGTGGGTGCACTTCTTTACAGATAGTCTTCCAGGGACTCAGCTTGAATGGTTCTACCAGTTGGAGGGGGCCAGTGTCCGAAACTGGGAAGATCTTGCTGCTGCTTTCTACAAGCAGTGTCAGTATAATGCCGACCTTGCTCCCACTTGTACTCAACTCCAGAGTATGTCCATGGGTGCAAGCGAAGGTTTTAAATATTATGATAAAAAATGGAGAGACTTGGCTGAGAGAGTTCAACCCCCTTTGTCTGATAGGGAGTTGGTGGATATGTTCCTTGGTACGCTGTCTGGCCCATTTTTCAATCACTTAATTGGCAGCTCGTCATCTGGTTTCACCGAGCTTATTTTAACTGGAGAAAGAGTAGAAGCTGGAATTCGGAGTGGTAAAATACATAAGGATGCCTCCTCGAGTTCAGCAAAGAAGCCTTTTACTGGTAAGAAGGAAGCCGGTGTAGTCTATAGCCCGAGGGGCCAAAGCAGATCTGAACATCGTCAAACGGTAAATGCTGTAGTGATACCAAGACCCGCAGTTGCTCCATAACTCAACAATCAACAAAGGGTGGAAAGACCACAATGGCGGTTTACCCGCATCAACATGACGTTGGATGAAGTGTTACCTCACCTGCTGAAATCCAACTTGGTAACCTTGAGAGAGGCTCCCAAGAATCCAAACATTACTTCTCCCAGATACAATCCCAACGCCCGGTGCGCCTACCATTCTGAGAGTCCAGGCCACGATACAAATGATTGCTGGGCCCTGAGAAACAAAGTGTAAGAATTGCTCGAAGCTAAGGAGATAGAGTTCGATGCTATAGAAAAGCCGAATGTTATAACTGCGCCCATGCCCAAACATGGTCGTGGAGTTAATGTTGTTGACACTAATTTGTTTGTGACCTCTGTTGAAGAAATTTCCACCCCTCTTATGACTGTTAAGAAGAATTTGCTGTTGGCTGGTTTATTTTTGGGTTATGGTGAAGGTTTCCACATGTGTTTGATTCTGCCTTCCGTTTGCTGTTTGTTGAAGTCAGGTGTTCAGCGCCTGATGGATAATAAAGAGATTTTGTTCGAAAAGACTATGATTTCTGTTGTTCCAAATGAAGAATTTTCCATCATAACCATTTCCGCCAATCCTTCCAAGGTTTCCTCGAGAAGACCTGTTAGGATTACACCTGTTCAAAGAATTGCTCCGCTTATAATCACTGCTCCTGGACCCATCCCGTATACCTCAGACAAGGAAGTCCCATGGCATTACAGTGCTGATGTGTACTATTATGGTATTAAGCAAGATATGAAGAATGAAGAAGCTAATACTGATGTCAATAATATTGTCTGGACTAGTAAAGTTACCTGAGTTGGAAGGGTCTTCTCTCCCGAGATTTCCCCGAAGACTATCATCAAGCCTACTGTTATTCCAACTGCTGCTCCAACCAGCACTCCTGACATTTCTCCTATTCCTACTCCAGTTATTACACCTGCTACTATTCTTATTCTTACTCCAGTTATCACCCCTGCTGCTGAGCCATCAGGGACTCAGGGCAAGGAAATTATAGGTGAGCCTGCCCGGACGGAGGCACCTAAGAAAATCGTCGTGGAAGCCTCTAAAAAAGAAATAGAGGAAATACTTAAAATTATCAAGAAGAGCGACTACAATGTGGTCGAGCAGCTGGGGCAGACCCCGTCAAAGATCTCCATGTTCTCTCTACTGTTGTGTTCTGAAGCCCATGCGAAGGCTTTGATTGCATTTCTCAAAACTGCACATGTGCCGCAGGAAACTTCAGCAGATCAGTTTAAAGATTGTGTGGCCAGCCTGACTGCTGACAATGGCTAGGCTTTTCAGATGCAGATCTGACTCATAAGGGGAGAAATCATAATGAGGCTCTGCATGTCTCGATTGATTACAGGGGCACCACTATGGCGCATGTGCTGGTAGATACCAGGTCTTCATTGAATGTTCTACCAAAGAAAGTGTTAGACCCTTTGGATTGTGAGGGTTTGATTCTAAATCCTAGTAACATTGCAGTAAGGGCTTTTGATGGATCAAAGAGAATTGTGCATGGGGAGGTGGACATCCCTGTCAAAGTGGGTTCTCAGACTTTTGGGTCCACCTTATACGTGATGGATATCAGGCCATCGTATTCTTGCTTGCTGGGTCGTCCTTGGATCCATAGGGCTGGGGCAGTTACTTCCACACTCCACCAAATGCTGAAGTATTCGGTGAAGGGGAAGATTGTCACAGTACGAGGTGAAGAAGAATATATGGTGAGTCACCTCAATTCCTTCCGCTACATAGATATGGACAGGGAATTCATAGAAACTCCTTGTCAGAACTTAGAATAGGTCCCTCAGACCTTGGCATCAACTGAAGTTACTACCGGCAGACCTCCGTTGAAGATGGCTTCTCTCAAGGACTCCAGGGCTGTAGTCGAAGAAGGTGGGTGTTCCAGTTGGGGCCAGCTCCCCGATTTCACTCACAAAACTGACAAATTTGGTTTGGGCTTTACTATAGGGGCTCAAAGGGCTGTTAGGCGCGCACGGATTGGAATACCTCCTCTACACATCAGCAATCGGGGAGTTAATGCAATTGAAGATAGTGAAGAGGATTCAGACATCGACAGTTGGATCTACCCAACGACAAACGATGGACCGAATAACTGGACGACGAAGGACTTCATACCTGTTTCTTTTATTCCGCAATAATTTACTTTTGTTTTAAGATTTGTAATAAACACTTTGAAACTTTATGGCCCGACTCCTTGCCCGAGGCACCTTGGCTTTGCTTGTGAGGGCTATTATCCATCATTTCATATATCATTAATAAAGCATTGGATGCTTCTTGCATACAAATTTCGCGCTCCTTGTTTTTCTTTTCTGTCTCTCTCACTTTATCAAAACAACTATTATCTTACACACACTCATGTATCATACTGCAGATCCATATCCACTCTGGATCTCATTGATAACAGCTCTGATACTGCCAGTTATGACTTCAAAAATCCGATCAACCAAGTCGAGTACGAAGGTGAGGACGATTGTGAGGTGCCTGGAGAACTTGCTAGACTATTACAGTAGGAAGAAAGGGCCATACAACCTCATGAAGAGCCAGTCAAGTCAGTGAATTTGGGTACAGAGGAAGACATGAAAGATGTTAAAATAGGTGCAAATCTGGAGCTTAGTGTCAAACAACGGTTAATACAGATGCTACACGACTATGTTGAGATCTTTGCCTTGTCCTATGAAGACATGCCTGGCTTGGAAACTGATATTGTGGTACATCGACTGCCGACTAAAGAAGACTGTCCTCCGGTAAAGCAGAAGGTCCACCGTATGTGCCCTGAAATGTCAGAGAAAATCAAGGCAGAGGTCATGAAACAGTTCGACGCAGGATTCTTAGCTGTCACTTCTTATCCGCAGTGGGTCGCTAACGTTGTTTCGGTAACTAAGAAGGACAGTAAGGTACATATGTGTGTGGACTACAGAGATCTGAACAGGGCAAGCCCCAAGGATGACTTCCCACTTTCTCACATTGATGTTCTAGTCGACAACACCGTGCAACACAAGATCTTCTCCTTCATGGATGGTTTTTCTGGCTACAACCAGATCAAGATGGCTCCTGAGGACATGGAGAAGACAACCTTCGTTACACAGTAGGGCACCTTCTGTTACAAGGTAATGCCTTTTGGGTTGAAGAATGCTGAGGCAACTTATCAGCGTGCCATGGTCGCTTTGTTCCACGATATGATTCACCACGAGATTGAGGTTTATGTTGATGATATCATAGCCAGGTCCCATACTGAGGAAGAGCACCTTGATCATCTCCAAAAACTGTTTGACAGGTTGAAGACGTACAAGCTGAGGTTGAATCCGAACAAGTGTACCTTTGGGGTGAGGTCGGGTAAGCTTCTGGGTTTTGTTGTCAGTGACAAAGGTATTCAGGTAGACCCTGCAAAGGTAAAAGCCATACAAGATATTCCGGCTCCTCGCACAGAAAAGGAAGTTCTAGGTTTCTTGGGACGTCTGAATTACATCGCCAGGTTCATTTCACATCTGACTGCTACTTGTGAGCCAATCTTCAAGCTGCTGAAGAAAGATCAAGTGGTAAAGTGGAATGACGAATGCCATACCGCTTTCGAAAGAATCAAGGAATACCTCAAGAACCGCCAATTTTGATTCCTCCAGTTGAAGGAAGACCTTTGATATTATACTTGACAACGCTAGACAATTCAATGGGGTGTGTGCTGGGGAAGCATGACGAGTCTGGTCGAAAAGAGCACGCCATTTATTACCTTAGCAAAAAGTTTACCGACTGTGAGACCCGATACTCATTGCTCGAGAAAACTTGCTGCGCTTTATCATGGGCTGCTCGCCGACTGAGACAGTATATGCTGACTCACACTACCTTGTTGATATCAAAGATGGATCCGATCAAGTATATTTTCGAGAAGCCCGCTCTCTCCGGAAGGATAGCAAGATGGCAGATGATCTTAACCGAGTACGACATCTAATACACAACCCAAAAAGCAATCAAGGGAAGTGTATTGGCGGATCATTTGGCACATCAGGCCGTGGATGACTACCAGTCCATGAATTTTGAGTTCCCGAATGATAATATCATGTTGGTAACGAACTGTGAAGAACCTGGACCGTTTGAAGGACCCGAGGAGGGATCCCAATGGTCTATGTATTTTGATGGATCCTCGAACGCATTGGGTAATGGCATCAGTGCTGTAATTATATCTCCTGAAGGCTATCATACTCCTTTCACCGCCCGATTATGTTTTAACTGCACCAACAACATGGCGGAGTATGGAACTTGTATCATGGGTCTTCGAGCTGCTATTGACCTGAGGATTAAGTTCTTAAGTGCATACGGAGATTCCTCTTTGGTAATAATTCAGATCAAAGGAGAGTGGGATACGAAGCACCCGAATCTTATTCCTTACAAAGAGTATATGCTGACATTGCTCCCACACTTTGAGGAGATAACCTTTGAACATTTCCCACGAGAAGAAAACCAACTAGTGGACGTGCTAGCTACTATGTCTTCCATGTTCAAAGTTAGGTGGGACAATGAAGCTCCCCATATTACCATTGAGAGGTTGGACGAACCCGCACACTGCAGTGAGATCGACACCGAAGAGGTAGCCGACAAACCCTGGTTCCACGAGTTAAAGAGGTATCTTGAGGCTCAAGAATACCCCAACGGGGAATCTGTTAATGATAAGAAGTTTTTGAGAAGGTTCAATGCGAAGTTCTTCATCAGTAATGGAATCCTCTATAAGCGTAACCATGATTCAACCTTACTGCGGTGTGTAACAAGAGCGAGGCATAAAGGACCATGGCAGAGTTACATGAAGGTACCTTCAGAACTCATTCCAGTGGACATACCATGACGAAGAAAATCCTACGGGCAGGATATTACTGGTCCACTATGGAAGCCAAATGTTATCAGCACTCTCGAACCTGTCATAAGTGCCAAGTCTATGCTGATAAGGTGCATGTACCTCCAGTTCCCCTGAATGTTTTGACAGCTCCTCGGCCTTTTGTAATGTGGGGCATCGACATGATCGGCGATATCAGACCTACTGCGTCTAGCGGGAATCGCTTCATTCTGGTAGCCATTGATTATTTTACGAAATGGGTTGAGGCATCTTCATTTGCTACAGTAACCAAGAACGTTGTGGCGCGGTTCTTCCGACACAATCTGATCTGTCGATATGGTATCCCAGAGAGGATTATTACTGACAATGGTATAAATATCAACAACACGATGATTACCAAGATCTGTAAACAGTTCAAGATTCAGCATCATAACTCTTCTCCTTACCGGCCGAAGATGAATGGGGTTGTTGAAGCAGCTAACAAGAACATCAAAAAGATTGTGCAAAAGATGACGGTGACATACAAAGATTGGCACGAGATGTTACCATTCGCTCTTCATGGGTACTGTACCTCAGCACGGACGTCGACAAGGGAAACACCCTATTCCTTGGTATATGGCATGGAGGCAGTCCTACCCATCGAAGTCCAGATACCCTCTCTTAGGATTATGAAGGATGCGAGTTTGAACAAAGACAACTGGATCCAAACACGACTTGATCAGTTGAATCTAATCGATGAAAAGAGACTTACCGCTATCTGTCATGGCCAAACATATCAAAAGCGAATGATCAAGGCTTTTAACAAGGAAGTCAGACGTCAAGAATATCAAGTCGGGGATCTGGTGATCAAACGCATCATACTACCGCAAGGTGATCCCAGGGGAAAATGGACCCCCACATACGAAGGGCCATTTGTGGTTAAGAACATTTTCTCAGGAGGAGCTATGATTCTAAGCACCATGGATGGCGACGACCTTCCTCACCCTGTCAATGCCGACATAGTGAAAAAATACTATGCATAATCAAAGACCCGCTAGGTTGACTGGCCTAGGCAAAAATAAGGGCTTCCCGGCGAACCAAAAGGGTTCGGGAAAAATTAAGGGATGAAAATGAAAGAAACTGTACACCTGGCAAGTCGAAAACCTGAAAAGGCGACTTGGGAAAAAAAGGGTATCCCGGTGGACTGAAAACCCGAAAGGGCGGTCCAGGAAAAAAATAGGGATTGAAGTGTAACACTATGTCTCATTGGATCATCTTGCAACCAGACTTCGGTATCGACTATCAAGCTCGGACAACGCCAATCAATCTGATCAACCTTTGGCCAAGTAGCAAAGTCATGAGACGCTTGAAGATATAAAGGCAATAGAAGAGTTGGAACCCAATGGGATTGTTTTACATAGCTATTTTTCTTTCTTTTACACAAATTGTAATTTCTATCTTTCGACGGCATTCTCTTACTAGAGCGTCAACCTCTTTGTACAAAATGCCTATTATGGGCCAACTTCAAAATCAATACAATTAATTGTCACAAACAAATTGTTTCTTTTTCTGTTTTGTTTTGCAGGAACGTCCAATGATTTATTTTTTATATATGCATTTGAAAATGATTGTTGTTCATAAATGTTTACATGAAAACAAAAGACAATTAATCGTAATTCCAGGAACATGGACAAACAAGAAGTGCCCAAACCCTACATTTACTCTTCCCATCAGGTACAGGGATAAAGCCAGCTTGAGAACATGAGCAGTGGTGTATACACTCCCCACAGAGTAAAAAGTACCCAAGGACAATGATGTTAGCTTTCCCGAACAAGACACAACTCTCCCCAATTGAGGTTCACAATCGCGAGCGAGTCAGTAAAGTTTTCCCCAAGCAGAGTTTATTTCTCTCACAAGAAGAAATGCAATCTCCAACAGAGTTCACTATCTCCAGCAACGGAAATTCATCCCCTGTGGAGTTTTATTTCTCCAAGTCAGCAGATCTATCACCAGAGTATCTCCTCTCCAACAAAGTTATTCCCCGCAGAGTTATCCTTAAACAGGGTTGCTTCCGGCAGAATACTCACCAGCTGAATGGATAGCAAATCCCCAGCATAGTCATCTTTGTTCACCATCCCCAATAGAAATAGAGGAATTATAGTTTTTTACAGCAGTCAAGAATACAATTTCTCATACTCTCAACAGAAGTCATGGATTTACTTTCCCAGACTCAGATTATTACGTCAGCATTTCATGTTCATACATCATGACATGTGCATGCATTACATATAGCATGGTCTCATTTATTTTGAGAACGTCATCATAGAATGCATCTCATGCATCACACATAACTAACCTTGTATTTCTTTCAGGAAAGACAGTTATTATCAACAATTTCCAACGGGTCCATGATCAACACTCGAAGCTAAACAGAGTAATCATTGGTGCGACAAATGCAACCTTACGCAGGTTCCTCACAGAAGTCCTACACAGACTCATCACAAAGCAACCTTACCCAGATTCCCTCTACAGTTTTACCCAAACTCATATCGAAGTAACCCTACTATCCAGGTTCCATCTCACAGCCCTACTACCCAGGCTTTCATATCTAAGTAACCCTACTATCCAGGTTCCTTCTCACAGCCCTGCTATCCAGGCTTTCATATCGAAGTAACCCTACCATCCAGGTTCCTTCTCATAGCCCTATTATCCAGACTTTCATATCGAAGTAACCCTACTATCCAGGTTCCTTCGCACAGCCCTGCTATCCAAGCTTTTATATCGAAGTAACCCTACCATCCAGGTTCCTTCTCACAACCCTACTATCCAGGATTTCATATCGAAGTAACCCTACTATCCAGGTTCCTTCTCACAGCCCTACTATCCAGGCTTTCATATCGAAGTAACCCTACCATCCAGGTTCCTTCTCACATCCCTACTACCCAGGCTTTCATATCGAAGTAACCCTACTATACAGGTTCCTTCTCATAGCCCTGCTATCCAGGCTTTCATATCGAAGTAACCCTACCATCCAGGTTCCTTCTCACAGCCTTGCTATCCAGGCTTTCATATCGAAGTAACCCTACCATCCAGGTTCCTTCTCACAGCCCTCCTATCCAGGCTTTCATATCGAAGTAACCCTACTATCCAGGTTCCTTCTGACAGCCCTGCTATCCAGGCTTTCATATCGAAGTAACCCTACCATCCAGGTTCCTTCTCACAACCCTACTATCCAGGCTTTCATATCGAAGTAACCCTACCATCTAGGTTCCTTCTCACAGCCTTACTATCCAGGCTTTCATATCGAAGTAACCCTACCATCCAGGTTACTTCTCACAGCCTTACTATCCAGGCTTTCATATCGAAGTAACCCTACCATCCAGGTTCCTTCTCACAGCCCTACTATCTAGGCTTTCATATCGAAGTAACCCTACCATCCAGGTTCCTTCTCACAGCTCTACTATCCAGTCTTTCATCTCGAAGCAACCCTACTATACAGATTCCTTCTCATAACCTTACTATCCGGGTTCTTCCTCTCTTATCCCCAGATAGCAGTCCACAACACTATAAGACCGGGACCCGATCAAACACAATTAATTTGACATTTCCCCAGAAAGTCGCGGTGTAACATATACCCCGACCAGACACGCAGTTCACTTCCGCTCCCTAAATCGGAGTCATTCCTCCAGTAGAGTAACAGACAACTGAAGCTCCTAAAACTCTATTTTCTCTCAAGATAGAGACTATCATTCCCCAGCGAAGTCCTTCTTAACAACAAGTATACGTGTTTTCGCAAAGGAATCTCTTATGCGATTGACACTCCTTCCGATGGCATCTTTAAGCCCATCTCCTACAATTCTCTATAAACTACCAAATGGTGTCTATAAGCCCATTCCTGATATCACAAGTCAAGTATCACTTCATGCGAGTGCAAATTTCTGGGCACTCTAGTGTTCAATCATCTTCCACCTTCAGATCACGAAAGGCAGACGAGCCAATCTACATCTTCAGGTTTAAGAAGATTGAACAGGGGAAACTGTTGTACACCAAAATTTTCCCTCCCATATTTCTTAACACATGTCAAGTGAGGTCCCCAAATTGCTCAAGGAAGGTCAAGGTTGACCAGACAAACTCTCTCCTAAGGTAGTCTATCTCAAATTAGGGTTTCCATCTTCATCAAGATATGTGAACCAAAAAGGACTCAAATGCTCACCATTGTCCTAATATCTTCTCAAGATCTTCCATGTCAAGTTTCAAGCCTTCCAGGGGAAGTTTGCTCAGTCAATTGCTTAAATGCCTAAAAATCAACTGTACTAGGTCAAAAGTCAACTGTGGCCCACATACAGTCAAACTTCAAGATTTTTGGTCAACATCCTCATTTTGAAGTATTATCCATCATTTGATCAAGGGTTGATTATGATTCCTCAAGGATTGCTCACAATTCATCAAAACCCAAAAGTTGCTAAATTAGGGTTTTGTAGGAAAAGTCAACTCAACTTTGACCAAGCATAACTTTCTCATACTTTATCAGAAATGACCTATCCAAAGCTTATTTTGAAGAGGATGAAATTCCATACAATTCATCTTCAGCTCCCAAGTTCAAGAATATGCACTCACAAAAAGATATAAATTTTGACATTATCGGTCCTTTTAAAAAGTCAACAAAAACACCTTTTGGGTCAAAGCTTCATACATGAACATGGAATACTCAATTAAGATGAGACAAAAAGGGTTGCTTAGAGGACATCCTAAGATTTCTAAAAAGTCCAAGAACACCTCTCTAGGATCAAAATTGAGAGAGTTATGCATTGGCCAAGTTGACCATTTTTGCAAAATTGCCAAAAGTCAAATGTGCTCAAATTTTCATTTTTTGCTAAATGGGCCCAACTTTTTATGCTTGCACTTCACTTATAACATGGTCCATGACCCAAATGCTTACTCACATGTTATTTGGTTCACTATTTATTTTTGTTGATTTTTTATTTATTAAAAATTGAATTAAATCAAATAATTGGTAAATAATAGCAAAGATTTATTTTGATTGGATTTTTGGACAGAATCATAAGCTCATTATGCTGGCATATCAGAATCAGATCATATCAAGGCTGATTGGTACGAAATTGGCATGATTAAGCCAAATTTGGAAGGATATCGTACAAATTGAAAATCAAATCAAATCTCATCAAAGCTTCAAGATTCAATCTATTTTGCAACCCTAATTCATTGAGGGATATATAATGAACAAGAACAAAGCAAAAAAAAAAGGTTAGAAGGCGTGAAACTGTCAGAAGAAAGACTGAAACTTTGGACAAAAAGTGAGAGATCGAAAGCCATCTTAGTGCCATCCTCAAGGAGTTTCAAAGCCAAAGATCAATTCCTTGGCATCTCAGGAAGCATTCCCAATCATTTGTAGGCGTCATAACATCCAGAATCGTTTCCTATCACTCTCACAGTTTCAGCAACAGACTTGCGTCTGTAGGTAAAGGTTCAGAGCCTAAAATGACAGTTCCAGGGAAGAAGACAGCAACGTGTCACAACCTGACTGGCTGGTTTAAATTCTGGCGCGTTATTCTGGCCACTAACTTATTTTCCAATATATTATAGCTTTTTATTATATTAACAAGTTAACATCCAACACAATTGGTCAGAGGAAGGAAATCAGAAACTCATGTCCAGGGTTCGATCCCAGGCGTGAGCTTTTGGCATTTTCTCCATTGTTTTCACCAGATCCAGCACATACATCTTCTAAGGGTCATCATCTTCTGGATCCATCAACCAGAACAAGGTCCATAGCACCTCATCTTCTGAGGGTCATCATCTTCTGGATCCATCAGCCAGAACCAGATCCAGCACATACATCTTCTGAGGGTCATCATCTTCTGGATCCATCAACCAGAACCAGATTCAGCGCACCTCATCTTCTGAGGGTCATCTTCTACTGGATCCATAAGCCAGAACCAGATCCAACACACCTCACCTTCTGAGGGTCATCATCTTCTGGATCCGTCTCCAGCCATATCTGCTGACAACAGGCCCATTTGGTTATTTCTACTATTTTTCTTTAATTCCTTTTTTCTTTAATTATCTTGCTTCTTATCAACACAAAGATTATTTTTTTAATTTAACCAATCAAAAAAATCACAAAAAAGATTTATTTTTCCAAATAAATGTTTTTTAGTTAATTAGTTTAATTAATTTAGGGCAATTTTAATTTCTTTCACAATTAAAATTCAATTAGAAAAGTAGGTTAACTCTTGATTTAATCTTTCTTTCTTTCTCAAATAAAAAACACACAAAAATAGGTTTTTAGAGTAAATTAAAATTTTTTTTTCTTAATTTAAAATTAATTAGAACTTAGGATTTTCTTTTTAATTAAATTATTTCATTATTTTCTTAAATAACAAAACATGACAAAAACATCCTTTTTTTTAATCAGCTGCAAATAGGTTTAGTGAAGGGTCAAAACCCCAATCGTTTCGCATTTAATTCGTCGCGCATTTATTATTTTTGCCAATATTTTGTAATTGTTCATGGTTTGTAATAGTTTAATTTAGGGTTTTATTTACTGTTAGCTTCCCGGGTTTTTGGCTATGTAATTAATCCCCCTCCCAGAAGCCTTGTAATAGCGTAGATTTATTTTCTCGCATTTTAATTCCTGCAAATATTTAACTGTTTAGATGTATGCTAATAGGATTATTTGATAAGAATGCATGACAAATTAATACGGTTAGAAAATCCTAATGTGCAAAGATAAATAACTGAAACAAATCACTTGCACATATCACTCTTAGGGTATACTCTCACTTCGGTTGCCTTCGGTAAACAATCATTAAGCATAGGGTGTCTCAGTGGTTGCCCTCCAGTCTAAAGGATCAAATTGTCCAGATCAAATATTGCCTCAGAAATGCTGCCTCGGAAATGTTGCCTCGGAAATGTTGCCTCGTGTTGTACTCCAAAATTTGCCCTCCCATATTTCTCAAAACATTTCAAGAAATATCCTTAAGTTGCTCAAGGTAGTCCAAGGGTTGGCCAGACAAGCTCTCTCCTAAGGCAGTCTACCTCAAATTAGGGTTTCATGTTGCATCAAGATACTTTAGTCCAAGTGATCCCAAATGCTGACCAATGTCCTAATATGTTATCAAGATCATCCATGTCAAGTTTCAAGCCTTGCAGAGGAAGTTTGCTCAGTCAATTGCTCAAAGGCTTGAAAATCGACTGTGCTAGGGCAAAAGTCAACTGTGGCCCACATACAGTCAAACCTTAATATTTTTGGTCAACATTATCATTTTGAAGGATATTTCATCATTTTATCAAGGTTTGATCATGATTCATCAAGGATTGCTCATAATTCCTCAAGAACCAAAAGTTGCTAAATTAGGGTTTTGTAGGAAAAGTCAACTCAACTTTGACTAAGCATAACTTTCTCATACTTTATGAGAAATGACCCATACAAAGCTCATTTTTAAGGGGATACAATTACCTATAATCCATATTCACCTCCCAAGTTCAAAAAATGCACTCACAAGAAGTTATGAATTTGGACATTATAGGTAATTTTGGAAAGTCAACAAAAACACCTTTTTTGTCAAAGCTTCATACACGAGCATGGAATATCAAAATGAGATGATACCAAAAGGGTTGATTAAAGGACATCTCAATATTTCTAAAAAGTCCAAGAACACCTCCAAAGAGTCAAAATTGAGGAAGTTATGCATTGGTGAAGTTGACCTTTTTTGCAAAATTGCCAAAAGTAAACTATCCCTAAAACTTCAAAATTTGCCAAATAGGCCCAATCTTTTTCACTTGTTTTGAGTTGGCAACATAGTCCACGAGCTCTAGCCCTTGCCACTTGTCATTATCATGTTTTTATTATTTATTTTGATTTTGATTTGATTTAAATAAATTTTAATCAAAATAAATCATATAAAATCCAAAGTATTGAAAACTAAAGATTTTTCACATGATTCAGGTTTTATTATACAGCTAGCAAATATTCAAATTCGTGTGAAGGCATATGTGCACAAAAAGATTGGTTTTAGGCCAATTTTGGAAAGACTTTAAGGAGGATCAAATCAAATCAAAATTCATTGATGGAGGAAGATTGAGGCCAGGTTTTCAAACCTAATACATTCCTTAATACATATAGAAGGAATGCAGATCAAAAGCTAGGTTAGAAAGAGGCGCAACAAGCAGAGCAACATTTGAAAAAATCAAGAAAAAGTGCAAGATCGAATTCCTATTTCCAGGCATCCTCAAGGCCTTCTAGCTATCCCAATCGATTCCTGGGATTATCAACAAGCTAAAGCCATCAAGAACGAAGCCTTTCCAGTCCCAAAAAGCTCTGTAAGTCCATCACGACATCTCTTCTTTTTTGAAATCGAATCCCATGATTTAGGCATTGTTCGGATGAATTAGTCACATATTCTTGATCTATGAGACATATGAAAGCTTGTTGTATGGTTTAATTGCATTTATATGGCCTATACAAGATTTCACCATTGCTAGGGTTGCTTGCTTCGATTTGGGATTTTCATGTACAAGAAAAATTGGGCCATGAAAGGGCCACCAATGAAACCAGCATGACCAGACGAATTCAACCATGGCCTTGTTTTTCATTTATCATGTTTATGCTTGATTTTGAGAATGACAGGGGCTATAGCTACGGACAAACGTCTGTAGGTAAAAGTGTTTCACTTTTACCCACAATACCAGGAAGAAGACAACCAACGTGGCGACCTCCCATAGGCGTGTTTGAATTTCGCGCGTTTCTGATTCAGTATTTGCACTTTTCATATATTATTATTGTTATGTGTTTTATGTACAAACAGAAGCGAATGGTGCAGTGGTGAGCGTAGCATTGGCAATTGTTCCAAGACCTGGGTTCGAATCCCAGGTCCCCCAATTTCTCTATGATATTTTCTTTTTCAGGATCCAGCATACACATAAGTCCAGCGACCACCATGGTCCATCATAATCCAAAGCGCCAAGTGTCATGAAGGCTAGATCCAAGGGCCATGATGGGAGGAACACCAAAGGCAAGGTCAAAGCAATCACACAGGATCCAGGAGGTCAACGTGGACCTCATCTTTTTGGGCCCAAATTGATATTCACACTCCCCATAATTCTCAGGCCCATTTCTTTTTCTCTATTCCTTTTATATTTTATTTAACTCATTTAATTTATTTTACTAACAAAAATTAATCTTCTTTTTATTAAAAAAATCAAAAAAATATTTTTCTATCCAATTAAATTTAAGATATTTATTTTTATTAAAAAATTAATTAATTTAATTAGGTTTGATTAATTTAGATAACTTTAATTTCTTTTTGTACATAATTAAAATTAATTAGAATAAATAGGTTTCATTACTAACTTAATTATATTTTATTTTTTCCTAAAATAACAAAAATACCAAAAATAGGCCATTTTATTATTTTCATTAATTAATTTAATTAACTAATTAATTGCATATTTAATTTAGACAACTTATTTCTTTTATTAAAAACAACAAAAAAAACATTTTTTTTCTTTTAATTAGGTTAGGAGGGTCAAAACCCTAATTTCTCGTCGATCTAATTTGTCATCGCGCGCTTTGTTATTTTTATCCCAATTATTGTATCTGCTCATAGTTTGTAATAGTTAATTAGGATGTTTATTTCTATTTACCGCTTTACTTTTCAAGGGTTTGTTTTTGGCTATGTAAATATCCAAAGCCTTGTAAAAGCATAGTTTAATTTCCGTAAATTATTAACTGTTAGATGTATGATAATAGGATACATGACAAGAATGTATGACTAATTTTAAAACGGTTAGATCACCCTAAATGTGCAAAGATAAATAAATCTGAAACTGAATCACTCGCACATGCGCACTCCTAGGGTACACTCCCACTAGGTTGCCTTCGGTAAACAATCATTGAGTATAGGATGCTTTAGTGGTCGTCCTTTTGTCCAAAGATCAAAGTTTCCTCGGAATGGTTGCCTCGAATATTGTTGCCTCGGATAATTGATCTAAGACATTAGGGTTACTACTAAGACGTCCTAACATTGCTTTAGTGACTGTACGCCCCTTTCGAATTGACCCTCAAAACTCCAATGACGGTGCTACCTACTCACTAATAGTGGGATAGCATTGTCTAAAGGAAACGACCATAGAACAATTATTTTTTCGAGTAGGTAGATTAGTTCTTAAGTACTTGGTCAATCAAAACAAATTTTTTCACACTTACACTCCTTTTCAAACAAAGTTTTCAAAACACTTCATTACACTCTTGAAGACAGAAGCAAGAGTTAAATCGAAGTCAAAACAAAAGCTTTTCAAATCACGCAAACATAAAGAAAACAATTTTGAAAATGATGAGCAAGTACCTAAGATCCCGTAGATAACTACGGATAGAAAGGGTGCTAATACCTTCCCTTTCTATAATCTACCCCCCGTACTCAGAAATATCTCGAAAAAGGAATTTTTCTGTGCTTTTTTCCTTTCCTTGTTGTATAAAATAAAAGTCGGTGGCGACTCTTGCTTACCGACAATTCCTTAAAAAATAGGGAAACACATCCTGGTTCTGGCCACCGTATCACAGAACTGGCGACTCTGCTGGGGAAGATTTAAGTGGGGTGTACCTTAGGATTAGTTCATCATATTGTTTTCAATTGTTTGATTTGTTTGCTTTATTTTGTGGGTTTTTGTATCGGAGTTACTATAGATCCTAACCCGGATCTGGGGATACCTTTTAGGTAAGTAGAAATAGACTGTGAGGGAACTGTACGGTGTAGACCGATACGGTTGAAGCAGTAGCTACGTTGGTGTGACAGATTAGTTGGTACCGATATCCCTTATGGAGGAACAAGGAGAGTTTGGGGCTGCTAATAGGTCATTAAGCATCAACTGACCTTAGAACCTATAATTGACCAACTTGGCCATAGAAAAGTAGCAGTATGCTACACTCATTGAGACCATACTCTCGCGATGATTTCGGCCGCAAGAAAAGGTTGCTAAACTGGAATTATGACCGATCGAGGATGGTCAGTGATATTGAGAACCTCTAGAACCCAGTTACTATTACTAGGACAGGTTGAACCAACTAAACTGCAAGAGGGAAGTACCTAAACTCCATGCCAGCCTGAAATTTAAGGGATATTGTGTGACTTGTTTGCCCTTACCATGTTTTCTGTCTGTGGTACCTATGGTGTGTTTTTATCATGACATCATGCATCATGACATCGCATGCATATTTCATTAGACTAACCATTTCAAAGACCGAGGGGATTCATCTTTGTTCTGTTTTGCAGATCATGGCCTCTATACGCAGAAATACCATTCAGATTAACTTCGTGCAGATACCTGCTCAGCTTAGAGAGTTGGTTTCAAAGGTTTCTGATACTTCCTCCTTTGTTAGAAGACATGGTCATCTCCTCAGCCTAGTCACTGCAAAGTTGGATGAGAAAATGATGAGAGTCTTGTTCCAGTTCTTTGACCCATTGCGTCACTGTTTCACCTTCCCGGACTATCAGCTAGTCCCTACTTTGGAGGAGTTCTCTGATTTAATTGGCATATCTATTCTAGAGAAGACACCCTTTACAGGTTTGGAGATAGCTCCTAGGCCAGAGGATATTGCTTCAGCCCTCCATCTAACAATGGCTGATGTAGTATCTAACTGGGAGACTCAGAGTGGGATGAAAGGTTTCTTGGCTAATTACTTGATTGATCAAGCTCAACAGTTCTGGGATAGTTTGGACTTTCAAGCATTTGAAGACATCCTGGATCTCCTCATCTATTGCTTGGTTCTGTTCCCTAATTCAGATTCTTTTTTCGACGTGAACGCAGTTAAGATCTTCATGTCCCGTAACCCAGTGTCTACTCTCTTAGGTGA
Source organism: Vicia faba (assembly GCA_948472305.1). Classification (NCBI taxonomy): domain Eukaryota; kingdom Viridiplantae; phylum Streptophyta; class Magnoliopsida; order Fabales; family Fabaceae; genus Vicia; species Vicia faba. The sequence continues at coordinate 1,006,090,484 of OX451740.1, read as the reverse complement.
TATTCTGCATGCTCTTTATACCCGTACCGTTCGGAAAAGGGGAACTCTCATGTGCTGTACACCGCTGCTGGCGAGGTGGTTTATTTCTCACCTCCCCAAATTTGTATTGAAGAATGAGGAAGGTATGGGATGGGCTTACAGAATCATGTCCCTTGCTCATACGGACATCCTTTGGAGTACTAAAGATATGGAAAAGGTAGCTGTCATTGATCGGTGTGGGGAATACCCCAATGTTCCATTTCTTGGAATTAGAGGAGGGATAACCTATAATCCTTGTTTGGCCTTACGACAATTTGGAAGAGCTCGAAGGGACGGTCCTCATGAGTTGCTGCTTCCAGACATTGTATTTGACTTCAAGGGGGATGTTGAGGGACATCGCCGCAGATTTATACGAGCCTGGGATAGGGTGAACATGTCTGATCCACATGAGCTAGGAATGAAGACTTCTCTCCCGATGCAACCATATCTCCAGTGGGTTCGAGCCCGTGCTCAAAAGCTGGGGATGCCATATGAAGCTGTTCTGCCAGTGATTATAGAGCATACTGATGAAGAAGGGGTTCCTTATACAATCCTCCATCCTCATATGCCTACTGATCTGGGGGCATTGAAGAGGTCTTGGATCCAGTTAAGGGAAGAACGTGATACCTACAGAGAGAAGTATCATGAGCAGGAACGGAAAATCTTGAAGCTTACAAGGCAGCTGGAGACTGAGAGGACAATCAACGATTATGTCAGCACGAGAGGAAAACGACCATGGGAGTTCTGATGTCTTTTATTGTTTCTAGTTTAGATTTGATTTTCAGTATTTCTTTTGTAACGCCTTAAAGGCATTTGTTAAACATTGTTACAAGTTTTTAATCTAATAAAGTGTGTTTCATTTTGGTTTACAAATTTGAATCTCCCTAAGTCTTTGAAATCATTTCATACGCATTCCATTCCCATGCACCTCATTATAGGTACCCTTACAGGTTTATCATCTTCTTCGCTGTTTATTTAAGCAATCATGTCTTCTGAAACACCTACTGACCAAGATATCAAGGCTCTGCAAGCTCAGAATGCTCAGTTTCAGGAGATGTTCATGAACTTGGCCAAGAGTCAACAAGATTTGAATACTCTTATCTTGAAGGACAAGAAGAAGAAGAAGAAGAAGAAGAAGAAGAAGACGATCCTCCTGAATATGGGTCACAGATTTGGGAACAGGTTGAGACAGGAAGTTGATTTATCTCATTCATCTGGAGGAGGAGATAATCAAGAAGAAAGGAAGGGTCATAGCCTTGTGGTTTCTGACAATGACACTGACTTTGATGAAGACCAGTATCCTCCGGCTGAGGATAGGTATAAGCAAATCGAAGACCATTTAAGCGCAATGGAGATCCAGAAAGTCCCTGGGTTGGACTTCGGAAATTTGGGTTTGGCATCTGGGGTGGTGATCCCGCACAAGTTTAAAGCGCCTGTCTTTGCTAAGTACGGTGGGGTATCCTGTCCGAAGCTACATCTCTGTTTGTACATCAGAAAGATTCAACCGTATACTGCTGATAGGAACCTCTGGGTTCATTTCTTTCAATATAGTCTGTCAAGGACTCAACTTGAATGGTTCTATCAACTGGAAGGAGCTAACATCTGTAACTGGGAGGACCTTGCTGCTGCTTTTTACAAGCAATACCAGTATAATGCCGACCTTGCTCCCACGCATACTCAACTTCAGGGTATGTCTATGGGTGCGAGTGAAGGTTTTAAGGACTACGCTCAGAAGTGGAGAGATCTTGCTGGAAGAGTACAACCCCCTCTGGCTGATAGGGAGTTGGTGGATATGTTTCTTGGGACTTTGTATGGTCCATATTTCAATCATTTGATCGGTAGTTCATCATCCGGGTTCACTGAATTGGTTATGACTGGGGAGAGAGTTGTGGCCGGTATTAAGAGCGGCAAGATACAGAAAGGTACTTCGTCAAGTACAGAGAAGAAGCCTTTCAAGAAGGAGTCTAGTGCAGTTTACAGCTCGAGAAGCCAAATTGACCCGAACGCCGCCAAGCAGTTAATGCGGTGGTAATATCAAGACCAACTGTTGCCCCACAACGCAACAATCAACAAAGAGTAGAGAGACCGCAAAGGCAGTATACTCGACTCAGTATGACTCTATCTCAAATTCTGCCGCAACTGTTGAAAACCAACTTGGTGACTCTGAGGGAGGCTCCAAAGAATCCCAGTACTACATCACCGCTGTATAATCCGAACGCCCGCTGTGCTTATCACTCCGATAGCCCGGGGCATGATACGAACAACTGCTGGGCTTTGAAGAATAAAGTGCAGGATCTGATTGATGCTAAAGAGATTGAGTTTGAAGCGCCGAAAAAGCATAATTTCATAACGGCTCCTGTGCCAAAACATGTCGCATGAGTGAATGCTATTGGGGATGATGATGAAGAGTCAGATTTCGAAAGCTGGATTTACCCGACTACTAACGGCGGATTAAGCAATTGGACGGTAAAGGACTTCGTGCCCGTTTCTTTTATTACACAGTAATAAGACTTTTGTTTTGAGTTTGTAACAAAAAATTTAAAACTTTACGGCCCGGTTCCTTACCCGAGACACTGTGGCTTTGTTTGAGGGCTTATTATGTGTCATCTCCATATATCATCAATAAAAGCATTGGACGTTTTCTTGCATTACAAATATTACGCTCCTTGTTTTTCTTTTCTATCTTGCAAAACAACTATTGTCTTACACACACACTCACATATACAGGTCTACATCCACTCTAGATCCCACTGATAACGACCCTGCTACTGCCAATTATGACTTTGAAAGTCCGATCAACCAAGCCGAGGACGAAGGTGAGGATGATTGTGAAGTGCCTGGGGAACTTGCTAGACTGTTACTTCAGGAAGAGAGGGCCATACAGTCGCATGAAGAGCCAGTGGAAACAGTAAATCTGGGTACTGAGGAAGACAAGAAAGAGGTCAAGATCGGTGCAAATATGGAATCCGGTGTTAAGCAACGGTTGATTCAGATGCTGTGTAACTATGTTGAGATCTTTTCCTGGTCTTATGAGGATATGCCTAGGTTAGATACTGATATTGTGGTTCACCGCCTGCCTACCAAGGAAGATTGTCCTCCAGTGAAACAGAAAGTTTGCCGAATGCGCCCCGAGATGTCTGAGAAAATCAAGGCTGAGGTTATGAAACAATTTGATGCCAGTTTTTTAGCAGTTACTTCTTACCCGCAGTGGGTGGCCAACGTGGTTCCAGTGCCGAAGAAAGATGGTAAGGTTCGAATGTGTGTTGACTATAGGGATCTGAACAGGGCGAGCCCCAAGGATAATTTCCCTCTGCCTCATATCGACGTTCTGGTTGATAACACCGCACAACATAAGGTCTTCTCTTTTATGGATGGTTTTTCTGGTTACAATCAGATTAAGATGGCTCCCGAAGATATGGAGAAGACAACTTTTGTTACACAGTGGGGTACTTTTTGCTACAAAGTCATGCCTTTCGGATTGAAGAATGCTGGGGCAACGTATCAGCGCGCCATGGTCACTTTGTTCCACGACATGATTCATCATGAGATTGAGGTATACATTGATGACATGATTGCGAGGTCCCAGACTGAGGAGGAACACCTTGACCATCTCCAGAAGCTATTTGACAGGTTGAAGTTGTACAAGCTGAGGTTAAACCCGAACAAGTGCACCTCCAGAGTGAGGTCTGGTAAGCTACTGGGTTTCGCCGTAAGTGATAAAGGTATTCAGGTGGATCCTACAAAGGTGAAGGCTATACAAGAAATTCCAACTCCCCGAACAGAAAAAGAAGTCAGAGGCTTTTTGGGACGTCTGAACTACATTGCCCGATTCATCTCACACTTGACTGCTACCTGTGAGCCAATCTTCAAGCTACTGAAGAAAGATCAAGTGGTAAGATGGAACGATGAATGTCAAACCGCTTTCGAAAGGATCAAAGAATATCTCCAGGAACCACCTATTCTGATGCCTCCAGTTGAAGGGAGACTTTTGATCTTATACTTGATAGTACTCGACAATTCAATGGGGTGCGTGCTGGGGCAGCATGACGAGTCTGGCCGAAAAGAGCATGCTATTTATTACCTTAGCAAAAAGTTTACCGACTGCGAGACCCGATACTCGTTGCTCGAGAAAACTTGTTGCACTTTGGCATGGGCTGCTCGCTGGCTGAGACTGTATATGTTGACTCGCACCACCATATTGATATCAAAGATGGATCCAATCAAGTATATCTTCGAAAAGTCTGCCTTGTCCGAAAGAATAGCAAGATGGCAGATGATCTTGACTGAGTATGACATCTAATACATGACCCAAAAGGCAATCAAGGGAAGTGTGTTGGCAGATCATTTGGCACATCAGGCAGTAGACGATTACCAGTCTATGAACTTCGAATTCCCAGATGAGAATATCATGTTGGTGATTGACTGTGAGACACCTGGACTGGATGAAGGACCTGAGGAGGGATCCAAATGGTCTATGTACTTTGATGGAGCTTCAAACGCTTTGGGTAATGGAATTGGCGCCATTATCATATCTCCTGAAGGATCTCATACTCCGTTCACCACCCGACTATGTTTCAACTGCACCAACAACATGGCGGAGTATGAAGCGTGCATCATGGGTCTTCGAGCAGCTATTGACCTAAGGATTAAGTTCTTAAGTGTATTCGGAGATTCCGCTCTCGTGATCAGTCAGATCAAAGGCGAGTGGGATACGAAGCACCCAAATCTTATTCCTTACAAAGAGTATGTGTTGACTTTGCTTCCACATTTTGAGGAAATAACCTTTGAACACTTCCCCAGAGAGGAGAATCAGTTAGCGGACGTGCTAGCTACAATGTCTTCTATGTTCAAGGTCAGATGGGACAACGAGGCTCCCCGGATTACCATTGAAAGGTTGGACGAACCCGCACATTGCTGTGACATTGAGACTGAAGAGGTAACAGATAAACCCTGGTTCCACGAGGTGAAGAGGTATCTTGAGGCTCAGGAGTACCCCGAGGGTGCATGTTGTAATGATAAGAAGTTTCTGAGGAGGTTCGCAGCGAAGTTCTTCATCAGTAATGGTATCCTTTACAAGCGTAACCATGATTCAACCCTACTGCGGTGTGTGGATAAGAACGAGGCGGAAAGGATCATGACAGAGCTACATGAAGGTAATTTTGGGACTCATTCCAGTGGACACACCATGGCAAAGAAGATCCTACGGGCAGGATATTATTGGTCTACCATGGAAGCCGACTGTTATCAGCATTCTCGGACCTGTCATAAGTGCCAAGTCTATGCTGATAAGGTGCACATACCTCTAGTTCCTCTGAACATCTTGACAGCTCCTTGGCCTTTTGCAATGTGGGGCATCGACATGATCGAGGAGATCATACCTATTGCGTATGTTGTACCCCAAAATTTGCCCTCGCATTTTTCCACAAGAGATCACAGCTTCAGGCTTTTCCTGATTTTTCAGATTGGTTCAAGAATCGGTCAAACAGACTTTTCTCGTCAGTCAGACAAAATTAGGATTTTCATGGCTCTCAAGCAGTTCATACAGTTGGCTTAGGGTTTTGGTTGATTTTGGCTCAACTTTGATCAGGCGAACGTTCTTTGGCGTTTAATCAGGAATTAGGGTTTTGTGGGCACATTCTCAGAAGGATTTAAATTCTACAGCACTTTGCAAGTTATTCCGAGATTTGGGTTGAATTCGCATTGTTTGATTTAATCAGTAAAAGAATGCATTTGGATTGAATTCACGTTTGTTTGACCGAATCAGTAAAAGGATACATTCAGTTTGGATTTGCAGTGTTTGGTAAAAAATCAGTAAAAAGGGGAATGCGTCTGATCAGTGGTTGTGATTAACTGTTGTTTTGCTTTGGAAGTTGGAAGTGCCAGGTTTAACTGATCAAATGCTAAAGCATTGTTTATTTAAATTATTTATTATTCTAAGATTAAATGATTGGAATTTATTTTCAATTATTTTAATTAAAGAATTATAAATAATAAATAAACAATAGGAGGAAAAATAATTAATTGGATAAAGAAACTTTTATTGATTTTTAAATTAATTGTACAATTGTTTTGTTGTTTACAACAATGATTTTACATTTATTTAAACTTAAATAAAAAAAAAAGCTATCCTAAACATTTTTCTAATCTTCAATTCTTCATCTGCCATCCCTTGCTCCAGTGCTCCATTCATTTTTTTTTATCTTCAAATGAAAAGAAGAAAAGTCAATAGCAGATAAATAAATAAAGAGACAGATAAAATTACAGTTCATCATTAAGGGCCACTGATTGGGATCAGTTAACCCTCTCTTCAAATCACGGGATTTATCCCGGTTCACAAAGAGGGACGAATATTTATTTGCTAAACTTTGAAAAAATGCACAAGTCAAATTGCCAAACTGCATAGTTCAAATCTCAAACAACAACTGCACAGTTCAAATCAAACTACAAAATCCAAATTCAAACTTTCTGTCAAAAATCCCAAACTGTCCAAAAGGCTACCCAAGCTGTCAAAAAGAAGATATCAAAGATACAAAAAGTACAGGAAGCTGTCAAAAGAAGACTTGGAAAGATATCAAAGATAAGAAGCTGTCAAAAGAAGAGATAAAAAAATGCAGAGAAAGCATGATATGCAAGCAACATGGTTCATTTTCATCATTTCCCAAAAGTGGCCCTTTCAGAAAAGTACAAAGCATAAACATTATTTTAATTCTAAACTGTACTGAAGAGAGAGAGAAGAGAAAAAGAAAGCAGGTTTACAAGGCTTTAGGCAGGAAGAAAGATATATAAAACAAAACTGAACACAGTACAGTGGGAGGCAAACCAATACACACACAAATATACAAAACTGCATAAGCCTCCAGTCAAAACCTTGAACCTGTTTTGTTTACAAGCATAAGAAAAAAGCCAAAACCTGCATTAACTAAAACCAAAAGGCCAAGCCTACTGAACCTGTAATACCAATATGAACAAACATTCAAAAACCTTACCATTCAACTCAAACACTTCCAGCCAAACCAGTAAACATCCAAAGCCAAAACCTACATTAACTAAAACCAAAAGGCCAAGTTTGCAAGCCTGAGCCTCAAAGCCTCACAACCTGTAAAACACAAAAGGTACAAAACTGCTGGCCTCCATCAAACACTCACCCTGCCTGAAGCCTAACAATAAACCAGAAAACCTGTAAACCCTTCAAACTGTCAATTGGCCTAAGCAAGTCCAAAGCCCAAACCTACATTAACCGAAACACAAGGCCACTACCTGCAAACCTTGCAAGTCCCAGTCCTCAAACCAATATAAAACCAAAAAACCAGTAGAAGCATCAACCTGTCAAGCCTATACCAACCAACCAGCCTCACTACATGTCAACTAAAACATCAAACAGACCAAACCATAAAACCAATTTCCAAATTCTCAAGCCCTCAAAAAGTTTTGTCATTGGCAAATCAAAGCGTCCAACAAAATAGGCAACATAAGCTGGTAAAGCATTTCAAGGCGAACCAACCCTCAGGTTGGAATCATCATAGGCATTTTTATCAAGAGAGTACACAGAAAAAGCAAGCAAGCATAATCATATCACAACTCAGAATAGGCATTCGAGTAAAAGGCAACACAAGAAGGAGAAGAAGAAAAGAAGATATATGTATTAAGCTTTCAGACGAACATCACAAAGCCTAAAGAAGAGTACAGAAATACCAGGGGTCCTTGCAAAGCTAGCTTCATCGCGCATACCCCTTCATCGTAGAGCCTCCTAAGCGCCTCAACCATTCCTTCCCCTCTTCAGTAAAGGTAGTATATTTTCTTTCATCCCTTCTCACATACCTCCAACAAAATCAATAATGAACACAATATAAGAAATCAAATCAAACACTTAATCAAAAAAAGGCAGTAAATCATAATATATCCAAACCCTAAACGCGTTTAAAAAAGACAAGAAGATTACCCTTTAATTTTCGCTTCATTGAACCAAGGAAGAGGAAGGTTGAGGCGCTGATGGCTTAGGCGAAGGGGACGATGCTCTGAATCCATGGCAAAGAGAGATGAACGAAGAACGGCGCCGCTGTCGTTATACAAACCTAAGCCTTTCCCAACTGAACACAAAACCTTCAAACCCTAAAAACGCTTGTTACACATGGGCCTTGCAGCCTTAAGCCCCAAATGAATTAACAAATGCACCCCCCTTGCGCTGGACATTCTGTTTGGGCCAGCAAACCTTTGGCCCATTCATTTAGTACCCATTTGTTTCCTTTTTCTTTATTTTTATCATTTTAAACCTTTTTATATAACTTAACCATTTCTTTTTCTTTCCTTTCTAATCAAATTAATTTTGTTTGTAAATAAACATTAAGACATGAAAATAATACTTTGCATAAAATGCTAAAAATACATAAAATTTGGAATTAGTTTAAAACACTCTTTTTTTTATTAAACTTATTTTGATTTATATGTAAATTCTCTTTAAGATAAATACAATTTCTTTTAATTAAAATAATTTGTACATTAATACAAAAATAAAATGTAATTAGAATGTTAAACCTTTTTTAAGTAAAATACTTATTTGTACATAATTTCTTTTTAAGTTAGTACCATTTCTTTTTTTAGAAATATTTGTACATAATCAAGACAACATACTTTTTTTAATATACATAATTTAATTAAGATTAAAACATTCTTTTTGTTCATATTAACAATATACAAGATTACAAGACTAATTAAATAAGCATTTAATTCTTTTCATTCAAGTTAACAATACTTAAATAATACATTAAATTCACATTTTCGCGTCTGTAAATAAATTACATACATACACTTACACGTACACTTACACAATACACGTTACATTTGATACATTATACATTTGATTATTTTGCTATACGTTACATTTACATTTGATCGATTCGATTTGGTTGTAATCTATTGGACACTACATTCCTAAGGTCTCATCCCCATTTGTGAATTTGTACCCCCACTCCCGGATACTTATTTTGTAATAGCGTAGATTTTACATTTCCGCAATTTACCGCTTTCAAATTATACCATGGTTAGACCTAGGGTTTGTATGTACATAAAACCAAACTCTAGATAACCTAATATAAGACAAATACATGAAATCAATACACAATCACACTTGCACCCTCTAGGGTAATCCCACATGTTGCCTTCCAAAATGGGCCATGCTTGCACGTCGAGTTTCTTTGGCAAAACAAATTCAAATGATCATAAGTCCCTCGATGACGCTTTCGAAAATTGCCTAAATGGAATGATCATAGTCCCTTCAAAGAAAATTGCCAAAGACACTTGGCATCATTGCATTCATGGTCTATACGATGACCCGCGCCCGTCCCGTTAAACATCCTAAACGCAAGATTGTCCGTCAAATTCAATGGTGGAACAAAATTGTTAAAAAGGGTTGAAAACATAGAGAAAACCTTTGAGTACAATAGGGGTAGACCAAACTCTTAGTTACTTGAGATCAACTTGTAAAAACACTTGCCTTCTTTTCAAAAACCACACTTCATACACACTTTCAAAACAAACTCTCAAAAACATTTGAAACATCTTTTCGAAAAGATACACACCTTTGTAAAACATTCGAGTAAAGAATTGTTACAAGGGTAGCCTAAGACAAGGCATCTTCTTCAAAAACATTTTTCAAAACACACACACACACACACCACATTTTCAAGCAATCGAAAATCAAGGCAAGTGATCTAAAAACCAAGTAACTAAGAGCCCATGGACAACCATGGATGAAAAGGGTGCTAATACCTTCCCTTTTCATAATCTACCCCCCGAACCCACGAAATATCTCAAAGGTTTTTGCTGTGCTTTTTAAACCTTTCCTTAGGATAAAATAAAAAGTCGGTGGCGACTCTTGCTCAACCAAAACATTTGCTAAAACAAACGCAAAACCATAGTCAGTTCTCCCACCGTATCACAGAACTGGCGACTCTGTTGGGGAGTACTACTCAAAGTGGGGTTACCTTAGGGTTTAGATCACCTTTGTTTTCAATTGATTGCTTTGTTTGATTTTACATTTGTAGGCTTTGCATCGGAGTTTCATAGATCCTAACCCGGATCTGGGGGAAACCTTTTTAGGTAGCATAATCTGCGAGGGACCTGTCCGGCGTATACTGACATGGGTGAAGCAGTGGCTACGTTGGTGTGGCGCCTTGGTCTGTACCGATATCCCTCGTGTTGAAATGGGGAGAATATGGGTCTTCCAAGGAGTCGTTAAGCACCAACCGACCTTAGAACCCTAAATTGACCCAACTTGGCCATAGAACAGTAGCAGTATGCTACACTCATTGAGGCTAAACTCTCGCGATGGTTCCGGCCGCAAGAAAAGATAGCGATGTTGGAGTTATGACCGATCGAGGGTAGCCAATGATTTGAGATCCTCTAGAACCCGGTTACTTTTGATAGGACATGTTTTAACCAACGAAACTGAAAGAGGGTAGTACCTGAACCCCATGCAAGCCTAAACCTAAGGACTTGTTTGCTTTGTGTGAATATGTTTGCCTGTATATACACTCACTTGCTTTTCGCATACATGTACATAACATCATGACATCATACCATAGCATTTTCAATAACCATTTCAAGGATCTCGAGGGTTCTTTTGATGCAGGGTTACATTGAACCAGACGTCTACCAAAGGGCAAGAGGTTTCTCCTCTAAACAAATGACATCAAAGATCAAGTACAACAACTTGAATCAGTGGCTATGACCCACTCGACATGGTGAGCTGGATTCTCGTGGAAAGACATCCACCCGTGCATAGTTCTCCAAACAAAGATCAAGTATAACAACTTGAATCAGTGGCTATGACCCACTCGACATGGTGAGCTGGATTCTCGTGGAAAGACATCCACCAGTGCACAGTTCTCCAAACAAAGATCAAGTACAACAACTTGAATCAGTGGCTATGACCCACTCGACATGGTGAGCTGGATTCTCGTGGAAAGACATCCACCAGTGCACAGTTCTCCAAACAAAGATCAAGTACAACAACTTGAATCAGTGGCTATGACCCACTCGACATGGTGAGCTTGATTCTCGTGGAAAGACATCCACCGGTGCGAAGATCTTCATTCAAAGATCAAAAGTTCAACCTCTAACATTTTCTTGTGTTTACCCCAAGAGATCCTTGAAAGCATGCATCCACATGTCATGCATTGCATTTTGGCAGTCTTTCCTTTTTCAGGTTTCCTTACTCTCCTGCTGTTTATTTCAGTAAGAGATGGCTCTAGAAAGGTCTGTCAAAGACATCCAAGACCAGACTGCTCAGCTGCAGGAAATGTTCCTGAACTTGTCTCTGGGGCAAGAAGAGATGAAAGCTCTCCTCACAAAGGGCTTGGAGAATTCCAACAATACCAGGAGTGATCAGCTTGCGGAGCTGCAGTTTGATCTGACAATGTTGAGGACCCAAGTGATGGGACAGTTGGTGGGCCAGATGTCTCTCATCCAAGACCTATCTCAAAGACAAGAGGAACTCAGAGTTCTTGTCCGCCAACTGCTTCCAAACAACCAATTGGGGCAAACATCTGAGGTTGAAGAGCAAATCACCGCTCAGCCTCCATCCACTCAAGAAGACAAGGGGAAGGCTCCTTTGCTTGCTTCAGGGTCACAAGCCCATCAACAACCTCGCCAGCGTCAAAAGGGTAATCGGCGTAAGCAAGAAACGTCGGGAAGACAGTTCACGGAGACTGAAATACCATCATTCTTCATACTGAAGCGCTTGTTGGAGGTCAACTTGCTCACCCTAAGGGATCCTCCTCAGAAGCTCAATACCTCCTCTCCTAACTATCATCCCGACGCATTTTGTGTTTACCATTCCTACAGCCCGGGACACGACACCAACGACTGTTGGGCCTTGAAGAACAAGATTCAAGATCTGATCGACATTGGAGTGCTGGAATTCATGCCAGACGGCGAGATGAAAATCTTCCGTTAAAGGGTTCTCCACCTGAAGTGACGAAGCTCAAGCTGAAAGACTTTTGCTTCTTTTTGAATTTTCAAAGTTGTAATTTCTTTTGCTGTCAAACAATTATCTGTTGATGTTAAACTCTGTTTTCATTAATGCATTGCATATGTTTGTCTTGAATTCATCCATTCGTTTCACTACTCTTATGCTTTTCTTTATGATATTTGACTCTTGATAAAAAGCTGTAAGCCTTTAGAGGGAGGATGACGAAACAATACCATAATCTTATACAGTATGCTTTTGAACAGACCTTGCTGATGATGTATAGGCATTTCTTTCAATCCCCAAACACTGGAGTTATAAGGAAGATAATCCCTAGTCAACCCCTTCGAGCCAAAGAAGTAGGAGTTTTCTGTTCTAAACGATCAAAACCTTTGATATAAACCTGGGGCAGGGTAGTATCTCAGTTAATTCAAGAGAAACGCGCATTGAAGTCACAAACTCTCAGTTCGTAATACAACGAACGACGTCGAAAAAAAAGAAAGCATTCCTCTGGAATCAAAAGACAAGGGTGGTTCCCTATCACATAGACAGTCAATCTCTCAAAAGAGAAAAAGCCCACTGAGCCAAAACCTATAAAGGAAGCTCGAGAAAGCTGGGGCATCCCGCTGACTGTAATCTCGAAAACGGGAACAGTCAGGCAAAAGTTAGGGATAACAAATCAAAATCAAAATAGTGAGGTCATTACAAAGTCCTCAACAACATGAAAAATGTTGAAAAAGAAAAAAGGATATGATGACTGTCTCCCCAAATTCAACTGGTGAACCATCGCCCAAAAGTCGTTCTAAACTCAAAACAGAGTGTGACGCGCAATTAACTGAGCTTAGGTGTGAAGAACATTACGAAGAGCGGGTGGGTACAAATATACGTTGAGCCTTTATCCTTTGTTTCTTAAACCGTGAACCAAGCCACGTTACAACCCTTTAAAAGTCCTAATTGAAGCATGGGTTAGTTCGAAAGCATACTGTTACAAAAGGTATCCTGACTCCTATAAGGCTTTGCTCTAAATCTTGTGTTGACTTGTCTTATGAAAAGTTTTCTGCTAAAAAACGCATTTTTCAAAACTTCGAGACAAACATAAACTATGCATTGCTTGAATATCACTGTCTGCATTTGGCTTTTTGTTTGACAGCGAAGAATTTCATACAGCGAATGTTCGGAGGAACGAAAACTCTCTCAGTGAGCAAAATCACTTCAAAAGGACGACACTTCCATTACAAATCTCCTATCAACAAGGGGCATGACATAGCACCATCCAATTAACCTGGGGCAGTCCAGTCAAGGTCCAACAGATCTTCCAAAGTTCAGTTAACCTGGGGCAGTCCAGTCAAGATTTCAAGAAATCTCTCAATATGCAGAGTAATCTGATTCAAGACTCCTTCATCACCACTTGGGGCATTCGAATGTCAAAAGTGTTCAACACATCAACTATCACATTTCCAGACTCGATTACTGTATCTAGCCAGGGCACGTATGAAGAGTTTGAGGATTCAATTCCTGTATCCAGCCAGGGCATATCTGTTGACGATTATTTCCAGACTCGATTCCTGTATCTAGCCAGGGCACGTCTGAAGAGTTTGAGGATTCGATTCCTGTATACAGCCAGGGCATATCTGTTGACGACTATTTCCAGATTCGATTCCTGTATCTAGCCAGGGCATATCTGTTGACGACTATTTCCAGACTCGATTCCTGTATCTAGCCAGGGCACGTCTGAAGAGTTTGAGGATTCGATTCCTGTATCCAGCTAGGGCATATCTGTTGAAGACTATTTCCAGATTCGATTCCTGTATCCAGCCAGGGCATATCTGTTGACGACTATTTCCAGACTCGATTCCTGTATCTAGCCAGGGCACGTCTGAAGAGTTTGAGGATTCGATTCCTGTATCCAGCCAGGGCATATCTGTTGACGACTATTTCCAGATTCGATTCCTGTATCCATCCAGGGCATATTTGTTGACGACTATTTCCAGACTCGATTCCTGTATCTAGCCAGGGCACGTCTGAAGAGTTCCAGATCAACACCTGTAACTAGCCAGGAAATTATCTACCTCACCACTTGGGGCATTCGAATGTCAAAAGTGTTCAAAAACCCGATGCAGTTTCACACGAACGCATCATCAGGAAATCCTACACAGATCTCCTCAAAACAGGAAGACCCCAGTAGTTTGGCATACAACCCAAGCTTCTGATTTCCCCAAAAGTGGTCCCAAGACTTCTCGTTTTTAACAATTGAAGATTCTTTCCCTCCACAGCAGCAGCCAAGGAATTATTTTCCCCGGCATCAGTCAAGATTCTTTTATCTGCAGCCATCTAGGATTCATTTATCCTCAGCAAGATAGCTCATCAACTTACATGCACATTCATCACATTCATATTATAAACATTGATGTCACATACATTACATCATGCATCATAACATTGCATACAACTAACCCTTTACCTTTTCAGGTAAGATCAGTCGACAGACACAGATCATCTTCCGAGAATCATCCAGAAATAGTTCAGATGTGACCCGGACACGGCGACATTCTGATATTTATTCCAGATTCATTCAGATGCAGTTTTACACGGACACATCATCAGGAAGCCCTACACCGGTTCCTATTCAACCTCAAGACTTCTGAAAATAGTTTACGGATTCTTCCCAACAACGGATGTTAATCTATCGCTTGTTCAGATGCAACTTTTGAAAACAGTTTACGGACGCTTCCCAATAACGGATGCTGCTCTATTGCTTATTCAACTTCAAGACTTCTAAAAACAGTTCACGGGTTCTCCAGTAACGGATGTTAACCTATCACTTGTTCAGATTCTTCTCAGGACTTCTGAAAACAGTTTATGGATTCTTCCCAACAACGGATGTTAATCTATCACTTGTTCAGATGCAATTTTTGAAAACAGTTTACGGACGCTTCCCAACAACAGATGCTGCTCTATTGCTTATTCAACTTCAAGACTTCTGAAAACAGTTCACGGGTTCTCCAGTAACGGATGTTAACCTATCACTTGTTCAGACTCTTCTCAAACTTCTGAAAATAGTTCACAGGTTCTCCAGTAACGGATGTTAACCTATCACTTGTTCAGACTCTTCTCAACTTTTGAAAACAGTTTACGGACGCTTCCCAACAATGGATGTGGCTCTATTGCTTATTCAATCTCAACTTCAAAAATAGTTTACGGATTCTCCGAACATGGATGTCAATCTATTGCTTGCTCGGACCCCCAATTCAGAGATGTTCCAAAACATGGAGGCCTTTCTGATACTTGTCCACTCACCAATGAAATACAGTTCAACATCACCAGATGGCATCTATAAGCCCATCCTCCTACCAGCAGTCACCAAATGGCATCTTTAAGCCCGTTCCCAGATGGCATCTTTAAGCCCATCCTCCTACCAGCAGTCACCAAATGGCATCTTTAAGCCCATTCTCAGATGGCATCTCTAAGCCCATCCCCCGACAAGATTCTATCGCATCAGATGGCATCTTTAAGCCCATCACCAAATGGCATCTTTAAGCCCATTCACCTCTACCATCACATCGCCGAGTGCAAATTTTCTGGGCACTTTAGTGTCCAATCTTCTTTTACCTTCAAGTCGCGAAAGGCAAACTTGCCAATCTAACTCTTCAGGTTCAAGAAGATTGAACAGGGGCAACTGTTGTACCCCAAAATTTTCCCTCGCATTTTTCCACAAGAGATCACAGCTTCAGGCTTTTCCTGGTTTTTCAGATTGGTTCAAGAATCGGTCAAACAGACTTTTCTCGTCAGTCAGACAAAATTAGGGTTTTCATGTCTCTCAAGCAGTTCATACAGTTGGCTTAGGGTTTTGGTTGATTTTGGCTCAACTTTGATCAGGCGAACGTTCTTTGGCGTTTAATCAGGAATTAGGGTTTTGTGGGCACGTTCTCAGAAGGATTTAAATTCTACAACACTTTGCAAGTTATTCCGAGATTTGGGTTGAATTCGCATTGTTTGATTTAATCAGTAAAAGAATGCATTTGGATTGAATTCACGTTTGTTTGACCGAATCAGTAAAAGGATACATTCAGTTTGGATTTGCAGTGTTTGGTAAAAAATCAGTAAAAAGGGGAATGCGTCTGATCAGTGGTTGTGATTAACTGTTGTTTTGCTTTGGAAGTTGGAAGTGCCAGGTTTAACTGATCAAATGCTAAAGCATTGTTTATTTAAATTATTTATTATTCTAAGATTAAATGATTGGAATTTATTTTCAATTATTTTAATTAAAGAATTATAAATAATAAATAAACAATAGGAGGAAAAATAATTAATTGGATAAAGAAACTTTTATTGATTTTTAAATTAATTGTACAATTGTTTTGTTGTTTACAACAATGATTTTACATTTATTTAAACTTAAATAAAAAAAAAGCTATCCTAAACATTTTTCTAATCTTCAATTCTTCATCTGCCATCCCTTGCTCCAGTGCTCCATTCATTTTTTTTATCTGCAAATGAAAAGAAGAAAAGTCAATAGCAGATAAATAAATAAAGAGACAGATAAAATTACAGTTCATCATTAAGGGCCACTGATTGGGATCAGTTAACCCTCTCTGCAAATCACGGGATTTCTCCCGGTTCACAAAGAGGGACGAATATTTATTTGCTAAACTTTGAAAAAATGCACAAGTCAAATTGCCAAACTGCATAGTTCAAATCTCAAACAACAACTGCACAGTTCAAATCAAACTACAAAATCCAAATTCAAACTTTCTGTCAAAAATCCCAAACTGTCCAAAAGGCTACCCAAACTGTCAAAAAGAAGATATCAAAGATACAAAAAGTACAGGAAGCTGTCAAAAGAAGATTTGGAAAGATATCAAAGATAAGAAGCTGTCAAAAGAAGAGATAAAAAAATGCAGAGAAAGCATGATATGCAAGCAACATGGTTCATTTTCATCATTTCCCAAAAGTGGCCCTTTCAGAAAAGTACAAAGCATAAACATTATTTTAATGCTAAACTGTACTGAAGAGAGAGAGAAGAGAAAAAGAAAGCAGGTTTACAAGGCTTTAGGCAGGAAGAAAGATATATAAAACAAAACTGAACACAGTACAGTGGGAGGCAAACCAATACACATAAAAATATACAAAACTGCATAAGCCTCCAGTCAAAACCTTGAACCTGTTTTGTTTACAAGCATAATAAAAAAGCCAAAACCTGCATTAACTAAAACCAAAAGGCCAAGCCTGCTGAACCTGTAATACCAATCTGAACAAACATTCAAAAACCTTACCATTCAACTCAAACACTTCCAGCCAAACCAGTAAACATCCAAAGCCAAAACCTGCATTAACTAAAATCAAAAGGCCAAGTTTGCAAGCCTGAGCCCCAAAGCCTCACAACCTGTAAAACACAAAAGGTACAAAACTGCTGGCCTCCATCAAACACTCACCCTGCCTGAAGCCTAACAATAAACCAGAAAACCTGTAAACCCTTCAAACTGTCAATTGGCCTAAGCAAGTCCAAAGCCAAAACCTACATTAACCGAAACACAAGGCCACTACCTACAAACATTGCAAGTCCCAGTCCTCAAACCAACATAAAACCAAAAAACCAGTAGAAGCATCAACCTGTCAAGCCTATACCAACCAACCAGCCTCACTACCTGTCAACTAAAACATCGAACAGACCAAACCATAAAACCAATTTCCAAATCCTCAAGCCCTCAAAAAGTTTTGTCATTGGCAAATCAAAGCGTCCAACAAAATAGGCAACATAAGCTGGTAAAGCATTTCAAGGCGAACCAACCCTCAGATTGGAATCATCATAGGCATTTTTATCAAGAGAGTACACAGAAAAAGCAAGCAAGCATAATCATATCACAAATCAGAATAGGCATTCGAGTAAAAGGCAACACAAGAAGGAGAAGAAGAAAAGAAGATATATGTATTAAGCTTTCAGACGAACATCACAAAGCCTAAAGAAGAGTACAGAAATACCAGGGGTCCTTGCAAGGCTAGCTTCATCGCGCATACCCCTTCACCGTCGAGCCTCCTAAGCGCCTCCACCATTCCTTCCCCTCTTCAGTAAAGGTAGTATATTTTCTTTCATCCCTTCTCACGTACCTCCAACAAAATCAATAATGAACACAATATAAGAAATCAAATCAAACACTTAATCAAAAAAAGGCAGTAAATCATAATATATCCAAACCCTAAACGCGTTTAAAAAAGACAAGAAGATTACCCTTTAATTTTCGCTTCATTGAACCAAGGAAGAGGAAGGTTGAGGCGCTGATGGCTTAGGCGAAGGGGACGATGCTCTGAATCCATGGCAAAGAGAGATGAACGAAGAACGGTGCCACTGTCGTTATACAAACCTAAGCCTTTCCCAACTGAACACAAAACCTTAAAACCCTAAAAACGCTTGTTACACATGGGCCTTGCAGCCTTAAGCCCCAAATGAATTAACAAATGCACCCCCCTCGCGCTGGACATTCTGTTTGGGCCAGCAAACCTTTGGCCCATTCATTTAGTACCCATTTGTTTCCTTTTTCTTTATTTTTATCATTTTAAACCTTTTTATATAACTTAACCATTTCTTTTTCTTTCCTTTCTAATCAAATTAATTTTGTTTGTAAATAAACATTAAGACATGAAAATAATACTTTGCATAAAATGCTAAAAATACATAAAATTTGGAATTAGTTTAAAACACTCTTTTTTTTATTAAACTTATTTTGATTTATATGTAAATTCTCTTTAAGATAAATACAATTTCTTTTAATTAAAATAATTTGTACATTAATACAAAAATAAAATGTAATTAGAATGTTAAACCTTTTTTAAGTAAAATACTTATTTGTACATAATTTCTTTTTAAGTTAGTACCATTTCTTTTTTTAGAAATATTTGTACATAATCAAGACAAAATACTTTTTTTAATATACATAATTTAATTAAGATTAAAACATTCTTTTTGTTCATATTAACAATATACAAGATTACAAGACTAATTAAATAAGAATTTAATTCTTTTCATTCAAGTTAACAATACTTAAATAATACATTAAATTCATATTTTCGCGCCTGTAAATAAATTACATACATACACTTACACAATACACGTTACATTTGATACATTATACATTTGCTTATTTTGCTATACGTTACATTTACATTTGATCGATTCGATTTGGTTGTAATCTATTGGACACTACATTCCTAAGGTCTCATCCCCATTTGTGAATTTGTACCCCCACTCCCGGATACTTATTTTGTAATAGCGTAGATTTTACATTTCCGCAATTTACCGCTTTAAATTATACCATGGTTAGACCTAGGGTTTGTATGTACATAAAACCAAACGCTAGATAACCTAATACAAGACAAATACATGAAATCAATACACAATCACACTTGCACCCTCTAGGGTAATCCCACATGTTGCCTTCCAAAATGGGCCATGCTTGCACGTCGAGTTTCTTTGGCAAAACAAATTCAAATGATCATAAGTCCCTCGATGACGCTTTCGAAAGTTGCCTAAATAGAATGATCATAGTCCCTTCAAAGCAAATTGCCAAAGACACTTGGCATCATTGCATTCATGGTCTATACGATGACCCGCGCCCGTCCCGTTAAACATCCTAAACGCAAGATTGTCCGTCAAATTCAATG
Organism: Vicia faba; assembly: GCA_948472305.1. Classification (NCBI taxonomy): domain Eukaryota; kingdom Viridiplantae; phylum Streptophyta; class Magnoliopsida; order Fabales; family Fabaceae; genus Vicia; species Vicia faba. Next base: position 1,006,070,845 of record OX451740.1, on the reverse strand, counting down.
GTGGAACAAAATTGTTAAAAAGGGTTGAAAACATAGAGAAAACATTTGAGTACAATAGGGGTAGACCAAACTCTTAGTTACTTGAGATCAACTTGCAAAAACACTTGCCTTATTTTCAAAAACCACACTTCATACACGCTTTCAAAACAAACTCTCAAAAACATTTGAAACATCTTTTCGAAAAGATACACACCTTTGTAAAACATTAGAAAACATTTTTCAAAACACACACACACACACCACATTTTCAAGCAATCGAAAATCATGGCAAGTGATCTAAAAACCAAGTAACTAAGAGCCCATGGATAACCATGGATGAAAAGGGTGCTAATACCTTCCCTTTTCATAATCTACCCCCCGAACCCACGAAATATCTCAAAGGTTTTTGCTGTGCTTTTTAAACCTTTCCTTAGGATAAAATAAAAAGTCGGTGGCGACTCTTGCTCAACCGAAACATTTGCAAAAACAAACGCAAAACCATAGTCAGTTCTCCCACCGTATCACAGCGTACAACAGGCATCGTTTCATCCTGGTAGCTATTGATTACTTTACAAAGTGGGTTGAAGCAGCTTCTTTTGCTACAGTGACCAAGAACGTCATGGCACAGTTTATTCAGCACAATCTGATCTATCGATATGGTGTACCAGAGAGGATCATTAAGGACAATGGTACAAATCTCAATAATATGATAATTATCGAGCTCTGCAGGTAGTTCAAGATACAACATCACAACTCTTCTCCTTATCGGCCAAAGATGAATGGGGCTGTTGAAGCGGCTAATAAGAACATTAAGAAGATTGTGCAGAAGATGACGGTGACATACAAAGATTGGCACAAGATGTTACCATTTGCTCTTCATGGGTACCGTACCTTAGAACAGACGTCAACAGGGGCAACACCCTATTCCTTGGTATATGGCATGGAGGCAGTCTTGCCCATTGAAGTTCAGACACCCTCTCTTCGGATTATGAAGGATGCAGGTTTGAGCGAGGACGATTGGATCCAGACTCGGCTTGATCAGTTGAACTTAATCGACGAGAAGAGACTTACTGCTATTTGTCATGGTCAAACGTATCAAAAGCGGATGATCAAGGCATTTAACAAGAAAGTTAGACGACAAGAGTATCAAGTAGGGGATCTGGTAATCAAGCGCACCATCCTACCACAAGGTGATCCCAGGGGCAAATGGACCCCTTTGTACGAAGGTCCATTTGTGGTTAAGAACATTTTCTCGGGAGGAGCTATGATTCTAACCACCATGGATGGTGACGACCTTCCTCACCCCGTCAATGTAGACATAGTGAAAAGATACTACGCATAATCAAAGACCCGCTAGGTCGATTGGCCTAGGAAAAAATAAGGGCTTCCCGGCGAACCAAAAGGGTTCGGGCAAAAATAAGGGATGAAAATGAAAAATTTGTACACCCGGCAAGTCGAAAACCTGAAAAGGCGGCTTGGGCAAAAAAGGGTATCCCGGTGGACTGAAAACCCGAAAGGGTGGTCCAGGAAAAAATTAGGGATTAAAGCGTAACACTATGTCTCATTGGATCATCTTGCAACCAGACTTCGATATCGACTACCAGGCTCGAACGGCGCCAAACAATCTGATCTACCTTCAACCAAGTAGCGAAGTGATGATATGCTTGAAGACATAAAGGAAATAGCAGAGTTGGAACCCAGTGGGATCGTTCACATAGATTTTTTTCTTTATTTTGCACAAACTGTATAAATTCTATTGTTCGGCGGCGTTCTCTTACTAGGACGTCAGCCTCTTGTACAAAAAACGCCTATTTACAGGCCAAACTTCAAAGTCAATACAATTCATTTTCACGAAGAAATTTCAAACTATTTTCTTTTTTCTGTTTTGTTTTACAAGAACGTCCAATGTTCATTTTTGATATATGCATTTGACAATGATTGCTGCTCATAAATATTTACATGCAAAACAAAAGAAGATTACTCGTAATATCAGGAACAGGGGCAAATAAGAATTGTCCAGACCTTACAGTTGCTCTGTCCAGCAGGTACAGGGATAGATTTAGCTGAAGAATATGACTAAGGTACATTCACTCCGTGCATAGTAAGAAAAGATAGTAGTGTTAACTCTCTCCAGCGGAGGCTCGCAACCGCGAATGAGTCGGTAAAATTCTCCCCAAGCAAAGTTTATCTATCATCAGCACCAAAAAGATTATCCCCAGTGGAGTCTGGAAAATTATCCCCAGTAGAGGCTGGAGGTTTGTCCCCAGTAAAGCCTAAAAGGTCATCCCCAGTGAAGTAGGAACTGGAATATCATCCCCAGCGGAGTTCATTCCTTTTACAAATAGAAACTCAATTCCCAACAGGGTTCATTATCGCCAATAACGGTAATTCATCCCCAGCTAAATTTATCAGCGGAATCCTCAGCAGAATATGTCCTCCCCACAAAGTCATTTCCTCATCAGTTTATGCCCCAGCGGAGTTATCCTCACAAGCAGGTTTATTCTCACAATCATCTTCATTCATTATCCCCAGCGGAAACGAAGAATTCAACTCTTTTCTCCAGCAACAATCCGGGATTTATTTTCCCCAGCGAAAAACATCACATTTCCATACATCATGACACATGCATACGCATCATACAACACAGTCTCATTTATTTTGAGGACATCATTTCTTGATACATATCATGCATTACATACAACTAACCTTTACCTTTCAGGAAAGATACAATCAAATTCTCACAAAATTCAAGCTGTGAAGCTCGGGTACGACTGATAATAGTTTAATCCCCAATTGAATACGGACGACCAAAAGTTCCCAAAATTCAACTTTCCTCTTCAATAGAGATGTTTCCTCAGTTGAATACGGACGACCGAAGTTCCTAAAATTCAACAGAGATGATTCCTCGGTAGAATACGGAGGACCAAAGTTCCTAAAATTCGACAGAGATGTTTCCTCGGTAGAATACAGACGACTGAAGTTCCTAAAATTCGACAGAGATGTTTCCTCAGTAGAATACGGATGACCGAAGTTCCTAAAATTCAACAGAGATGATTCCTCAGTAGAATACGGACGACCGAAGTTCCTAAAATTCAACAGAGATGATTCCTTGGTAGAATACGAATGACCGAAGTTCCTAAAATTCAAAAGATATGATTCCTCAGTTGAATACGGATGACTGAAGTTCCTAAAATTCAATAGAGATGACTCCTCAGTAGAATACGGATGACTGAAGTTCCTAAAATTCAATAGAGATGATTCCTCGGTAGAATACGGATGACCGAAGTTCCTAAAATTCGACAGAGATGATTCCTCAGTAGAATACAGACGACCGAAGTTCCTAAAATTCAAACAGAGATAACTCACCACCAGAATAACGGATGTCGAAGCTCCTAAAATTCTACTTCTTTCAACAAAGATCATCCTTCCCCAGCGGAATCTTCCTCAACGACAAGTATACAACCTCACGCTAAGGAATCTCTTATGCGATCGACACTCCTTCAGATTGGATCTTTAGGCCCATCCCCTCGTCAACAATTTCCAAATGGCATCTATAAGCCCATTCCCGACATCACAAGACAATTACCACTTCATGCGAGTGCAAATTTCTGGGCACTCTAGTGTTCAATCATCTTCCACCTTCAGATCACGAAAGGAACGAAAGCCAATCTACATCCTCAGGTTTAAGAAGATTGAACAGGGGCAGCTGTTGTACCCCAAAATTTTCCATCCCATATTTCTCAAAACAATTCAAGAAAGATCTGTAAGTTGCTCAAGGTAGTCCAAGGGTTAGCCAGACAAGCTCTCTCCTAAGGCAGTCTACCTCAAATTAGGGTTTCATGTTGCATCAAGATACTTTAGTCCAAGTGATCCCAAATGCTCACCAATGTCCTAATATGTTATCAAGATCATGCATGTCAAGTTTCAAGCCTTGCAGAGGAAGTTTGCTCAGTCAATTGCACAAAGGCCTAAAAATCGACTATGTTAGGGCAAAAGTCAACTGTGGCCCACATACAGTCAAACCTCAATATTTTTGGTCAACATTCTCATTTTGAAGGATATTTCATCATTTGATCAAGGGTTGATCATGATTCATCAAGGATTTCTCATAATTCCTCAAGAACCAAAAGTTGCTAAATTAGGGTTTTATAGGAAAAGTCAACTCAACTTTGACCAAGCATAACTTTCTCATACTTTATGAGAAATGACCCATACAAAGCTCATTTTGAAGAGGATGTAATTCCCTACAATCCATCTTCAGCTCCCAAGTTCAAAAAATGCACTCACAAGAAGTTATGAATTTGGACATTATAGGTCATTTTGGAAAGTCAACAAAAACACCTTTTTTGTCAAAGCTTTATACATGAGCATGGAATATCAAAATGAGATGATACAAAAAGTTTTGATTAGAGGACATGTCAAGCTTTCTAAAAAGTCCAAGAAAACCTCCAAAGAGTCAAAATTGAGGAAGTTATGCATTGGTGAAGTTGACCTTTTTTGCAAAATTGCCAAAAGTCAACTATCCCTAAAACTTCAATTTTTGCCAAATAGGCCCAATCTTTTTCACTTGTTTTGATTTGGCAACATAGTCCACGAGCTCTAGCCCTTTCCACTTGTCATTATCATGTTTTTATTATTTATTTTGATTTTGATTTGATTTAAATCAATTTTAATTAAAATAAATCATATAAAATCCAAAGTATTGAAAATTAAAGATTTTTCACATGATTCAGCTTTTATTATACAACTAACAAATATTCAAGTTCGTGTGAAGGCATATGTGCACAAAAAAATTGGTTTTAGGCGAATTTTGGAAAGATTTTAAGGAGGATCAAATCAAATCAAAATTCATTGATGGAGAAAGATTGAGGCCAGGTTTTCAAACCTAATACATTCCTTAATACATATAGAAGGAATGCAGATCAAAAGCTAGGTTAGAAAGAGGCGCAGCAAGCAGAGCAACATTTGGAAAAATCAAGAAAAAGTGCAAGATCCAATTCCTATTTCCAGGCATCCTCATGGCCTTCTAGCTATCCCAATCGATTCCTGGGAGTATCAGCAAGCTAAAGCCATCAAGAACGAAGCCTTTCCAGTCCCAAAAAGCTCTGTAAGTCCATCACGATATCTCTTCTTTTTTGAAATTGAATCCCATGATTTAGGCATTGTTAGGATGAATTAATCACATATTCTTGATCTATGAGACATATGCAAACTTGCTGTATGGTTTAATTGCATTTATATGGCATATACAAGATTTCACCATTGCTAGGGTTGCTTGCTTCGATTTGGAATTTTCATGTACAGGAAAAATTGGGCCATGAAAGGGCCACCAATGAAACCAGCAGGACCAGACGAATTCAACCATGGCCTTGTTTTTCATTTATCATGTTTGTGCTTGATTTTGAGAATGACAGGGGCTATAGCTACGGACAAACGTCCGTAGGTAAAAGTATTTCACTTTTACCCACGGTGCCAGGAAGAAGACAACCAACGTAGCGACCTCCCATAGGCGTGTTTGAATTTCGTGCGATTCTGATTCAGTATTTGCACTTTTCATATATTATTATTGTTATGTTTTTTATGTACAAACAGAAGCGAATGGTGCAGTGGTGAGCATAGCATTGGCAATTGTTCCAAGACCTGTGTTCGAATCCCAGGTCCCCCTATTTCTCTATGATATTTTCTTTTTCAGGATCCAGCGTACACATAAGTCCAGTGACCACCATGGTCCATCATAATCCAAAGCGCCAAGTGTCATGAAGGCCAGATCCAAGGGCCATGATGGGAGGAACACCAAAGGCAAGGTCAAAGCAATCACACAGGATCCAGGAGGTCAACGTGGACCTCATCTTTTTGGGCCCAGATTGATATTCACAACCCCCATAATTCTCAGGCCCATTTCTTTTTCTCTATTCCTATTATATTTTATTTAACTCATTTAATTTATTTTACTAACAAAAATTAATTTTCTTTTTATTAAAAAAATCACAAAAATATTTTTCTATCCAATTAAATTTAAGATATTTATTTTTATTAAAAAATTAATTAATTTAATTAGGTTTGGTTAATTTAGATAACTTTAATTTCTTTTTGTACATAATTAAAATTAATTAGAATAAATAGGTTTCATTACTAACTTAATTATATTTTATTTTTTCCTAAAATAACAAAAAAACCAAAAATAGGCCATTTTATTATTTTCATTAATTAATTTAATTAACTAATTAATTGCATATTTAATTTAGAAAACTTTTTTCTTTTATTAAAAACAACAAAAAAACTTTTTTTTCTTCTTTTAATTAGGTTAGGAGGGTCAAAACCCTACTTTCTCATCGATCTAATTTGTCATCGCGCGCTTTGTTATTTTTTATCCCAATTATTGTATCTGCTCACAGTTTGTAATGGTTAATTAGGATGTTTATTTCTATTTACCGCTTTACTTTTCAAGGGTTTGTTTTTGGCTATGTAAATACCCGAAGCCTTGTAATAGTGTGGTTTAATTTCCGCACTTTAAATTCCGGAAATTATTAACTGTTAGATGTATGATAATATGATACATGACAGGAATGTATGACTAATTTTAAAACGGTTAGATCACCCTAAATGTGCAAAGATAAATAAATCTGAAACTGAATCACTCGCACATGCGCACTCCTAGGGTACACTCCCACTTGGTTGCCTTCGGTAAACGGTCATTGAGTATAGGATGCTTTAGTGGTTATACTTTTGTCCAAAGATCAAAGTTGCCTCGGAATGGTTGCCTTGGATATTGTCTCCTCGGATAATTGATCTAAGACATTAGGGTTACTTCTAAGACGTCCTAACATTGCTTTAGTGACCGTACGTCCCTTTCGAATTGACCCTCAAAACTCCGACGACGATACTACCTACTCACTAATAGTGAGATAGTATTGTCTAAAGGAAACGACCATAGAACGATTCTTTTTTCGAGTAGGTAGATTAGTTCTTAAGTACTTGCTCAATCAAAACAAATTTTTTCACACTTACACTCCTTTTCAAACAAAGTTTTCAAAACACTTCATTACACTCTTGAAGACAGAAACAAGAGTTAAATCGAAGTCAAAACAAAAGATTTTCAAATCACGCAAACACAAAGAAAACAATTTTGAAAATGATGAGCAAGTACCTAAGAGCCCGTAAATAACTACGGATATAAAGGATGCTAATACCTTCCCTTTCTATAACCTACCCCCCGTACTCAGAAATATCTCGAAAAAGGAATTTTTTTGTGCTTTTTTCCTTTCCTTGTTGGATAAAATAAAAGTCGGTGGCGACTCTTGCTTACCGCGATATTTTGCGAACACAAACGCAAAACGCAAACCAACAATTCCTTAAAAAAATAGGGAAACACGTCCCGGTTCTGGCCACCGTATCACACCTCGAATATGATCTTAAGACTCTAGGGTTATTACTAAGGTGTCCTAATATTGCTTTAGTGATCGTACGTCCCTTCGAATTGACCCTTACAAATTCCAACGACGGTGCTACCTATTTATCAATAGTAGGATAGCACTGTCTAAAGGAAACAAGAATAGAAACGATCTTTTTTCGATTAGGTAGATGCTAGTAGGTACTTGCTCAAATCAAAACTTTTCACATTTACACATTTCAAAACAATTTTCAAAACAACCTCGTCACACCCTTGAGGACTGATACAAGGGTTATCACGAAGTAAAATATTTTCAAAACAAATCACATACAGAAGCAATTTTAAATAGATGAGCAAGTACCTAAGAGCCCATGGAAAACCATGGATAGAAAGGGTGCTAAACCCTTCCCTTTCTATAATCTACCCTCCGTACTCAGAATATCTCGAAAAATGATTTTTTTCTATACTTTTTTCCTTTCCGGTTGGATGAAATATAAGTCGGTGGCGACTTTTCCTTACCGCGACATTTTGTAAACACAAAACGCAAAATGCAAACCAATATTAAACAATCGGTTCTGCCACCGTATCACAAGCTCAAAAGTTTTTGTTTCTTTGTGTTTTTTAATGAACGATCTAATTTCGCATTCTACTTCAGCTCGACCTTTGGAGACTCACGCATCTGTCGTAGAAAGGAACTAACATGTTCTTACGTGAAAAGAATTTCTAAAGAAAAAATCCTAAAGGCGACTCGAAGGCAAAAAGGTTTGAATTGGTTAAGTGGTTTTGGTAAGAAATCCCTCAAGTGCCCCCCCTGGGAGTTACTTGAATCCATCTCCTTTAAGTTTTGAAAATGTTTGAGACACGTATCATGCTAAAGTCTATGCCATGAAGACCCTTCGATGATCGAGTCTGGTGCCTCGGATCCGAAGTCCTCTCCATGTACTTAAGACTCGTGGTGCATCACACATATATTTACTTATTAAGTGTTTTTAAGTTTTCTAACAAGAAAAAGTTTTAGTCTTAATGGATGCAAAAGGGACTGAAAAATCTAAGGGAAATTCTATTCCTAATGTTATCATACAATGGTGGCCCTAAAGTTAGGATATCAAAGGGAATTCTATCCTGAAGTTGTCATGCTTGGATTTAGAGCCTAAGGTCTAATAAACACAAAACGATCAATCATGAATTAATTGTTTCATGGATTCCTTAAAGGAACATGGAAATATCACACATGGAAATAAAAAATAAAATAAATACTATTTATTTTTTTATATCATTTTTATCATGGAAGAAAAAAAAAGTCGAAAGGAAAAATAATTTGGAACAATTAACAAACAATTATCAAGAAGAAATTGCAACAAAATAAGCCATGGGGTGCAAGTAGAAAGCAAGAGTACTCTGTAGCAAAAGGTGCTAAGTGAATCAACTAGATAAAAACTGAAACATTGAATTCGCCATCGAATATTTATTTATCCTACAAAAGGGAAAGGGAAACATCGAAGAAAACCTGATAAGGGAGAAATCAAGGTTTGGCGACCAAAATAACGGGTACGCGAGTTGATTACGCAAGGGGAAGATATTAGCACCCCTCACGTCTGTGGTACTCCATGGGATCCACTCTTGTTGTTCTAATCCAAGGGTGTGTCAAGTCTAAAACTAACAAGCTAAGGGTAAATACATGAATGCAAAGTATATAAAAAAAATAAAGTTTTATTAGTTGTGCCCGCTGCAGTTGTGAACCTTTAAGCCTATGTAACACCTTTCGTGCAATATGGGATCAAGACATTCGTAGTTCACCTAAAAAGGTGTTTTGGTTTGTTTTTTTTATAGGAGGATAATGTTACATTAGCACTCTAGCAGTTAACATATTGCACCCATACCTTTGGGGAATCACGCGTCGTATTGCACAGAGTGGAAATAAAACATCCTTTTTGTGAAAAGATTTTCAAAAGAAAAACTCGAAGGCAGCCCGAAGGCAAAAGGTTTGAATTGGTTTGCATTTTTTACCTTGAAAAAAGGATTTGGTGATTTGAAACACATTAAAGACTATGATTACAAAGGAAACATAAGGTTCAGGATTGGACCCCCTCATGCTCCTCCCAATGCTTAAAGCTCGTGACACATGGTTCGCATAATTATTGTTAAGTGTTTTGGAGAAATAAATAAATAAAAAGAAGTTTTAGTTTTAAAGATGCAAAAGGGGAATGAAAAATTCTAAGGGAGACTAGAGATCCTAATGTTGTCATACAATGATGGTCCTAAGGTTAGGGTGAAAGGGAAATTTCTACTTAAGTTAGCATGAAAAGATGGACCCAAGGTTAAGGTTAGGGAAGTTATTTAATGTTATCATGCATAGTTTAGAACCTAAGGTCTATTTAGTTCACTTCTTAAAGAAGATGAAACTAAAATCCTAAGATAACATGTTATTCACACAAAGAAGAAGAAAGAAAAGCACAAGAAATTATGAACTCAAAAGAAAAGTAAGATTCAAGGCTTAACATACACAAGTATATTGAAGCATACAAGATGAAATACTAAATAGGGAAGCAATAACATCAAATAACACTTAAGAAAGCAAGCCATGAATATGGAAGAAGAATTGTCAAGTATCAACCAAATATAGGTCAAAGTAATCAAACAAACAAGCAAGCAAGTTCCTAGAAGAATTAGGCAAGTAATGATCAAACAATGAAAGCACAAACATGATTTTTATGGAATCTATGACTTATATAAAAAGTTAACTCAAGATTAGATTCAAGTGTAACAAGAGAAGTTGAATAACTCCATACACAAAGCAAGATCAAATAATTTGATGAACATACCACAACATCATCCAAGATAGGAATCAATTATCATAAATTAAACAAGGTAAATAAAGATCAAGAACGGAGACTCTTATATGTCATGGGGAAGTATAAAAGTCCCTCATAAATAATCAATATTGATCAATAAACTTTAAGAAATGTTATCAAGCTAGTATACTCAAAGTTCAAGGCAAACTAGAAGAGCATAAGATCAACATCATCCAAGTGAGTAAGTGATGAAATAAAGCTAACAAAAGTCAATATGAGTGAAGTTCCTTACCTAAGAAGCAAGCTTTAATATGAAGTAAATAATATTCAAGAGAGGTGACCTAAAGCTTCATGCAAAAAGTTGGTTCAATAAAAGTTGTCAAACAATAAAAAAAATAGTCCATAGAGTGAGACAAGCATTGTAAACTATGTCATTAATAAAATGAGAAATGATTGATGATACTTAGATGTCACGGGAAATAGAAAAAAAAAATTATCAACAAGAATACATGGCTCAAAGGAATGGAAATAATTCATTAAGCAACACGTTCAAAAAGCCAAAGCAAAAGGAGAGATGTAGCTTCTAAAATGTCACCATGTTGATTGACAAATGAATTCCTAACCAAGGATCATAGGAGCATAAGAAATGATATAAGGAGAGGATAGGTGATCAATAATCAAGCATACAAAGTTTGATCCCAAGCCTCTAAGAGCTTCACCAATTCACAAATTAAACACTAGCTCAAAGAAAGAAGTAATTGTGGCTCCTAACTTGTCATCATGTTAAATTAACAATTGAAAGTTAATAAAAGAATAAAAGGATAAATATAAGAAGAGATTATAGGTCAAGGTAATAAGTAATCTCAAATTATTCACATCAATTTGGACTCATGACTCACAGAGAGGAATCACACAATTGCATTCCAAACCAAGGTCTCAAAGATGGATGAAAGTATCAAAGATTAAAACAAGTACAGAAGCAATGTTAAGGGGCTTAAATGGTTCAATTAATATGAACTTAAAAACTATAACATTATGTGATAATAAGAGAAATAGAAAGTAATTTGATTCCTTATAGGTTGCAGAAAGTGCATTCCTTGTATCTCAAGCAACAAAGTATCTAGGCAAGAAGCATGTTCAAAATAGTAAGGCAAAAGGAAATTGACCAAATAAAGTCACATTATTATAAAGTCCTAAAGGTAATATCCTTGAACCTATCACCCCTCAAACATTGATTCATAAACAAAAGATCATGAAAATTGGCTCAAAAGACCAAATAGAGCACATGTAAGGTTTCACAAGATAGGTACATAATGTGCACAAGAAAGGATTAATCAAATATTGACCTTAAAAGGACCTATGATTTGAATAAATTTGACATGATACTTAAGCACACATATATCCATTATGAGACAAGAGATTAGCATCAAAACATGTCCAAGATTTACTAAATGAAAGCACTATTTGTCAAGAAAAATACCAATGGACATGTTCCAAACTTAAATCAAGTAAAAATAGAAAATTGATGTTAAAATTAAAAATAAAATCATAGACATGAACTTTAAACATTCACAAGTCAGGAAACCTATTTGAATCATCCCTATATTGAAGGGAATTGGAAAATTAAATTGAAAATTTGAAACTAGTCACAAAAGATGTCCATTGAAGCATTCTTGATAAAAAAATTCAAAGAGTTAAAAATTAAATAAAACAATTATAGAAAAATTGTTTCAAGTGTCTAAACTTATTCAAGAACTTACTCAAATTATTTTGGAATTTTTAGATCAAGGGAAGGTGGAAAATAAAAATGAAACTTCTGGCCTATGCAGTAAAAGAACCAAAATATGTATTTATCTTCAACAATTTTTAAAACCAAACAAATTACACAATAAAATTATTTAAAAAATAAAATAATTATATCTGGACATTAAGAAACATAGAGAATATTTTTGTATATTTTTTAGCTTCAGGAAAAATTGAAAATAAAATCAAGAGATTAGTTACATAATTGTTTTGACCAAAGGATACATTTAATCAAAACAATTATTCAAGCTACTACGAAATTTTCTAAAATTAAACAGAAATCATAATTTGAAAATAGACTCATCAAAGTACTATGTATATTATTTTTGGAATTTTTAAGTAAATAAAAGTATTAAAATAAAATTGGACAAAATGGTGAAATTATGAGAAAATGACAAATTATAAAATACGAAAAAAAAAGAAACAAAATGACATGGGGCCCAGTCAATCAAAATCAACCAATCAGTCTTTGTCTCCCTCATTCAACCATATAAAACCAGAGATAAAAAACTCTAAACCTGTGTTCATCTATTCATGTTCAGATCAACCTATCATCACCAATTCTCAACAAAATCTAATGGAGTCAAAAGCAAAGTTGTAGATATCATGGCATAGAACAGAGTGGTACCAATTAAAACATCAAAACATCACTAAATCATAAAGATATTTATCTTCAAAGTCACAGATTCAAGCATTTTTTTTAAGAAACTTCAAACATTAGATAAAGCTCAGATTCACAACAAAATCACTCATACCTAGTGTATAGCTCAACTATATATGCATGACAAGATTTCTAAGCATTAAAACCCTAAGATGAGGGAGATTGAAGGTTAAAAAAACTTACTAGGTGGAAAATAAATCCACTGTTTCTTCAAGATCTAGCGCTAGAGAAACCTGATGGCCTTGATCAACAAGCTTCAAATGAGAGAAATAAGGTAGGAAAATTGATCTAGCTCGAGAGAAATTTCAGAAACAATGAGAGAAGCTTTGAGTGAGCAAACCAATTTCAAATCTTCTTTCTCCCTCCAACGTGCGTGTCTGAATGAAAGGTGTGAATGGGAGTGTGTAATGAGACCAAACGATAGGAGCCTTCTAGAAACAGCAGATGAGTCAACAAATTTGTTAGAGGACCCACAAAACGTGGAAGAAAAGAATGATTCTATCACTAGTGGTGGGAGGTTACCGCGCAGAGGAGAGAGAGCGAGAAAACCGCACAGCATGTGGAAGGAATTTGTGAAACCATGATGCCAGCTACATATAGTGTACTAGGGGAATAATTTTTGTTATGTGATTTATAGGATTGTTATTCTTCTCCCTCAAATTCTCTTTTCACATCTGGGTCCTTGTACGCCGACTATTTGCTAAAAGTTCAATTAGAACGTCATTTCTCTTCCTCATTTTTTTACTATACTGTCAATACTGTTTCATTGGTGCTTTCATAAACCATGGCCGCTCCACAATACAAAGAGATGCAAGATGATATCAAGTGCAATACAGAGGAGATGAGGCTATTTCAGACTGAAATCCTTGAGCGTATGGAAAGACTAGAAGTTGGTAACGCATCAAAGTTTGATGAGATTCACACAGCGCTTGACATCCTCATCCAACAAACACCGTCGAAGCAACGCCATGGTACAGAACTCAACAGCAGGCCTCCGTTTCAGGTGAGAAATATCAAACTCGAGTTTCCTCGTTTTGACGGCACTAACGTACATGAATGGATCTTTCGTGCTGAGCAGTTTTTTGGGTATTATAATACACCTGATCATGATAGGTTAACTATTGCATCTGTGCATCTGGATAAAGATGTGGTTCCTTGGTTTCAAATGGTTCAACGTTCTAATCCGTTTCATTCTTGGATAGAATTTACTCGTGCTTTAGAACTAGATTTTGGTCCATCCATATATGAATGCCCTCGTGCTACCTTGTTTAAATTGAATCAAACAAGAACTGTTTCTGAATATTATCTCCAGTTTACAGCATTAGCTAATAGAGTTTATGGTTTAAGTAACGACGCCCTAATTGATTGCTTCATAAGTGGCCTCAATACTGATATTCGTCGCGATGTGTTAATCCATACACCCACCTCCATCGTAAAAGCAGTATCTCTAGCCAAAGTATATGAGGAAAAATACACTCAAACAACCAAACCACAAAGAAACAGCCCAAACGCATACTACAAACCACCCTTCAATTCACCCAAACCAGAAAATAGCCAAAAAAACACAACCCCCATCCTCAACACATCCCCCACGAGACCTATGAGCCAATTCCAAAAGAATCCCAATATCAAACACATATCCCCTGCAGAGATGAAACTTAGAAGAGACAAGGGCCTTTGTTATTGGTGTGATGACAAGTTCTCTTTCACTCATAAATGCCCCAACAGACAATTAATGTTGCTCCACTATGATGATTCTGAAGAAGAACATATCACTGTTGGGAATGAGACACCAATTGATGTATCCACTGAAAACTTGTACCAACATCAACCTCAACACCATTTATCCTTGAATGCCATGAAAGGGGATTCCAACTTGGGCGTGCTTAGATTCTCTGGTTTAATTGGAAACATCAAGGTGCAAGTGCTAATTGATGGAGGCAGTTCAGATAACTTCTTGCAACCTCAGATAGCTAAATTTTTGAAGATACCTATTGAACCAGGCCCAGTATTCAGAGTGCTAGTAGGCAATGGTGACATGATGACTGCGGAAGGGGTCATTCAGGATTTACCATTGAATATACAAGGAAATGAGTTGAAAGTTCCTGTATTCTTACTACCGGTAGCCGGGGCAGATGTGATATTGGGAGCAGCTTGGCTAGCTACTTTAGGACCACATGTAGCTGATTATGCTTCACTTACATTGAAATTTTTTTTAATAGTAAGTTTGTGACATTAGAAGGTGAAAGAGCTCCCAAACCTGCAGTAGCACAATTACACCATTTCAAGAGACTCTATAGTACTGATGCTATAGCGGAATGTTTTACAATCCAATGGCAAAAAAATTATACTGCTGAAGATGTTTGGAAGGAGTTACCTACCAATATTGACCCTGAGATGGCCATATTACTCCACACTTACAAAAGTCTTTTTCAACAACCAACTACATTGCCACCTAATAGAGCACACAATCACCATATTCCATTGATGGAAGGCTCTAATCCTATCAAGGTTAAACCATACAGATATCCACACAGCTAGAAGACTCAAATTGAACACATGGTACAGGAAATGCTACAGCAGTGGATTATACAACCAAGTACAAGTCCATTTTCTTCACCAATTATTTTAGTGAAAAAGAAAGATGGTACATGGAGGTTTTGCACTGACTATAGAGATTTAAATGCTATAACTATCAAGGATTCATTCCCGATTCCCACAGTTGATGAGCTATTAGATGAGCTCTTTGGAGCTGGGTATTTTTCAAAGTTGGATCTCAGGCCTGGTTATCATTAAATACTACTACAACCAGAAGATAGACACAAAAAAGCTTTCAGGACACACCAAGGCCACTATGAATGGTTGGTCATGTCGTTTGGTTTAACCAATGCACCAGCAACATTCCAGAGCCTCATGAATCACATTTTCCAGCATGCTCTGAGGAAATATGTGTTAGTATTTTTTGATGACATACTAGTCTATAGCCCGACATGGCAGGAGCATTTGAATCATTTAGATAATGTATTAGGCATACTGCAAGCCAATACAATGTTTGTCAAACTGTCTAAGTGTTCCTTTGGGGTCTCAGAGATTGAGTACCTCGGACATGTGGTAACTGGACAGGGTGTTTCCATGGACAAGGACAAAATACAAGCTGTTCAAGATTGGCCCTTACCTAAAAATGTGAAGCAATTAAGAGGGTTCTTAGGTCTCACGGGCTACTATAGGAGATTTATAAAATCTTATGCTAAGATTGCCTCTCCTTTGACTGATTTACTAAAAAAAGAAAGTTATATGTGGAATGAACAAGCTGAGACAGCTTTTAATCAATTGAAAACTGTCATGATTTCTGCTCCTGTGTTGGCCTTGCCAAATTTTCAAAAGCCCTTTATTTTAGAAACAAATGCTTCTGGTGTATGGGTGGGTGCAGTGTTGCATCAAGATGGTCACCCTATTGCTTACTTTTCAAAGAAAATAGTCCCTAGAAATCAAAAGAAATCGGCTTACTTTAGGGAAATGTTAGCTATATCTGAAGCAATAGCTAAGTTCAGACACTATTTGCTCGGACATAGATTCATCATTCGTACCGATCAAAAGAGCTTGAGGAGTTTAATGGATCAGTCTCTACAGACACCAGAGCAACAACAATGGTTACATAAATTTTTGGGGTATGATTTTACCATAGAGTACAAGCCCGACAAAGAAAATCTTGCAGCAGATGCCTTGTCTAGATTAATGGCATTATCATGGTCCGAGCCACAGTGTCAATTTATTCAAGCAATTAAATATGGGTTGAAAGGAGATATCCAATGGAAAGAGGTCATAGATA
Organism: Vicia faba; assembly: GCA_948472305.1. Classification (NCBI taxonomy): domain Eukaryota; kingdom Viridiplantae; phylum Streptophyta; class Magnoliopsida; order Fabales; family Fabaceae; genus Vicia; species Vicia faba. Next base: position 1,006,054,391 of record OX451740.1, on the reverse strand, counting down.
AATGCATACAGCAGGGAAATGCTTATTTACATTACACTTTCAAAGAAGGCTTACTATATTGGAAGAATAGAATTGTCATCCCTCAACATAAAGAGTTGGTTCAGCAAGTCTTAAATGAATTCCACTCATCTCCAATAGGTGGTCATGCTGGAGTTACTAGATCTATGGCCAGAATTAAGGCTCAATTCTATTGGCCTGCCATGAAGAAAGATGTATCCCAATATGTACAAAATTGCACGGTATGTCAACAAGCTAAAACAGCCAATACCTTGCCTGCTGGATTATTACAGCCATTACCTATACCATCACAATTTTGGGAGGATGTAGCCATGGACTTTATTACGGGTTTACCGATGTCTTTTGGCTATACTACTATATTGGTAGTCATTGATAGACTGACAAAGTATGCTCATTTCTTACCAATGAAAAGTGACTACTCTAGTAGATCTGTTGCTGAAATCTTCATGCAGAATATGGTGAAATTACATGGCATGCCGAAATCCATCGTTTCTGATAGAGATAAGGTGTTCACAAGCTCTTTTTGGCAACATCTATTCAAGCTACAGGGAACTACATTAGCAATGACTTCTGCTTATCATCCTCAATCGGATGGCCAGTCTGAAGTTCTTAACAAAGGGTTAGAGCTGTTCCTTAGGTGCTTCATTTTCCACAATCCAAAGTCTTGGTTTAAAGCTTTATCATGGGCTGAATTTTGGTACAATTCAGCTTTACAAACTAGCATTGGAATGACTCCATTCAAGGCTCTATATGGGAGAGATCTACCAACTCTGACAAGATACGAACCCCATGCTAATGACCCTCCAACACTTCAAGAGGAGTTGATGGAGAGGGATAGATTGCTGCAGCAGTTGAAAGTTCAATTAGAGAGGGCTCAGCAATATATGAAAAAACAAGCTGATAAACATAGACTAGATGTGACCTTACAGGTAGGTGAATTAGTCTTGGTGAAACTCCAGCCATATAGGCAACAATCTGTTGCATTGAGAAAGAATCAGAAGTTGGGAATGAGATACTTTGGACCATTTGAGATCATAGCACGAGTAGGAGAAGTTACCTATAAGCTCAAGCTACCTGAACATGCTAAAATCCATCCTGTTTTTCACATATCTCAGCTAAAGCCATTCAAAGGTGTGCCTCAAAATCAATACATGCCTTTACCACTCACCATGTCTGAAAATGGACCCATCATACAACCTAGGGAGGTATTACAAGCTCGTACCATAGTCAAAGGTAATCAGGAAATTCATCAGGTTCTAGTCCAGTGGGATCAACATACAACATCTGAAGCAACGTGGGAACACGTTGATGACTTGCAGAAGAAGTTTCCTTCCTACAACCTTGAGGATAAGGTTGTGTTTAATGGGGATGGTATTGTAATGAGACCAAACGATAGGAGCCTTCTAGAAACAACAGATGAGTCAACAAATTTGTTAGAGGACCCACAAAACGTGGAAGAAAAGAATGATTCTATCACTAGTGGTGGGAGGTTACCGCGCAGAGGAGAGAGAGCGAGAAAACCGCACAACATGTGGAAGGAATTTGTGAAACCATGATGCCAGCTACATATAGTGTACTAGGGGAATAATTTCTGTTATGTGATTTGTAGGATTGTTATTCTTCTCCCTCAAATTCTCTTTTCACATCTGGGTCCTTGTACGCCGACTATTTGCTAAAAGTTCAATTAGAACGTTATTTCTCTTCCTCATTTTTTTACTATACTGTCAATACTGTTTCAGAGTGTTATGTAGAGTGTGAGTAAGAGGGTACGGTGGTCGTTTGATACATAGATTCGTTGGAGGGCATGATTCAGATTTTTGGCAGAAAAATCAAGTGAAATGGGATCATGCATTTTGTGGACATTTTTCTGCATAATTTGTGCATTTTGGAGGCCTTATATGGTTAGTATGTGGTACACAAAAGATGAGCACATGGGATGGTGAGTGGAGGATGAATCAAAGAAATTGTTATTTTTAGAAAAAATGAGAAAAATGGTAAAATTGGTGTCCATGGGGTGCATTGGTGGATTTGGCATGTTGCTTGAGGTTATTACACGACTAACAAACATTTGGGCCAAGGGAAATGTACTTGGTTTGCAGGAAAAATGAAAATTGGCCATAGTTTATACTTGCACATGACACAAATGTTGTGTTCTAGTCTTATCCTCATAACTTGCTCAAATTTTGGAATTAGTTCACAAACTTTGAATTTTTGAAAAGGGAAAATGATTTCCCACAACTTTTATGTTGATGACTTTTGAAATTGAAACCATTAAGGTCTCCAAAACTGGCCACGAAAATCTCAGATTTTGCACACATGACCTATAATTTATCTGTCTCCAAACTTGCAATAAAATGCTCTTAACTTCCAAGTCAAATAACTCTTTCTCATTTCACTTTTTGAACATAAAATCAAAAGGACACAATTGTAGATCTCTCTTCCCTCTTTCCATAAATAACAAATTTGCAAAGATTGAATAAAAAATGAGAAAGTTATGGTTGTTCAAAGATGGTACCAAAATCACTTAAAACACCTATAACTTAAAAAACTTTCTAAGTTATTAAGATAACTTCTTTGACAAGTCAACTCCAAAATAAACCATTATTGTGATTTTATTTCACCAAATGACCAAGTGATATCAAAATATGAACCTTGACTTGAATATTGATCAAAAGTTCACTTGGTCAACCTTTGATTTTTGTTGACTTTTTCCCATTCAATTGATTTATCCCTAATTGATCGATTAAACCTCTTATAACTAAAATTGATGATCAATATTTCAATCATAAATTCACTTCAAAGAACTTGCAATCTTCAATTTGATGAATCAATGAATCAAATGAGATGTTTTGAGGTATGAGAAATCCTTATATCTTGAGTGACCCAAAGAATGATTACAATGGATCCTCTTTTGAACTAATTGACCAATCAACCATCTTATATTGCTTGAAGAACATCACTTGAAAGATACTTTGATCCCTTAACCATAAAACCAATGATATGAATGCATTTTCATGCTAGAGAAACATAAGCCAATTAGAATTGAAATGAAGAGGGTAAATTTTGGGGTACAATAACTGCCCCTATTTGATCATCTTAAACTTGAGAGTGATATTGGCGCTAGCCTTTTGAACATTTAAGGTAGAAGAGGATTGAATACTAATAGAACTGTAAAATTCACACTCTGAAGAACAAGATAAAGTCAGATATTTTTGGTTTTTTTTTATGTTTTCTATGTTTTGGGAAGAATGATCACCCAAAAGCGAAATGTACGCCAGATCGAGGGAAGACATACCAAAAGAAGAAACTAGCCAGATGAGGCTCTTATTAAACATATTAACAAACCATTAGAAATACATGTCAGGCCGAGGGTAGACACATAAATGAAAGGGACCAATCAGACGTTAGAAATATACTTCAGGCCGAGGGAAGACATATACAGGAGAGAAATCAACCAGACATTGGAAACATACGTCAGGCCGAGGAAAGTCATACAAACGTTGGAAACATACACCGGGATGAGGGAAGGTATATGTAGGAAAGAAATCAACTAGACAGGACTCTAACAAGGAATACTAGCTGAAAGTAGGCTTCTAACAAAGATATTAATAATACAGGTAAGACCGGGGGAAGACACATAAAAGAAAGAGGCCAACCGTAGGGGATTCTAATAAGAGATACTTTATGGGAAAACGTGTCAGGCCGAGGGAGGGCATGAGAAAGAGACCGACCGAAGGGGGCCCTAACAAGGAATACTAGCCAAAGGTAGACTCATAACAAAGATGTTGGTAACATATGTCACGCCGAGGGAAGACATACAAGAAGAAAGAGACCGACCGAAGGGGACCCTAACACAAGATATCTTTTTGGAAGAAATATGCCAGGCCGAGGGAAGGCATGAGCAGTATATGTCAAGCCGGGGGAAGACATGAACATGAAAGAGACCGACTGAAGGGGAAACACGGGTAAACACCAAGAACTTGCATGGGCAAGACAGATCGACGACTCTTTGGAGAAAGAGAAAACACAACAAGACTCGACTGGGGATAGAAGTCATAATAGTCTCTATTGAGGAAACATGATGGGATTCCCACAAGACAAGATGCTTGATAAATAAAAGGATGAAGTAGAGATCTCAGAAGAAACATGTTGGGAAAACCCAGGGGATAAACTGTGGGGATTACACATTTTCTGGGTATATAACAATCAGGTTATTTTAGGTAAAAAACATAATTAACTTATATTCTGATGCATGTTTGAATCTTTTTATGGCGTAATGCTCCATACAATAGAAATGCTACACATTTGGATAGATGCTGTGATACGGTGGGAGAACTGACTTGATGTTTTGCGTTTCGATCGCACTTGTGCGGATAGAAAGAGTCGCCACCTACTTTTCTTTTATCCAAAAGGAAAGGTAAAAAAGCACAAGAAAGACCTTTCGAGATTATTTCTCGGGTTCGGGGGGTAGATTATGAAAAGTGAAGGTATTATCACCCTTTTCATCCATGGTTTTCCATGGGCACTTAGTTACTCATTTAGATCACTTGCTTTCATTTGATAGTGTTCTTGTGGTGTGGGCTTTGAAAGTATTTTGAAAAATCCCTTTGTAATGGCTCTCGTCTCTATAAGAACGCGTACAAAGTTTTGTTTCGAAAAGTGGTTCAAAGATGTGTTTGTGAATCGTGTTTCGGAAAGTGTTTTGAATAGATGTTTTGCAATGGTTCTTGTCTCTATAAGAACGTATACATAACGTTTTATCTTTTTTGAAAATGTTTTGAAATGAAAGTGTAGGTGTGAAGAGTTTTTATCGTGAGCAAGCGAGTAACTAAGAGCGAATCTATCTACTCGAAAGGTCTTAAATTGTTCTTTTCTTCTTCCTTTTAATGGTGCTATCTTACCATTGATTTGGTAAGAATCCCCACCGTTGGATGTGAAGGGACATGCGTGGGTTAATTTCACAATCGTCGAAGGCAACTTATGAGACGCTTTAGCAATTTTGTAAGGGACGGGATCGTTTTAATCGAAGGGAAAATCGAGGGTCATCGAGGGACTACGATCTTTTTTATCGAAGGGTCATTGCTAGAGCGTCCCATATTCGAGGGACATGATTGTATTTCCGAGGCAACGAGCAAGGTTACCCTAGAGGTGCGCGTGTGAAAAAGTGTGTTGGTTTCAAGTTATTTTATTCTTTGATTAGGTCATCTAGCGATTGATTTTTTGAACCTTTCCATACACGCCTAATTACTATACAGTATATGGAAAACAGTAAATTGCGAGAATTGAAATTTTACGCTATTACAAAATGTTCGGGAATGGGGGTACAATTTTTACAAATGGGGATGAATCAAATGCGATAGAAACGTCCGAATAACAAGCAATACAACCAAATCGAATTTTGTGCGATTTATATAAAGCTATGATAATCCATAAAAATAAAAGCAACAAAATATGGAAATGAAATATTAAGTATTTACCTGAAAAGGGAAAAGTAAAACTTATTCTAAAAAATAAAAATAATTGATTAAATTAAAATCTTTACTTTTTGTATTTTATTAATTATGTAAGTAACAAGATAAATTAAAGAAGGACAAAACTAAGTTCTATTATTATTTTTTTTGGTGTTTTATTATATGTAAAATTAAATCTAAAACAAATTTATTAAAAAAAGTAAATGATAAAAATTAATTACAAAACCTAAATCAAATTAATAAAATGCATTTTAAGTTATATTAGTACTTTTTGTATAACAGGAAAAAAAAAAAGCTAAACTAATGGGCTTAGGGGATTTGGGGCGGAAGCCCAAAGGGAAAGGTTTATTTGCTGTAACAAAACAAGCCAAAGGGGGGGTAAATCCAGTAAAAGCGAAAATGGGCTTATGGATTTCGCTGATGGGTCCAAACTCTTGTAAAACAGAAATCCAGTTTTCTAAACCAAATTATGTTACGCTTAGGAGATAACACAGAATTAGGGTTTGGAACCCTTGGTCACTCATGGCGCCTCTAGCTCATCTCCTTCGCTCATCTATGTTCATCTTGTTGAAACCTCTAAATTTCTCAATAACCATCCCTGTTTCGCGAGCAAAATCGCTCTTTACCTCTTTATCTCACCGTGATTTGTATCTCTGTGAAACCCTAGTTTCAGATCTAAACCTAAAAGAAACGAAATTGATTCTTCCTTGACCTCCCCTCACTCTCTATTACCGGAACGCAACCGCCTCGCCTCCTTAATCAAATTCTAACGATTTTCTTGAAGAGGTAAGATTACAAATTTCGTGGATTTCTTATCTTGTCATATTTTTCTGTTTAATTAAGAAACTACTCTTTAAAATGCAGGAAAACATATGCTTATGGAAGATTTGGGAAAGAGGGGGGAAACCATACCTGTTGAAGTTCTGTGATTTCCTGTGAAATAGAGAGGGAGAGGAGAGAGCAAGGATGGTGTTCCAATGGTGGCGGAAGTTGCGCGAGGGGAAGAGATAATTTCACTGGTTTGTTGATAATTTCTTCTTATCTATGTGTTTTGAATGATGGTGATGCTGGTTATTGTTTGATGAGACTTTGTTACTATGTTTGAGATTTTGGTTTTGGATTTGTGGATGTTTTCTGGTTTTTTGAGTTGTTGCCTTTTGGAGTTTTGGTTTTGGATTTGTTGATGTTTATCAGGTTTTAAGTTTGTTTCAGGTTTGGTTTGATGATGGTTACTAGTTTTTGTTTTTGATGAAGGCTTAGCAGGTTTGGGGTTTTTGATGGTTATCAGGTTTTGAGTTTTTGAGGTTTTACAGGTTTGGTTGGCAGTTTGAGATCCTTGTTGTCGATTAACAGGTTTTCTTATTTTTATGAGGATTACTGTGTTTTAGATTTTGGTTTTGGATTTGTGGATGTTTATCAGGTTTTGAGTTTGTGGCTTTTGGAGTTTTGGTTTTGGATTTGTTGATGTTTATCAGGTTTTGAGTTTGTTACAGGTTTGGTTTGATGATGGTTACTAGTTTTTGTTTTTGATGAAGGCTTAGCAGGTTTGGGATTTTTGATGGTTATCAGGTTTTGTTTTTGATTAAGGCTTAGCAGGTTTTGGATTTTTGATGGTTATCAGGTTTTGAGTTTTTGAGGTTTTACAGGTTTTTGTTGCTTGGTTTTTGAGAGTTGGATGCTGGCTTTTTCTATCCTTTCAGTTTGAGACTTGTCAATTGTATTTTTGCTTGAGGCTCCTGTCTTTCTATTTCTCTCTTCTCTATTATATTGACCCTGCTCCTGTTATCCATATTCAAAATAGTGGGAAACCAAAAAATTGAATATTTTAGTATATTGTCCTTATGGCTTTTTGTTGCAGTTTTGTTTTTTTAGTACATTCTATGCAACTTGTGACAGGAAGGGCAACAAGGCTGTGCATTCCAATAACCTAGGTGACTTCTTTCCTCTCTTCTCTCTCAATGACAATAAGAAAGCAAATTTCTCTTTTGTCTTTTTTTCTAATTCTGAAAGGTTTGCATGGAAAATGATGGTATATTGCTTCTTGAGCAAGTTTTGCTAATTGACTTAGCTATTTGATTTATTTTCCATACTGTTACACTGCTTCCTGTTTTAGCTTTTGTTGATGCTGTTTGTTGTTTGCGAGGCTGCTTGTTTGGTTCAGTTTGTAATATTTGTTTGGACAGTTTGCCTGTGAATTTGTTTGGACAGTTTGTAACGTTTATTTGGATAGTTTGCCTACGAATTTGCTTGGACAGTTTTGCTGCATTTTGCTTGGTTCAGTTTGTAACGTTTGTTTGGACAGTTTGTAGCATTTCTTTTCCTCTTTCTTTTTGTGAACCAAGAATGGTAACCTTCTTGTGATTTGCAAATAGGAAATAGATTGTGATGAATTAAACAACACTCTGATTCCACATTGCAAACCTTAATGATGAATGCCCTTTTTTTTTGGAAAAATTTTTGTTCATGCCCAAATAATTTGCACTAACTATTTTTTTTCTTTCTTTTGTTTTTCATGTGAGCACAATTGGATATGACAAAGCAAGGAAGGCAAGAACTCTGTGGCAAGCAAGGAAGTCTTGGAGATAAGCAAAGGAAATTGATACGACTTCAATCTTCAGACAAACTTAGGCATAGATTAATTCTCCTAGGCCAATCAAACATTTGGATTTTCTTTGTAATTTAGAGAAATCATTCTTGTATTGTATCCAATAGTTGTACTAATTCATCTTAAAAGAATAAATTGTTTTGTAACAAAATTTGAAATTGGAGAAAATCTTGAGTTGTAGCATGAAATATTTTGGTGTCACTTGAATAACTTGAAATCCTTTATCAACAACAACTTGTAATTTCTCTTCACACCCTATTTGATTTTTGAAACTCCCAAACGAGATATTTGAAACAAAATGCTCTAGTCTGGTAACTTAAATTCCAAGTAATCCCAATAATTCTGTAACTGCATTTCAAACAAACACACACTGTATATTCCATTTCCTAACCAAGCAAATGTTTTAAAAGACGCAAATCATCTAGTTAACCTGGATCCCACAATCATGAGTATCCCAAATGACAGTCTTAACCTCCATCTCTTGTCCCAAACAAATCATGCTCTGAGATCAAAGATTAACCTTTTTAGTAAACTTGAGGAAGCATGAAGACCTGTGAAAAGCAATTGAATTTTTGATAACTCATTTTCTTTTGAGGATTGCAAGAAAAACCATAATTGCTGGTTTACTTCAACAGAAGAGAATTTGTCTGGTCGATTTCTGAACCAACTTGAATATCCGAGAAACCCTAGGGTTGTGTCTTCTATTAAAAATGGGAGGGCAAATTTTGGGGTACAACAGCTGCCCCTGTTCAATTTTCTTAGACTTGAAAAGCGATATCGACATGTTTGTCGTTTGTGGCTTGAAAGTAGAAGATAATTGAATACCAGAGTGCCCAGAAATTTGCACTTGATGACGCGCTGATTTGATTGTGTGTGGAAATGGGCTTAAAGATGCCATTTGGAGAAATATAGGAGAATTGTTGGAGATGGGCTTATAGATGCCATCCAAAGGTGATTGTTGACGGAAAGTTTGAACTGGATCTAAACAGAGAATGGATCAGAATAAACCGTTGAGAGATTTATCTGAAACAGTCAAAATATGGAAATGAATCAGAAAAAACTGTTGAGAGATTTATTTGAAATAATAAAAATCTGGAAATGAATCAGAATAAACCGTTGAGAGATTTATCTGAACCAGTAAAATCTGGAAATGAATCAGAATAAACTGTTGAGAGATTTATCTGAACCAGTAAAAATTGGAAATGAATCAGAATAAACCGTTAAGAGATTTATCTGAACCAGTAAAATTTGGAAATGAATCAAAATAAACCGTTGGGATATTTTATCTGAACCAGTAAAATCTGGAAATGAACCAAAATAAACCGTTGAGAGATTTATCTGAAATAGTAAAAATCTGGAGACGAATCAGAATAAACCGTTGAGAGATTTATCTAAACCAGTGAAATCTGGAAATGAATCAGAATAAACCGTTGAGAGATTTATTTGAAACAGTAAAAATCTGGAAATGAATCAGAATAAACCGTTGAGAGATTTATCTAAACCAGTAAAATCTAGAAATGAATCAGAATAAACTGTTGAGAGATTGATTTGAACCAGTAAAATCTAGAGACGAATCAGAATAAACCGTTGAGAGATTTATCTGAGCTGTGGTACGATACCTATTGAGAGCGAACGGTAGCATCTCATGCCAGTCTTTGTATGTGACTGTCATTTTCTGTATGATCTTCTTTATGTTTTTGTTAGCAGCTTCTACAACACCATTCATCTTTGGCCGGTAAGGGGAAGAATTATGATGCTGAATCTCGAATTTCTCACACAAGGCGGTGATCATAGTATTATTAAGATTTGTACCATTATCAGTGAGGATTCTCTCTGGGATACCGTACCGACATATGAGATTCTGCTTGATGAACCGGGCGACCACATTCTTAGTAACAGAAGCAAAGGAAGTTGCCTCAACCCACTTTGTAAAATAGTCGATGGCTACTAAGATAAAGCGATGTCCGTTGGAGGCTGTAGGCTTGATCTCCCCAATCATATCGATTCCCCACATAGCAAATGGCCAAGGAGCCGTCAAGACATTTAGAGGAACCGGAGGTATATGCACTTTGTCAGCATAGATTTGGCACTTATGGCAAGTCCAGGAGTGTTGATAGCAATCTGCTTCCATGGTAGACCAATAATAGCCTGCCCGTAGGATTTTCTTTGCCATTGTATGCCCACTAGAATGTGTACCAAAAGTGCCTTCGTGTAGCTCACCCATGATCCTTTCATCCTCAGCCTTGTCTACGCACCGAATCAATATCGAGTCATGATTGCGTTTGTACAGAATGCCGTTACTAAGGAAGAATTTAGCCGAGAACCTTCTCAGGAATTTCTTGTCATTCACCGAAGCTCCTTCTAGATATTCCTGAGACTCAAGATACCTTTTGACTTCATGAAACCAAGGCTGGTCTAGTACTTCTTCGGTATTAATCTCGTGACAGTAGGCTGGTTCATTCATCCGCTCAATGGTGGTCGTGGGAGCTTCGTTATTCCAATTAAGTTTAAACATAGATGACATTGTAGCTAGAGCATCTGCTAGCTGATTTTCTTCTCGTGGGAAGTGCTCGAAGGTAATCTGCTCGAAATGTGGTAGAAATGTCAAAACATGTTCTTTGTAAGGGATAAGGTTTGGATGCTTAGTGTCCCATTCTCCTTTGATTTGACTGATGACCAAAGCTGAATCCCCAAACACAACTAAAGATTTGATTCCCAAGTCTATGGCAGCCTTGAGTCCAAAGATGCATGCTTCATATTCTGCCATGTTGTTCGTACAGCTGAAGCAAAGTCTTGCAGTGAAAGGAGTATGGCATCCTTCCAGAGATATAAGTACAACACCGATACCGTTACCAAGTGCATTGGATGCCCCATCAAAGTACAGGGTCCATCGGGATCCTTGTTCAGGTCTGTCATATGGCCCGAATTCTTCAACATTGTCCAATGTCATGATGTCTTCGTCAGGGAAGTCAAACTTCCTGGATTGATAATCTTCTACAGCTTGATGGGCCAGATGATCAACTAGCACACTGCCCTTTATAGCTTTTTGGGTCGTGTACTATATGTCATATTCTGTTAGGATCATCTGCCATCTAGCTATCCTCCCAGATAAAGCAGGCTTCTTGAAGATGTACTTTATAGGATCCATTTTAGATATCAGCAAAGTGGTATGAGTCAACATATACTATCTTAGCCGGTGAGCATCCCATACCAGAGCGCAGCAAGTTTTCTCGAGCAGTGAATATCTGGTTTCACAATCGGTAAAATTTTTGCTCAGGTAATAAATAGCATGCTCTTTTCGGCCAGACTCGTCATGCTGCCCCAATATGCACCCTATTGAGTTCTCTAAGACGGTCAGATACATGATTAGCGGTCTTCCTTCGAATGATGGCATCAAGACAGGAGGCTCTATAAAATACTCCTTGATTTTATCGAAAGCAATCTGACATTCATCATTCCATCTAACTACCTGATATTTCTTCAACAACATGAAGATTGGTTCACAAGTAGATGTTAGGTGAGAAATGAACCTAGCAATGTAGTTCAGGCGTCCCAAGAAACCTCTGACTTCCTTCTTAGTGCGAGGAGCAGGCATTTCTTATATCACTTTGACTTTGGCAGGATCAACCTCGATGCCTTTGTTGCTGACAATGAAATCTAAGAGTTTACCAGACCGGACTCCGAATGTGCACTTGTTTGGGTTCAATCTTAGCTTGTACTCCTTCAACCTGACAAACAACTTTTGCAAGTGATCAAGGTGTTCTTCTTCAGTTTGTGATCGGGCTATCATGTCATCTACATAGACCTCTATCTCATGATGTATCATATCATGAAATAAAGCTACCATGGCGCGCTGATAGGTTGCCCTGGAATTCTTCAGTCCGAATGGCATCACTTTGTAGCAGAACGTACCCCACTGTGTGACAAATGTAGTTTTCTCCATGTCCTCAGGTGCCATTTTGATCTGGTTATAGCCTGAGAATTCGTCCATGAAAGAAAATAATTTGTGCTGGGCTGTATTGTCAACCAGGATGTCGATGTGGGGAAGTGGGAAATCATCTTTGGGGCTTTCCCTATTTAAGTCTCTGTAGTCCACACACATCCGCACTTTACCATCTTTTTTGGATACAGGGACAACATTGGCCACCCATTGGGGATAGGAGGTAACAGCCAAAAATCCAGCATTGAACTGCTTCATAACTTATGTTTTGATCTTTTCAGACATATCGGGCCTCATACGACGAACCTTCTGTTTTACTGGGGGACAATCTTCCTTTGTAGGCAGACGGTGTACCACAATGTCTGCATCCAGTCCTGGCATGTCTTTGTATGACCAGGCGAAGATCTCAACGTAATCGTGCAACAGCTGAATCAGACGTTCCTTGACACTCGGCTCTAGATTGGCACCCACCTTGATTTCCTTTTTATCTTCCTCGGTACCCAAGTTGATTGTATCCAACGGTTCCTCATGAGGCTGAATAGCTCTGTCTTCTTGTTGCAACAACCTGGCCAACTCTTCTGGCACTTCATAATCTTCCTCACCTTCGTCGTCGGCTTGGTAGATCGGATTTTCAAAGTCACAATTGGCCATAGCAGAACTGTTACCCCTGAGATCCTGAGTGGACGTAGATCTACATTTTCAATATGTGAGTGTGTGTAAGAACACAGCTACCTTTGGAAGAAATAAAATGCAAGAAAGAAAAGACGAAGAAAACAAAATTTGATGTAAAAACGTCCATGATTCATTAATGACATATGAGATTGAAGTGACAACCCTTACAGATGGACCATTGTGCCTCGGGTAAGACACAAGGTTTAAAAAAGAGTCTGAATTGTTTAAATATTACAAGCCTGAAAATATTAAAAGACAATTACTCTTGAATAAAAGTAATAGGAATGGAATCCTTCACCTCCCAACTATTAAGCCCTTCGTCGATAGTTGGAAAAATCCATTCATCCATGTCACAGCTTCCATCACTATCTTCTAAGGCGTTGACTCCTTGATTGCTGATATGCAGAGGTGGTCCCCCTGTGCGAGAGCATCAGACAGTCTTCTGAGCCTCTGAAGTGAACCCCAACCCAAATTTGTCGGACTTGTAGGGAATATCCGGAAGCTGACCCCAGATAGTACATCCTCCCTCTTCAACTACTGCTCGAGCGTCTTTTAAAGAAGCCATTTTTAGCGGAGTTCTGGTAATCTCTGGGACCTTTGGAGTAGACTTGGTTGCTGCGACCGTTGCTGGAACCTCCTCAAAGTTCTGACAGGGAGTCTCTATGAATTCACCATCCATTTCAACATACCTGAAAGAGTTCAAATGGCTAACCATGTATTCCTCTTCTCCGTGAACTGTGACAATCTTCCCTCTGATCGGGTATTTTAGCATTTGGTATAGGGTGGAAGTGACGGCACCAACACCATGGATCCAGGGTCGACCCAACAGACAAGAGTATGAAGGACGTATGTCCATCACATAGAAAATTGAGTCAAAGGTCTGAGACCCAATTTTTATGGGGATGCTAACTTCTCCGTGCACCATCCTCTTGGAACCATCAAAGGCCCTCACTATGATGTTGCTAGGTTTCAAGATGAGTTCCTCGCAATCCAGCCGACCGAGGGCATTTTTGGGCAATACATTCAATGATGAACCGGTATCCACCAAAACATGGGCAAGTGTGGTGCCTCTGCATTCAATAGAAATATGCAAGGCGTCGTTGTGCTTCCTTCCCTTAGAGGTTAAATCAGCATCGAAAAAGCCCAAATCACTATCAGCAGTTAGACTGGCCACACAGTCTTCAAATTGGTCGATGGAGGTCTCTTGGGGAACATGAGCGGTCTTAAGAAACTTTACCAAGGCTTTGGCGTGAGTTTCAGAGCACAGAAGTATGGAAAACAATGATATCTTCGAGGAGGTATGCCCCAATTGTTCTACAATGTTGTAGTCACTTTTCTTGATTATTTTCAGGATTTCTTCTATTTCTTTTTTAGAAGCTTCAAGGATGACTTCAGGATGTTCTCTTGCTTGGGCAGGCTCAACCAGAGCCTCTTTGCCCCTGGTATCGGCAGTAGGGACAACAACGGGAGTATCACTGGCGGTGTCGGTAGGAGTGGCAGTAGTGATGATCACAGGAGTAGCAACGGTCTTTGGAGAAATCTCAGGTGAGAAGACTCTTCCACTTCTCGTTATTTTGCTGGTTCTAGTGATGTTACCGATATCAGGATCAATATCTCTCGCAACTTCATTTGTGACAGCCAACTAATCTTGCTTGACACCGTAGTAGTGAATGTCAGCCTCATAACTCCAGGGAACAGCTTTATTTGAGGAGTATGGTATTGGTATTGGCATAGTGATGATCAATGGTGCAGTTCTGGGAGCAGGTGTAATCCTGACGGGTCTTTTGGTGGAGACCCTGGGAGGATTGTCGAAAATGGTGATTATCGAAACATCTTGATAAGAGCTCTTGATAAGGGGTAGCTTTTCAAATAGGATTTATTTACTAGTCATCAGGCGTTGGACGCCTATCTTCAGTAACAAACAACCGTTCGGCAGAGATTTGTAGAGGTGACAATTTTCATCACAACCTGGGAACAAGTCGGCTTGCAGTAGATTTTGTTTAACAGTCAACAGAGGAGTAACCAAGTCATTCACGGAGGACAAAAAACGATCATCATCAATGGCATTGATACCTTGGCCGTGTATGGGCATCGGTACCATTATTACATTAGGTGTTTCTGGGGACTCAAATTCAAGCTCCTTCGCATCGATAAGGTCCTGCACCTTATTCTTTAAGGCCCAACAGTCATCTGTATCGTGCCCTGGGCTTCCAGAATGATAGGCACATCGGGCGTTCGGGTTATAGCGAGGAGAAGCCGTATTAGGGTTCTTAGGAGCTTCCTTTAAAATCGCCAGATTGGTCCTTAGAAGGTGTGGCAACACTTGAGACATGGTCATGTTAATCCGGGTAAATCGTCTCATGGGAGCTTCTGGTTTGCGCTGATAATTTCTTTTCTGATTTGGCGCAGGATTAGAGATCATAACAGCCCCTACTGTCGTACGATGGTCGGTTTTGTTTTGATTCCTATGATGATACGCAACACTGACCTCCTTCTTCCCAACAAAAGATTTCTTTATCGAACTTGAGGATGCATCTCTTTGAATTTTGCCGCTTTTTATACCAGCCTCAACCCGCTCACCAGTCATGATTAATTTGGTAAACCCAGATGAAGAACTCCCAATCAGGTGATTGAAAAATGGTCCTGGCAAGGTGCCAAGGAACATATCCACTAATTCTCTGTCGGATAGAGGGGGTTGGACTCTGCCTGCGAGATCCCTCCATTTTTGGCATAGGTTTTGAAACCCTCATCTGTTCCTATAGACATACTCTGTAACTGTGTCCTAGTCGGAGCCAAATCAGCATTATACTGATACTGTTTGTAGAAAGCGGCAACCAACTCTTCCCAATTATGGACATTGGACCCTTCTAATTGGTAGAACCAATCCAACTGAGTCCCCGATAAGCTCTCCTGGATTAAATGCACCCACATATTTTTGTCAACCGTGTGGGGATGAATCTTTCTGACATATGACCTCAGATGTAGTTTTGGGCAAGAGATACCATCATACTTGGTGAAGGTTGGGACCTTGAATTTCTGTGGGATGACAACCCCTGAGATGAGTCATAATTCTTCAAAGTCCAAATCGGGCACTCTCTGAATTTCCATGGCACTCAAACGATCCTCTAGCTGTTTGTATTTATCATCAGCAGGAGGATATTGTTCCTCAGAGTAATCAGGCTCTTCCTCTCCTTCGAACGCTGGGTCTTCATTCACTTCCTGGGTCTCAGCCCCTTGGTTATCTCCTTCACCTAATGATGTTGCAAAATCCAAGGTTCGTCTGGTCTATCCTTTAAACCTTCTTCCCATAATCACAACCCCGGTTGGTTTCTTTGTCTTCTTCTTCTTCTCTTTGGCTAGAAGAGTATTCAACTCCTCTTGCCCTTTTGTCAGAACCATGAGCATTTGTTGAAACTGGGCATTCTGCGCTTGAAGATCTTTCACAGTCTGTTCAACATCCATCTCACTGAAATAAATAGTAGAAGGATAAGGTGACCTGTTATGAGAAACCTGTATGATGTTATGATGAATGAAGATGCAATATGCAAATGATTTCAAGGAAATTTAGAAGATTTAAATTTGTCCAAACCAAAAAAGAACACACGTCATATTAAATAAAAACCAAGTTTGAATACATCATGCATCCTTGGGCTTACAAAGAAAGAAACCAAAATACAATAAAAATTCTCAAGACAAAAAGACCAAATGCATCCTCTTTGGAGCAATGTAGGTATTCATATTTTTCTCTTCATGAAGCAGTTTGGTGAGCTCTAGAACCTTCTTCTCACTGGCGTAGTATTGGGTTTCAAAGGTGTCTCGCTCTCCCTTCAACTGAATCCAGGTTTCTGCAGGTCTTCGAGAGAGGTAGGCATGTCAGGATGAAGAACGGTGTATGAGACGTCTCCTTCAATAACAGGCTCAATGATGACAGGAAGGATGGAAGGGTAAGGCATTAAGAGACTCTGGGCACGAGCCCGTACCCACTTAAGGTAAGGCTCGAGAGGGATAAAGTTTTTATGTCCCAAAGTCCTACTGTCCACCTTGTTCACCATTCCCCAAGCACTTGTAAACCTCTGGCGGTAACCTTGGTCTTCTTTGTCGTAGTCGAAAACCAGACCCTGGACGAGCATCTCATGAGGTCCGTCTCTTCGGGCATACCCAAACTGCCGGAGAGCTAAACACGGGTTGTAGGTGATACCTCCCCTAATACCTAGCAGAGGTACATTAGGGAACTCCCCACAGCGGTTAATGATAGAGATATCTTCCGAAGATCTTGAGCACCAACGGATATCAGAGTGGGTGAGAGACATCATCCTTTGAGACCAAGTCAATCTTTGCTCGTTCTTCAATGCTTACTGAGGCAAGTGTGAAGTGAACCACTTAGCGAGTAGGGGTATACAACATAAAAGGGTACCTCTTTTCTTCATGGCACGGGTATGAAGGCAATGCAAGATGTCTCCTAGCAAGGTGGGTATAGGATTGCGAGAGAGAAAAAATTTGATGGCATTAACGTCTATGAATTGGTCCAAATTAGGAAATAGAACCAAACCATAAATGAGAGCTAGCACGTCTTTGAAATCTTGGAAATCCATGTCATCCCAGAATGAACGAGCTTTTTCCAACATAAAGTTAGCTAAAAAAACCTTTAACCCCACTTCTTGTCTCCCAATTGTCTATAACATCGGCCCTCTTCACATGTAAAGCTTCGGAGATGACTTCAGGTTTTGGAATCCCTTCTAGACCGATGAACGGTATCTGATTAAGCACGGGCAATCCTAAGAGCAGAGAGAACTCTTCTAGTGTAGGTACCAACTGATAGTCTGGAAAAGTGAAACAATGATGTACGGGGTCAAAGAATTGGAATAGTACACATATCATTTCTTCTTGGAAGTTGGATGTAGCCAAACTGAGGAGTCGACCATACTTCTTGGTAAAAGGAGAATCCCCGGGCACTCTTGAGGCTAGCTCTTGAAGTTTAGGATGTGCTTTTACAAAGCTGATTCGGATGGTGTTTCTTCGGAGAGAATTCATATCCTACAAAACAAAAACAAAGATAAATTTCTAAATCCTTGAAATGGTTAGTGAGCATGCATATGATGTTAATGATGTTTATGATGTTTATGTACAAGCAAACATATACACACACAACAAATAGATCCCTATGTTTCAGGCTTGCATGAGTTTGTAGGTAAGTACCCTCTTGAAGTTTTAGTTGGCTCAACCTGTCCTAGAAATACTGACTGGGTTCTAAAGGATCTCAATGTCACCGACCTTTCTCTTAGGCATTGTCTCAGCACAACAATCTTTTATTGCGGCCGAGATATCCCAAAAGTCTAGCCTCAATGAGTGTAGTATCGAGTGTCCACCAATTTTCAGCTTTACACCAAAACCGGCTACCTCACTACGTCCTAATGGCCAAGTTTGTTCAATTAGGGTTCTAAGGTTAATTAGTGCTTCACAATGCCACTCAGCGGCCCCGTATTCTCCTCGATTCACCACGAGGGATACCGGTACCCACAAATGCGTCACACTAACATAGCCATTGTTTCAACCATATCGGTCTACGCCATACAGTCTCCACAATCTATTGCTATTTACCTAAAAAGGTGCCCCAAATCCGGGTGGAGGATCAAAGCAAGCCCAATACAAAGAACTGAATATAAAGCACACAAATCAAATAATGAAAGCGAGTAAAAGTGATCTATCCCTAAGGTAACCCCACTTTTTTTTATTAGTCCCCAACAGAGTCGCCAGTTCTGTGATACGGTGGGAGAACCGACTTGATGTTTTGCGTTTTGATCGCACTTTTGCGGATAGCAAGAGTCACCGCCGACTTTTCTTTTATCCAAAAGGAAAGGTAAAAAAGCACAGGAAAGACCTTTCGAGATTATTTCTTGGGTTCGGGGGGTAGGTTAAGAAAAGGGAAGGTATTATTACCCTTTTCATCCATGGTTTTCCATGGGCTCTTAGTTACTCGTTTAGATCACTTGATTTCATTTGATAGTGTGCTTGTGGTATGGGCTTTGAAATTATTTTGAAAAATCCCTTTGTAATGGCTCCCGTCTCTATAAGAACGCGTACAAAGTTTTGTTTCGAAAAGTGGTTCAAAGATGTGTTTGTGAATCGTGTTTCGAAAAGTGTTTTGAAAAGATGTTTTGCAATGGTTCTCGTCTATATAAGAACGTATACAAAACATTTTATCTTTTTTGAAAATGTTTTGAAATGAAAGTGTAGGTGTGAAGAGTTTTTATCGTGAGCAAGCGAGTAACTAAGAGCGAATCTATCTACTCGAAAGGTCTTAAATTGTTCTTTTCTTCTTCCTTTTAATGGTGCTATCTTACCATTGATTTGGTAAGAAGCCCCACCGTTGGATGTGAAGGGACAAGCGCGAGTTAATTTCACAATTGTCGAAGGCAACTTATGAGACACTTTAGCAATTTTGTAAGTGACGAGATCGTTTTAATCAAAGGCAACATCGAGGGTCATCGAGGGACTACGATCTTTTTTATCGAAGGGTCATTGCTAGAGCGTCCCATATTCGAGGGACATGATTGTATTTCCGAGGCAACGAGCAAGGTTACCCTAGAGGTGCGCGTGTGAAAAAGTGTGTTGGTTTCAAGTTATTTTATTCTTTGATTAGTTCATCTAGCGATTGATTTTATGAACCTTGCCATACACGCCTAATTACTATACAGTATATGGAAAACAGTAAATTGCGGGAATTGAAATTCTACGCTATTACAAAATGTTCGGGAATGGGGGTACAATTTTTACAAATGGGGATGAATCAAATGCGATAGAAACGTCCGAATAACAAGCAATACAACCAAATCGAATTTTGTGCAATTTATATAAAGCTATATTAATCCATGAAAATAAAAGCAAAAAAATATGGAAATGAAATATTAAGTATTTACCTGAAAAGGGAAAAGTAAAACCTATTCTAAAAAATAAAAATAATTGATTAAATTAAAATCTTTATTTTTTGTATTTTATTAATTATGTAAGTAACAAGATAAATTAAAGAAGGACAAAACTAAGTTCTATTATTTATTTTTTTGGTGTTTTATTATATGTAAAATTAAATCTAAAACAAATTTATTAAAAAAATAAAATGATAAAAATTAATTACAAAACCTAAATCAAATTAATAAAATGCATTTTAAGTTATGTTAGTATTTTTTGTATAACGGAAAAAAAAAAGCTAAACTAATGGGCTTAGGGGATTTGGGGCGGAGGCCCAAACGGAAAGGTTTATTTGCTGTAACAAAACAAGCCAAAGGGGGGGTAAATCCAGTAAAAGCGAAAATGGGCTTATGGATTTCGCTGATGGGTCCAAACTCTTGTAAAACAGAAATCCAGTTTTCTAAACCAAATTATGTTACGCTTAGGAGATAACACAGAATTAGGGTTTGGAACCCTTGGTCACTCATGGCGCCGCTAGCTCATCTCCTTCGCTCATCTCTGTTCATCTTGTTGAAACCTCTAAATTTCTCACTAACCATCCCTGTTTCGCGAGCAAAATCGCTCTTTACCTCTTTATCTCACCACGATTTGTATCTCTGTGAAACCCTAGTTTTGGATCTAAACCTAAAAGAAAGAAAATTGATTCGTCCTTGACCTCCCCCTAACTCTCTGTTCCTGGAACACAACCGCCTCGCCTCACTAATCAAATTCTAACGATTTTCTTGAAGAGGTAAGATTACAAATTTCGTGGATTTCTTATCTTACCGTATTTTTCTGTTTAATTAAGAAACTACTCTTTAAAATGCAGAAAAACATATGCTTATGGAAGATTTGGGAAAGAGGGGGTAAACCATACCTGTTGAAGTTCTGTGATTTCCTGTGAAATAGAGAGGGAGATGCGAGGGCAAGGATGGTGTTCCAATGGTGGCGGAAGTTGCACGAGGGGAAGAGATGATTTCACTGGTTTGTTGATAATTTCTTCTTATCTCTGTGTTTTGAATGATGGTGATGTTGGTTATTGTTTAATGAGGCTTTGTTACTATGTTTGAGATTTTGGTTTTGGATTTGTGGATGTTTTCTGGTTTTTTGAGTTTGTGGCTTTTGGAGTTTTGGTTTTGGATTTGTTGATGTTTATCAGGTTTTGAGTTTGTTACAGGTTTGGTTTGATGATGGTTACTAGTTTTTGTTTTTGATGAAGGCTTAGCAGGTTTGGGGTTTTTGATGGTTATCAGGTTTTGAGTTTTTGAGGTTTTACAGGTTTGGTTGGCAGTTTGAGATCCTTGTTGCTGGTTAACAGGTTTTCTTGTTTTGATGAGGGTTACTGTGTTTGAGATTTTGGTTTTGGATTTGTGGATGTTTATCAGGTTTTGAGTTTGTGGCTTTTAGAGTTTTGGTTTTGGATTTGTTGATGTTTATCAGGTTTTGAGTTTGTTACATGTTTGGTTTGATGATGGTATTAGTTTTTGTTTTTGATGAAGGCTTAGCAGGTTTGGGATTTTTGATGGTTATCAGGTTTTGTTTTTGATGAAGGCTTAGCAGGTTTGGGATTTTTGATGGTTATCAGGTTTTGAGTTTTTGAGGTTTTACAGGTTTTTGTTGCTTGGTTTTTGAGAGTTGGATGTTGGCTTTTTCTATCCTTTCAGTTTGAGACTTGTCAAATGTATTTTTGCTTGAGGCTCCTGTCTTTCTATTGCTCTCTTCTCTATTATATTGACCCTGCTCCTGTTATCCATATTCAAAATGGTGGGAAACCAAAAAATTGAATATTTTAGTATATTGTCCTTATGGCTTTTTTGTTGCAGTTTTGTTTTTTAGCACATTCTATGTAACTTGTGACAGGCAGGGCAGCAAGGCTGTGCATTCCAATAACCTAGGTGACTTCTTTCCTCTCTTATCTCTCAATGACAATAAGAAAGCAAATTGCTTTTTTGCCTTTTTTTCTAATTCTGAAAGGTTTGCATGGAAAATGATGGTATATTGCTTCTTGAGCAAGTTTTGCTAATTGACCTAGCTATTTGCTTTATTTGCCATACTGTTGCACTGCTGCCTGTTTTAGCTTTTGTTGATGCGGTTTTTTGTTTGTGAGGCTGCTTGTTTGGTTCAGTTTGTAGTATTTGTTTAGACAGTTTTCCTACGAATTTTTTTGGACAGTTTGTAACGTTTATTTGGGCAGTTTGCCTGCGAATTTGTTTGGACAGTTTTGCTACATTTTGCTTGGTTCAGTTTGTAACGTTTGTTTGGAAAGTTTGTAGCATTTCTTTTCCTCTTTCTTTTTGTGAACCAAGAAGGGTAACCTTCTTGTGATTTTCAAATAGGAAATAGATTGTGATGAATTAAACAACACTCTGATTCCACATTGCAACCCTTAATGATGAATGCCCTTTTTTTTGGAAAAATTTATGTTCATGCCCAAATAATTTTCACTAACTATTTTTTTTTCTTTTGTTTTTCATGTGAGCACAATTGGATATGACAAAGCAAGGAAGGCAAGAACTCTGTGGCAAGCAAGGAAGTCTTGGAGATAAACAAAGGAAATTGATAGCACTTCAATCTTCAAACAAACTTAGGTATAGATTAATTCTCCTAGGCCAATCAAACATTTGGATTTTCTTTGTAATTTAGAGAAATCATTCTTGTACTGTATCCAATAGTTGTACTAATTCATCTTTAAATACAATAAGTTGTAAAACATAGAGTATTTAAAAGAATAAATTGTTTTGTAACAACGTTTGAAATTGGAGAAAATCTTGAGTTGTAGCATGAAATATTTTGGTGTCACTTGAATAACTTGAAATCCTTTATCAACAACAACTTGTAATTTCTCCAAGCATCCTATTTGATTTTTGAAATTCCCAAACGAGATATTTAAAACAAATTGCTCCAGTCTGGTAACTTAAATTCCAAGTAATCCCAATAATTCTGTAATTGCATTTCAAACAAACACGCACTTTATATTCCATTTCCTAACCAAGAAAATGTTTTAAAAGACGCAAATCATCTGGTTAACCTGGATCCCACAATCATGAGTATCCCAAATGACAGTCTTAACCTCCATCTCTTGTCCCAAACAAATCATGCTCTGAGAACAAACATTAACCTTTTCAGTAAACTTGAGGAAGCATGAAGACCTGTGAAAGCCAATTGAATTTTTGAGAACTCATTTTCTTTTGAGGATTGCAAGAAAAACCCTAATTGCTGGTTTACTGCCACATAAGAGAATCTGTCTGGTCGATTTCTGAACCAACTTGAATATCCGAGAAACCCTAGGGTTGTGTCTTCTATGAAAAATGGGAGGGCAAATTTTTGGGTACAACAGATGCAATGTAACGATGCTTGTTTAGATGTTTCATTGGGGAATAGCAATAACAAAAATGACATGCTAGAGAAATAAGGAACGTCTGAAAAAACATCCTTGGAAATCTGATCTTCTGTAGGGAATAACAGTCTGAATTGATAACTACTAGATATAAACTTCGGTGCAAGATTGTAAATCAAAGGGTTAGTTCTGGAGAGGTACCAATGAAAACTGAACCTTGAGAAAGGATGTTGCAATAAATTACAGTCCACTGAAGAGAGTTGACTCTGACTTCGACCCACTCTTAACTTCCTGGGGATACGGTCCATTACCTCCTTGCTGGGAATAAGGAACACTTCGTTGGGGAATGAAGATCTTTTTGCATAGAATTTTTTATAAAAGTAACTTCTACTGGGGATAAAGAGAATTCTTGAACAAAAGAACATGACGACAAACTCCACTGGGGAACACATCTTCACTTGGGGAGAAGAGAAATTCTTGAACAAGAAAAACTTTGAAGCTCAACTTCCACTGGGGATGTTACAACATCTTCTGCCACTGGGGATGAGAGAATTCTTAACAGAACTCTCACAAGTATAAACTACATTGGGGAAGTAAACCTTGTAAGGTATTCACCATGAATGTAACCCTTCCAAAAGCAAACCTTCTGAAAGGGTCATCAGAAACGAAACCCTGATGTATAGACTTCACCGGGAAAAATGGGCTTATGCACCCTCCACTGGGAAAAAGCAGACTACTTCACGGAGATAAATCGCGAAACTTCTTGTTGGAAAGTAAAAGAATTCTTAAAAGAACCCTTAAAATATGCATACCATATTAGGGAGATAAAAATTTGTAAAGGATCCACCAAAACATATTTTACTGGGGAGGATATTTCTGAAGATAAACCTCTTAACAGACATGCTTATGTTGAGCAACGATTTAGACTAAACCAGGGAAAAGGATTCTGTTTGAGGACACATTCTTTCCATTCTCTGATGAGGAAACATATTCCAAAACCTTATGTTGGTAGCAACCTCTATGGTTCTCGCTTTCTTGCCCTGGTATGTTGCATGTCACAAATGAACAACCGTTACTGTAAAATAAATTACACCAATGTGCCTCAGGTATGGTCTATGAAGGAATCTACATGGAGAGGGTCCTTCTATTATAATTACTTGAGATGACTTGTGTTGTACCCGAAAATTTTCCCTCTTCATTTTAATTCTAATTGGCTTATATTTTATTACCACATGCATGTATACATGTCATTGGATCTATACACGCGGGGTCAAGGCACTTTATCAACATCAAGCTCTGAGACAAGTGTTTTACCAAGCAATACAACAAAAATAAAAATTCAAGGTTTTGCGCGTTTTAATACGCTCCACACAGTTTCCAAGTTATCCAAGCAATCACAAAGAAAATCTTCATCAAAGCTCTCATGCGTTTCAATGCATTCTGAATTGTGGAAGAATTGGGTGTTTCGGTGAATTTGAGACAGTGTGAACTAGAAACAACGTCTTTACTGGCTTGAGCTTAGAAATTCGCAACTTACCACCAGAGTATTGTTTCGAAGTTATTCCTTAGGCATTGGAACCGTCCCAGTATTTTCTTTATTTCATCTGTTCAGGCCAGAAGTCAATTACATGCAGAAAGTCTCCAAATAATTTGTTTTCTCTGAAGCAGTATTTGGATTTAATGACTAGTTATCTATTGACCAAGTGATTGGAAATTCGGAAATTTCATCCGGTTCGATATTTTCAGTGGATTCCTCGAGCATTGAGACTGTATTAATTCTCTTATCATTTCTCATGTTCAGATCAAAAGCTCATTGTGTGAAGGCAATCTCTTGGAATTTTAATTCTTTGAAGACAGTATATTGAATTTATTTGCTGGCCCGTCATCACGCGCATACTCAAAAATTCGTATCTTTTGATTGAAATACTATTTTGGGATGATTATGGAGGCGTTAAAGCCGTCTTAATGTACTCTCTAACTTTCATGTTTGGACCGAAAGCTAATTCTTTGAGGAAGGCTTCCGAATACGGGATTCTTCTGGAAGTGATACAGTGGAAAATAATGAAAATATTGTGCTGAACAATCATTTTACAGACGTTCGAAAATTCATAACTTTTGTCTGGAATACTGTTTTGGAGCAGTTTTTGCAGAGAAAATTATGTCTTGATTTCCTCTTCAACTCTCGTGTTCGGACCAAGAGATGATTCCTTGAGGGAGGTCCCCAGAATTATGGTTTATTGGCGATTTAGTGGTGCTGAACCGGAATTTTAATTTACCGATTCCCAATATTATAAAAATCATAACTCCTTCGATCTTTATCGTATTGAGACGGTTCTTTCGGAATAATTTCATTAATGGTGTCAGGTATAATTTCTCTTCATGTTTCAAATTCAAATGGTACTCTGGGGACCCACGTTTTTGGATTGTTTCGCAAAACAGAGTTACTGAACCAAAAAAGGAAATTCAAATTTACTTGCCGTTTCACGAGAAAGTTCATATCTCGTTCAATTTTTATCTGATCAGACCCATCTTTTTATACGAGGTCACTGACTCAAAAATCTACTACTTTTTTTCCAAAGTTGAGTATGTATTATGATTCGAGAAGTACCCGTTTTTGATCGAAAAAGTGTATGTGTCTGACACTAACGCGAAAATTGGTGCTGAAGGATTTTATGTCGATGTCTCGATATTCAAAAAAATCATATCTCACTCTTCGTTCATCGGATTAAACTCATATTTTGACACGGGATCTCTATTGATTCCAGATACATTTTTGTTTCATGCCCCGACTTCGAATTTTGCACTAAACTCCTTGCGAATTTGACCTGAACGTGTCAGACACTGATGAATTAAAAATATACACTATTGTTTGTGGTTATTTTGAGCTCATTAACAAAACCGACTCATATTAGCCCAAACTATATATTCTCATTCATACTAATAACAACATAATTTCATTTTCCCTCTCATAAACGCTCTCAAATCACTCTCACGTTCTCTCTAAGATCTAAAATACAAAAATATCAAACTCATCAACATTCATCATCACCTTCAAGCTTCTTAAACAAGATTCAAATAAAATTCAAAGAGAATCAAGGTATCTTCTCCCTCTCCCCTCGCGTCGAAGCTGCTGTTTCCGGCCACTGTCCCGTCACGGACCAGCGCTCCCCATCGTCAGCGTCGCACGGCTTCCTCCAATCGGATCTTGTTCTGATTTCTTCTCCTCTCTCTAATTGTTCTCTTTCGGTAAGTTTATAATCCTTAATTGCATTCTTTATTTAAGTTCTTATTCTTATAATTGATTTTGTGAATAAATGCTTATTTGAATTGTGAAGTGAAATTTGCTTTTGATTTCAATTGTTTAATTGATTTCTTGTTGATTATTAATATTAAAGTGTGGCTACACTATATGTTGATTTTATTTTAGACTTATTCTTGAGACTAATGTACACAATATGTTTATGATAATGCCTATGTGATAGAACTTGAATTAAGATGAGAATTTAGAGTTGTATAAGTATTGTTTTGACATGATGATGATGGAGAGGTGTGACATAGGCTAGTTTTATGATGAAATGGTGAAGTTGTGGTTGTCAAAATTCAAGGAGAAGTTGCATTGAAGTTGTGATGTAAAATTGACTTAACTTTGATACTTGAATCTACAATTCATATGTTGATATTCATGAGATCACTTGCTTTTAATGCATAATTTCTACAACTTGTTTCATGAGCTTTGTTTGACCTTATTTTACATATAATATGCTTAATTCTAAGAATAATCAAAACTTGTTATGGCTTGTGGGGATTAGAGAATCCTTGTTGTTGTTTAATTTCATAGTTGATATGAGTTTGGAGTGGTAATTCGGTAAAAACTTAGTTTAAACATTTAAAAAACCGAATTTCCAACTTAATGTCAATTATGGAATTAACTATGAACTCAATGCACATCATATGTTGGCTTAATTTCCAAGATCTATGTACTCTTAAAATCACATTTCCAATGCCAAAAATCATACACTTGAGAGTCAAACCAATATTTGATTTTTGTGTATTTTTATCCGTTTTGAGCATTTTGAACAAAAAGTTACATTTCTCTTGACCGGTAAAGTCTGAGATACTTATGTCGCATGTTTATATACCATTTAAAACTGATTTCTGCACTTTCGAATCGAAGTTTAGTCCGTTTAGACCATGTTACCACAATTTTGTCCTGCACTGTAAATGGCCTAAACGGAGAACTCCACTTAAAATTAATTCACGGGACCTATGATTCTATAACCATTGGCCCATTTGCAAGCTACCACGCGAATTTCATGAGGTTCCGAGCATACTTTTTACTGCTTTTACAATTGACCGTGCGTGAAAGTCATGCTTCTACTATGTTTTTGACCGAACAGATTGTAGATTTGGATTCCTGGACACGTTTATAGGTTACCATATAAATTTTGTTCCATTCCGAGTAACTTTTTCTAGACCCCGTATTTCATAAAACACGTTTTTACCGTTTAAAGTAGAATTTTGATTTTGTTCTTAGTGAAAATTTTTT
Source organism: Vicia faba (assembly GCA_948472305.1). Lineage (NCBI taxonomy): Eukaryota > Viridiplantae > Streptophyta > Magnoliopsida > Fabales > Fabaceae > Vicia > Vicia faba. The sequence continues at coordinate 1,006,026,857 of OX451740.1, read as the reverse complement.
TACGCCCCTATGTGTAAGATTTCATTGTTATAATCTCCATTTGTTATATACTCATATGTGATATTTCATTTCGTGATTATCGGGTTGATTTTTGACGCGGTTCGGATACTGTTTATCTTGTTATCTTTTGATGTGTTTGTTCATTGTGCAAGGTACATTCTATTGTGTTTGATCATGTAACACAATATTGGTTATATGATCAAAACTTGTGGTTTATGCTCACTTCCGACGCGATACGCCTTATTTCTCATTTCATGAGAAATGTCCTTTGTTCACACTTCTCGTATATTGTCTAGATATGTATGACACTTTGTGCAGGAACTCTAATATATGGTGCATTTGTGGCATGCATTTTTGTATTCGCTTAGTTGGATATCATTTCTAACTATGTTTGTTTCTTGGTGAAGCTTTCTCGACGTATTCCCTGCTTCTCCATTTCTTTCATCCGCTATTGACAAATTCACATTCGATTGGTAGCCGCCACAATTGCTTTTGCTTTCTTGCATTTTTTCATCGCATTTCTTTATTACTTTCTGTGCTATGAGAAATAGGATAAAGATGTATGATGTGGGTCTTCATTATTGATCATGTCAGGGACCCCTCTGGTTTATTTAAAGACTCGTTTAGGGCAACTTCGGGTTATGTATCATTGTTTGCTAATTGTGTTTGTGTTTGTTTTCATGGGTTGATGATCGATGATGTCACTAAATCAGAATTGAGAAAACGACTTCAATCTTTGCATGCTATCATAGGACTTTATCGTTTTCCTTTGTTAATGATCGATGGTGTCACTCAATTATAATTGAGATGATGACTTTGATCTTTGCATGTTCCCTATAGGATAGTTATCTTTGCCCTTAGGTTTTAGGGATGCTAACTTAGGTAAGGATTTCCCTTGTATGCTCTCTTGAGCTTGTTGATTACTTGCTTTCCATCCTTGTGCACATGTTTTCTTGGGTTGTGAACCTTTGGCATGTTCCCTTAGGAGCTCTTGATTCACCCTTTGGTGGTGATTCGAGATAGACGTAGGTTTAGGTTGTGAACCTTTGCTATGTTCCCCTAGGAGTTCTTGATTCATCCCTTAGCAGTGATTCGAGATAGACATTAGGATTGTAATCCATGGATGCTAACATAGGGTAGAGATTTCCCTTTCAAAACTCAACCTTAGGATCAATCATTGTATGATAACATTAGATATTAGATTCTAGCTAGTTTCCCTTAGATGTTTTTCTTTCTTTTGCATCCTTGCATTAAGACTAAAACCTCTTTTCTTGGCAAATGCATAAAACATCTAACAACTTTCAAATCCTTTTTCATGATAAAAAACATCAACCAATGCAAACACTTTTTATCCTTCGGACCCTTTTCTTTAAAACTTTTCAAAAGAACATGTTAATTCACTTCTATGTTGACGCGTTAATCTCCAAAGTCGAGTTACGGCAAAAGACAAAATTAATATTGTTCATTAAAAAACACAAAACAAACCGAAACATGTGATTCGAACTACGACGCTCTGATTTCTTAAAATGGATATGTAGGCATTTGGTCATGGGGCTCATCCAAGCAAAACTTTGAAAATATTTCCTTCTTTCCCCGTGTTTTCTTCTTTTGCATGCATTCCCTCTTTGCGTTTTTCCTTAACTCTTAAGATTTAGATTTGAACACACCCTGTGTTTAGAACAAGAGTGGATACCGTAGAGTACTACGGACGTGTGGGTTACTAATATCTTCCCCTTGCGTAACGGACTCCCTTACCTGATCACTCGGTTGTTTGACCGTGATTTCACCCTTCTCAAGTTTACTCGATGTTTACCTTTCCCTTCACATGGGATAAAAAACATTCAATGGTTACTTCATTGATTTAATCTCGATGATTTGTTCAGCCGGTTGTTTCAACTGGCGACTTCACTGGGGAATCCTTTCCTATGTGAACCAGTTCAGCTGGCAACTTCATTAGGGACAGGTTGACCAATTGCTAGTCCATCCCATAGTTGCTCCCAGCTCTTGTTTTCTTTTCGTTGGGTGTTTATTTGTATGTTTTATGGCTTTTTCATTTTGTACATGTTTGTCTGTGCATATGTTTGCATGCATTTTATCTGTTATACTGTTGTTGTGCTAGTTTCTGTGTTTCTTTGTTGGATGGGTGTTACTACGAGGTAAAAGGCCCAATACCTAGGCCAAGTGACAAATAATAGAAAACCTAGGAATATAGTGGAAGAAGGTGGATAGGGGATGTAGATTACCTTAGACGAATGTGTCATCAACACTCAGATGAGGTTTTAATGAGGTGTTATCATTATCATGTAGGTTTACGATGATAGTACTCTTAAGCAAACCCGCGGTTTTGAGTTACCATTGGCTTTACCCAAACCTAGTCTTTACCCGTGAGTGGAGCAGGAATAATCTTTACAGGTATAGATGGTGACTATGTTTTGTTGGTGGTCGTATTGTTCTATTAGTGACTATGATTCTATGGTTTTCTATGGTTTATATACAGAACTATTGATCTTGGTATTTTTGGCACATCCGGAGACATTTCAGCGGATTTCCGATGCTGGAAACTTTGATTCCATGAGTATCGAACTTGCATCATAGCATATTTACTTTTTACAAAATAAATGAGTAAAAAAATGTATGCACGATTAGAGTTAACACACGTGTTCTTTCTATTTCCAAGGAATCGCGCTTGTGAGCCTTATGATGTGTATGTCCATCTCTTACTAGATTAAAATCAAAATTAAAGCATGCAGGTTCCTTGAAAATGATTGAATGTAGCATTGCATTCACTCATTCACCTCCTTCATCTTCATGCATTCATAGCATGTACTTGGAGTAGGGAATTATTATTCAGGCCTGGTATTCTTTTCCAGAAATATGAATCTTGACTTCTCACCGCACCGTGATCCAAAAAATCCATGGAACAACTTCGTTGGGAATTAGATGATTTGAAGGATCACATGTGGCTATGTATGGTGGGTATGCAAGCAATGGCCCGTAGTCAGAAATCCTTAAGGGAGAAATAACCATTTGAAGACTCACTTGAGTCAGGTATGGGAGTTCTGAAGACAATGTCAGTAAAGGAAAGTGATCATGTATACATTGTTGCAACATGAGCTGTCATTCATCCCAATTATATTGGATAATTTTCAAATCATGAGATACTTTTGTGGGTCTCATCTAGAACTTTGTGTTCCCAAATTTTCTTACTGGCAACTAGTTTATGGTCTCCAAGTGAATCCATGGGGGAAAGCTTATCAGCAGAGACAGAAGAAGCCGGAGAAGCATGTTGATACAATCCAAAATCCTTACACCCAATTACTTCATCGTTCGTTGGAAGTTTAATTGGTAAAGCTCTGTTCTTCGGGTCCTCCTCCCACAAACCTCTTTCCTGATTTTGATGCAAACACTAGATGTGTCTCCCATTCTGGGACACCTGGTTATGATATTGAAAACTGCAAGAGGTTGAAGTATAAAGTCTGAAACTTGGCTGGCTCCTTTTCCAAATTCCAGTCCATGGTCGAAAAACCATTCCTGACTCTTTCTTTTCAGTTGAGTGCTTCTTATGTGTAGTAGAAGATGGGGTGATGCTTATGTAATGAGGAAGTATAAGATATTGAGTTCTTGGACATCTGCTGTTGTGTAGAAGAAAAACACCTCAAACGTTGAATTCTCCATTCAGAGTTTATTTTCTTCCATGTAGTAGAAGATTCTTTGTTATAGTTTTTGAATATTGCTTCTGTGTAGTAGAAGACGAAGATTCTTTTGTGAAGAAGGAGATTCCTCGGAATTCAGTTGTTAAAACATCTCTTTTGTGAAGTTTGTTTTCTTCTATGTAGTAGCCGATCCTTTGTTACAATTTCTGAATATTTCTTCTGTGTAGTAGAAGATGGTTGGCATTTCTTCTCTGTAGTAAAGGATACTTTGTGATGCAGTTTATGAAAATTCACTTGATAAATCATTCATCACATTTGTTGAGGGAATCTGATGTGATTACCATGCTGGGGAACCTGGCCATTCAACTGAAGGTTTTAAACTATTCAAAGATGAAATGTAAGGCTTGCTTAGTGCAAAGTTCATCAATTTCATACCATCCGGTCAGATTTGAAGTCTCCTTTGACTCAGTGAATGTCAAGATTGCCAGAGTATTTTCTGAAGAAACAAGTCCATACAGATACTAGTCTCCTCAACATGGAAATTTCAAATTACATTTTCATTCTCATTTGTAACCTTTCTTGTTCGGTTCAGTACTTTCTTGTATACAAAACTTGCTTATTTTTGAATACTAATCATAATGCATTGAATATGTTTTTCTTGAATTAATACATTTGTATTCACTCTTAAATGTTTTTTATTTTCTTTCTATTTTTTGCTTTTGATACTTAAATCTTGTGAACAAAGCAAGAACCTCTGGAGGGAGGATGATGAGAAATATACCACAAATCTTAAATGGTATGCTTTTGAGTAAAACCCTGTTGACGATGTACAAACATTGTTTCGAATTCCCAAACACCAGAGATATATGGGAGATAAACCCTCGTCAACCCCTTTTAGCCTTGAAGTAGGAGTTTCTTTTCTTGTCAGAAAAAAACCCTCACATTTAACCTGGGGCAGGGTAGATTTCAGTTAATCTGATCGAGCATTCAAATCTCATAAGGAGTGAGCATCTGAGGATCACCACACCTTATCCCTCACACATCAAGAGTATGAATGTAAGGATTAACCACAATGGTTATCCTTCACTCGTCAGGAGGATCAAAGATGATGATACAACAATAGTTATCCCTCATCTACCAAGGACTCAGGAAGTTACAATCACTGATAACAAATCGAAGGCGACATGAATATCAATGATTTGTTTAAAAGGGAAGAAAGAAATCCCAAAAAGTCAGAAGAAAAAAAAATGATTTAGGCAGGGAAATAACAAAGTAATGAAAAAGGGATTATGAAAGTTGTCGAGCAAGAACAAAGTCGTGTGATCAAAAACCAAGAATGAAAAATTTGAGTGACTGGTATGTCAAAAAAAACTTATTTGACTCCTCAACCATCATAAAGTCCTCCCGAGAGATGAGTGCTCGTATCAAGTTAACTAAATGTAGGAATGGAGAACATCACGGAGAATGGGTGGGCACCAAATATTTTGAGCCTTAAATCCTTTTTTTCTAAAAATTGTGAACGAGGACACATTACGACCCTTAAAAGTTATAACTGAAGTGTGGGTTAATTCAAAAGCGCACTGTAACGAGAATATGGTAATCTGACTCTTATGAGGCTTACTAAAACTTTTGAGTGGGTATCACATCATCTTTTTACTTTCTTTTGTACAAGAAAAATTTGATGTTTCGACATCTTTTCAATAAAAAATGTTAAACTTCAAGAAAAACATAAGCGTTGCATTAGAATTATCATTATTTGAATAAACATTATTTGCATGTGAATAAGTGCCTAAACATCAAGTGAGCTTGCATAATGAGCATCCGATGGAAGTTTAATTATCTCGAGGGACAAATTGCTTCAGGATAACGTTGAAAGGAAAGTCATTTTTTAGAATGATGTTAATCTGGGGCAGACCTTCTATTGACTCAATTGAGTAAAATAATACCAGTTTGAGAAATTATCTGAAGCAGATTGCAAAAGTTGATTGCCCAGAGTCTCTGTCGAGCAGTGGTGCATTACTTTTTTAGTTGGTCCTGAGGTACACATTTCTTCAAGTATCTGATTGGAGAATGAGGCATTTAAAATGAAGAAGAACACTTGTGTACTAACCTACTTTCAAGACATAAGTCAATTACCCTGAGGAGGTGTTGTCTTCAAAACTCTGGGAGTTTATCAATTCTCTGTGAGTATATGAGGTCAGGAAATGGTTTGTCGAGACTCTGTTAAGCAGGGGCAAGATATTTCAATGGTAGTACTCCTTTGAGTAGAATCAAAGGTATCTCAGAGTTTGACTACCCTATGGGGCACAAAGAGCATGTTGGATACTCCATTGAGTAAGTGTTCACCAATCTAAGGCATTCAGATAGGGATTTGATCCCTCAAAGTGCAGTTGATCAATGGTTTTTACACAAATATTTAGAAGTTATTTTAGTTATCGTTTCTTTTAATTAGCGAGTTTTTATTTTGTTTTATCATATATTATGCTTTGGTTTTGTGTTTTAGTGTTTTCAGGTTCAATAGAATAAAACATGACAAATTGGGGCAGAAAAAGTGCATAATTCAAAGTTTCAGAGGAAATGCTACAAGAGCCCTGACATGGGTGGCCATGTCACCTGACACGGGTGGTCGTGTCAGGAGGAAGACGTAGAAAATGGACCCTGACACGGGTGGCTGTATCGCCTGACACGGGCCTTGTCAGATGGAAGACTTGGGCAGCATGGAAAATATGGGATGACACTGGCGGCCGTGTTGCCTGATGCAGGCCGTGTCAGCATGCCTGGAGCAGAAAAATAACATGATGTCCAACACGGGTGGCCGTGTCTCCTGAGACGGGCTCTGTTGGCCAGTGACGCTGATTTTAAGTGTTTTTATGATTTTCACTATTTGGGACCCAAAGGGGTGTTTTGGGCATTTCCGAATGAGACAAATAGATTTTTCACTATTTAGCCATGTTTGAAAGAGGAATCAGGGGACTTTTTTCCGCGAGAAGAATTGAGGATTAGAGAGAGTAACGTATGAGATTCTTGGAGGACAGATTTTTTTCATGAGTCGCATCGATTGAAGATCAAAGTTCATCATTTATTTGTAATGTTTAAGATTTGTATCATTGAAATTATTTTGAACAATATGAGTAGATAACCCCCCCCCCCCCCCAATTTTATGGGAGTGTCCCGGATTTGAATCTGTAATGATTATGAATTCCTGAGTTCTTTAATAAAGTCTTCTCTATTCGATTTAATTGTACAATGTTTTTATACCTTCCTGATCAGACAAATTAGGATTGATTTACGATTAACAACCAGTTGGACTATGGTAGTTAAGGTTTTTGTATAATTAAGCTATAGTAGATATCACCTAAGACTAGGGATACCCTATAGTTACTGGATTTAACCCTTGATAAATAATGCCTTGACTCCATCTGATATCTCTAAGGACTTATGATTTAGGATTTAGGATGGATGGTTAAAGTTTTTCCCACTAAGGACTTAGGGGAAGATAATCTAAAGGGATGGTAATTGAAGGATATGAACTTGTTGAGGAGATCAAGATTCAAGATAGTTACAGGAAAAATTACACATCTTACCCTAGCATACTCCTCATATCTGTGAAAAAGCCATTTTATATTTCTGTTTTTTGTTAAGTGACAATATCAAAACCAAAACCCAAAATTATGTTTTTGTTTAATTGAACTACAAATTTAATTAAATAATTGCAAGCATTCCTTGAGATCGTTATCTTCGGAATTTCCCATTATTACTGCAAGGAAATAAATAGTACATTTGTTATTTTTCCTATTAAGTTGTTAGCGCCGTTGTCGGGGACTGGCTAGTTATTGAGTGTAATTTGAGTTTAATTAGAATTTTGTTGCTCTGCAACTAAAATTTCTTTTCTGTAGTTTTTATATTTTTGTTATTATTGATTTTTCCTAACCTTTGCATGCGAGGAAAACCCTTAGTTGAATTTCTTTTTGATAGAAAGACTCAGGTTCAGAATCAGAACCCGAAACTATGAATGAAAACCCACCACCACCAGAGAGAATTCTTGGGGATTACAAAGGAGAAAATGCTCCAGCAGGTCTGTTGACTATTATGAATCAATCGGTCAATGTTGCAAATTTTCAACTGCATCATTCAACCATCCTCCAGCTCGAGAACTGATCTTTCACCGAAAAGATCAATGAAGATTCTAATAAGACTTTGCAGAGATTACTCACCATGAGTACTACTTTGAACATTGAGGGGAACTCTGAAGAAGGCAAGAAATTAAGGATGTTCCCGTTCATGCTGTCTGAAGATGTTGAAGAGTGGTTTTACTCATTGCCTGCTGGAAGTATCACCACTTGGGAAAAGATGGAGAAGACTTTTCTTGATGAAAATTATCTTCTTCTATTTACATTCATAAAAGATATGATAATGTAAGTTTTAAATAGAAGGAAGGAGAGTCGCTAGGTGATGCTTATAAGAAGTTCAAGAGGTTATTAATATCATGTATCACTCATAACATGGGTCAAACTGAGCAAATGCAAATGTTTTTAAATGGACTTTGAATGAAGATAAAGTAGCTTATTGATACAGCAGTCAGTGGCTTATCCAACTTTACAACAACCATTAATGTGAAGAAGAATATTGAAGCCATTGCTGCAAATGAGCATATGGAACTATATGATAGGGTTGTGAGTAAACCAGAGGGGGTGATTGACCTGAAGTTAGAAATTAATAAGTAACTAAAAATTAAAGAAGCAATTGTTGCAGAAGTAGAGAAAAGACTGAAAGCAATAAACATGGGTACTCAACAAGTAGATCAGGTTCAAAAGGTACATCAGGTTGTTTGTGAAATTTGTAGTGGACCACACACTACTGTGCAATGTCTTACAACTCCACAACAAATTGAGGAGATAAAATTCTTTAAGCAAAATAACTCATATTCTAACACCTACAATCCTGGGTGGAAGAATCATCCTAACTTCTTCTGAAAAGATCAACAACAACAAGCTCCTCAGAAGGAAGAGTGGGAGGTGGATATTGAAAATATGGCTGTCCACACCTCTCAATTTCAAGAAGAGACAAGTAGTAATCACAGGAATACCACATCTACAGTAAAAAATTTAGAAGTTTAAATGGGACAGACTGCACACTAGGTAGCGTTGTGAGCACAAGAAAATCAGAAAAATCGTGAGAATGTTAATGTTGTCACAACAAGGAATGAGAAAGCTGAAAAGAAAGATAAGGTAAAATTTGATGATAGTATCATAGAAGTAGAGCTGAAAGTGAGAGAGAATAAGAAAAAAAAAGGGAAGAAGTGGTATCACCTATGAAGCCAGTTGAAGAGAAGACTAAACCAGTGATTAAGTTATTCTATCCCTCTCGAGTAGAAAAGAAGGACACAAAAGAGAAAGAGTTTGATAAATTTTTCCAGTTGTTCAGAAAGCTAGAGATCAATATACCATTCTTTGAAGCACTCGAGAAAATGCCTTTGTATCAGAAACTCATGAAGGAGTATTATCAAAGAAGAGATCAACAGGAGAGGGATCGGTACCCTGTGATGAGAAATTATGTGTAATTGCACCCGAGAGGAAAATACATGTCAAGCAGAAGGATCCAGGGTCAGTTGCAATACCATGCACCATAAAAGACAAAACTTTCAAGAGGGTTCTAGTTTATTCTGGCTCTAGTGTGAGTTTAATGCCATTATTGATTTTCAAGAAGCTCGGTATTGAGAAGATAAGCGGGAGTGGGACAAAATTGAAATTTGTGGATCACACCATCAAGCAGTCATATGGGATAGCTGAAGATGTATTAGCAGAAATTGACAATTTTGTTTTCCCAGTTGATTTTCAGATAATGGACATACCTAAAAATGAACAGACTCATATCATTCTTGGTCGACCATTTATACTAACTAGTCAATGCAATTTTAATATCGAGACATGTAATCTTACACTAAAATATTTTGATGAGGAGATAACTTTGAAGGTGTTGGAGATCAAAAAGTAGGGTGCAGGTGAAAAGAATCAAGCTTCAGCTGGTATGATCAAATTAGTAGGAGATAACAACAATTTAAAATCACCCCCTGAAAAAGTCTTCAGCATAAACTCTCAGGTGGCATCAACAAAAACTTCTAAGTTCAGTCCAGAAGTCAAGAAGAGAAAGAAAAGGAAACTCGAAGGTGAGAAGACAGAAGTTGGAAGGGACTGGAAGTACAACATGGTCAATGCTTTTGATCTAGATGAGTTTTGGGTTGCAGAAAGGACAAGAAACAAGGTGTGGAAGAGGAAGTATCCCCCATAAAGGGAAGAACCATCGAGCCATATGACATTAAACAAAGCGATTCATGGGAGGCAACCCACGATTTTAATAACTTAGTTTTTCTTTTCGTTTTGTTTACAGGTAATAAAAAGGGAGCCTTACTGGTGAGAGATAGGAGGTAGTAGTTATGTTGCATTTCCCAATGAGTCACCTCCTAAAGTTTGTTCTGAAACATTGAGGTTAATATTTAGTTCAAGTTTTGGGGGGGGGGGGGGGGGGGTATTGCTTTTTGTTTTGAATTATTTGTTGGTTCTATGCTAATTTCTTTGTAAATCCATGAGTTGAAGTCCTTCCAAAACTTTGTCGAAAATTTTTGTTTTGTTCAAGAACTTGTTTCTCATAGAGTTCGGGAATAGTATATAGAGACAAAGGGATGGTTGTTCTAGGGTAAGAGGTTCAGAATAACGTGACAGTGATATGAGACTAACATGTAGATTTGTACCATAGTACTTGAATCCTGAGAAATATTACTTGAGTAGTTTATCTTAATAGTCTAGCATAATATAGATTCACATGCATGTATGATTGGGTGAGAAATAAACAAAGTAGGCACCAAATAATTAAAAAGCGGTAAAAGTAAACTAACTCGCTAAGTTGGGTAGCCCTCACCCGATTATTCAACCACAAAGGGGGTTGATCTCCAAACGTTGTACAAAAGAACAATATATAACTGCAAAGTTTGAAATTTTCATCAGTAATTAAAATGGGCAAAAGCTATGATTTGGTGCATGAACATTTTCTTGATAATTCTTATGCGTGTGATGATCATTAACAATTCTCATTGCCTTAAGTTGACAGTTCAAATGAAAAAGGAGGAAAATCAGAAAAAGACTTAAGTCTAAAGCATAGTTAGAGAGGTATCCGAAGAGTAAGCTCGGGTTAAAAGGTTCTTACACAAACTCTTCGCGTCATGTGAACATCGGATGAACTACTTTTTGATCAATTGGAACGGAAGTCTCACGAATGAGTACCAATCTGTGTGATTTTCATGAGTTCTTGTAATGGTCGCTTGAGGTCTAGCAACAGTTTAAGTTTGGGGAAGTTTGATCAATGATTTTTACACAGATATTTAGTAGTTATTTTAGTTATCGTTTATTTTACTTAGAGGGTTTTTATTTTGTTTTATCGCATATTATGCTTTAGTTTTGTGTTTTAGTGTTCCCAGGTTAAAAAAAACAGGACAAACCGGGGCGAAAAAGTGCAAAATTCAAAGTTTTGGAGGAAATGCTACAGGAGCCCTGACACGGGTGGTCGTGTCACCTGACACGGGCTGTATCAGCAGGAAGACGTGGAAAGCATGGAAAACAGACCCTGACATGGGTGGCCATGTCTCCTGACACGGGCAATGTCAAGGGGAAGACTTAGACATCATGGAAAATAGGGGTTTACACGGGCGACTTTGTTGCCTGAGAAGGGCCTTGTCAGCATGCCTAGAGCATAAAAATCACCTGATGGCCAACACGAGAGGTCGTGTCGCCTGACACGGGCTTTGTTGGCCAGAGACGCTGATTTTAAGATTTTTTTATGATTTTTCACTATTTGGGATCCAAAGGGGCGTTTTGGGCATTTACGACCGAGATAAATGGTTTGTTCACTATTTAGCCATGTTTGAAAGAGGAATTAGGGGACTTTTTCCACACAAAGAATTGAGGATTGGAGAGAGAAACATATGAGATTCTTGGAGGACAGAGATTTTTCATGAGCCGCAGTGATTGAAGATCAAAGTTCATCATTTATCTGTAATGTTTAATCTTTATATCATTGAAATTCTTTTGGACAATATGAGTAGCTAATCCCCCAAATTATAAGGGGTGTCCATGATTTGAATCTGTAATGATTATGAATTCCTGAGTTCTTTAATAAAGTCTTCTCTATTTGATTTAATTGTACAATGTTTTTATGCCTTCCTGATCGGACAATTTAGGATTGATTTACGGTTAACAACCAGCTGTACTACAATTGTTAATGTTTTTGTATAACTAGAGTATAGTAGATATCACCTAATACTAGGGATACCCTATAGTTACCGAATTTAACCCTTGTTAAAATAAAGGCTTGACTCCATCAGATATCTCTAAAGACTTAGGATTTAGGACGGATGGTTAAAGTTTTTCCCACTAAGGACTTAGAGGAAGATAATCTAAATAGGTGGTAATTGAGGGATATGAATTTGTTGAAGAGATCAAGATTCAAGATAGTTATAGGGAAAGGTACACACCTTACCCTAGCACACTCCTCATATTTGTGAAAAAGCCATTTCATATTTCTGCTTTTTATTAAGTGACGATATCAAAACAAAAACCCAAAATTAAGTTTTTGTTTAATTGAACTACAAATTTAACTCAATACTTGCAAGCAGTCCTTGAGATCGATATTTTGGGATTTTCCCATTATTACTGCAAGGAAAAAGTAGTACACTTGCTATTTTTCCTATCAGCAGTCAAACTGGGGCAGTTATGTCGAGATTTGACAAATTTCTCTCAGAATTTGTTGATTAAAGGAGGATCTTTTCAGAATATGAAGATGCATGGTGTGATACGATGGAAGAACCACCTGTTACTACTGGTTTTGCATTTGGGTTTGCAAATATTGCGGTAAGAAAGAGTCGCCACCGACTTTTCTTTTATCCAAATTTAAGGAAAGGGTGAAAAGAACAGAAAAAGACATTTTCCAAGATTATTCTGAGTAAGGCTGGTAGATTATGGAAAGGGAAGGTGTTACACCCTTTCCATCTGTAGTTATCTACGGGCTCTTAGAGGTTTGCTCATTTTGAAAGTACTTTGTGCTTTGTGTATTTGAAAATGTTTTGAAAATTCCTTAGTATGGCAAAACTTTGTAATGTTTCTCGGGAATGTGGAGAAAGTATACAAAGTGTCTTGAAAATGTTCTTGAAAAGTAGTATTTGTGTAAGTGCAAAATGTTTTGAGCAAACTTCTAACAGCTATCTACTTTGTACTCGAAAGGGATCGTTCTTTTCCTCTTATCCTTTATACAGCGCTATCCTACTATTAGTGAGTAGGTCGCCCTATCGTTGGATGTATGACGGACATTCGAAGGGACGTTAGGGCCACGAAGGCAACTTGGCAAGGAATTTTAGTAACTTTCCTAAAGTTCTAAGATCACTTTTAACCGAGGCAACGTCGAGAGGGTCATCGAGGGACTTGTGATCTTTCAAACTAGAGAACAGCCACTAAAACTTCTCACGTTTAGAGAATTGTGACTGTTTTCCGAAGGCAACCAAAAGTGGGATACCCTAGAGGTGCGCATGTGAAATTGTGTTTGATTCATGTTATTTGTCATGTGTTATTATGTTTGCTAGCATTTTAATTTCCAGTCTTATCATGCAATCCTAATTACTAGCAGTGGTATATACAGTAATTTAAAGTGCAGAAATGTAAAGTGCGAAAATGCAAATCCTACGCTATTACAATGTTTTGGGGAGGGGGTATTTACATATTCAAATGGGGGAAAGGTAAAATGAAGAAAAGCGATAAAAAGTCCTATTAACTATTACATCCAGTATACAGTTACATTATTATAAAAAATGTGAGAAAATAATGATGCACGCGAAATGAATATTACGTCTAAAGGAAACCTAAGAAAATATTAAGTAAAAAATTCTTTTTGGTTGTTTTTTTATTTATTTTGGAAAATACTAAATTTAATTAAAACTAAATTTAATTAATTAAAATAAAAAGAAAATTTATTGATTAAATTCTAAATAAAAACCTAACATTTTTTTTTGTATTTTTTGTATTTGTTTTTTTTATTAAGAAAATATTTATATTAAAATGAACCTAAGTCTAATTGATTTTAAAGTTGATAAAATAAAATTAAAATAATTAATGAATCAATTAAAATAATTTTAGAAAACCTAAATCTATTTATTTTATTTTTCTGAATTTTTTTTATTTGTTAAAACAATGATTTAAAAGAAATAGATAAAAAAATAAATAAAAATAAAAATGGGGCCTGGGGATGATTAGTAACAGGGGGTGTTGTTTGAAAATTTCGCTGGGCCCAAGGCAAATAGGGCCCAAAAGTTGTGTTAGATCCTTTACTGCCAACCTTTGAAGGTTTACCATGAGGCTGCGTGTTGAGACGCCGGATATGGATCAAGAGGTGATGGGCTGATGGCATACGGTACACATCTAGCAACATAACACATGGAATCGGCATGAGATAGGTTAGAAAAATGCAAAACACTGGATCTGGGACTCGAACCTAGGTCCAACCAATGGGATGATGTCGTCCAGCCATGCCAGCTTGTTGACTTAGGGTCGGCCAGTCCAACCACCGGAGCTGGTGGTTTCCACCGTCTTCTCCGATGGGGTCACCTGAAAACTCAAACAAACAGAAAAACAAACAATGCAATCTGCCTTTAAAAAGTCCCCTGATCACGATTATGGTCTCTAAAATTTCTAAATCCTCATGTATCATTGGGTTCGAGCTTGAAACCCTAATGACGGTCAACCATGGCATAGCGTGATTCTGGGCCCTAGCTTCTCATGCAATACATTCAAACACATATAAACATTAGCAGCAACATATATATATATATATATATATATATATATATATATATATATATATATATATATATATATATATATATATATATATATATATATATATATATGATCAGTATGGATTTAAATCAAGTATTTTATGAGTTTGATATCAAGGAAATTTTACCAAATAGTGAGATCAGGATCTGATGATTTGGGATGTTACAAGCTTTGAGAATAATTGGTGCAAGTCCCTGGGAACCTCAGAAGCAGCGTATGATCGTTAGTTTGACTTGAGAGTACCTACAAATCGTGTTTTAGTTTTGACAACTTTGAATTTTTTTTTGCAAATTTTCGTGTGGCTTTCTCATGCTGTGTGGGCGTCCATTTGTCTTGCTAATGTCTTGTTTATATAGAGAGGAGTGAGGAGACAAGAAAACAAGGAGAATAACAGCCATGATTATCTGATTTCAAAACCATGAATGCAAAATTGTAACTTTGGCCAAAAACATGGAAACTTGTCCATTTTTTTGAATTTGAATGTACTTGGACATGCCGGCCTTGTTGTACACGAAATATGGGGCCTCTCCATGCATCAAACCAAGCCCAAATAATATTGGCTCATATACTTTGCAATAATTTTGATTTATTTGATTTTTAACTAAATAAAATTAATATAAAATGCAAATAAAATCAAGACTATGCAAAAATGGTTTTAGGGGTCCTCTATAATCTTAGGAAGATGGTTTGAAATCCAAGAAAATGAGCCCTTGCCATAACTTGTTCAGTTTTTATCTCATGATGATGATATTGGACTTTTTAGAAATCCCAAGATGTCTAATTCAATCTCTCTTTTGATCAATTTTGCATTTGAAGATGTTATCTTGATGTAAAAGGTCTTGGCAAAAAGTGACTTTTGTGGACTTTCTAAAAATGACTTGTAATGTATGAGCTTGTATCTTTCAAATGGTGAATTTCTCGGTCTTTAGGACTGAAGAGAAGTTATAGGTAATGATATTCTCTTCAATATAAGCTTTGTTTGGGGGAAAATGGATGAAGTATGTGAAAGTTATGCTTGGTCAAAGTTCAGTTGATTTTTCCTATAGAAACCCTAATTTAGCAATTTTTGAATTTTCATGAATTCGGAGTATTTCTTGAGGAATCATAATCAACCTTGTATAAAATGATGGATATCACTTCAAAATGTTGATATTGATCAAAAATCTTGAAGTTTGGATGTACATGGGCCACAGTTGACTTTTGACCTAGTACAATTGATTTTCAAGCATTTGAGCAATTGTCTAAGCAAACTTGTTGTGCAAAGCATGAAACTTGGCATGGACCAACTTGAAGGCATATTAGGACCATGAAAAACATTTGAGACCTTTTAATTTCAAACAACTTGATAAAAATTGAAACCCTAATTAGAGGTTAATTGCCTTATGAGGAGAAGTTTGGTCAATTCTTGGTCAACCTTGAGCATGCTTTGAGTAAAAATGGGAGGGAAATTTTGGGGTAAAAAAGCTGCCCCTGTTCAATCTTTTTAAACCTGAGGATTTAGATTGGCTTGTCTTCCTTTTGTGATCTAAAGGTGGAAGATGATTGAACACTAGAGTGCCCATAAATTTGCACTCGCATGAAGTAATACTGTTGGTTGATGATGTCGGGAATGGGCTTACAGATGCCATTTGTAAAAGATGACTGAGAGTCGTCGGAGATGGGATTAAAGATGCCATCCAAAGCAGATGCTGATTTCAAACATAGTCCCTTTGGGGTTCTCTGTTCCTGCTGTCTGAGAAGGAGTCCGCTGGGGAATGTGAGTTTCTGCTGTTCTCTTGTTTGAGGAAAACTCTATGGGGAATAGAGTCTAGGAACTTCAGTTGTCCAAGGCTCTACTAAGAAGTTATCTCTGGTCTGGAGAGATAAAAGTTTTCTGTATTCTGGTTGGAATCCAGGCTTCCAGTAATTTGTTGGGGATAATGGAATTAACCATTATCCGAAAATGTACTAGAAAGAGCCTGTATAGGGCCGTTCTAGGATGAGTCCGCGTTAGTCTGCACCCGGAGATATATGAGAAGGAACTCGTGTAAGATTGATTCGTCTGGTCATGTAGATAAATTTCCTTTATGGTTTTAGGTGTTAATCTACAATCAGCTTATTCACAGATAGTTGTCCTGTCTGGTTTCAGGTATTAATCTGGAATTTGAAAATTGTCGGTCGTTGAGATAGTTGTCCTGGCTGGTTACAAGTATTAATCTGGAACTATGTTTTTGTTTGGTCATTGAGATATTTGTCCTGGCTTGTTTCAGGTATTAATCTTTGTCTTAAGAAATAAAGATAGTTTTCCTGGCTGGTTACAGGTATTAATCTTCAATCTCTTCATGTAGATAGTTCTCCTGGATTGTTACAGGTATTAATCCATAGTCGATCATCCACATGTAGTTTTCCTAGCTGGTTTCAGGCATTAATCTGGAACTTGTTTTGCTGGTCACATAGATAGATTTCCCATCTGGTTTCGGGCATTAATCTGTGGCTTGCTGTATTTGTTGGTAAATTTGTCTTGTTTCAGGAGTTCATACCATTTGGTCGTGTAGATAGTTTCCCCGTCTGGTTTTGGGCATTAATCTTTGACCTGCTGTAAAAGTTGATAGTATTTGTTTGTTTGCTAATTTAACCTGAAAAGGTAAAAATCAGTTTCATGTGATGTCATGATTTATGAATTGCATGATGATCCCAAATAAATGAGATTGTGATGTATGTATTTGTATGTACATGCCATAATGTATGAACATGTAATGCTGTTGTGCAGGATCTTTCTCTGGGAAAATAAATCCATGACTGCTGCTGAAGATTACTGGGAAGCTGAATCCCGGACTGCTGAAGATTATGCTGGGGACAGTGAATGGAGATAGTTTTGTTGGAGATTCCCTTTTTCTGCCGAGGATCTTTGACTTCTGTTTGAGAATGATTTTTCCAAGAGGAAGAGTTCCGTTGGAATGTTTCACCAATTTGGAGAAATAAACTCCGCTGGGAGATGAACTTCCATAGCTAGATAAATAAACTCTACTGGGGATAAGGTTTTATAAACTACTTGGGTTTTACAAAACTTTGTTGCGAAAGGTGAACTCCATAAACTGCTTGGGGATTTCGTTGAAATCCTATTGAGGAATCCTGAGAAGCTTGGTGAATTCACTGGGGATTTTGGGAGCAGTTAATTGGAGGTTTTTGCTTCTGCCGGGGATGCGAGAACAATTGACATCAATAGGTTACCTTCTGAGAATATGGCAGTGACCTTGTAGTAGAATGCCCCTGCCTCGGTACCTGCTGGAGAAGGTATCTGTCGGGGAAAACATCTGCGGGGATCTTGTGGATGTCCCTTAGATATTATCCCGTTTCTTAAAGTCATTAGCAATTGTCTTCCTGTTTTTATGCGTGTATTTATGAGCAATAATCATATTCAAATGCATATGTTCAAAAATAATCATTGGACGTTTTCGCACATAAAACAGAAAAATAAAAACAGAAATTGGCAAATTTCAAAGAAGTAGTTTTGTATTAATTTGAAATAAGCGTTTTTGTACAAAGAGACAGACATCCTAGTATAATAATGTCGTTTTAAGAATGGAAATTATACAAAAATAATATACGAAGAAAGACAGTTATGTGAAATAAACCCATTGGGTTCCCATTCTACTATTGCCTTTATATCTTTGAGTGTCTCATCCCTTTCGCTGCTTGTCTAAAGCTGATTGGATTGATTAGTACCACTTTGAGCTTGATAGTTGATACTGAAGATTGGCTTTAAGATGATCCAACGGGGCATAGTGATACGCTTTAAATCCCTAACTTTTTCCTGAACCACCCTTTTGGGTTTTCAGTCCACCGGGATACCCTTTTTTGCCCAAGCCGCCTTTTCACGTTTTCGACTTGCCGGGTGTACATTTTTTTTATGCATACCCCTAATTTTTGCTCAAACCCTTTTGGTTCGCCGAGATGCCCTTATTTTTGCCTAGTCCAGTTGACCTAAAGGGTCTTTGTTTATGTGTAGTATCTTTTAACTATGTCCTCCATTACAGGATGCGGAAGGTCGTCACTGTCCATAGTGGTTAGGATCATGGCTCCACCAGAGAATATGTTAATGGCCCTTCGTATATGGGAGTCCATTTTCCCCTGGGATCACCTTGTGGAAGTATAATGCGCTTGATTACCAGATCATCGGCCCGATATTCCTGACGTCTGACCTTCTTGTTAAAAGCTTTAATCATACATTTTTGGTACATCTGGCCATGACAGACAGCCGCGAGCCTCTTCTCGTCAATCAGGTTTAACTGCTCAAGTCGAGTCTGGACCTATTCGTCTTCATTCAAACCTGCATCGTTCATGATTCTCAAGGAATGGATTTGGACCTCAATGGGTAGGACAACTTCCATTCCGTATACCAAAGGGAAAGGAGTTGCTCCTGTTGATGTGCGCACTGTGGTACGGTAACCATGGAGAGCAAATGGTAACATTTTATGCCAGTCTTTATATGTCACTGTCATCTTCTGTATGATTCTCTTGATGTTTTTGTTTGCAGCTTCTACAGCGCCATTCATCTTCGGCCGGTAGGGAGAAGAGTTATGATGCTGGGTTTTGAATTGCGTGCAAAGCTCGGTGATCATAGTATTATTGAGATTGGTACCATTATCTGTAATGATTCTTTCTAGAATACCGTACCAACATATAATGTTATGTCTGATAAATCGGGCCACAACGTTCTTGGTAACAAAAGCGAATGAAGCGGCCTCGACCCACTTCGTGAAGTAATCAATGGAAACCAGGATGAAACGGTGCCCATTAGAAGCTTTTGATCTAATCTCTCCAATCATGTTGATGCCTGTTGTACCCCAAAATTTGCCCTCCCATATTCTTCAAAATTTGCCAAGACAAAGCTTCAAAATTTCCCCAAGGGTTGCACAGTTCAAGGGCCTCCTAAAAACAGTCAAAATTAGGGTTTTGGTTCTGACAAAGAAAATGAAGTTTCCAAGGGTCCAATCAAGTCCCACATGCCTACAAATATGGTCAAGCCTCCTCATACCAAGTTTCAAGACTTACAGCACAAAATTGCACAATCAAAAACCCTAATTGCACTACAGTCAACTGTAGGGGCAAAATGGTCATTTGACAGTCAAAAGTTCAAATTTTTGGTCAACATCTCATTTTGAAGCCACAAACATCATTTTATCAATGCTTGATCATGATTCTCAAAGCTTGGCTCAAGAAGTCTCAAGATGCAAAAGTTTCCATATTTGGACAATTGAAAAAGTCAACTGTAACTTGACCAAGGCATAACTTCCACATGGATTATCAGAAAAATTCCATCCAAAGCTCATTTTGAAGAGAAAGACATTTCCTACAACTCCTCTTCACACTTCAAGTCCAAGAAATGCTCTCAAAAAAGTTATCAATTTCAACATTATAGGTCATTTTCAAAAGTCAACAAAAAGGGACTTTAAGTCAAAGGCCATAACTTGAGATTGGTAAATCCAAATGACATGGGACCAAATACATTGGTTATAGGACTCAAAGACCTTTCCAAAATGTCAAAGAACATGAGAAAAGCTTAAAAATTGAGCAAGTTATGCCTTATGGAAGTTGGGAAATTTTTGGATATTTTGAAAAGTCAACATTGCTTCAAATGTCTTAAAAATGCTAATGGGCCTCTTTTTCTTCCAAGAATCATTATCCAAGGCATGTGCACGACCATTTGGCCCAAAGGGAAGTTTTTCATCATTTTTATTTATTTATTTGAATTTTTAAATGCTAATAATTCATTTAATTAAAATAAATATGTGGAAAATACTAAACCTAAGTTTTTGAATCTTTTTATGCATGGAATACACTCAATATTTCGTGCATGATCAGATTTGGAAAGAATCCATGTGATTGGACATGATTGGGACCAAAATTTGCATGAAAAAGATTGGAAAATATATGCCATAAAAATCAAATATCTCTTCATCAATACAAAGGTTCTTTGGATCAATTTCTCAACCCTAATCACTCATACATATATATACATGCTAACCCTAGTGATCAGAACCTCCCAGCTGCGCAAGAACATCATCACCACTTTTGCATTTTTTGTGAAAAACTCAAATACTGAAAACTGTCTTCCAGTACGATTCAAGCCAAAATAATTATCTCATCACCTTCCTGAGACATCAAGAAGCGTGTCTGAATAGTTTTCCACATCCCTAACGCCCACAATTGGTGAATGAAATTCAAACTTTTTCACTTTTTTGCATAAATCGTATTTCATCATTCATGTCATGTTTTTGAATTCTAATACTTGTTTTGTGTTACTCTCATCATTCTGAAGCTAACTGTATTGTTTAATTAAGCTTTCATCACTCATACGCGAAACTACCATGGACGATTATTAGGGTTCTTTAAACTTGAAATTGGGCGTTTCTGAATACTGCAAAATTAGAGCACCTTAATACCATGGTTGAAATCAGGGAGCTTGGACGATTTGAAAACACCCCTCGCGCCTAATTTATGTGGCCATATGGCCTATTCGCTATTATTGAAAAAATGGCATTTTGGGGGGGTTTAAAACCACCGTTAACCTTTTTATGTTTTCAGGAAAATACAAACGAGGAGGAAGATGATGAAGTGTCAAGGCGTGATTGGGTTATTTGAATTTTCGCGCTAAAGTCCCACTAACGCTTGCTTTATTCTTATATTATTCATTAGCCATATAATAAACAAAGTGCATTAGCAGCTCCACTGGTCAGGCATGTGATTGGTAACCTCTAGGACCTGGGTTCGAATCCCAGGTCCCCCTCCCTTTCAATAATATTTTTCTATTAATAATTCTGTGCAGTTTCGCTACAAGGGTGCATCATACATCCACAATCTCAAGCTTGCCACACACATATCAAGATCAATCAAAGGCCTATGATCTGAAGAACATAATGGACATGAGTCAACGCATATGCATGCTACCCTGGAAAGTCAATAAGGCCAAGGATAATTGGGCCTAAATTGCTAAGTCATACCTCCAATTGGGGACAGAACCCCCCTAGGTTATACAATTCTTTTCTTTCTTATTTTTATCTATTTCAATTATTTCTTTTTTTTTATATATTCCTTAAATTAATTATTTTCATAAAATATAAAAATAACAAAAAAAAAATCTGAAAAAGACCAAAACTAATATATTTTATTTTAATGTTTTTTTTGTAAATAAATTTCACTAACTAATTAGGTTAAATTTAGGTCTAAATCTTAATATTTTTCTAATAAACTTAAAATTTATAGAATTAGGTTTTAATTACTTTTATTCTTTTTTTTCTTTTTTCACCATAATTAATTATTAAATGTTATTTTTGTAAATAAATTACCATGTAAATAATTAGATTAATTTTAGGTTTAACTTTAACATGTTTTTCTTAATAAATAAAATTGTAGAATTAGGGTTAACTAATTAATTTCTTAATTTCATTTAATTCACATAAAAAACCATAAATACCAAAATCTCAAAAACAATTTCCCTTTCTTTTTTTAATTTCATTAATTTAATAATCATAACTTAATTTCATTAAAAAGGGTCCAACGCCCTCGCTTGCGATTTTTTTTAATTCATATTCGCGCATTTTATTTATTTCTTGTAAATATTAATGTAATTCTCCCAAAGCCTTGTAAACTCGGACATTTTATTTCTCGCACTTTATTTACTTTCTGTCAAATCGGGTCCTGGATTTTAATTTGGCGATGTGGACCCGCGCCTTTGTAATAGTTTAGAACTTTTTTCGCATCTTTTTAACTGTTAAATAAATGCATGCAAGAATGAATGGCCTAAAATAAAAACAAACGCAAAGATCACTTTGATATGACAAGACAAAAATAAATGAATTTGACACACAAATCACACACCACCCCTAGGGTACGCCTCACTGTTGCCTTGCCTCGAAAGGTGATCGTCGAGTAGAGGATGTCTTAGTAAGTCCTCATGATCCGGGAACCTGGCATGAGGGTAGCTTCTAAGGTGTCTTCCCATTGCTCTGGTGATCACCATGTCCCGAACCTCGAATTGACCCGAACACCTCCAACGGTGGTGCTACCTACCTCTCAATGGTGGAATGGCACTACTTTAAAGGATATTTACACAGACGAATTCCTTAGGGTAGGTAGACGACTCTAGATACTTGCTCTAATTTCAAAACAAATTCAAAAATACTTTTCACACCGACACCTTTTCAAAAAGCTTTCGAAAGAAACTTTTCAAACACTCTTGAGGACTGATACAAGAGTCGAACTGGAATTTTCAAAGAAATTTTTTTAAACCCACAGTTGAAAAGCAAACAAACCTTTTGAAAACACAAATGAGCAAGTATCTAAGAGCCCATGGATAACCATGGATAGAAAGGGTGCTAACACCTTCCCTTTCTATAATCTACCTCCCGAACCGAGAGCGATCTCTTTAAGGAATTTTTTTGTGCTTTTGTCCTTTCCATTTGGAGAAAGTAAAAGACGGTGGCGACTCTTGCTTCCGCGACATTTCGCGAACCAGCGTTAAACAGTCAGTTCCAGATCCACCGATCACAGAACTGGCGACTCTGCTGGGGATTATATTTATAAAGTGAGGTGTACCTTAGGACTAAGATCACTGTGTTTTCAATTGCTTTCTTTGCTTGCTTTAAATTGTGGGACTGTCTTGGGAGTTCTATAGATCCTAACCCGGGTCTGGGGGATACCTTCTTAGAAAGTAGCAACAAGGCTGTGAGGGAACTGTGCGGGGTATACCGACATGGTTGAAACAGTCTGCTACGTTGATGTGGCACTTTGGTGTGTACCAGTAACCCTTGAGTTCAGTCAAGGAGAGTACGGGGCCTCCGCGTGGTGTCGTGAAGCATCAACAGACCTTAGGAACCTTAATTGAACTATCTTGGCCTCTTTAGGGTAGTGAGATAATTGACTTTGGTGCAGTCCGAGGTTGGTTGACACTCGATACTACACTCAATTGAGGGTTGCTTTCCTGGAATATTTCGGTCGCCAGTTCAGTGGCTAAATCGGAACGATGAACAATGAAAGCAATCCCGTGATATTGGGACCCTTAGAACCCGGTTACTTCTAATAGGACAGGTTGAGCCCACCAACTTCAAGAGGGTACTACCCAGACCCCATGCTGGCCTTAAACCCTAAGGGCTTGTCTTGTGTGCCTTGTGTGCCTCACATGTTTGTCTTTGTAAATATTTGTGGTGTGTTTAATCATAGCATCATGACATCATCCAGCATCATATGCATTGACTAACCATTTCAGGGGTTCGAATCTTCATCTTTGTTCTTTGTTTTGTAGGACATGGAAAATGTTCGCAGGAAGACAATTCAAATCAGTCTTGTAAGGATCCCTCCTCAGCTTAAGGAACTTATATCCAGGATTCCCGAGAGCTCTTCATTCAGTGAGAGACATGGAAGACTCATTAGCTTGGTCAACACCAACATTGAGGAAGACATGATAAAGGTCCTGTTCTAGTTCTTTGACCCTCTGCATCACTGTTTCACCTTCTTGGATTATCATCTGTACCTACATTGGAGGAGTTCTCCCGGCTCCTGAAGATCCCTATCCTTGATCAACTACCCTACAACGGTACGGAAAAGGAACCCAAGCTTGAAGAGATTGCTAAAGCCTTGCACCTACAGTCATCTGACCTCAGGGGACATTGGGAAGTTAGAAGTGGTATCAAAGGGTTCTTAGCCAGGTTTCTGTTTGAAAAGGCCCATGAATGTTGGAACTCCCTTGACTTACAAGCTTTTGAAGAAGTTGTGGCCCTCCTTGTCTATGGTTTGGTGTTGTTCCCTAACCCAGATCAGCTTATAGATATCAGTGCTGTCCAGATCTTCATGTCCAGGAATCCTATACCTACGTTGCTGGGGGACATCCTTCACTCATGTTACACTCGAACCATGAGAAAAAGAGGTGTCCTTATGTGTTACACTCCTCTCCTGGGAAGGTGGTTTATTTCGCATCTTCTACAATCAGTTCTGAAGAATGAGCGGGGTTTGAGATGGTCACAACGGTTGATGACTCTTACACATGCAGATATACATTGGTGTCCTCGGTCCAGAGAGGATGTCACTATCATTGATCGTTGCGGGGAGTACCCTAATGTTCCTTTACTTGGAATCAGAGGAGGTATTACTTATAACCCATGCTTGGCTTGGAGACAGTTTGGTTATGCTCAGAGGGATGGCCCTCATGATATGTTAATTCCTGACATAGTTTTTGAGTTCGACAACGATGCACAAGGACTTCGCCAGAGATTTATCAGAGCCTGGAGGATGCCAAGTAGGATAAACAGCAAGACACTGGGGCACAGGAACTCCATCCCGTTGGAACCTTATCTCAAGTGGGTACGAGCCCGCTCCCAGAAGTTAGTAATGCCTTATCCTCATATGCTCCCTGTGATCAAAGAGCCAGTCTTGGAAGGAGAAGTGCCCTACACCATTCAGCATCCTGACATGCCCACGTCCTGGGAAGAGATGCGGAAGAGCTGGATCCAGCTTAAGGAAGAACGAAATTCTCTTGAGACCAATCTACATGCTAGTGAAAAGAAGGTCTTGGAGCTCACCCGCCTGTTGCATGAGGAGAGGAATCTCAACACCTACATAGCTCCAAAGAGGATGCGCAGTGTATTTTGGGATTGATTTGCTTTTGTATTATTTTTCCCATGAGGCTTTGATGTACTGAACAATTATTTCATTAATGATAACGTGTGTTCTTTTTTGTCTACAACAAATTTGAACTTTCGAACCCTTGAATGCATTGCATAAACACATATCATTCATCATGTGCATAGCAGGTTTTCTTCTTTTCAGGTTGCTTACCGTTCTTCGCTGTTTATTTCAACATCATGAATCCTGACTCATCATCAACTGAGATGTCCATCAAGGCTCTTCAGGCGCAGAATGTGCAATTTCAGGAACTAATCATGGGTTTGGCTCAGGGCCAAGAAGAGCTGAAGGCTCTGCTCCTGAAGAAAGAGAAGAAGAAGAAGAAGAGGAGAACTGTTCTTTTTAACTCGGGCCGAAGGTTTGGCAACACTCTGCAGAACGAAGAGGCTGGTTCTTCTATAGGCAAGGGTAGTCCTCAAGAGGGAAAAGGTCCAAGTCCGGTAGTCTCCGACAACGAGACTGATTTTGATGAGGAACAGTATCCTCCTGCAGAAGACAGATATAAGCAGTTGGAGGACAAATTGAATGCTATGGAGATCCAACAGGTGCCTGGGCTGGATTTTGGAGATTTGGGTTTGTCTACTGGTGTGATTATTCCTCATAAGTTCAAAGCACCATCTTTCACCAAATATGACGGGGCATCTTGTCCCAAGCTACACCTCAGGTCTTATGTGCGGAAGATTCAACCGTACTCAGTGGATAAGAATTTGTGGATCCACTTCTTCTAGGAGAGTCTTTCAGGGACTCATCTCGAATGGTTCCATCAGCTGGATGGGACCAAGGTTCGTAATTGGGAGGAGTTGGCTATTGCTTTCTATAAGCAGTATCAATATAATGCCGACCTTGCCCCTACACGTACCCAACTCCAGGGTATGTCGCTAGGGTCAAGCGAAGGTTTTAAAGAGTACGCACAGAAGTGGAGGGACCTGGCTGGCAGGGTGCAGCCTCCGTTGACTGATCGGGAGTTGGTAGACATGTTCTTGGGGACCCTATCTGGGCCGTTTTTCAATCATCTTATCGGTAACTCATCTGCAGGGTTTACTGATCTTATTCTGACTGGAGAGAGAATTGAGGCTGGGTTGAAGTCTGGTATGATTCCGAAGGGTGCATCTACAAGTTCTGAGAAGAAGCCCTTCAAAAAAGAGGCCAGTGCTGTATACGGGTCCAGAAGACAAGAGAAATCTGAACGCCGCCAATCTATCAACGCGGTGATGATTTTTAAGCCTGCTGCCGCTCCTCGGCAAACCAATCCTCAAAGGGCTGAAAGACCCCGGAGAGAGTTTACCCGTTTAAGTATGACCCTATCGCAGATTTTGCCGCAGTTGCTATCCACCAATTTAGTGACTGTCAGAGAGGCCCCTAAAGTTGTCAACACTGCCTCCCCCAAATACAATCCAAATGCCCGCTGTGCTTATCACTCCGATAACCCGGGACATTCCACTGATGACTGTTGGGCCTTAAGGAACAAGATGCAGGACCTTATTGACGCCAAGGAGGTACAATTTGAGGCATCTGTGAAGCCTAATGTAGTGACAGCTCCCCTGCCTGCTCATGGAGTGAATGCTATTGGGGACGAAGATGGAGTAGATGAAGCTGAGTTTGATAGCTGGATTTACCCGGCAACCGACAGTGGACCTAACAATTGGAGTGCTAAAGACAATCTACCTGTTTCTCTTGTTACTAAGTAATAAACTTCTTTGTTTTGGTATTTGTAATAAACAATAAATTAAACTCTATGGCCCGGTGTCTTACCCGAGGCACCGTGGCTCCATTTGTGAGGGCATATAAATTGTCATTTCATATATCATGAATAAAAATCTTGGACGATTTCTCGCATTTCAAATCTTATGCTCCTTTTCTGTCTTTCCTTCCTTTATATATTTCAAAACAGCTGTATTTACACACACTCACTCATACAGGTTTCAATCCACTCTGGATATCACTGGTAACGACTCTGCTACTGCCAGTTATGACTTCGAAAATCCGATCAACTTAGCCGAAGACGAAGGTGAAGATGATTGCGAAGTGCCTGGAGAGCTTGCAAGACTGTTACTCCAGGAAGAGAGGGCAATTCAACCACACGAAGAGCCAGTGGAAACAATAAACCTGGGTACTGAAGTAGACAGGAAAGAGGTCAAGATTGGTGCCAACCTAGAGCTCAGCGTGAAGCAACGGTTGACTAAGATGCTACATGATTATATGGAGATCTTTGCCTGGTCCTACAAAGACATGCCCGGGTTGGATACTGATATTGTGGTCCATCACTTGTCTACCAAGGAAGACTGCCCTCCGGTTAAGCAAAAGGTCCGCCGTATGCGTCCAGAGATGTCTGAAAAGATCAAAGCCGAGGTTATGAAACAGTTTGATGATGGGTTCCTTGCAGTGACTTCTTATCCTCAGTGGGTTGCTAATGTGGTGCCGGTACCAAAGAAGGACGGGAAGGTCAGAATGTGTGTCGATTACAGGGATCTGAATAGGGCCAGCCCCAAGGATGACTTCCCTTTACCTCACATTGATGTCCTTGTTGACAATACAGCTCAGCATAAGGTGTTCTCTTTCATGGATGGCTTTTCAAGTTACAATCAGATCAAGATGGCTCCTGAAGACATGGAGAAGACTACATTTGTTACTCAGTGGGGTACCTTCTGCTACAAGGTCATGCCTTTTGGACCGAAAAACGCTGGGGCAACCTACCAACGTGCCATGGTTGCCTTATTTCATGACATGATCCATCATGAGATAGAAGTGTATGTTGACGACATGATCGCAAGGTCCCAGACTGAGGAAGAACACCTTGATCATCAGCAGAAATTGTTTGACCGGTTGAAATTGTACAAGCTGAGGTTGAACCCGAACAAGTACACCTTCGGGGTAAGATCTGGGAAATTGCTAGGCTTCGTTGTAAGTGATAAGGGTATTCAAGTGGACCCTGCCAAGGTTAAAGCTATTCAAGAGATTCCAGTTCCTAAGACAGAGAAAGAGGTCAGAGGCTTTTTAGGACGCCTGAATTACATTGCTCGATTCATCTCACACCTAACCGCTACTTGTGAACCAATCTTCAAGCTGCTGAAGAAAGATCAGGTAGTACGTTGGAATGATGAATGTCAGGCTGCTTTTGACAGAATCAAAGAGTATCTCCAAGAACCACCCATCCTTATGCCACCGGTTGAAGGGAGACCTCTGATATTATACCTGACAGTACTTGACAACTCAATGGGGTGTGTGCTGGGGCAGCATGACGAGTCTGGCCGAAAAGAGCATGCCATTTATTACCTTAGCAAAAAGTTTACCGACTGTGAGACCCGATACTCACTGCTTGAGAAAACTTGCTACGCTTTGGTATGGGATGCTCGCCGGCTGAGACAGTATATGCTGACTCACACTACCTTGTTGATCTCAAAGATGGATCCTATAAAGTACATATTTGAAAAGCCTGCTCTGTCTGGGAGAATAGCAAGATGGCAGATGATCTTGACGGAATACGACATTCAATACACGACTCAGAAAGCCATCTAAGGAAGTGTATTGGAAGACCACTTGGCACATCAGGCCGTAGACGACTATCAGTCAATGAACTTCGAGTTTCCAGACGAGAGCATCATGATAGTGACTGATTGTGAAGTACCTGGACCGGATGAAGGACCTGAGGAAGGATCCCGATGGTCTATGCACTTTGACGGAGCCTCCAATGCTTTGGGTAACGGCATTGGCGCTGTGATCATATCTCCTCAAGGCACTCATACTCCACTCACTGCCCGGCTATGTTTCAACTGTACCAACAACATGGCGGAGTATGAGGCGTGCATCATGGGTATTCAAGCTGCAATCGACTTAAGGATCAAGTTTCTGAGTGTCTTCGGAGATTCCGCTCTCGTGATCAATCAGATCAAAGGAGAGTGGGATACGAAACATCTGAATCTTATTCCTTACAGAGAATGTGTGTTGACCTTGATCCCCCACTTCACAGAGATAACCTTTGAACACTTCCCGAGAGAGGAGAATCAGCTGGCGGACGCGTTAGCTACAATGTCTTCTATGTTCAAGGTCAAATGGGATAATGAGGCTCCCCGGATCATCATCTGGAAACTGGACGAACCGGCATACTGTTGTGATCTCGAGACTGAATTGGTGACTGAGAAGCCTTGGTACCATGAGGTGAAGAGATATTTGGAAGCCCAGGAGTATCCTGAAGGTGCGTCTGTCAATGATAAAAAGTTCCTGAGAAGATTCGCAGCGAAGTTCTTCCTTAGCAACGGCATCTTGTACAAGCGAAACCATGATTCGACCTTACTGCGTTGTGTGGACAAGAATGAAGCAGAAAGGATCATGGAAGAGCTACATAAAGGGACCTTTGGCACACATTCCAGTGGACACACTATGGCGAAGAAAATCCTTCGGGCAGGGTATTTCTGGTCCACCATGGAAGTTGACTGCTACCAACATTCCCGGACATGCCATAAATGCCAGATATATGCAGACAAGGTGCATATTCCTCCAGTTCCTCTGAATGTTCTGACTGCGCCTTGGCCGTTTGCAATGTGGGGCATAGACATGATCGGTGAGATAAAACCTACGGCATCTAACGGGCATCGCTTCATCCTGGTAGCGATTGATTACTTCACGAAGTGGGTTGAAGCAGCTTCCTATGCTACGGTAACCAAGACTGTTGTGGCACAGTTCATTCGGCATAATCTGATCTGTCGGTACGGCGTCCCAAAAAGAATCATTATAGACAACGGTACCAATCTTAATAACAAGATGATCACTGAGCTCTGCGAGCAGTTCAAGATACAGAACCACAACTCTTCTCCTTACAGACCGAAGATGAATGGGGCTGTAGAAGTAGCAAATAAAAACATTAAGAAAACCGTGCAGAAGATGACAGTGACCTACAAAGATTGGCACGAGATGTTACCGTTCACTCTACATGGGTACCGTACCTCAGCCAGGACGTCAACCGGGGCAACTCCTTTCTCCTTGGTCTACGGTATGGAGGCAGTCTTACCGATCGAAGTGCAAATACCCTCTCTCCGGATAATGAAGGATGCAAATCTGAACGAAGATGATTGGATCCAGACACGACTTGATCAATTAAACCTTATTGATGAAAAGAGGCTTGCTGCTATCTGTCATGGTCAGACGTATCAGAAACGGAAGATCAGGGCATTTAACAAAAAGGTCAGACCACAGGAATATCAAGTTGGGGATCTGGTAATCAAGCGAATCATCCTTCCTCAGAGTGATCCGAGGGGCAAATGGACCCCTACGTACGAAGGGCCATTTGTGGTTAAACATGTGTTCTCAGGAGGAGCCATGATTCTAACCAACATGGATGGTGACGACCTTCCTCACCCCTCCAATGCAGACATAGTAAAAAGATACTACGCATGAAAAAGACCCGCTAGGTTGACATACCTAGGCAAAAATTAGGGCTTCCCGGCGAACCAAAAGGGTTCGGGAAAAATGAAGGGATGAAATGAAAAAAATCTGTACACCCGGCAAGTCGAAAACCTGAAAAGGCGGCTTGGGAAAAAATGGGTATCCCGGTGGATTGAAAACCCGAAAGGGCGGTCCAGGCAAAAGTTAGGGATAAAGCATAATACTATGTCTCATTGGATCACTTTGCATCCGGAATCCGGCATCTACATCAAGTTCAGACGGCATCGATCAGTCAGCTTCACTTCCAACTAAGGTCATCAAGTGATGAGACTCCCGGAGTTATAAAGGCAATAGCAGAGTTGAAACCCAGTGGGATCATTCATTTCACACAGCTGTTTTATTTTCTCTTGTACAAAATTTGTATAAACTCTTTTGTTCGGCGGCGTTCTCTTACTAGGACGTCAGCCTCTTGTACATAAAACGCCTATTTTACAGGCAAATTCAGAAATCAATACAAATATATTTTTTCAGTTAAAATTGCCAATTATTTTTCCTTTTTCTGTTTTGTTTTGCGAAGAACGTCCAAGGTTCAATTTGTGATATATGCATTGACAATAATTTGCTAACTCATGAATATTTGCATACGAAACAAAGGATTAATTACAGGTAACATTAGAAACAGGGGCAATAAAGAGTTGTCTAAGCGATCTAATTGTTCCGTCCACCAAGGTACCAAGGTAGGTTCGGCTAAAGAACATAACCAGATACCTTAATTCCCCAGAGAGTGAGCCAGCAAGCAGTATACTCTCCTCAAGCCAAGCTATATTATCAAACTTAAGGAAGCTGGGTATCTCCCGCAGAGCTCAACATTCCCCAACAGCATATATACATTCTTAACAAGCATCCCCGGCAATCTTGGTCTAAAGATTGTTCCCCAGCGGTATATCAAACATTCATTGGAGTCTATTTCCCCAGCATATCAAAAATTCCCCAGGAGAGTCCAATCCAGATTTCCCCAGGAAAGTTGAATCATCTCCCCAAGCAATAAGCTTATCCCCAGTAGATTCTGGAAGTTTATCCCCGCAGAACGAACGCGTCCCCCGGCTTTATTCAAGAGTTATTTCCCTCACCAGGATATAACTGGGTTATCCTCAGCCAAAAGCCACGGAAAGAGCATCCTCGACGAAGTCTTCTTATCCCCAGCGAAGTCTATTAACACTTCCAATACAACAAGGGTATCCCCAGCAAGTTATTTTCAACAACTCAGCAAAGTACCTCTCTCCCCACAGAGTATTGCTTCCCAGCAAGATTGCCAGAGTATTTTTCTCCCCGCAGAGTAGTCCATTCGTCAAGTTTATTCCCCAACGGAGTTATCTTCTCCTACCGGTACTCTTGCAACTATCATCCCCAGCGGAGGCAAAAATGTATTCTTCAACATCAGCCCAGGAGTGACTTCCCGGCACCCGTCAAGGATTTATTTTCCTAAGACGAAAACATACATTCATAAACATCGCATTTTTATACATTATAGCATGCATATACGCATCATATCTTGCCAATCTCATTTATGTTGAGAACATCATTGCTTGATCCATATCATGCATGACATATGACTGACCTTTACCTTTCAGGAAAGATCCAGTTAAGTTCTCAGCTATATCTCAAGACCTAGACCGGTTCAGTTAAATCGACCCTAAGATTTTACTGTTTCTTATCCAGTCAAAGGCCTTCTCTGGTTCAGTCAGATCGACCCTAAGATCTCCCTGTTTCTTATCCAGTTGAAGACATCAAGACCTAGACCGGTTCAGTCAGATCGACCCTAAGATCTCCCTGTTTCTTATCCAGTCAAAGGCCTTCTCTGGTTCAGTCAGATCGACCCTAAGATCTCCCTGTTTCTTATCCAGTTGAAGATTCCAAGACCTAGACCGGTTCAGTTAAATCGACCCTAAGATTTTTCTGTTTCTTATCCAGTCCAAGGCCTTCTCTAGTCCAGCTAAATCGACCCCAAACAGATTTTCCTGATAAAGACTCAGTAGAAGATATCCAAGATTCTCTCAATGATACTGTTGAGGTTGTAGTCGTCTGTGGTTCTCTCCCCGTTACTGCGGAGGTAGTAATCGCCCCAAGATTCTCTCAGCGTTACTGTTGAAGTAGAAGATATCCAAGATTCTCTCAATGATTACTGTTGAGGTTGAAGTCGCCCAAGATTCACTCAATGATTACTGTTGAGGTTGAAGTCGTTCAAAATTCTCTCAGCGTTCCTGTTGAGGTAGTAATCATCCAAGGTTCTCTCACCGTTCCTGTTGAGGTAGTAACCATCCCTGGTTCATTCATCACCGTTTGAAGATCCAGATCCAGCTCCTGTAACCAGTCAGGACACACCTATACAAAGAATCTGAAGACCAGCTCCTGTAACAGGTCAGGTATTCATTTTTCTTTTGCAGGTACGCAAGCTCTCGCTAAGGAATCTCTTACGCAATCAATATCCAGATGGCATCTATAAGCCCATCCACCTATCCATCACCTCTTAGCATGGCATCTATAAGTACATCATCCTATCCATCAATCTCCAAATGGCATCTATAAGCCCATTCCCCACATCGCACTACTATGTGAGCGCAAATTTCTGGGCACTCTAGTGTCCAATCATCTTCCACCTTCGGATTACGAAAGGCACGTCAGCCAATCTGCATCCTCAGGTCTAAGAAGATTGAACAGGGGCAACTGTTGTACCCCAAAATTTGCCCTCCCATATTCTTCAAAATTTGCCAAGACAAAGCTTCAAAATTTCCCCAAGGGTTGCACAGTTCAAGGGCCTCCTAAAAACAGTCAAAATTAGGGTTTTGGTTCTGACAAAGAAAATGAAGTTTCCAAGGGTCCAATCAAGTCCCACATGCCTACAAATATGGTCAAGCCTCCTCATACCAAGTTTCAAGACTTACAGCACAAAATTGCACAGTCAAAAACCCTAATTGCACTACAGTCAACTGTAGGGGCAAACTGGTCATTTGACAGTCAAAAGTTCAAATTTTTGGTCAACATCTCATTTTGAAGCCACAAACATCATTTGATCAATGCTTGATCATGATTCTCAAAGCTTGGCTCAAGAAGTCTCAAGATGCAAAAGTTTCCATATTTGGACAGTTGAAAAAGTCAACTGTAACTTGACCAAGGCATAACTTCCACATGGATTATCAGAAAAATTCCATCCAAAGCTCATTTTGAAGAGAAAGACATTTCCTACAACTCCTATTCACACTTCAAGTCCAAGAAATGCTCTCACAAAAAGTTATCAATTTCAACATTATAGGTCATTTTCAAAAGTCAACAAAAAGGGACTTTAAGTCAAAGGCCATAACTTGGGATTGGTAAATCAAAATGACATGGGACCAAATACATTGGTTAGAGGACTCAAAGACCTTTCCAAAATGTCAAAGAACATGAGCAAAGCTTACAAATTGAGAAAGTTATGCCTTGTGGAAGTTGGGAAATTTTTGGATATTTTGAAAAGTCAACATTGCTTCAAATGTCTTAAAAATGCTAATGGGCCTCTTTTTCTTCCAAGAATCATTATCCAAGGCATGTGCACGACCATTTGGCCCAAAGGGAAGTTTTTATCATTTTTATTTATTTATTTGAATTTTTAAATGCTAATAATTCATTTAATTAAAATAAATATGTGGAAAATACTAAACCTAAGTTTTTGAATCTTTTTATGCATGGAATACACTCAATATTTCGTGCATGATCAGATTTGGAAAGAATCCATGTGATTGGACATGATTGGGACCAAAATTTGCATGAAAAAGATTGGAAAATATATGCCATAAAAATCAAATATCTCTTCATCAATACAAAGGTTCTTTGGATCAATTTATCAACCCTAATCACTCATACATATATATACATGCTAACCCTAGTGATCAGAACCTCCCAGCTGCGCAAGAACATCATCACCACTTTTGCATTTTTTGTGAAAAACTCAAATACTGAAAACTGTCTTCCAGTACGATTCAAGCCAAAATAATTATCTCATCACCTTCCTGAGACATCAAGAAGCGTGTCTGAATAGTTTTCCACATCCCTAACGCCCACAATTGGTGAATGGAATTCAAACTTTTTCACTTTTTTGCATAAATCGTATTTCATCATTCATGTCATGTTTTTGAATTCTAATACTTGTTTTGTGTTACTCTCATCATTCTGAAGCTAACTGTATTGTTTAATTAAGCTTTCATCACTCATACGCGAAACTAACATGGACGATTATTAGGGTTCTTCAAACTTGAAATTGGGCGTTTCTGAATACTGCAAAATTAGAGCACCTTAATACCATGGTTGAAATCAGGGAGCTTGGACGATTTGAAAACACCCCTCGCGCCTAATTTATGTGGCCATATGGCCTATTCGCTATTATTGAAAAAATGGCATTTTGGGGGGGTTTAAAACCACCGTTAACCTTTTTATGTTTTCAGGAAAATACAAACGAGGAGGAAGATGATGAAGTGTCAAGGCGTGATTGGGTTATTTGAATTTTCGCGCTAAAGTCCCACTAACGCTTGCTTTATTCTTATATTATTCATTAGCCATATAATAAACAAAGTGCATTAGCAGCTCCACTGGTCAGGCGTGTGATTGGTAACCTCTAGGACCTGGGTTCGAATCCCAGGTCCCCCTCCCTTTCAATAATATTTTTCTATTAATAATTCTGTGCAGTTTCGCTACAAGGGTGCATCATACATCCACAATCTCAAGCTTGCCACGCACATATCAAGATCAATCAAAGGCCTATGATCTGAAGAACATAATGGACATGAGTCAACGCATATGCATGCTACCCTGGAAAGTCAATAAGGCCAAGGATAATTGGGCCTAAATTGCTAAGTCATACCTCCAATTGGGGACAGAACCCCCCTAGGTTATACAATTCTTTTCTTTCTTATTTTTATCTATTTCAATTATTTCTTTTTTTTTTATATATTCCTTAAATTAATTATTTTCATAAAATATAAAAATAACAAAAAAAAATCAGAAAAAGACCAAAACTAATATATTTTATTTTAATGTTTTTTTTGTAAATAAATTTCACTAACTAATTAGGTTAAATTTAGGTCTAAATCTTAATATTTTTCTAATAAACTTAAAATTTATAGAATTAGGTTTTAATTACTTTTATTCTTTTTTTTTCTTTTTTCACCATAATTAATTATTAAATGTTATTTTTGTAAATAAATTACCATGTAAATAATTAGATTAATTTTAGGTTTAACTTTAACATGTTTTTCTTAATAAATAAAATTGTAGAATTAGGGTTAACTAATTAATTTCTTAATTTCATTTAATTCACATAAAAAACCATAAATACCAAAATCTCAAAAACAATTTCCCTTTCTTTTTTTAATTTCATTAATTTAATAATCATAACTTAATTTCATTAAAAAGGGTCCAACGCCCTCGCTTGCGATTTTTTTTAATTCATATTCGCGCATTTTATTTATTTCTTGTAAATATTAATGTAATTCTCCCAAAGCCTTGTAAACTCGGACATTTTATTTCTCGCACTTTATTTACTTTCTGTCAAATCGGGTCCTGGATTTTAATTTGGCGATGTGGACCCGCGCCTTTGTAATAGTTTAGAACTTTTTCCGCATCTTTTTAACTGTTAAATAAATGCATGCAAGAATGAATGGCCTAAAATAAAAACAAACGCATAGATCACTTTGACATGACAAGACAAAAATAAATGAATTTGACACACAAATCACACACCACCCCTAGGGTACGCCTCACTGTTGCCTTGCCTCGAAAGGTGATCGTCGAGTAGAGGATGTCTTAGTAAGTCCTCATGATCCGGGAACCTGGCATGAGGGTAGCTTCTAAGGTGTCTTCCCATTGCTCTGGTGATCACCATGTCCCGAACCTCGAATTGACCCGAACACCTCCAACGGTGGTGCTACCTACCTCTCAATGGTGGGATGGCACTACTTTAAAGGATATTTACACAGACGAATTCCTTAGGGTAGGTAGACGACTCTAGATACTTGCTCTAATTTCAAAACAAATTCAAAAATACTTTTCACACCGACACCTTTTCAAAAAGCTTTCGAAAGCAACTTTTCAAACACTCTTGAGGACTGATACAAGAGTCGAACTGGAATTTTCAAAGAAACTTTTTTTAAACCCACAGTTGAAAAGCAAATAAACCTTTTGAAAACACAAATGAGCAAGTATCTAAGAGCCCATGGATAACCATGGATAGAAAGGGTGCTAACACCTTCCCTTTCTATAATCTACCTCCCGAACCGAGAGCGATCTCTTTAAGGAATTTTTCTGTGCTTTTGTCCTTTCCATTTGGAGAAAATAAAAGACAGTGGCGACTCTTGCTTCCGCGACATTTCGCGAACCAGCGTTAAACAGTCAGTTCCAGATCCACCGATCACAATGCCCCACATTGATAATGGCCAAGGAGCAGTCAAGATGTTTAGAGGAACCGGAGGCACATGTACCTTGTCAGCATAGATCTGACATTTGTGACAAATCCGCGAGTGTTGATAACAGTCTTCCTCCATGGTGGACCAATAGTATCCTGCCCGTAGGATCTTTTTAGCCATTGAATGTCCAGTGGAATGAGTGCCAAAGGTGCCTTCGTGTATGTCAGCCATAAACCTTTTTGCCTCGCTCTTGTCTACACACCGAAGCAAGGTAGAATCATAATTGCACTTGTAGAGGATCCCGTTACTGAGAAAGAACTTAGCAGAGAATCTTATTAAGAACTTCTTATCATTGACTGGAGCTCCTTTGGTATATTCTTGGCTTTTGAGATATCTTTTGACTTCATGGAACCAAGGCTTGTCCACTACGTCTTCAGTATCAATCTCGTGACAATATGTTGGTTCGTCCATCTTCTTAATGGTGATCTGAGGAGCCTCATTATCCAACCTAACCTTGAACATGGATGACATTGTAGCTAGCGCGTCCTCTAGTTGATTTTCCTCTCGTGGAAAATTCTCAAAGGTAATTTCTTCAAAGTATGGGATTAATGTCAACACCTGTTCTTTATACGGGATTAGATTAGGGTGCTTCGTGTCCCATTCTCCTTTGATCTGGCTGATTACCAAAGTCGAGTCTCCAAACACACTTAAGAACTTGATCCTTAAATCGATTGCAACTTTGAGACCCATGATATAGGCTTTATACTCAGCCATATTGTTGGTACAATCTAAACATACCCTAGAAGTGAAAGGAGTATGACAGCCTTCAGGAGATATGATCACAATATCGATGCCATTGCCAAGAGCGTTGGAAGCCCCATCAAAAACCATAGTCCATCGGGATCCTTTTTCCGGTCCTTCATCCGGTCCAGGTTCTTCACAATCAGTTACTAACATGATGTTCTCATCCGGGAACTCAAAATTCATGGATTGGTAGTCATCCACAGCTTGATGTGCCAAATGATCAGCTAGTACACTTCCCTTAATTTCTTTATGGGTTGTGTATTAAATGTCGTATTCGGTCGGGATCATTTTCCATCTTGCTATTCTTCCGGAGAGAGCGGGCTTCTCAAAGATGTACTTGATAGGATCCATTTTAGATATCAACAAGGTATTGTGATTCAACATATACTGTCTTAGTCGGCGAGCAGCCCGTGCCAAAGCACAGAAAGTTTTCTCGAGCAGTGAGTATCTTGTTTCACAGTCGGTAAACTTTTTGCTAAGGTAGTATATTGCATGCTCTTTTCGACCAAACTCGTCATGCTGCTCCAGCACACACCCCATTGAGTTCTCTAATACCATTAAGTACATGATCAGAGGTCTTCCTTCAACTATAGGCATCAAAATTGGAGGATCTTGAAGGTATTCTTTGATTTTGTCAAAGGCATACTGGAAATCGTCATTCCATTTCACTGCTTGGTCTTTCTTCAGTAATTTTAAGATTGGTTCATAAGTAGCGGTCAGATATGAAATGAATCTGGCTATGTAGTTTAAGCATCCAAAGAATCCTCTAACTTCCTTCTCAGTGCGAGGAGTTGGCATTCCTTGTATAGCTTTGACCTTTGCAGGATCCACTTCAATGCCCTTGTGCTGACAATGAAACCTAAGAGCTTACCGGATCTTACTCCGAAAGTGCACTTATTCGGGTGTAGCCTCAGTTTGTATTTCTTCAGCCTGTCAAATAGCTTTTGTAGGTGATCAAGATGCTCCTCTTTAGTCTGAGACCTAGCTATCATGTCATCAACGTAGACCTCTATCTCATGATAGATCATATCATGAAACATAGCTACCATGGCGCGCTGATAGGTTGCCCCGGCATTCTTCAACCCAAATGGCATAACCTTGTAACAGAAAGTGCCCCACTGTATGACGAAGTTCATCTTCTCCATGTCTTCAGGTGCCATCTTGATCTGATTATACCCGGAGAAACCATCCTTGAAGGAGAATACTTTATGTTATGCGGTGTTGTCAACTAGAACATCAATGTGGGAAAGTGGAAAATCATCCTTGGGGCTTTCCCTATTTAGGTCTCTATAATCCACACACATACGTACCTTACTGTCCTTCTTAGGCACTGGAACAACATTAGCGACCCATTATGGATAAGACGTGACAGCTAAGAAATTGACATTGAACTGTTTCATGACTTCAGCCTTGATCTTTTCTGACATATTCGGTCGCATACGACGAACCTTCTGTTTCACTGGAGGGTAATCCTCTTTTGTCGGTAAGCGATAAACCCCAATATCGGTGTCAAGTCCCGGCACGTCTTCGTATGACTAGGCAAAAACCTCAACATAGTCACGTAGCATCTGTATTAACCGTTTTTTGACACTGGGCTCCAAGTTAGCACCTATCTTGACTTCTTTTCTGCCCTCTTCAGTACCCAAGTTCACTAGCTCAACTGGCTCCTCATGAGGTTGTATTGCCCTTTCTTCCCGTTGTAATAGTATGGCAAACTCTCCTGGTACCTCACAATCTTCCTCACCTTCGTCCTCAGCTTGGTTGATCAGATTTTCAAAGTCATAATGAGCAATAGCAGAACCGTTATCAATGGGATCCAAAATGGATGTGGATCTGCATTTTGTTATGTGAGTGTGTGTAAGAACATAGTTGTTTTAATAAAGTAAAAAGCAGAATAGAAAAAGCAGAGAGCGTAAAATTTTTATGTAAAATGCCCAATGCTTTATTAATGACATATGATAATGAAACATGATAACCCTCACAAAATAACCATTGTGCCTCGGGTAAGACACAAGGTTTTAGAGTTTGTATTATTCATTTATTACATATCCAAAAACAAAAAGAGACAATTACTCCTGAATAAAAGTAATTGGCATAAAGTCTTTAGCGTTCTAGTTGTTGAGTCCTCTGTTGACAGTTTGGAAGATCCAATGGTCCATGTCACAGTCGCCGTCACTGTCTTCCAAAGTATTAACCCCATTATTGCTGATGCGTAGAGGTGTTCCTCCGGTACGAGCACGACAAACATCCCTTTGAGCTCTTGATGTAAAACCCAAACCAAATTTGTCATATTTTTAAGGAATATATGGAAGTTGGCCCCAAATTATACACCCACATTCTTCAACAATTTCCTTGGCATCTTTCAGAGAAGCCATCTTCAGCGGAGTCCTGGTAGTCTTAAGAATACTGACAGAGGTCTTGGTTGCAGCAACCGCCTGTGGAACCTCCTCAAAGTTCTGACAGGGGGTCTCAATGAACTCGCCGTCCATTTCAACGCACGTGAAAGAGTTCAGGTGGCTTACCATGTACTCCTCCTCCCCGTGAACTGTTATAATTTACCCGTTGACTGGGTACTTCAGCATCTGATGTAGGGTGGAAGTTACAACACCATCCCCATGGATCCAGGGTTGATCCAATAAACAAGAGTATGATGGGCGGATGTCCATCGCATAGAAATTGGAATTAAAAGTCTGAGTGCCCACTTTGATAGTGATGTCCACCTCTCCATGCACCATTCTTTTAGAATAGTCAAAGGCTCTCACCACAATGTTGCTAGGATTCAGAGTCAATCCTTCACAATCTAATCTGTCAAGGGCCTTCTTGGGCAGAACATTAAGTGAAGAACCTATATCCACTAGAACATGTGCCAAATTAATGCCCCTGCACTCGATAGAGACATGTAGGGCATCATTATGTTTCCTTCCTCTGGGAGTCAGATCAGCATCGGAGAAGTCTAGCCTATTGTCAACAGTCAAACTGGCCACACAGTCTTCAAATTGATCAGTGGAGGTTTCTTGAGGCACATGAGCTGTCTTGAGAAATTTCACTAAAGCCTTGACATGGGCTTCAGAGCATAGTAACAGGGCCAGCATTGAGATCTTGAAAGGGGTCTTCCCTAGTTGTTCAACCACGTTATAGTCACTCTTTTAATGATCTTTAAAATTTCCTCCATCTCTTGTTTAGAGGATTCTGGGATGACTTCTTGGTGCACCTTTGTCTGGACAGGCTAAACCAATATCTCTTTGCCCCGAGTCTCGGCCGACTCGGTGGCAGGGGTTGCAACAGGGCTAGCAGCAGGAGTAGTCATAGGAATACTGACAGGAGTAGAAGCAGGGATGATTACAGGAGTAGAAACGGTTTTAGGAGGAGAGATCTCAAGGGAGAAAACTCTTCCACTTTTTTTTATCTTACTGGTTCCGGAAATATGTCTAACTTCAGGATCAAAGTCTTCAGCATTTTTGTCTTTCACGACCAATAAGTCTTGTTTGACGCCATGGTAATAGACGTCAGCCCCATAGTTCCAAGGAATAGCTCGATCCGAGGAATATGGTACAGGTCCAGGGAAAGTAATTATCAATGGAGCAATTCTCAGAACATATGTAATCCTGATAGGTCTTTTGGAGGAGACCTTGGGAGGATTGGCAGAAATGGATATGATAGAAACATCTTCACACATAGTACTTGTAGCTGGAATTTTCTAGAAAAAAATTTCTTTATCTTCCATTAGGCACTGAACGCCTTCTTTCAACAGATGGCAACCATTAGGTAAGGACAAACACAAATGGCAACCTTCGCTACAACCCGGAAATAAACTGGCCTGTAAGAGATTCTTCTTAATAGTCAAGAGTGGAGTAGCCAATTCATCAACAGAAGCAACAAACATGTCATCATCAATAGCATTGACGCCACAGTCGTGCTTGGTCATAGGGGCAGTAATAACATTAGGAGTCTCTGGAGCATCAAACTCATTCTGCTTTGCCTCAATCAAATCATGTAATTTGTTCTTCAAAGCCCAACAGTCGTTTGTATCATGGCCTGGACTTTCAGAATGGTAAGCACATCGAACATTTGCATTGTAATAAGGAGATGTAGTGTTCAGATTCTTGGGAGCCTCTTTTAGAGCAACCAAATTGGATTTCAGAAGGTGTGGTAAAACCTGAGATAAGGTCATATTGAGCATGGGAAACTGTCTCCTTGGCTTATCTGTTTTGGACTGATTGTTTTGTTGTCGGTATGATGTAGAATTGGAAATCATAACAGCCCCTACTGTCGGACGACACTCAGTTTTGTTAGGATTTCGTTGGCCATAAGCAACACTGACCTCTTTCTTCCCTGTGAATGGTTTCTTTGCAGTTCCGGAGGATGCATCTCTTTGTATTTTACAACTTTTAATACCAGCTACCACTCTTTCTCCTGTCAATATCAACTCATTAAACCCAGCAGAATAACTTTGAATCACGTGGTTAAAGAATGGCACGGATAATATGCCCAAGAACATGTCCACCAACTCCCTATCATACAATGGGGGCTGGACTCTTCCCGCAAGGTCTCTCCATTTATGGTCATAGTCCTTAAAGCCCTCGCTGGAACCCATAGATAGACTTTGCAACTGTGTACGAGTCGGGGCGAGGTCAGCATTATACTGATCTTACTTGTAGAAAACAGCAGCCAGATCTTCCCAATTACGCACATTGGTTCTTTCTAGTTGATAAAACTATTCCAGCTGAGTCCCTGCCAGACTTTCCTGGAAGAAGTGTACCCATAAATCCCTATCAGTAGTGGGGGTTGAATTTTCCTGACATACGACCTTAAATGCAGCTTAGGGCAGGAGACATCGTCGTACTTAGAAAATGTCGGGACCTTGAACTTCCGCAGGATACCCAGTCCTAGCTCTTCAAAGTCCAGTCCAGGAAATCTTTGGACCTCCATGGCATTGAGCCGGTCCTCTAGTTGTTTGTATTTATCATCAGCAGGAGGATACTACTCCTCAGAATAGTCAGGTTCATCTTCTTCAGACTCCCTCATGATATGGTCTTCTTCTCTTGGCTCTCCATTATGATTGTCTCTCTCTCTCTCTTGACGGAGTTGCGAGCTCTGAAACTTGCTTCACTGGTCCTTTGAACCTTCTTCCCAAATTCAGAACATCCACTGGCCTCTTTTTCTTCTTGTTGTCCTTGAGAATCAGAGCTTTTAAGTCTTCTTGTCCCTTGGCCAGATTCAGGAACATTTCTTAGAATTGGGAATTTTGTGCCTGAAGCTCCTTGACTGTTTGTTCAAGAGCCATTGCTGAAATAAACAGCGAAGAAGATAAGAAACTTGTCCTGAAAACCTGTTCATGCAATGATATGTATGATGTATGTATGCAATGTTTTCAAGGGCTTTATAGGATTTAAACTCTTTTAACCAAAACAGAAAAAAAAATACTTTTTATTAGTAATCTCAAATGAAATCAAAGTTTACAAAGGAATAACAAATAAGAAACTTCTAAAACTTCTAAGTCTCCCAAGGACACTTCCTTTTGGTGCTAATATAGGTATTGAGATTCTGCTCTTCATGAAGCCGCTTTGTCAGTTCCAACACCTTTTTCTCACTGGCATAGAATTGGGATTCAAAGTTATCTCGTTCTTCTTTGATCTGTATCCAAGATTTTTGCAGTTCTTCAAAGTTTGTTGGCATATCAGGATGAAGAATGATGCGAGACTCGGCCCCTTGAACAATAGGCTCTATAATCACTGGTAGGATAGCAGCATACGACATCATAAGATTTTGAGCATGAGTTCGCATTCCATTTGAGGTATGGTTCCAAACGGATGGAGTTCTTGTGCCCTAGAGTCCTGCTATCAGTTTTCTTAACCCTTCCCCAAGCGCGGATGAACTTCTGATGATAACCTTGTAGATCATTTGAATAGTCGAACACAATATCTTGAATGGGCATATCATGAGGACCATCCCTCTGGGCGTAACCGGACTGACGTAAAGCTAAAGAGGGGTTGTAGGTGATGCCTCCTTTAATGCCAAGGAGTGGCACATTGGGAAATTCTCCGCAGCGATCAATAAAAGAGATGTCTTCTTGGGAGCGAGGGAACCAATAAATGTCAGAGTGACAAAGAGACATTAATCTCTAGTTCCATCTTAAGCCTAATTCATTCTTCATCACTGACCGAGGAAGGTGCGAAATAAACCACCTATAGAGTAGAGGTATACAACACATAAGAGTCCCTCACTTCTTCATGATGCGTGTATGGAGTGAGTGCATAATATCCTCGAGCAGTGTAGGCACTGGATTGTGAGCAAGGAAAATGTTGATGGCACTGACATCTACAAATTGGTCATAATTGGGGAACAAAACCAACCCGTAGATTAAAAGCGCTAACACATCTTCAAAGACATGGTAACTCACAGCGTCTAGAAATACATGGGCTTTCTTCATCAAGAAACTTGTGAGGAGGTGTGATACAGTGGCAGAACCGACTGTTAAACTGGTTTTGCATTTTGTATTCGCAAATGTCGTGGTAAGCAAGAGTCGTCACCAACTTTTCTTTTATCCAACAAAGGAAAGGGTGAAAAGAACATAAAAAGACCTTTTTTTCGTGATTTCCGAGTAAGGGGTATATTATGGAAAGGGAAGGTGTTAGCACCCTTTCCATCCATGGTTTTCCATGGGCTCTTAGGTACTTGCTCACTTTTGAAATTGCTTGTGTTTGTGTGTTTTGAAAAGCTTTGAAAAATGCTTTAGTGCGGAAATTCACTTTATGGTAACTCTTGTATCATTCTTC
This sequence comes from Vicia faba, assembly GCA_948472305.1. Taxonomy (NCBI): domain Eukaryota; kingdom Viridiplantae; phylum Streptophyta; class Magnoliopsida; order Fabales; family Fabaceae; genus Vicia; species Vicia faba. The sequence continues at coordinate 1,005,982,281 of OX451740.1, read as the reverse complement.
AAGAGTGTGATAAAGCGTTTTGAAAACTTTTGTTTGAAAAGTATTTGAAAGTGTGCTGTGAAAATTTGTTTGAGCAAGTACCTAACAGTTATCTACCTACTCAGAAAAAGAAGACTGTTCTTTTCTTCCTATCCTTTAGACCGTGTTATCCTACTATTAGTGAGTAGGTAGCCCTAGTCATTGGATTTTGAGGGACTATCGAAAGGGATGTGATGGTCATTGAAGGCAACATGTAAGGATACCTTAGCATTTTGAAGGGACTATCATCATAAGATCATTTCTCGTAGGCAACTCGAGGGACATTTAGGGACTTTGATCTTTATGATGACTTTAAACTGAGGGTCTTTGCTAAGAGTATCCCTATGTTCGAGGGACATGACCGTTTTCAAAGGAAGCCAAAATGGGATATACCCTAAGGGTGCTAGTGTGTAATAGTGTGCTATTTCAGATATTTTATATTGTCGTTTAGTGATCTAAGATTGATTGATTAAGCATACACGCCTAGGTTGCTAGCAATTATATACAAGCATATAACATATGAAAGCAAGAAATAGAGATCCTACGCTATTACAAGGCTTTTGTGTAGATACATAAGGAATTGACTGAAAATGTAAAATGCGGAAATTAAAACCCTAATTAAGCTATTACAAACCGGGCGCAGTTACATAATAAAATAACCGTATGAAAAGTAGTGACGCGCAAAAAATTAAGACGGGACCAAGTTCTAAACCCTAAAAATTTAATTTCTCGTTGAAAATGTTTTTTTTATAAATATTTTATGAAAACAATTAGAAGTTGACCCTAATTTCTAAATAATTTTAAATTAAATAAGAAAAAAGGTTAAAGTTTAATTAAATTCATTGGAAAAATTAATTTTATTAAGAAAAAAATTCTAAATCCTAATTTTTATGATTTTTTTCTGATTTTTTATGATTTTATTGAAAAAATGAATGAATAGAAAATACAAACTAATTAACAAAAATTAAAATTAAATAAAATAAAGGGAAGAAGAATGGGCCTGGTTCGAAGAGGCTTGGGTTTCCCTTCGATCTAGGGGGTTGATCGAAGGCCTCGTTCGAGGGTCTTGGGGGTTGCTAGATCTGCAAGCAAATACGTTAGAAATTGAATATGCAAGGCCTGGGATTCAAAGAAGCTTTGGTTGCCCTTCGATCCAGGGGGCTGATCGAAGGTGCCTGCAGGATTGCATGTCCAAAGCGTTCGATATGGATATGACATCCTTCGATCTGGAATTCTGCAAGGAAGTTTGTTAGAAAAAACACAAAATATATGACCTGGGTATCGAACTCGGGTCCTTGTCGCTGCAGCACATCTTCCTCACCAACCTGGTCGAAAGATATTTATTGGTACAAATGAATCTGCAAAGTTATGTTAGAAGAAAAAACACATTATTTAACTTAAATATTGAATTTGCATGCTCAATGGCCCTCTATGGTGTTAACCCATTGAAAACAAACTACAGCTGTAAAAATCAAAGGTAAGCTCATATCGTGCCCCAACAATGGCACGATCTCAATCCTGCCTTTTTGCTCACATGTAACACACTCAAACAAACATGAATATTAGCATCAATATGTATATATGTCCCACATGAATTTAAATCATACTTAAAAAGTTTGAGATCATAGGCAAAATTACCAACAGGGGGTTTGTATGAGGGATGCTTCTGCGTGAACCCCAAGAACACGATTCAAATGTTAGTCTGGACGGAGACTGCGTGCAAAATCGGCTTTGAGCTTGACAATCTTTGGCAACTTTATGGAATCTCGTGGGTAGGCAGTGTTTTCTTCTAAGGCAGCCTCTGTGAATTTTTTCGTCCTTTTTTCTGTGAGAGCATGAGGTTTATATAGACAAAGGGATTTAGGTCAATATTTGTGTATCAAATCTTGGCCCATTATGATGACGAGATTTGATTTGATTTCTTCATAAAGACTTTCTATATTTGATTCAATCATGTGCTAATCTGTTTTCATGTGTTACTGCCAGCCTGTTATGAGTTGTTTGGGCCTCCAACATTATGAAAATTGAAAGTTGACCTGCCCCTGCAGATCCACTTCCCTTCGAATATCCTCTCTTCGTTAGCTTTAAAATCCCAATTCGAATTACTCCAGCTTTGATTGCACAACCCCTTTGATTGCCTCCCTCTGCTTTGATTGTTTGATCCAAAATGAATCACCCTGGTCGAATCATATCTTGTAGGGTTGGGAGAAAATAAGGCAAGAATCTGGCCTTTAATTCAAAGAATTGAGTCCATAATCAGCATTGAATTATTGCCATATTTGCAAGGGACACGTGCCATTTTGAACTTTGGGTGAACTTGGACAGGTTAGGATATGTGCTTTTGCTTAGTCATGTCAGCCTATTTCATTCCTTCGAATATGCCTTCTTTACCATCTTCAAAGTCCAATTCGAATCTATTCAAAACATTCCCTATTAGACAACTTCGACCAGCCCTTGGCCTTGTGATGAGTCTAAGTATTTATTTGAAGTGTTCAGAATTTCCTTCATCAGAGCATCTTAGGTTAAGAAAAAATCTGCACTGAAATGCCATTCGAAGGTCATTTCCTTATGATGTTCTGATTCAGGGAAACTCTGAAGTTCCAGTCGAAGGACCTTTTGGAATGCCAGTCGAAGAGCCTTTGTCCATACCAATCGAAGGCCTTGTTGAAATGCCAATCGAAGATCCTTTGTCCATACCAATCGAAGGCCTTGTTGAAATTCCAATCGAAGGATCTTGTTACAAGGACAATCGAAAGGCTTTGTTGAAATGCCAATTGAAGGATCTTGTTACAAGGACAATCGAAAGGCTTTGTTGAAATGCCAATCGAAGGGTATTTATTAAAATGCCAATTGAAGGACACTATTACAATGTCAATAGAAAGGTACTTGTCTAGATACCAATTGAAGGGTTCTATCTAGATGCCAACCGAAAGGCACTTTAGTGATGCCAATCGAAAGGCATTTTGGAGATGCCAATCGAAGGAAACTTGGGAACATCACTCACAAATTTTCCTTTTCTTTAGGCAAAGGTTTATGACCAACCATGTAGGGAGAAATCTTGGAAAAACCTGAGAGGGGAAATTTTGGGGTACAACAACTGCCCCTGTTCAATCTTCTTAAACCTGAGGATGTAGATTGGATGGTATGCCTTTCATGATCGGAAGGTGGAAGATGATTGAACACTAGAGTGCCCAGAAATTTTCACTCGTCTGAGATGATACTTGACTGTGTAGATAGTATTGGGAATGGGCATATAGATGCCATTTGGAAAAGATGAAAGAAGATTGTTGGAGATGAGCTTAAAGATGCCATCGGAATATGATGGAGAGTCGTCGAAGATGGGCTTAAAGATGCTATCCAGAACAATGATGATTTCATGAGATATCCCTTTGTAGGAATTTCCTGCTCTTGCTATTGGAGAGAACTCCGATAAGGAATGTTGGTCTCTGTCTTGGAATATAGAGTTTTAGGAGCTTCAGTTGTTCGTTACTGTACCGGGGAGTCATCACTTGATTGAAGAGATAGAAGTGAACTGCTATCTAGTCAAGATCCAGGCTTCACAGTGACTTGCTGAGGATAATAAGACTAACTGCTATCTGGTCGTGCTCCAGGCTTCACAGTGAATTATTTAGGGAGATGAGATTAAATTGTCATCTGTTCAGGATCCAGGCTTCACAGTGTCTTGAATTGTCTTTAACTGGAATATAAATCTTAGTATCGATTTGACTGAACCAGGGGAAGGCCTTGAATTAACTTTGACTGGCATAGTAATCAGGAGAATCTTAGTATCGATTCAACTGATCCAGACGAAAGTCTTGGGCTAACTTTGACTAGCATAGTAATCAGGAGAATCTTAGTAGCGATTCAATTGAGCCAGACGAAAGTCTTGGAACGTCTTCCACTGGCATAGTAATCAGAGAGATATTAGTGTTGACCTGTCTGACCCAGGGAAAATCTTGTGTTAACTTTGACTGGCATAATAATCAGGAGAATATTAGTAGCGATTCAACTGACCCAGACGAAAGTATTGGAACATCTTCCACTGGCATAGTAATCAGAGAGATTTGTCGACCTGTCTGACCCAGGGAAAATCTTGGGTTAACTTTGACTGGCATAATAATTAGGAGAATCTTAGTAGCGATTCAACTGACCCAGACGAAAGTCTTGGAACTTCTTCCACTGGCATAGTAATCAGAGAGATCTTAGTGTCGGCCTGTCTGACCCAAGGAAAATCTTGTGAGGACATCTTTCTGAGGAAAATCCTAGAATAGCCCTTTGTTAGACGTAGCTTGTTGATTTGGTCTTTTCCCTGAAAGGTAAAGAATTAGTCGTATGCAATGTCATGATGTATGAAATGAATTGTGATGATGTTCTCAAAATAAATGAGATTGTGTTGTATGCAATATGTATGCGCATGCCATGATGTATGAATATGGGATGCTATTGCGGTACTTCTTAGTCGGGGGAAATAAATTACGAACTGCTGCTGAAGAGTGTTGGGAAGCTGCATTCTTCATTTCCGCTGAGGATGGTCAATGGAGATGACTATGCTGGGGATTTACTCCTTTCTATTTGTGAATATTCTACCGGGGAGAGACTCTGCAGGGGAATAACTCTGTTTGAGAGAGGAGATGCTTTGCTGGAATATTTTTCCGATTCAGAGAGATAAACTCCGTTGGGGGATGGAATTTCGTAGCTGGAGGAATAAACTCTGTTGGGGATTGAGCTTCCACAGTCAGAGAAGTAAACTCTGCTTGAGAGGAGGTTCCGCAGTCAGAGAAATAAAATTTGCTCGAGATAAATATTTATAAACCGTTTGCGATTATAAAACTCAGCTGGGGAATATAGATATCGGATCTCTGAAGGAACTTTGCTGGGGAAAGTAATTCATGTTTGAGGAAGCAGAGATCGAAACTTTTAGTTGCCTCTAATCTACGGGGAGTGTAGATTTCATGGGGTCGCATGTACTGGTGACTCGCCTCAAACTGTCTCTACCCCTGTACCATGCTGAACAGAGTAACTGTCGGGATTGAAATGGGTATTTAGACTTTGCCCCGTTCCTTAAGTCATGAGCAATTGTCTTTCTGTTTCATATGCAAATATTTGTGAATAGCAATCATATTCAAATGCATATGTCAATAATAAGTCATTGGACTTTTTTTGCATAACAAAATAGAAAAAGAAAAAAACAAATAGTTTTGTACTTCCAAAGAAACGATTTGTATTAATTTCTGAAGTTTGCCTATAACAGGCGTTGTGTACAAAAATGCTGACGTTCTAGTAGGAGAACACTGCCATGAGAGTGAATACTATACAAAGTAATTTACAAAGAGAAGAAAACAGCCATGTGTAATAATCCCTTTGGGTTTCAATTCTGCTATTGCCCTTATGTCTTCGAGCATCTCATCAATTTGCTGCTTGTCCGAAGCTGAATAGATTGATCGGTACCGTTTGAGCTTGATAGTTGATACTGAAGTCTGGTCGCAAAGTGATCCAATGGGACATAGTGATAAGCTTCCAATCCCTAACTTTTTCCTGGACCTCCCTTTTGGGTTTTCAGTCCACCGGGATACCCTTTTTTGCCCAAGCCGCCTTTTTCAGGTTTTCGGCTTGCCGGGTGTACAAATATTTTTTGTTTTCATCCGTAAATTTTTATCGAACCCTTTTGGTTCACCGGGATGCCCTTATTTTTTCCTAGGACAGTCAACCTAGCGGGTTTTTGTTCATGCGTAGTATCTTTTCACTATGTCTGCATTAACAGGGTGAGGGAGGTCGTCACCATCCATGATGGTCAGGATCATGGCTCCACCAGAAAATATGTTTTTGATCACAAATGGCCCTTCGTAGGTGGGAGTCAATTGTCCCCTGGGATCACCTTGCGGCAGTATGATGCGCTTGATCACTAGATCCCCGTCTTGATATACTTGGTGTCTGACCTTTTTGTTGAAAGCCTTGATCATCCATTTTTGATACATTTGACTATGACAGACATCAATCAGTCTTTTCTCACCGATCAGATTCAGCTGATCAAGTCGAGTCTGGATCTAATCGTCTTCATTCAAATATGCATCCTTCATGATTCTCATAGAAGGGATCTGGACCTCAATAAGCAGGACAACCTCCATACCATACACCAGAGAGTAGGGTGTTGCCCCTGTCGACATTCGTGCGGAGGTGCGGTACCCATGAAGAGCAAATGGTAACATCTCATGCCAGTCTTTGTATGTCACTGTCATCTTCTGTATGATTTTCTTAATGTTCTTGTTAGCAGCCTCCACAATGCCATTCATCTTCGGCCGGTAAGGGGAAGAATTATGATGTTGGATCTTGAACTGTTTACAGAGTTCGGTGATCATCGTGTTGTTGAGATTTATACCATTGTCAGTGATGATTCTCTCTTGCACACCGTACCGACAAATCAGGTAATGCTTGATAAACCGTGCCACAACGTTCTTGGTAACAGTAGAAAAAGAGGCAGCTTTAACCCACTTCGTGAAATAATCAATGGCCACCAGGATGAAGCGATGCCCATTGGAAGCGGTAGGTCTAATCTCCCTGATCATGTCAATGCCCCACATTGCAAAGGGCCAAGGATTCGTCAAGATGTTCAAAGGAACCGAAGGTACATGTACCTTATCAGCATAGATCTGGCATTTGTGAAAAGTTCGGGAATTCTGATAGCAGTTTGCTTCCATGGTGGACCAATAGTATCCTGCTCGTATGATCTTTTTAGCCATGGTATGTCCACTAGAATGGGTTCCAAAGGCACCTTCATGTAAATCTGTCATAATCCTCTCTGCATCGCTCTTGTCTAAGCACCAAAGTAAAGTAGAGTCATGGTTGCGCTTGTAGAGGATTCTATTACTGAGGAAGAAATTTGCGGTGAACCTTCTCAGAAACTTCTTATCATTGACAGATGCCCCCTTGGGATATTCTTGAACCTCGAGGTACCTTTTCACTTCATGAAACCAAGGTTTGTCTGCTACTCCTTCAGTGCCGATCTCGTAGCATATGCCGGTTCATCCAACCTCTCGATGGTAATTCGGAGAGCCTCATTGTCCCACTTGACCTTGGACATAGATGACATGGTAGCTAGCGTGTCCACTAATTGGTTCTCTTCTCATGGAAAAATTTCAAAGGTGACTTTTTCAAAGTGTGGAAGCAATGTCAGCAGATGTTCTTTGTAAGGGATGAGATTAGGGTTCTTCATGTCCCACTCGCCTTTGATTTGACTTATTACCAAGGCTGAATCCCTGAAAATGCTCAAGAACTTGATCCTTAGGTCAATAGCAGCTTTGAGACCCATGATGCATGCTTCATACTCCGCCATATTGTTGGTATAGTTGAAACATAATCTAGCGGTGAAAGGGGTATGACATCCTTCAGGAGATATAATTACAACACCAATGCCATTGCCGAGTGTGTCCGAGGCTCCGTTAAAAACCATAATCCATCGGGATCCTTCTTCAAGTCCTTCATCCGGTCCAGGTTCTTCATAGTCAGTCACTAGCATAATATTCTCGTCTGGGAACACAAAATTCATGGACTGGTACTCATCCACAGCTTGATGAGCCAAATGATCAGCTAGTACACTTCCCTTGATTGCTTTCTGGGTCATGTATTGGATATCGTATTTGTTCAGGATCATTTGCCATCTTGCTATTCTTCCGGAGAGAGCGGGCTTCTTGAAGATGTACTTGATCGGGTCCATCTTAGATATCAATAAAGTAGTGTGGGTCAACATATACTGTCTCAGTCAGCGAGCAGCCCATGCCAAAGCACAACAAGTTTTCTCGAGCAGTGAGTATCTTGTTTCACAATCAGTAAACTTTTTGCTAAGGTAGTATATCACATGCTCTTTTCGACCGGACTCGTCATGCTGCCCCAGCACACACCCCATTGAGTTATCTAACACTGTTAAGTACATTATCAAAGTCCTCCCTTCAATCGGAGGCATCAGAATTGGAGGCTCTTGAAGGTATTCCTTGATTCTCTCGAAGGCAGTCTGGCATTTGTCATTCCACTTTACCACTTGATCTTTCTCCAAGAGTTTGAAGATCGGCTCACAAGTAGCAGTTAAATGGGAAATGAACCTGGCGATATATTTTAGACGTCCCAAGAAACCTCTAACCTCCTTTTCAGTGCGAGGAACCGACATCTCTTGTATAGATTTTACCTTTGCAGGGTCTACCTGAATGCCCTTGTCACTAACAATGAAACCTAGCAGTTTACCAAACCTTACCCCGAAAGTGCACTTGTTTGGATTCAACCTCAGCTTGTACGTATTCAACCTATCAAACAACTTTTATAAATGATCAAGGTGCTCTTCTTCAGTTTGAGACCTGGCTATCATGTCATCCACATTTACCTCTATCTCATGGTGAATCATGTCATGAAACAAGGCTACCATGGCTCGCTGATAGGTTGCCCCGACATTCTTTAATCCAAACGGAATTACCTTGTAGCAGAAAGTTCCCTGTTGCATGACGAAGGTTGTCTTATCCATATCTTTGGGTGCCATCTTGATCTGATTATAACCAGAGAAATCATCCATGAAGGAAAAGATCTTGTGTTGCATGGTGTTGTCAACCAAAACGTCGATGTGGGGGAGCGGAAAGTCATCTTTGGAGTTTTCCATGTTCAGATCTCTGTAGTCCACACACATTCGTACCTTACCGTCCTTTTTAGGCATTGGAACCATGTTAGAAACCCATTGGGGATAAGAGGTGACGGCTAAGAAACCAGCGTTGAATTTCTTCATAACCTCCGCTTTGATCTTCTCTTACATTTCAGGGCGCATGCGACAGACCTTCTGCTTTACCAGAGGGCAATCTTCTTTAGTTGGCAGACGGTGAACCACAATATTTGTATCCAGTCCTGGCATGTCTTCATATGATCATGTGAAGATCTCAACATAGTCATGCAACATTTGTATTAACCGATGTTTGTACCGATCTCAACATTTGCACCGATCTTGACTTATTTTCTGTCTACCTCTGTGCCCAAGTTTATTGTCTAAATTGGCTCTTCATGAGGTTGTATAGCCCTCTCTTTCTGCTGTAACAGCCTAGCAAGTTCTCCAGGTACTTCACAATCTTCCTCACCTTCGTCCTCGGCTTGGTTGATCGGATTTTCAAAATCATAACTGGCAATAGCAGAACTATTATCAATGGGATCCAAAGTGGACATGGATATGCAGTTTGATACGTGAGTGTGTGTAAGAGCATAGCTATATATATATAAAGTAAAAGTAGTAAAGAAAAACAGGGAGCGCAAAATTTGTATGCATAAACGTCGAATGCTTTATTAATGCCATATGATAATAGAACATGATAACCCTCACAAATAAACCGATGTGCCCCGGGTAAGACACACGACCATAAAGTTATATTGTTTATTACATACCCAAGAAAAACAAGAAAGACAATTACTCCTGAACAAAAGTAATCGGTACAAAATCCTTTTCCGTCCAGTTACTGGGTCCACCATTGGTAGTAGGGAAGATCCAGCTGTCCATGTCATTGTCACCGTCTTTGTCTTCTAAAGCATTGACCCCATGATTGCTGATGCGTATGGGAGGTCTTCCAGCACGAGCACGTCGAACAGCCCTTTGAGCCCCTGAAGATAAACCCAAACCAAATTTATCATACTTGTATGTAATACATGGAGTTGACCCCAGATGGTAGACCCACCTTCTTCGACAACCGCTTTTGCATCCTTGAGAGAAGCCATCTTCAAGGGAGGTCTGGTGATCTTCGGCATATTGGTAACAGTGTCAGTTGCAGCCAGAGTCTGAGGTACCTCTTTGAAATTATGGCACGGAGTCTCAATGAACTCACCATCCATTTCCACATATCTGAAGGAATTTAGGTGACTGGTCATGTATTCTTCTTCGCCGTGTACAGTGACAATTCTCCCTTTGACCGGGTATTTCATCATCTGATGTAGAGTGGACATAACAACTCCAGCCCCATGTATCCAAGGGCGGCCCAACAAACAAGAATAAGATGGTCTAATATCCATCACATAGAAGGTAGAGTCGAAAGTCTGAGAACCAACCTTGATAGGGATGTCCACCTCCCTGTGCACCATTCTCTTCGAGCCATCGAAAGCCCTTACCACTATGTTGTTGGGCTTGAAGGTCAAACCTTCACAGTCTAGTCTATTCAGAGCCTTCTTAGGCAGCATGTTCAATGATGAACCAGTATCTACCAGGACATGGTCCAAAAAAGTTCCCTTGCATTCAACAGAGACATGCAACGCATCATTGTGCTTCCTCCCTCTAGGAGTCAAATCAGCATGAAAAAAGCCCAAACCATTATCAGCCTTCAAACTGGCCACACAATCTTCAAATTGGTCAGCAGATGTTTCCTGGGGCACATGGGCAGTTTTCAGAAACTTCACCAAAGCCTTTGCATGAGCTTCGGAGCACAACAGCAAGGCTAGCATAGAGATCTTTGAAGGGGTCTACCCCAGTTGTTCGACCATGTTGTAGTCGCTTTTCTTGATAATTTTCAAAATTTCTTCCATTTCTTGCTTTGAAGCCTCTGGGATAGATACCGAATGTGCCTCCGTCTGGACAGGATCAACCAATATGTCTTTTCCCTGAGTCTCGGTTGACTCGGTGATAGGGGTGTCAGCAAGGTAATCACAGGGATTGTAGTAGTAGTATCAGCAGGAATGAAAGTAGGAATGATCACAGGACCAGTAACAGCTTTCGGAGGAGAAATCTCAGGGGAGAACACTCTTCCACTTCTGGTTATTTTGTTGTTTCCCACAATGTTAACAATGTCGGGATCAGCATTCTCAGAGACCTGGTCTTCATCAGCCAGCCAATCTTGCTTGACGCTGTGGTAGTAAATATCACACCCATAGTTCCAAGGAACAGTTTTATCTGAGGAGTATGGGATTGGCCCGGGCACAGTAATTATCAGCGGAGTAACCTTCGGAACAGATGTAATCCTGACGGGTCTTTTGGTGGAGACCCTGGGAGGATTGGCGGAAATGGTTATTATTGAAACATCTCTACAAGAAATAGTCGGGACGGGATTCTTCTCAATCAAAATCTCTCTATCATACATCATGCGTTGAACACCTGCCTTCAACAAATGACAATCAGTCGGTAGAGATAAACAGAAGTGGCAACCTTCGCCACAGCCCGAAAATAAACCGACCTTCAATAAATTCCACTTAACGGTCAAGATAGGTTTAACAAGCTCTTCAACAGGAGTAACAAACATATCATCTTTAATAGCGTTAACACCACGGACGTGCTTGGGCATAGGAGCGGTGATAACATTTGGAATTTTAGGGGCGTCAAACTCAATTTCCTTTGCCTCAATAAGGTCTTGTACCCTGTTTTTTAAAGCCCAGCAGTCGTTTGTATCATGACCTGGACTTTCCGAATGATAAGAACAACGGGAATTTAGATTATAGTGGGGAGAGGTAGTGTTGGTATTCTTTGGCGCTTCCCACAAGTTTACCAGATTAGATTTCAACAAATGAGGCAAAACTTGGGATAGAATCATATTTATCCGAGTGAACTATCTTACCGGACTTTCTGTTCTTTGCTGATTATTCCTCTGTTGAGTGGGTGCAGGCTTAGGGATCACGACAACCCCTACTGTTGGATGGCGTTCAGTTCTGTCCTGACTCCTTTGGTTGTACACAGTACTAACCTCTTTCTTCCCAGCAAATGGCTTCCTTACTGCACTGGAGGATGCACTCTTTTGGATCTTTCCACTTTTAATTCCAGCTTCCACTCTTTCCCCTATCAAGATTAATTCAGTAAACCCGGTCGAGGAACTTCCGATTAGGTGATTAACGAATGGACCAGACAGGGTACCCAGAAACATATCCACTAGCTCCCTATCAGACAGGGGAGGCTGGAATCTTCCTGCTAAGTCCCTTCACTTCTGAGCGTAGTCTTTGAAGCCCTCGCTCGAACCCATAACCATACTTTGAAGTTGAGTACGGATGGGAGAAAGGTTTGCATTTTACTGATACTGCTTATAGAAATCAGCGGACAGGTCTTCCTAATTATAGATGTTGGTTCTCTCCAATTGATAGAACCAATCTAACTGAGTTTCGGATAGACTATCTTGAAAGAAGTGGACCCATAAGTCTCTATCAGTAGTGTGAGGCTGTATCTTCCTCACATAAGATCGGAGGAGCATTTTGGGACATGAAACCCCATCGTACTTGGGAAACACTGGCACCATAAACTTTGGCGGGATGACAATCCCAAACACCAAACCCAGCTCTTCAAAATCCAGCCCAGGCACTTTCTGAATCTCCATTGTGCTCAAACGCTCTTCCAGCTGTTTGTACTTTTCTTCGGTCAGGGAATACTGCTCTTCATTGTAATTAGTCTCATTGTCAGATTCCTGCGGACTAGGGTCTTCCTCTCTTGTCTCACCCTCTTGGTTATCTCCTTCTTTGGATGAATATGTCAGATCAACCACTTGCTTTAACGGTCCCTTGAATCTCCTTCCCAGATTTACCACACCAGTTGTCCTCCTTGGCTTCTTGGTCTTGTCTTTAACAATCAAGGCTTTCAGTTCCTCTTGCCCTTTGGCTAGAGCCATGATCATCTGTTGCAATTGTGCATTCTGAGTCTGTAAGTCTTTCACGGTTTTTTCGAGAGCCATTTCTTTACGGCTGAAATAAATAGAGAAGAAGATGAGAAACCTGCTATGAAACCTATTTGTGCAATGATATGTATGACATGTGTATGCAATGATTTCAAGGATTTCGGGAAATTTAAATTTGCGAACCAAAATGAAACAGAGACTTTATTAGTAGAATTCAAAATACAATTGCCTTTTAGGCATTTCAATTGAAAGTTCAACAAAACTTAAAACAAAATCAAGTTTCCCATGGGCGCTTCCTCTTCGCGCCAAGATAGACATTGAGGCTTCTTTCCTCATGGAGTTGCTTCGTGAGCTCTAAAACTTTCCTCTCATGGGCATAGAAATGGTCTCTAAAGGTACCCCGCTCTTTCTTCAGCTGAATCCAGGATCTTTGTAATTCCCCAAGATCAGTGGGCATATCAGGATGAAGAACCGTATAGGGAATATCCCCTTCAGTAATGGGCTCCAAAATCACTGGTAATACGACTACATACGACATCATAAGATTCTGAGCACGAGCTCGTACCCATTGGAGATAAGGTTCCATAGGAATGGAAGTCTTCGGCCCTAAAGTTTTGACGTCAAATTTGTTTACCATACCCCAAGCTCGTACGAACCTCTGGCGATACCATTGAACATCATCCTCATAGTTAAACAAAATTCCCTGGATAAGCATCTCGTGAGGACCATCCCTTCGAGCATAACCAACTTGTCGTAGAGCTAGAGAAGGATTATAGGTTATGCCTCCCCTAATGCCAAGTAGCGGGACATTAGGGAATTCCCCACAGCGGTTAATAATAGAAATATATCCCATAGATCGGGAATACTAGAGAATATCCGTGTGAGAAAGTGACATTATCCTTTGCGACCAACCCAAACCTTCTTCATTCTTCAGTACTGTTTTAGGGAGGTGAGAAATAAACCTTCTTCATTCTTCGAAGGACCTTTTGGAATGTCAGTCGAAGAGCCTTTATCCATACCAATCGAAGGCCTTGTTGAAATGCCAATCGAATAGCCTTTGTCCATACCAATCGAAGGCCTTGTTGAAATGCCAATCGAAGGATCTTGTTACAAGGGCAATCGAAAGGCTTTGTTGAAATGCCAATCAAAGGATCTTATTACAAGGATAATCGAAAGGCTTTGTTGAAATGCCAATCGAAGGGTACTTATTAAAATGCCAATCGAAGGACACTATTACAATGTCAATCGAAAGGTACTTGTTAAAATGCCAATCGAAGGGCCTTGTTAACAGGCCAGCCGAAGGACCTTTTTCCAGATATCAATCGAAGGGCGCTATGTAGATGCCAATTGAAAGGCACTTTGGTGATGCCAATCGAAAGGAATTTTGGAGATGCCAATCAAAGGAAACTTGGGAACATCACTCACAAAATTTCCTTTTCTTTAGGCAAAGGTTTGTGACCAACCATGTAGGGGAAATCTTGGAAAAACCTAAGAGGGCAAATTTTGGGGTACAACAGGAGGCCCTTAACTCCACTCCTCTTTTCCCAATTGGACTCATTGTCAGATGGTTTCAATTGCAAAGCTATGGAAATATCTTCAGTAGTTGGATCTTATTCTAAACCGGTAAAGGGTATCTACTCCAATATAGGCAAACCGAGTATTTTGGAGAATTCTTCCAACATAGGCACCAACTGGTAGTCTGGAAATGTGAAGCAGTGGTGCTTAGGGTCGAAGAACTGGGATAAGACACTCATCAAAACTTCGTCAAAACCGGTAGCAACCAAACTGAGCAAGTAGCCGTATTTCTTGTTGAATGAGGAACTCTCAGGAACCTTTGAAACCAATTCTTTGAGTTTGGGAGGGATCTCTACAAAATTGATTCAGATGGTTTTTTTGTGAGCTGAATCCATGACCTAATAAACAGATAAGAGATAAATCCACAGGCCCTTGAAATGGTTAGTGTACATGACATGTTATGATGTTTATGATGTTTATGATGTTTATGATGTTATGATTATGCTTTGAAATCACAAGTATATCAAACACCAACAAGCCACACTGAGACCTTAGGTTTAAAGGCTTGCATGAGTTTTAAAGGTAAGTAACCTCTTGAAGTTTCAGTTGGCTCAACCTGTCCTAGTAATAGTAACCGGGTTCTAAGGAGTCTCATAATACTGACCTTTATTTTAGGCATTTTTCTAGCTCAAGCACTGAAGTATTGCGGCCAGAATATCCCAAAAGTCTAGTCTCAATGAGTGTAGTATCAAGTATCAACCAATCTTCGGTCGGAACTAAAGTCGGCCATCTCACTACTTTCTAATGGCTTAGGATGAGTGAATTAAAGGTTCTAAAGGCCAGTTAGGGCATAATGACACTAAGGAAGCCTAATGTTATCCTTGACTGACTCAAGGAATACTAGTACAAACCAAAGTATCACGTTGTTACCTTGGAAAATCTTAAGGAATTCAAGTACATGTGGTAAATGAAGATATTCTCATAAGTCAGGAGTCATCCTCCAAAATAAGGGTTTTTTTGGAAACAGGAGCCAATGTGTGAAAAGATGGTTTTATTAAGTCAGAGTTAATGCTTGGAAGGAGTCACACTGAAACTGTAGAAATTAAACTACGTCGACTAGGAAGAAATAAAAGAACATATGTCAGGAGCATAAAATTGGTTTAGTCGACCAAAGGGTAAAAGACAAGGACTTGGTCGAAAATGGTTTTAGTCGACAAAAAAGGGTTTCTTGGACTTAGAGGAAGTATGATTATTCTTTGCTAGAACGAAAGCGTCGAAGCAAGGCAGATGCGGTTTATGCTCAAGAGGCTTAGAGGAATCGTGGGCAGTTACCAGCAACCCACGACGTGTTCGAGCACCAAATAGGTGGAACTTCAAAATCATGAGCAGTTACTAGCAATCCACAATGTGTTTAAACGCCAAATAGGTGGAAGCATCTAGTGAAACAGTTACCTCAAGATGTTAATATTAATCGTAGATTTTATCTAGGTAGTTACTTTGTAAACACTATAAATAGGCCGATTACTTGTCAAACTCTCTCATTCCGAGCGTCAGGAAATCAAGAGTGAAGAGTGCTTGATGTACTTGAATCACCATTTTTATTTCAATGCAAATATTTTATATTTCAATTATATCTTTTAAGTACTTTATTTGTTTTCTCTTTACTGTCGAGCAAGATCTATACGTTATCTTCTATTTCACATAAACAATTCGACACTATTTGTGGGTCACGAGTCACCTGTCAGTTAGTTTAGTGAGTCCCGATTTTTGTATGAATATCTTCTGTCAGTCACGAGTTACCAGTCAGTCGATTAAATCATAGTATGGAAAACCATTACACCCGTTTCTCCAGTCAAAGAAAATCATTTCCCTTGACTAATATTTCGACGGAATAGGTGTGATAGCAAAAAACTCTTAGCATGCGTCTTGAGATCAACTGGTCGATCTTGCAAGTTACCCTCAGTTTAGGACTCTGGGAGGACCAGTGGTTGTTTACCATTTTCCACAGTAAACAAATTGGCATACCCGGTGGGACCCAGTGATAAGAATTGGTCTTAAGTATTTATAAGTGAATACAACTTAGAAATGGGAAGTTAACCAAAGAGTATAATAAACCATTGTCTAGGAAGCAAATATCAAGAATGACAATTCCTAATAATCCAAACGTAGACGAAATACCGTCATGAACTTTAATCACTACCGATCCACTAGTTTCACAAGTAGCACTTTTTCCTCCAGTAGGGTCGACTACTAGAGTTTCTGTACAAATGTATCAGGCTCCACCGGGAAGCCCAAGACCAGTAATAACTAAGACTACCATACCTAATGTGCCTCGTTTTGGTAAGGTAGATCCTGCTTATGGAATGTCGTATTCCATGATTCCAGGATATCAGTCAACATCAAATACGACAATGGTGTCAAATAATGTTTAAATTTGAACTCTCCTTTACAAGGATCTACGCCAGGGGAAATAATAGAGGCAACCAAAATAGGGTAGCGCCTTCTCAACCCTTAGTACCGCCTCTTACTAATACTTTAGTAGCAGTATTAAGGAAACAAATGGATGATAGAAACCATGAGTTGGTTAATATGTTAACTAACCAGATGGGTAATGTATTTAATCTCATAGTACAAGAGTCGGTTGAGACTAATAGGCAGTCTGCTGAACCAAATCGACAGGTGATTGCCTAATTAACGTGTTTGTGTAATTTTTTAGGTGCTCCCTCAGCGCCTATTCGACAGTAACCACCTGTTCGACTAGATGCCACTGGTCAAATAGACATGGGGGGCAATACAGGATGAAACTGTCCATCAGGGGAAAATGGTAGTGCGTCCAAGGAATTTGATGGTCGATCCACCTAGGGTATTAGCACATCAACATCAAGAGGCTGATCAAATTGTCGATCAAATTTGACAAGAAGACTTAGCCGTTGAAAATAATTTAACCACCATTGTCGAAAGAATTATGGCCAGAAATGGTATGAATACGGAACTTCAGAGGCCAACATATTCCTCCCCTTTGTCTGAATATATTTTACAGACTGAAAACCCTAGAGGATGGAAAATCCCTAAGTATACAAAATTTGGGGGAGAATCTGTAGAGTCGACTGTGGAACATATTTCCAGATATGTAACTGAATTTGGGGATATATCGAATAATGAAAACTTAAGGGTAAAGCACTTTCCTTCTTCCCTTACTAAGGTAGCTTTCACGTGGTTTACCATTTTACCCCCAAATTTGATTGACTCATGGATGAAGTTGGAGAAACTTTTCCATGAACAGTTTTATGAGGGTCATTCGAAAATTAGTTCGGTTGAATTATCAAACATTAAAAGAAGGTTTACTGAAACCATTGATGATTATCTAAACAGATTTAGGTCATTAAAAGAAAGATGCTTTACTCAAGTTCCAGAACATGAGCTTGTTCAAATGGCTGTTGGAGGTTTAGATTATTCCATTAGGAAGAAAATAGATCTAACCTTCGTAAAAAGTATGTCACAGTTAGCTGATAGAGTTCGACATCTAGAGCGTCTGCGACTAGAAAAAGTCAGACATACTAAGGCTAAGACTAGAAAAGAAAAAGTAGCCTTCATGGATTATGATGACACAGATCCCATTTGTGAAGCCGACTATACCTCACCAACAGAAGCAGAGGTCGACTTGGCTGAAATGAAGCCAAGGCCAGCCTATGAGTGTAAATCATTATTTACTGCTAAAGGAAAGAATACGATCGAAAATAATCCAAAATTCCTAGAAAAAACTTATACGTTTGATGTCACTAAGTGTGAAGAAATTTGTGATTTACTAGTTAAAGATGGTCACATTTTAGTACCCCTAGGTGCTAAATTACCCCATTAGAACAGCGAAAGAAAAGAGGTTTTTGTAAATTTCATAATTATCTTGGTCATACAACCTCTCAATGTTACCTTTTCAGGGATCTCGTGCAAAAGTCGCTGCAAGAGGGTAGGCTGAAGTTTGCTGCAAGAAAGATGAAGATTGATATTGATCCTCTTAGGCAAGAGGAAGCTTTGTTTCTCGACCCAGTTGGCATCAACATGGTAGAGATTACTGAATTTCCTGAGGACAATATGGTCGAAGAGGGCAGTGGAGAAAGTCCTGATGTCGGCCTAGCAGATGTGTACCCAAGGCCTGAGGAAGATTTGCTAGACTTCCTTTACCGCTGTAAGAATAAAGGTTCACAAGCTTGCTTGTGTCCTAGATGTGGCGCTTTAACTGACAAAATAGTTGCTGAAAATTTCCATAAGCTACAGTTAGAGAAGAACGGAACCAAGCCACACAATAAAAGGTTCCCTACACCTAGGGACCCAATGAGAGTTATGGAAAATTCGTATGTTAAACCTAGGAGTTATATTCCCTCAGCGAAATCTACTAACGAGACCTGGATTAAACCCCAAGGGAGAAAGGGCGCACCAATTGATGGGGCACCAAACAGAGGGAAGTCGGCTATTGACTACTGACATGAGTTCAAGTCAGAAAAGAAAAGCCACGTCTCTAAAAACTACATGGGGAAGAATCCCATGACTCAAACCCAATGGAGAGGCTTCTAGCGTCGAAAGCAAGCTGAGAAGCAAGCAACTGCTGGCCAGTTTGCTGCAAACAAAGGTGGCAATCAGAGGCAGTACCAGGTGAAAGTCGACTCCTCTGTGAAAGAACGAATCAAAGAATTCGTGAATCGACCAACTGCCAAATGTTTTGAAGAAGCCACTGACGATTTTCATTCTGACTCTGAAGAGAGTTTGAATATCTTAGTCAATGTAGTATCAATTCTGCCAGCAAAATACAATTGCTTGACGGAAGTAGAGGATTCAGCAGACACGGATACTGAGGAGATGGCTTTACACAAGCCAACGTGCTATTTTGTCATGAACAATGGTTCCATTGAGAACCAAGATGCTTTCTCTGAGAAATAAGATATGGCTATAAGTAGCCATTTAAAGCCCTTTTAATAAGGGATAAGGTCGATGAGGTGGCTATCAACAAGGTGTTGGTAGACTGTGGTGCCACGGTGAACATTATACCACACCACCTGTTACAGAAAATCAGTAAATATGACACTGATGTTAGATCTCATAACATGGTATTATAAGACTATGAAGGAAGAACTAGAAACACCATGGTTGTGATCCAAGTGGACATCATTTTTGGCTCAGTTACTAGGCCGACTATTTTCATGGTGATTCAAGGAAAGCCAAGTTACAATCTCCTAGTAGGGAGAGAATGGCTACAGGGAGTGGGGGATGTGCCATCCTCTATGCATTAGCGTTTGGTGATCTGGAGGGAAGATGGCATAGTCGATAATATTAAAGCTGATCAAGGGTATTTTATGGAAGACGTCAACAATGTCGGAAAGAAGCGGTTCGACAGGAAAGTAGCTAATATTTCCCCATGTCAACCTGCTGAAGAAGTATATGCCAACCTTGATGAAGCATTTGTTTCATTGAAGTTACATGAAACCCATGGCTTTATATGGGATGTGGAGCCTCTCGAGGATCCATATTGTGCTAACTGGCCGACAGGTTGGGGAGACATCAGTGATGATGTCTGAGTTAGATGCTCTAAGCAGGATTTCAGCATATATTGCCGAAAGTAAAATAAATTAGGCACTGGAAGCTGAAGAAAATATGGTTGTCGAAGCCAATAAAACACGAGTTCTAAATGAAGGAGCTACTTTGGCTATTGAGCTAAAGATACCAGATATACTAGAGACGTTCGAAGAAAACATCGATAAGCAGCATCTGGACTGCATATATGACGAAGAACCCTTAGGCTTCGAATCTTTTGTGGAGGGAAAGAATCTTTTGATTGCTGCAAATGAGAAGTCCTGAGACCACTGTTGGGGGATCAGGAGCTTGGGTTGTATGCCAAACTACTGGGGACTTCCTGTTTTGAGGAGATCTTCACTGGAGAATATTCGAATATTCTGCGAGATGCTGAGAATGAGAGTCTTCACTCTGCTTGGGGATTGATAGTTGGGAGTTTTAGCTCCGCTGGGGATATTGAAACTTGACTCTGAGGGGAGTTAGCTTCTGGAAGACTCTCTGGCTAGGGATTGCAAGAATCTTCTGATTGCCGCAGGTGTTGATCTGGAGTAAGTTACTGAATGTCGCCATCTCTGGGTCACATCTTGAACTATTTCTAGATCTTGAGTAAGAATCTTTTGAGTTTGAGAAGGAACCGGTGTAGGGTTTCCTGATTATGAGTCCGTGTAAAAACTACATCTTGGATTTGAGATCTGTATGAGTAGCAGAATGACTTCCGTGTCTGGAGTATATCTGAAATTGTAACTAGGATCTGAATGAGTAACAGAATGGCTACCGTGTCTGGAGTGTATCTGGACTGTATCTTGGAGTAGAGATCTGTATGAGTAGCAGAATGACTTTCGTGTCTGGAGTATATCTGAAACTGTAACTAGGATTTGAATGAGTAACAGAATGGCTACCGTGTCTGGAGCGTATCTGGACTGTATCTTTCGACAGGTGATGAAGGAATTGCTGAACACTTCTGACATTCGAATGCCCCAAGTGGTGATGTAGATAATTTCCTGGCTTGTTACAGGTGTTAATCCATAATCAGTCGTTCACAGATATTTTCCTGGCTTGTTACAGGTGTTGATCTGGAACTTAAGAAAGGTGACAGAATGGCAACCGTGTTTGGAGCGTATCTGGACCATATCTTCCAACAGGTGATGAAGGAATTGCTGAACACTTTTGACATTCGAATGCCCCAAGTGGTGATGTAGATAATTTCCTGGCTTGTTACAGGTGTTAATCCATAATCAGTCGTCCACAGATGTTTTCCTGGCTTGTTACAAGTGTTGATCTGGAACTTAAGAAAGGTCACAGAATGGCAACCGTGTTTGGAGCGTATCTGGACCGTATCTTCCAACAGGTGATGAAGGAATTGCTGAACACTTTTGACATTCGAATGCCCCAAGTGGTGATGTAGATAATTTCCTGGCTTGTTACAGGTGTTAATCCACAATCAGTCGTCCACAGATGTTTTCCTGGCTTGTTACAGGTGTTGATCTGGAACTTAAGAAAGGTGACAGAATGGCAACCGTGTTTGGAGCGTATCTAGACTGTATCTTCCAACAGGTGATGAAGGAATTGCTGAACACTTTTGACATTCGAATGCCCCAAGTGGTGTTGATCTGGAATAAGTTACAGAATGTCGCCATCTCTGGGTCACATCTTGAACTATCTCTAGATCTTGATTTTGTTCAGGGTCAGAAATTGGGAGTACCAATCTTCTGAGGCTTCAAGGATGAGAGTCTTCATTCTTGAGGGGTGACTGTTATCTGGTCGTAATCCAGTCTTCACAATAACTTGCTAAGCTGTTATCCGGTCGAATTCGGGCTTCACGGCTTGTGATTTTGTGAGAATTTGGTCTTTGATGATCGTAACTTCCAACAGGTGATGGAGGAAACTTGAACACTTTTGGCATTCGAATGCCCCAAGTGA
This sequence comes from Vicia faba, assembly GCA_948472305.1. Taxonomy (NCBI): domain Eukaryota; kingdom Viridiplantae; phylum Streptophyta; class Magnoliopsida; order Fabales; family Fabaceae; genus Vicia; species Vicia faba. The sequence goes on along the minus strand of OX451740.1, from coordinate 1,005,960,673 downwards.
TGATGCAGGAGACTTACCCCCGGTTACTCTGCTAATTGAGAGATTTCTTGAAATCTTGACTGGACTGCCCCAGGTTAACTGAATAATGCCATGTCATGCCCCTTGTTGATAGGAGACTTGTCGTTGGAAGTTCCATCCTTTTGAAATGATTTTGCTCACTGAGAGAGTTTTCGTTCCTCCGAACATTCGCTGTATGAATTTCTTCGCTGTCAAACAAAAAAGCCAAATGCAAACAGCGATATTCAAGCAATGCAAAGTTTATGTTTGTCTCGAAGTTTTGCAAAAATGCGTTTTTTAGCAGAAAACTTTTTGTAAGACAAGTTAACACAAGATTTGGAGCAAAGCCTTACAGGAGTCAGGATACCTCTTGTAACAGTATGCTTTCAAACTAACCCATGCTTCAATTAGGACTTTTGAGGGGTTGTAATGTGGCCTGGTTCACGGTTTAAGAAACAAAGGATACAGGCTCAAAGTATATTTGTACCCACCCGCTCTTCGTGATGTTCTTCAACCTTAAGCTCAGTTAATTGGGCGTCGCACTCTGTTTTGAGTTTGGAATGACCTTTGGGTGATGGTTCACCAGTTGAATTTGGGAGACAGTCATCATCTCTTTTTTCTTGGCAACATTTTTTTATGTTGTTGAGGATTTGTAATGACCTCACTATTTTGATTTTGATTTGTTATCCCTAACTTTTGCCTGACCGCTCCCGTTTTTTGAGATTACAGTCAGCGGGATGCCCCAGCTTTCTGAAGCCTCCTTTACAGGTTTTGGCTTGGTGGGCTTTTCTCTTTTGAGAGATTGACTGCCTAGGGAACCACCCTTGTCTTTTGATTCCAAGGGAATGCTTTTCTTTTTTTGACGTCGTTCGTTGTGTTACGAACTGAGAGTTTGTGACTTCAATGCGCATTTTCTTTTGAATTAACTGAGATACTACCCTTCCCCAGGTTTATATCAAAGGTTTTGATTGTTTAGAACAGAAAACTCCTACTTCTTTGGCTCGAAGGGGTTGACTAGGGATTATCTTCCTTATAACTCCAGTGTTTGGGAATTGAAAGAAATACATGTACATCATCAGCAAGGTCCGTTCAAAAGCATATTGTATGAGATTATGGTATTGTTTCGTCATCCTCCCTCTAAAGGCTTGCAGCTTTTTATCAAGAGTCAAATATCATAAAGAAGGCATAAGAGTAGTGAAAACGAATGGGTGAATTCAAGACAAACATATGCAATGCAATAATGAAACAGAGTTTAACATCAACAGATAATTGTTTGAATAACAAAAGAAATTACAACTTTGAAAATTCAAATGAAGCAAAAGTCTTTCAGTTTGAGCTTCGTCACTTCAGGTGGGGAACCCCTCAACGGAAGATCTTCATCTCGCCATCTGGCATGGACCTTAGCACTCCAATATCGATCAGATCTTGAATCTTGTTCTTCAAGGCCCAACAGTCGTCGGTGTCATGTCCCGGGCTATAGGAGTGGTATACACAAAATGCATCGGGATGATAGTTAGGAGCGGAGGTATTGGGCTTCCGAGGAGGATCCCTCAAAGCAGTCAGATTGACCTCCAACAAGCGCTCCAGAATCAGAGATGACGGTATATCAGTCTCCGTGAACTGTCTTTCCGACGTTTCTTGTTTACGCCGATTACCCCGTTGACGCTGGCGAGGTTGTTTCTGGGCTTGTGACCCTAAAGCAATCAAAGGAGCCTTCCCTTTGTCTTCTTAAGTGGATGGAGGCTGAGCGGTGACTTGCTCTTCAACCTCAGATGTTTGCCCCAGTTGGTTGTTTTGGAGCAGTTGGCGGACGAGAACTCTAAGTTCCTCTTGTCTTTGAGACAGGTCTTGGATGAGAGCCATCTGGCCCACCAAATGTCCCATCACTTGGATCCTCAATGTTGCCAAATCAAACTGCAGCTCCGCAAGCTGATCACTCCTGGCATTGTTTGAATTCTCTAAGCCCTTTGTGAGGAGAGCTTTCATTTCTTCTTGCCCCAGAGACAAGTTCAGGAACATTTCCTGCAGCTGAGCAGTCTGGTCTTGGATGTCTTTGACAGACCTTTCTAGAGCCATCTCTTACTGAAATAAATAGTAGGAGAGTAAGGAAACCTAAAAAAGGAAAAACTGTCAAAATGCGATGCATGATATATGGATGCATGCTTTCAAGGATCTCTTGGGGTAAACACAAGAAAATGTTAGAGGTTGAACTTTGATCTTAGATTGGAGATATTCGCACCGGTGGATGTCTTTCCACGAGAATCAAGCTCACCATGTCAAGTGGGTCATAGCCTCTGATTCAGGTTGTTGTACTTGACCTTTGATCGGAGAATTGTATACGGGTGGATGTCTTTCCACGAGAATCAAGCTCACCATGTCAAGTGGGTCATAGCCACTGATTCAAGTTGTTGTACCTGATCTTTGATTGGTATTTGCTTAGAGGAGAAACCTCTTGCCCCTTGGTAGATATTTGGTTCAACGTGGCCCTGCATCAACAGACCCTCGAGATCCTTGAAAAGGTTAGTGAGAAAATGCTATGGTATGATGTCATGATGTTATGTTCATGCATGCAAAAGCCAGTGAGTGCATATACAGGCAATCATATTCACACAAAGCAAAATAAGTCCCTAGGTTCAGGCTTGCATGGGGTTTGTAGGTAAGTACCCTCTTGAAGTTAGTTGGTTCATCCTGTCCTAAAATAGAAATCGGGTTCTAAGGAGCTCAATATCATTGGATTGTTTTCTGTGTTCATCGTTTTGATTTAGCCACTTAACTGGCGACCAAAATATTCCCAGAAAATAACCCTCAATGAGTGTAGTATCGAGTATCTACCAACTTCGGACTGCACCAAAGTCGGTCATCTCACTACCCCTAAAAAGGCTAAGATGGTCAATTAAGGTTCTAAGAGTTCGTTAGTGCTTCACGACATCACTCAGTGGCCCCGTACTCTCCTTGACTGAACTCAAGGGTTACCGGTACTCGTAAATATGTCACACTAACATAGCTTACTGCTTCAACCGTATCGGTATACCCTGCACAGTTCCCTCACAGTTTTATTGCTATTTACTTAAGAAGGTGCCCCAAATCCGGGTGTAGGATTTACAACAAACCCAAACAAGAACCCAAAAGATAAAGCAAACAAATCAATTAAAGCAAGAATGTAAAGGTGATCTAAACCCTAAGGTAACCCCACTTTTAAGTCCCCAGCAGAGTCGCCAGTTCTGTGATACGGTGGGAGAACTGACTTGAGTTTTGCGTTTGTATTCGCACTTGTTCGGTTTAGCAAGAGTCGCCACCGACTTTTTATTTTATCCTAAAGGAAAGGTTAAAAAAGCACAGGAAAAACCTTTTGAGATATTTCGTGGGTTCGGGGGGTAGATTATGAAAAGGGAAGGTATTAGCACCCTTTTCATCCATGGTTATCCATGGGCTCTTAGTTACTTGGTTTTTAGATCACTTGCCTTGATTTTGATTGCTTGAAATGGTGGTGTGTGTGTGTGTTTGAAAATGTTTTTGAAATAGACGCCTTTGTTTCGGCAACCATTGTAATGACTCGTGTTTGAGTATATACAACGGTGTGTATCTTTTCGAAAAGATGTTTCAAATGTTTTTTTTGAAGATTGTTTTGAAAGTGTTTATGGATCGTGGTTTTGAAAAGGAGGCAAGTGTTTTTGCAAGATTGATCCCAAGTAACTAAGAGTTTTTTCTACCCCTATTGTACTCAAAGGTTTTCTCTATGTTTTCAACCCCTTTTTTAACAATTTTGTTCCACCATCGAATTTGGTGGACAATCTTGCGTTTAGGATGTGATCGGGACAGGCGCGGGTCATCGTGTGGACCATGAATGCAATGGTGCCAAGTGTCTTTGGCAATTTTGCTTGAAGGGACTATGATCATTTTGATAGGCAACTTTCGAAAGCGTCAGCGAGGGACTTATGATCATTTGAATTGTTTTTGCCAAAGAAACTCGTCGTGCAAGCATGGCCCATTTTGGAAGGCAACATGTGGGATTACCCTAGGGGGTGAAAGTGTGATTGTGTATTGATTTCATGTATTTGTTTTGTATTAGGTTGTCTAGTATTTGATTTTATGTACATGCAAACCCTAGGTCTAATCATGGTATAATTCGAAAGCGGTAAATTGCGGGAATTTTAAAGTCTACGCTATTACAAATAGTATCCGGGAGTGGGGGTACAAATTTACAAATGGGGATGAGACTTAAGTAATTACAACCAAATCGAATTGCGATCAAATATAATATGTATCATGTATAGCAATGTATAAGAATAAGCAAATGTATAATGTATCAATGTAAGTGTGTAAGTGTAAGGGTATGTGTATGATTATTTACAAGTATGGAATATTTAATTTAACGAAAAATTAAGTATTTTGATTATGTATTGTTGTCAATTTGTATTTTTTGTTTAAATTTGTATTCTAAGAAAATTTAACTAAAAGAAAATAGCATGTTTTAGGTTTTGTTCTTTTAGGTATTAAAGATAATGTATTTTAATTAATTACAAACAAGATAAAATTTGAAAAAGTTTTGAGTTCCATTTTTATGTATTAATGTGTTTATTTAATTTTCTTGGAATATTTGTTAATATGTACAAATTAATGTATTTTAAGAAAAGAAAATGTTCTAAATTTGAGAAAAAATTATGTATTGATTTATTTATGTACAAATAAAGTTAAAATGAAAAGGAAAAAATGTCAAGTTTAAGAAAATTATATATGATGTTTTTATGTATTTATGTGTTTTAATTAATATTTTCTTATGTAAAAAAAAAAGTTTTAATAAAACGAAAATGTTTAAACCTAGATAAAAAAAAAAGCCTAATATTTATTTTAAATGTGATAAACAAAATCTAGTAAAAATTAATGTAAAAATTAATGTAAAAATTTACAGAAATTAAGTTACGTTAAAGGAAAATAAACAAAAATTTAGAAATGAAAAGAAGAAATAAATGGGCTTGGGCCCAACCAAAATTTGAAACAGAAGCCAAGGGAGGGAGTGCCAATTGAAACTCGTTTGGGCTTAAGCTGATTTAGAAAGGGCAAAGGCCCAAAGGCCTCATAACGTTTTGCAAGGATTTTGAGAATTGTTTCAGAAAGGGATTCTAGGGTTTGAGAATTACAGCGCCGTCGTTCATTTCGCTCGTCTTCGTTCCTTTATCTTCTTCGCCATGGATCTGAACGAAAACTTCCGTCCAAGGCCACCGACGCCACCGTTCCCCCCTTCTCCCTCAGTGTACTGCTCAGGCGATGCTTTCAAGGTTCAATCTTGTTAGGCTTTCGTTATTTCTTTTAATTTTATGTTTTGATTGAGTTCTGATTTATGTGTTTTCGTTTGTCATTTTGAAATGCATGCAAAGGGTATGAGAAGACTACCTCTTGGAGACAGAGGAGGAGGGAACTAGGAGGCGCATAGGCGGCTTGACGGCAGAGGAAACAGTGTTGAGCTCGCTTGGATTCCTGGTATTCTGTGCCTTCACCCTTTTTTACGGTTTAATGATGCTTTCTGAAAACCTCTTTGTCACTTCTTTCTTCTTCTTGCTCGCTTTCTGTATGCTTGTGTTGCCTTGGATGATGTTGCCTTCAATGATGATTTACTGAGATATTCTATATGCCTAGACAGTTGCCTTGTATGCTTTGATGATTTTTATCTGAGTATATCCTTGATATATTTGCTTGACCCTTCCAAAGATGCTTAGCTGAGATGCTTCCTTTCTTCTTCTTCTGTTGACCCTAGTTGCCTTTTCTGTATGCCCTGTTGCTTCTTGTGTTGCCTGTGATGTTAACTCTCTGAGGCTTTTTGTGTTGCCTTGTATGCTTTAGCTTGTGTTGAAAGCTTCGGGCAAGTTTTGCTTGGAATGTAGGTTGAAGGTAGTTTGGATAACAAAATTGTCTGGAAAGGGCTTTTCTTTGACAGGTTTAATGCTGGACAGTTTGATTTGTTTACTGGTTTTTTAGGCCATGTGTTTATCTGGTTTGAAGGTTATGGTTTTAAGATTTGTTGAGGTCCTTTGACAGGTTATCTTGGCTTGATGCTTTCAAGCTTCACAGTTTGTGGTTATGTGAACTAGTTTTTGAGGTTTGAAAGGCTTGGAGGTTCTGTTTTTTGAGTTTCAGTAGGTTGATTGTTTTTGGCATATGCTTGACAGGGTTGGTCTTTTGAATGGTGAGGCTTATGCTGTTTACAGGTTATGGCCTTGTGGTATGCTGAGTTTCTTTTTGGGAACTGTCTTGGAGAGTTTTGCAATCTCCTTTGTATTACAGTTTTTGTTGTGATTCCTGCCTGCCTTTTTACTGTCTTGATCAGTTTGTTTTATATTTCTTTATGCCTCCAGCCCAAAGCCAGTAAGCCTATTCTTTCTTCTCTTCTTCTCTCTCCAGTACAACTTAAAACATTAAATAATGTTTATCATGTACTTTTTTCTGAAAAGGTAACACTGGAAAATGATGACCTTGACTATGCTTGCTTGCAAAATTGGTTTTAACCTGCATACTTTCTTTCTTCAGCTTTCCTGCATCTTTGTGACAGTACTGTTAGACATAGGCCTATGAGGTTATATATTGCAGCCTCAGATGCGACTATAGGTAGTATGTTAGTCCAACAGGACGAAAAAGGTGTCGAGAGACCTGTGTATCATCTTAGTCGAATGTCTAAATAATCCTGAGACTAGGTATAGTGATATAGAAAAACTATGCCTTTGCCTGTATTTCTCTTGGATTAAATTAAAGCAATATATAAAGCCTGTTGATGTGTATGTATCTTCTCATTTCGATATTATTAAGCACATGTTATCCAAACCAATTTTACATAGTCGAATTGGTAAATGGTCTTTAGCATTAACAGAGTATTCTCTGACTTACATGCCCTTAAAAGCAATGAAAGGACAAGTAGTGGCAGATTTTTTGGTCGACCATTCAATGGTTGGTATACCCCAAAATTATGTAGATTTAGTGCCATGGAAATTATACTTTAATGGTTCTAGCCATAAGAATGGAGTTGGAATAGGAGGAATTATAATTTCTCCCAGTGGAATTTCAACAGAGTTCAAGTATAAAATCGACGGTATGTGCACAAATAATGAAGCAGAATATGAGTCTTTAATAACAGGACTTGAACTACTGCTAGATTTGGGGGCAAGGAATGTTGAAATTATGGGATACTCTGAATTAGTGATTAAACAAGTATCAAAGAAGTAAAAATGTGTTAAAGAAAATTTAATCATGTATTTTGTGATTACCATCAGATTATTAAAATAATTTGAGCAAGTAAGTATTCGACACATACCTCGAAGAGAGAACGAAAAGGCTAATGACCTAGCACAAGAAGCCTCAGGATACAAGAGAGATCAAAATTAAGAACTTACCCAAGTAAGAGAGAAAGTTCGAGCAACTTTGTTATCTCCTTCAGATTTGTCGATCGTAAAGTTAGGGGGTATAGATGCCGAAATTTTTCAAATTTTAACCATTGACAATAGACAAGAGAATGATTAGCGAAAGCCATTGGCTAACTATCTGCGCATCCCCACGGGGTCAACAGATCATAAGATCAAGTATCGTGCTCTCAGTTATATTTTGATAGAGAACAAATTATTTAAGAAAACTGCTGAATGAGTTTTGTTAAGATGCCTTGGATAAAGTGAGGCATATGTGGAAATGTCAAGTGTGCATAGTGGAGCATGTGGTGCAAATCAAGCAAGACACAAAATGAAATGGATTTTGGTGGGTTCAGGCGTCTATTGGCCTTCAATGCTAAAAGATTTCATCGAATTTGATAAAGGTTGCCGAGAATGCCAAATGCATGGCGGCATATAACATGTCCCTACAAGTGAATTACATGCAGTTATAAAGCCCTAGCCATTTAGAGGATGGGCTTTAGATGTGATTGGAGAAATAAAACCAGCATCATCAAAACAACAAAGATATATTTTAGTCGGTATTGATTACTTTACAAAATGGGTCGAGGCAGTAGCTTTAACTAACATCGGCCAAGAAGCTATTATTAATTTTATACAAAATCACATCATTTGTCGGTTTGGAATTACAGAAACAATTACGACCGACCAAGGATCAATGTTTACTGAACGAAAAATGCAAGAATTTGCGCAAGAAGTTGGAATTAAATTGTTAACTTCTACTCCTTACTATGCTCAAGCAAATGGCCAAGTCGAAGCTGCCAATAAAGTGATAATTAGCCTAATTAAGAAGCATGTAGTAAAGAAACCAAGGAATTGGCATAAAACATTGGATCAAGCCTTATGGTCGTGTAGAACTTCCCCTAAGGAAGCAACAGGAACTACTCCATTTCAACTTGCATATGGGCATGATGCAATGTTACCAGTGGAGATACATGTCCAATCAATAAGAATCCAAAGACAGCATGAAATACCATCTGAGGATTACTGGAATATGATGGCGGACGAGCTTATTGACATAGATGTGGAAAGGATGTTGGCCCTTGATACATTAATAAGACATAAAGAAAGAGTCGCCAGAGCTTACAACAAAAAAGTAAAGGATAAAGTATTTGTTGTCGATGATCTAGTATGGTAAGTGATATTACCTATGGACAAAAATTATAGAGTTTTAGGGAAATGGTCCCCAAATTGGGAAGGGCCTTTTAAGGAGATACAAGTTTTTTCAAATAATGCCTATGAGCTTGAGGAGTTAGCCCCAGATCGATGGATCTTAAGGGTAAATGGCAAGTACTTAAAAAAGTATAAGCCCATGCTTCAAGAAATCAAAATCTCGACGAAATAAATATTCGTCGAACCGACGAGATGGTAAAGTTTTGTTGAGACCAGCAAATTCAAAACACGCATAAAATATGGAGATTACATATAAAACGAACAAAGAAAGGATTCATTAAAATTTGGCTCAAAACTATGAAGAAATTACAAGATTGTTGTTACAATGATTAAAAATGCTTAAATTTGGCTTGAAACGACTGCAGATCTCCATGGAGGTTAGTGGCCTAATATCCAAAACCTTCTGCCTGAATCTTAAGTGTTTCAAGCTCTGTTTCGACAGAAGAAATCGTGTCACTTTCAGCCACGACGTCCACATCCATTTGCTCAGCTTTTTCTTGGATTGGATTAATCACATTGTTAATTTCTTCCTCTTTCTTGGTGATTAATTCTAATTCCTTGTTGAGAGCAGAAATCTGGTTACGGATTTCAGCAACTCTGTTTCGTTTAGGAATCAATTCCTGTTTCTTCTTTTCAACCATTGCTAACAAATCATTAATTTCTTCAGTAACCTGCACCGCCATATCCAACTTTTCTTTCACAAAGGCTTCCTTCGACTCAATCGCTGCCTCATTTACCCGAATTCTTTCAACATTTTAGCGTAGAGGGATGAAACGTTTCTCAAATGCCGTTATCATCAACCAGGCTAATTCAGACATATTGAGTTCCTCCATTTGAGAAAGAGCTTCTGAGAGTCCTGGGCCAAGAGTTGGATTAGAATAGAGCAGATGAGGCAGATCAGGATTCAAAGCATGAGTCCGAATTTTAGTCATCAGATTTTTGGCTTTAACTGCTTCAGGATTCATCTTGTCATTATGTGCTTGAGATGGGTTGGAGTCAGAAGAAAGAGTGCGAGAACTCACAAAGCGACGCAACTTAGCAATTGCTTCTAGACCAGAAGGATTGACTCCCATGTGTTTTAGCTTAGTGGGTGAGTCGGCCTTTGATCTCCCAGAAGAAACGAGAGGCGCGCCTTGCGTGCTTTCAGGGGTGGCAAGATTTGGGAAGTGGTGACATTTTTATTTGCTTCTGAATCCTGCAGGGAATCTGAAAGGCTAGAATCAGAACTAGTCGAACTATAACCCTTATGTTTGGCAGGACTAGTGACTGAGTCAGAGTCACTAAGAGTAGCCGGAATAGTCAGGTCGATAAACTCACCATAAGCGAAGTCAAGATTCTCATGATGGTGAAGGGAAGAAGCTTTTGACAAAGGGGTATAGTCAGGTACGTGTTATTGTTGATCATAGGTGTTAACCCAAAGAAAGTAAGAAAAGGTATTAGCCAAAATAAATTCAACAAGCAGAAAACGAAAGAAACTAGAAAACAACCAGCTAATACATGTGTCGACGGATTAAGATCGATAAACTCGTCCTTAGCTGAAACATCAGTAAGGTCTCTCATTGGGATTTGAACTTCATCAACCCTAGGGGCACGAGTCGGAGTAACCAGAGTTGTGTCGACCACGATGGTGTCAGCACCCGAATTTGAAGTGGCTTCAGGATTTTTGACCAAAACCACGTTACATCTCCTTCTTATAATAAGAGGAATTTCAACATCAGTTGTCTCCTCTATTTCATCAACAAGTTTCAAGCCAACCTTTGCTTCAGCACCCTGGGGTACAGGTGCCTTTGTCTTCTTCTTCTTTGCCACCTCGCCTTTAGTAGAGGAATCTTTTTTCTTCTTATGGATTTTGGATTTGTGGGAGTGTTAAGAGGGCTGAAAATCAGGTGATGGCTAGAGTATCAAAGAAATATGTAAGTCAAATCAGTTGTGTTAGTCGATAATGGAAGTTTTGAATCGACAGAATATACCTTAGCCCGCTCAGAAGTATGCTTTTTGTCCTTCTTGGACCTTTTGGATTTGTCAGAGGGAGTAGCCAAATCCACTGAGCGTTTTTTACTTTGGAAAACAAGGAAAATATTAATACAAGTTTAGGGCGTAAACAACATAGAAACAAGAAGTATATAAATACACCCACCGAAGAAGCCTTCTTGAGTGAAGAAGAAATGGGTTCGTCGTCGGAGGGTGTGTGGTCAGAAATGATCTACAAAATTAAGCTAAGTCAGATATGCCAAATCAAGAATGATAACTGACAGAAAGTTGAAGTTTAAACCTGACGCGTTGAAGGTTTTTGTTTGCCGACAGAAACGGCACCCTCCTGATCTATTGGTATAGATGTAAGACAAGTGTAAAACTATCAGATAAGCAACCAAAGTAAAATAGGCAGGGGTAAGCTTTCCAGAAATCGTTACCAATTTTTGTAATCGAAAGTACTCTAACATATCAGAGATCATAATGAAGATGCCCCGAATAGTTAGGTAGGTAATACTTCGTCGGTACCACTTTATCGGCCTTTGTCTTATAGGCATTTTGCATATCCGGTATAGAGAAATACCACCAATCAGGAATAGGTGGGCCAAAGGCCAAGGCCAAAGGGATGGATGGAAAAGGAGGAAATTTGATGTTTCCAAAATGAAGAGCTTAAAGATATTTATCTTTCGCATAACTAGGGATTTTTAGTGTCGAGATTCTATCGGTTACCTTCTCCTTTAATTCGACAGCGGCCTCATAGATGGTTTGATGAAGATAATTAGGTCGATACATAATTCCGAAGTAATTCTTGAAAGCTCGAATTTGTTTAATATGAGTAATCTTACACTTGGTCGCTTTTGCCTGAAAATTTGAGAAAATTGTGGTTAGTACAGTCAGCTTAGCATTAGAATCACCAATGAATGTAACAAAATATGTTTGCCACCAAGTTTAAAATTCTTTGGTGCAGTAAAAAGACGGTTGGAAAGGAGTGAGAGTGAGTATGGGCCTTCGTGCCCATAGATTCCATATATCATCCTTGATCATTTCGAAGGGTTGGTCAATTGTGATGTTGACCAGCAGCCCATGAGAATTGAACAAAGATTTAGGAACAAGTTGACAGAGGCCAAATTGTCGAGCCACCAAGTTAGGCTGGTAAGCGGCCAAACCTGGGTTTACACCGACAGTCACAGTAGATAAGAATTGGGGAGTCAACTAACTCCTCCAAAGGATTAAAGAATTTTTCTTGTCCTCTTCTCTCGTGGGTGGAAAATCCCTAATAAACCACTCTGGGCCATCTTGTCTAGCATGAAAAGGGGCCATCGAGGGTGTAAAGTCGACTCTTGTCAGCATAATGGTAAACAACATCCTAAAGACTTCAGGATTTGGGGAGCCTTTGTCGTTAGGAGTCAGAGGGAGAAGGCGTTTCCAGACGATATGGCTTTGATATGGAGGACATGCTACCTTTCTATTTCTAAAAGGCTTAATCTCCTCAGAGAAAGTGGCATTCAACCATAGTTGTAAGAGCCAGAAGGGACCATGGACTAGGACGTTCTTTTTCTTTGGATTATTAGGGTTAAAACGCTTTATTTGGTTAGCAACATCAGTCAAAGCTACATAGAGAGAGGCCAAAATCAGCTGGCCTAAAGCAACATTTTCACCCATATGCAACTGGGTAGCCAGATAAGAAAATTGTTTGGCCACCTGCATTGACCGGGAACAAAAAACAAAGCGAGATAGCCACAAGGTTAGAAACGCCACATGCTCTTCATCAGTTATAGGACCAGAGGTTTGAGCATGATGGTCGATGAAATTATTATATGTTGGCTTTCCAGCTTCACCCACATCGAACCTTAGTGGCACAGGTTCAGAATCTCTATAGTTGAAAAACGTGCCAGATGGTTTCAGCCCAATGATGGTGGCGACGTCGAACAAGGTAAGAGTGATCATACCACATTTAGTATGAAAGGTGTTGGTCGACCCCTCCCAGAAATGTATGGCAGCTAGGAGCATGCCACTAGAATAAGGTTGACCATATCGAGAAAGTTCTAGAAGGGTATAAATACCCATCTTTTTCCATTGGTCTCCTTTGGAAGTTTCTAAATGTGCCATCCAAGCACGAAATTTAGGGTAACACAGAGGTGGAGCAGTCCTAAAGTTCTTGTCAATATATTTAAGTGATATAGGGTTTGGAGAAGAGATGATGGGTCTGGTAGTAGTACTAGCGGAAAAAACGCCTCCTTATCATCTACATAGATTTCAGAGGGTGCATCAGCATGAAATGGTCCTAAAAAGGCTAAGGGTTTCTCCTCAAGAGAGAAAGGGATCAGTACCTGAGATTTCCATATTTTAGCTTTCTCCTCAGCAAATGGAGGTTCCGGTACATAGGCTTTATCATCGACAAGGCGTAGTTGAAGAGCGGCGGCTGGAGAAGAGGTTTGATTTTTAACATTTGCCATTGTAAAAGGTTTGAAGGAGGATAGAGATGAAAAACAACGATGGTATGTAGTTTCTGGGTTTTTGGTTTATAAAAAGCAAGGGATTAAAGAAGTGAAGGAAAATATTAAAAATGGGAAATAAGGGTATTTATAGACCCTGAGGAAAGAGGAAATAATGGGAAAAATCCTTTATAATTTCCCAAAGTTCAAATCACGTCAATTAGTGGGGCGCGTGCCACATGACCAACGTGAGTTAGTGGGCCATGTTTCCCACTAAAAGTGCAATAATGGAAAGCAATTAATGTCGCACGTCTCGAAACTGAAAGGCGTGGTACACTACCATGATTATGTGATGTCACGGAAAAGACAGAACAGTAATGTTCACTTTTTGAAAAATGGAAACGATTTGGTCGAATGGTGAAACCGACGCGTCAGAGATGCCATTATCTCGTATTAGTCGAAATTTGAAAATGGCATCTCCGGGGGGGATTTTGTTACCTTGGAAAATATTAAGGAATTCAAGTACATGTGATAAATGAAGATATTCTCATAAGTCAGGAGTCATCCTCCAAAATAAGGGTTATTTGGGAAATAGGAGCCAATGTGTGAAAAGTTGGTTTTATTAAGTCAGAGTTAATGCTTGGAAGGAGTCACACTGACTGTCGAAATTGAACTACGTCGACTAGGAAGAAATAAAAGAACATATGTCAGGAGGATAAAATTGGTTTAGTCGACCAAAGGGTAAAAGACAAGGACTTGGTCAAAAATGGTTTTAGTCGACAAAAAAGGGTTTCTTGGACTTAGAGGAAGTGTGATTATTCTTTTCCAGAAATAAAGCGTTGAAGAAAGGCAGAAGTGGTTTATGTTCAAGAGGATTAGAGGAATCGTGGGCAGTTACCAGCAACCCACGACGTGTTCAAGCGCCAAATAGCTGGAACTTCAAAATCATGAGCAGTTACTAGCAATCTACGACGTGTTTGAGTGCCAAATAGGTGGCAGCATCTAGTGAAGCAGTTACCTCAAGATGTTAATATTAGTCGTAGATTTTACCTAGGTAGTTACTTTGTAAACACTATAAATAGGCAGGTTTTGTATAGTTTGTGCGTGTTCACTTTTACTCTCAAATCACTTGTCAAACTCTTCAATTCTGAGCTTCAGGAAATCAAGAGTTAAGAGTGCTTGATGTACGTGAATCACCATTTTTATTTCAATGCAAATCTTTTATCTTTTAATAATATCTTTTGAGTACTTTATCTGTTTTCTCTTTCTTGTCGAGCAAGATCTATATGTTATCTTCTATTTCACATAAACAATTCGACACTATCTGTGGGTCACGAGTCACCTGTCAATTAGTTTAGTGAGTCTCGATTTTTGTATGAATATCTTCTGTCGGTCACGAGTTACCAGTCAGTCGATTAAATCATAGCGTGGGAAACCATTACACCTGTTTCTCCAGTTAAAAGAAAACTGTTTCCCTTGACTAATATTTCGACGGAATAGGTGTGATAGCAAAAAACCCTTAGCACGCGTCTTGAGATCAGATGGTCGATCTTGCAAGTTACCCTCGGTTTAGGACTCTGGGAGGACCAGCGGTTGTTTACCATTTTCCACAGTAAACACACGCTAACGTAGCTATCACTTCGTCCATATCGGTCTACACCGTACAACTTCCATGATTTATTACTACTTGCCTAATAAGGTTCCCCAGATCCGGATGTAGGATCTTTTAGTAACAACCCAAACAAGTCCTCAAACGTAAAGCAAACAAAGCAAGAAATTAAAACAATTTTAAAATGAATTAACTCTAAGGTAACCCCACTTTTTATATATCCCCAACAAAGTCTCCAGTTCTGTGATACAGTGATAGAACCGACTGTTAATACTGGTTTTGCATTTGTGTTCACAAATGTTGCGGTAAGCAAGAGTCGCCATTGACTTTTCTTTTATCCAAATTTTAGGAAAGGGTGAAAAGAACAGAAAAAGAGCTTTTTTGAGATTATTCTAAGTAAGGGGGGTAGATTATGGAAAGGGAAGGTGTTAGCACCCTTTCCATCCGTATTTATCTACGGGATCTTACAGGTTTTCTCATTTTTAAAGTACTTTGTGCTTTGTGTATTTGAAAATGTTTTTAAAATGCCTTAGTATGGAAAAACTTTGTAATGTTTCTCGGGAATGTGGAGAAAGTATACAAAGTGTCTTGAAAATGTTCTTGAAAAGTAGTAATTGTGTAAGTGCAAAATGTTTTGAGTAAACTTCTAACAGCTATCTACTTTGTACTCGAAAAGGGTCTTTCTTTTCCTCCTATCCTTTAGACAGCGCTATCCTACTATTCGTGAGTAGGTAGCCCTATCGTTGGATTTATGAGGGACATTCGAAGGGACGTTACGGTCACGAAGGCAACTTGGCAAGGAATTTTAGTAACTGTCCTAAAGTTCTAAGATTACTTTTAACCGAGGCAATGTAGAGAGGGTCATCGAGGGACTTGTGATCTTTCGAACTAGAGAACAGTCACTAAAACTTTTCACCGTTCGAGAATTGTGACTGTATTCCGAAGGCAACCGAAAGTGGGATACCCTAAAGGTGCACATGTGCAATTGTGTTTGATTCATGTTATTTTTCTTGCGTTATTAAGTTTTCTAGCATTTTAATTTTCAGTCTTATCATGCAATCCTAATTACTAGCAGTGGTATATACAGTAATTTAAAGTGCAGAAATGTAAAGTGCGGGATTGTAAATCTTACGCTATTACAATGTTTTTGGGATGGGATATTTACATATTCAAATGGGGGAAAGGTAAAATAAAGAAAAACGATAAAAATTCCTATTAACTATTACATCTAATATACAGTTACATTACTATAAAAAATGCGAGAAAATAATGATGCGTGCGAAACGAATATTACGTCTAAAGGAAACCTAAGAAAATACTAAGTAAAAAAATCTTTTTAATTGTTTTTTATTTATTTTGGAAAATACTAAATTAAATTAAAACTAAATTTAATTAATTAAAATTAAAAAAAGTTATTGATTAAATTCTAAATAAAAACCTAACATTTTTTTGTTTTTTTATTTGTTTTTTTATTAAGAAAATATTTATATTAAAATGAACCTAAGTCTAATTGATTTTAAAGTTGATAAAATAAAATTAAAATAATTAATGAATCAATTAAAATAATTTTAGAAAACCTAAATCTATTTATCTTATTTTTCTGATTTTTTTTATTTGTTAAAAAAATGATTTAAAAGAAATAGATAAAAAAATAAAGAAAAATAAAAATGGGGTTTGGGGATGATTAGTAACAGCGGGGTGTTGTTTGGAAATTTCGCTGGGCCCAAGCTAACTAGGGCCCAGAATCTGCGGTAGATACTCTACTGCCAACCTTTGAAGGTTTACCATGAAGCTGCGTGTTGAGACGTCAGATCTGGATCAAGAGGTGATGGGTTGATGGCATACTGTACACATCTGGCAACATAACACATGGAATCTACATGAGATAGGTTAGAAAAATGAAAAACACTGAACCTGGGACTCGAAACCAAGTCCTCTCTCTCACATGTGTGTTGTCCTTGCCATCTGAGTCGTTTATCATTCATTTACATAAATCAAACAATAATATTATAATGTAAAACAAAGACAACTACTGAGTTGTCATACGCGCACCCTTCAGTGGGCCCCTTGCATTTCAAACGAGCCAATCACAAGCGGAGAGAGAGAGAGAGATCTTTTTGAACCCAGCCAATGGGATGATGTCGTCCAGCCACGCCAGCTTGTTGACTTAGGGTCGGCCAGTCCAACCACTAGAGCTGGTGTTTTCCATCGTCTTCTCGGGTGGGGTCAACTGAAAACTCAAACAAACAGAAAAACAAATAATGCAACCTGCCTTAAAAAAGTCCCCTGATCACGATTATGGTCTCTAAAATTGCTAAATCCTCATGTATCATTGGGTTCGAACTTGAAACCCTAACAACGGTCAACCATGGCATATCGTGATTATGGGCCCTAGCTTCTCATGTAATACATTCAAACACACATAAACATTAGCAGCAACATATATATATATATATATATATATATATGTATATATATATGATCAGTATGGATTTAAATCGAGTATTTTATGAGTTTGATATCAAGGAAATTTTACCAAACGGGGAGACCAGGATCTGATGATCTGGGACATTGCAAGCTTTTAGAATAATTGGTGCAAGTCTCTGGGAACCTCAGAAGAAACGTATGATCGTTAGTTTGACTTGAGAGTACCTACAAATCGTGTTTCAATTTTGACAACTTTGAATTTTTTTTGCAAATTTTCGTGTGGCTTTCTCAGGCTGTGTGGACATCTATTTGGCTTGCTAATGTCTTGTTTATATAGAGAGGAGTGAGGAGACAAGAAAACAAAGAGAATAACAGCCATGATTATGTGGTTTCAAAACCATGAATGCAAAATTATAACTTTGGCCAAAAACATAGAAACTTGTCCATTTTTTGAATTTGAATGTACTTGGACATGATGGCCTTGTTGTACACGAAATATGGGGCCTCTCCATGCATCAAACCAATCCCAAATAATAATGGCCCATATACTTTGCAATAATTTTGATTTATTTGATTTTTAATTAAATAAAATTAATATAAAATGCAAATAAAATCAAGACTATGCAAAAAATGGTTTTAGGGGTCCTCTATAATCTTAGGAAGATGGTTGAAATCCAAGAAAATGAGCCCTTTGAAAGTTATGCCTGGTCAAAATTCAATTGACTTTTCCTATAGAAACCCTAATTTAACTCTTGATGAATTAGGAGCATTTCTTGAGGAATCATGATCAACCTTTGATCAAATGATGGATATCACTTCAAAATGTTGATGTTGACCAAAAATCTTGAAGTTTGACTGTACATGGGCCACAGTTGACTTTTGACCTAGTACAATTGATTTTCAAGCATTTGAGCAATTATCTAAGCAAACTTGTTGTGCAAGGCATGAAACTTAGCATGGACCAACTTGAAGGAATATTAGGACCATGAAAAACATTTGAGACCTTTGAAGTTAAAACATCTTGATGAAAATTGAAACCCTAATTAGAGGTTCATTGCCTTATGAGGAGAAGTTGGGTCAATTCTTGGTCAACCTTGAGCATGCTTTGAGTAAAAATGGGAGGGCAAATTTTGAGGTACAACACATGGGAATTCACTCAAGCATGGTTGAAACCGTTTCCAACACTGGTCAGTCATGGGCAGTGTTTTAAAGTTCATAACACTGAGGTAGATTATCTTTATGGTACAGATCTCATGAAGTCCTCTCGAGTCAATTTTCTTCAAAGGCTCTACAGACTGAGGCAAGAAAATATGCAGGGGAATTATATCCTCTTCAATGTTGATCAGATTAAGTCCAGGCACAGGCTAAACATTTTGTGAATTTGAAAAGCATGTCGAGAAGTCATGATCATTATCCTCGGCTCATCAGAGACTTAAGTCCATTTATTGATGTTCCTCCATCAGAAGTTAGGATCATTATCTCTAATTGAAGTTTGGATTGTTATCCTCAGCATGATACTAGCAGGAACGTAGAGAGCATGTGAGGTTTTTACCCATACAAGGTTTGTGATGGAAATGTTGTTTCCTAGGAGGACTCCTTTCCCAGTAAAGGATTTATTGCTACTTGACAAAGGTCTGTCTGCTAAGGGGTTTCTCTTTGGAGATCTTTATTCCCTAACAAAGCATTCCTCATTTATGTGCATGAGGAGAATGGATCTTCTTTCCATAAATTTAGGAGTTGTTTGAAGTCAAGATGATTTCTTCTCAATGGACTGCAATTTATTTTTGCATTATCCTCTCCAAAGTCCACTTTCCAGTGGCATTCACCCTCGGAGTTGACATGATGAAGTTGCAATCTTGCATCGCAGTTTTTATCCAGTGGTCGGTAGTTTAAATTGTTTATTCCTCAATAGAGGTTTCCATTTTTATATCTGGAGCATGTTGCTGTAATTTCCATTTTTGCAAGTACCGTTGGTCTTTTATGACAAGAAGTGTACCAGCAAATGAATCAAGAAAGGTCTGTATGTGACATACATGAGGGTCTTAAATAATGAAGATTTATACACAATGGAATTTGAATTCCCCAGTGAGTACTCAACTGCTTAAGACTGGATCATTTATCCCCAGTGAAGGTGTACTTTCGTTCGAGTATAATTCCTTTTCTCAGTGCAGTCTATTTCTTCCCAAGTTTTTCAGAAGAATATTTCTATTTACCAATTGGGGGTTCTTGATATACTCCCTTTGAATTCGACATTTTGTGGCTTCCCCTGTGAGGTTGGTACTTGTTCTCCCTATGAAGTATGCATTCTCCTCCTCAGTGAAGTTTGCACCCTTTCTCCCCGGTGTGGTCTTCCCCATATTAGTGTTGCTTGAAGAGATTTTTTATTATCTAAGGGAGATTCCAATTTGTATCCTTATGAGGACGACCATTATCCCCAATAAAGTGATTTCTGCTCCCCAGTACAAAATCCTTGTCGGCTTGAATCTTGCAAAGATGGCTACACCCAGTGCAATGGGTGTTGTTGATGTTACCATCTAAAGTTTTTTGGCTCCCCATTATAAGAGGTAGTCTTTATCCCCAATCAAATTCGAATTTCAAGGACCTTTTGGATTAACTTGCCTACTCTTCTCCAGTGGAGCAATTTGTGTTTCCCCAACAAGTGTCTTGTCTCCCCCAATGTGGTATGCATAGGAGTGTCAGTCATAACTCTTTTCATCCTCGATGATAGAAGATGGTTGAGATGTTCCCAATGGAGCTTCTATCCCAGGATGTTTGTTTCTTCCCCAAGCAAAGATTTTCACCCCTGCAATGTTATCCCCAGCGTGGTCTGAGTAGAATTATTTTTACTTAAGAATTTATATGATCCCCAGTAGAAGTTATCTTCATCAAGAAATTCTACGCAAGAAAGATTCCATCCCCAGCAAAGCTCTCCTCATCCTAACAGAAGGCAAAGGAATATGTTCTTCCTCAGGAAGTTGAGAGTTGTATCAGAGTTTAGGATTTTCTGAGCTACAATTTTTTTTGCAGTATTCTCTCCAGGAAGTTTCTTTCCTAGTGATATCGATCTTTAAAAGCTGATGGTTCCGTATCTTGATTCCCCATTGTAGTTCTAATTGATTATTCTGTACAGAAGATTAGATGTGCAAAGATAATTGTTTGGAATTTTATTGTCTTCTCAGCAGTCGATTATTACTGCATTTTCCCAAGTACATCACTAAACATGCATCATTACATTTCATCTACCCAAACAAAACAAAAATTCAAACATGCATAAGTATAAGCCAATTATGTTTACCTGCAGTAACCAGATTGTTATGCGCTCAGATTTGAATTATCTCCAGAACAAGCCTAGGGTGATCCTATTAAGTTTCCCCAGCGGAGTCTATTTTGACTTACCACCAGTCGGGTCTTTGGTGCTTTCCATTTCCCCAATGAGTTGTGGTTTTCTTTTTCCCTTGCAAGCCCTTAGTCATTTTACCCGTGTTTGCTTTACCGTTAGAGTGCAAGTAAGAGTCGGTGTATAACCTTTCTTATTTCTCAAGTATTTGAGTATCCATACTTGGTGTGTGGTAATTTAGATAACTGCCACTCTTGAAGAATTACACCCCACCTTTGGCCTGAGGGATTTTATAGTTCTTGCATATTTGCAATCTCTTAAAGTCCAACTCATTTTGGCAACCCTTGTCTAGAGTCTTCATAGTTGGTCTCTTTTTTGTTTTCAAGTTCTCCTTCGATCGGTGTTCTATTCAGGTTCAATACAAACATGAATCCCCAGTAAGTTTTTCCCCAAAAGTCTACCTTCGGTAAGTCTTCTTGTTGTTGTAGGTTTGCCTTTGTGCAGGCATCCTTTGTTAGAGTCAGCTTCGGTCGGTCTCTTTTTTATATGTGTCTAACTCTGACCAGACATGTATACTTTATCCTAATAAGTTTTCCTTTGATTGGTGTTCTTTCTCAGGAGTCTATCTTCAGTTAGCATTCCTTGTTGGTGTCTTCTTTGGTCGGTCTCTTCCTTGTTTGTATGTGTCTAATTTTACCTGGCGTATACTCATTATCTTTTATGTCCACTACTAACTCGGGACATGCATATTTGATATTCCCAATGGAGTCCTTTCTTATGTTCTCCTTCATATATGTTCACTACCAACTCTGAACATATATTATTGATATCCTCGATAGAGTCCTTTCATCTGGTCTTTGTTGCATATGTTATTTCCTCTGAATATATGGTTATGGTATCTTGTTTAAAGGGTCCTTTCTTCCAGTCTCTTTATTGTTATATGTCTGCTACCAGCTCCAGACATGTAGTGTCGATATATTTGGTTATATGTCCTTTATTCTGGACGTACATTCCTGATATCCTTGGGTTAGAGTCATTTCCTCCGGCCTCTCTCCTTGTATATGTTCTTTCCTCTGGATGTATATTCCCAATATCTCCAACAGAGTCCTTTCATTCGGCCTCTTTCATATGTATTCTCTACTAACTTCGAGCATATAGTTGTGACATCTTTGGTTAGAGTCCTTTCCTCCAGCCTCTCTCCTATTTTATGTCTGCTACCAAATCCAGACATGTATACGTGATATCTTGTTTAAAGAGTCCTTTCTTCTGGTCTCTTTCTTATGTGTCTGCTACTGAATCCAGACACGTTGATATCCTTGTTAGAGCATTCTTTAGTATGTCTCTTTTGTATATGTCTGCTACCAAATCCGGGCATGTACATTCAATGTCTCTTTCATATATGTCATTTCCTGCGGACGTGTACTCGTGACATCTTTGGGTTAGATTCCTTTCCTCTGGTCTTCTTCCCGTCGTAATTTCACTACAAAATATGAACATATATTCGGTATCTCCGATGGAGTCTTTTCCTTCGGTCTCTTTCTTATCATGTGTTTGCTACCAGCTTCGAGCATATGTTTGTGATATCCTCGTAAGAGTCTTTCATCTAGTATTTTTCTTGTGTCCGCTACCAACTCTGGGCATGTTTATTCGATATCTTTCATATGTGTCCTTTCCTCCAGACATATATCGTTGGTATCTTTAATAGGGCTTCCTTTGGCTAGTATTTGTCATTTATGTTCGCTATAAGCTCCGAACACATGTTCCTTGCTATCCAATCTCTCTTATGTATGTCTAACCTTGACCTGACATACATCTATCCTTGATAACCACTGGCCGCAAAAAGAAAACAATATATACAAAAAACCAAAAAATAAACACTATTTGACTGGGCTTTAGAGTGCAAATTTTACGGTTCTATTAAATATTTAATCATGTTTCACCTTGATTGTTCGAAAGGCTTGCGCCAATCTCACCCTCCAATTAAAGAAGATTGAATAGAGGTAGCTGTTGTACCCCAAAATTTACCCTCTTCATTTTAATTCTAATTGGCTTATATTTCATTACCATATGAATGAATACATGTCATTGTATCTATACTCATGGGATCAAGGCATTTTATCGGCATCAAGCTCTGATACAACTGTTTTACCAAGCGGTACAGCAAAAATATAAATTAAAGGTTTTCCGCATTTTAATGCACTCCGCACACTCTAGTTTTGACTTGTTATGTTATGAGATGAAGTCTCAAGCTCAAAACCCTAATTCCTTTGAGTATGATGAATAAGTTCTTGAACAAAGATGATTCATATGATCATGAGAAGGTAATGTTTCAAGAAATTGATCCACAATGATGCCACACACTTCATTTGGTCAAAACCCTAATTTCAAAAGATGACCAGGAGAAATGTGATTCACTTCAAAGCACTTGCAATCTTCAATATTCTGATGAGTCAATGAATCAAATGAGATTTTTTTTGAGGTATGAGAAACCCTTGTATCTTGAGTGACCCAAAGAATGAGGACAATGGATCCTCTTTTGCACTAATTGACCAATCAACCATCTTTAATTGCTTGACGAACATCACTTGAAAGATACCTTGATCATATAACCACAGAACCAATGATATGAATGCATGTGCATGCTAGAGAAACATAAGCCAATTAGGATTGAAATGAAGAGGGTAAATTTTGGAGTGCAACATTAAGTCCAATCAGATAGGGTCCATTAACAGTTTTTTGTTGCACTTGGATTCAGTATGCCAAAAATGATGGTAATGGACCTAGGAGAAATGCAATGAAACCCAAGGATCCTCCAATCAATCCAACAACACCACCAAGATTTTTATTTTTCTGCATCAAACCTTCAGGTCTCAGAAAAATGCTATTGGGCTTAGGCATAAAATGCTCCTTCTCTTTCAAAATGAATTTGAATCAAAATATGCTTGACATGTTTGATCTTTGGAAATCCTCCTTCACTCTTGTATCAATGGTTCACAACACTTTGTACCCTAAACCAAGATTCAACAAAACTTATGCACAAATCCCTAACCAGAGGGATCTTTACTCCTCTTTTCGCTCAAAAACCTTAGTCAAACCCTTATAGCTCAAGCAACACAATGAATCTCTTTACTGATGAAAGATAATCCCAATGACATCTTAAAGCACCATGAGATGGTTTTCTTGTTGATAAAACCCTATCTTAATTGATGAACACCCCACATAGCAGTATATGGCTTGATTCACAAGCCTTGAGTAAAATCTTGAGCCCAAGTACACACCTTTAAATTTTTGCAAAGAACGTCAATGATCTTTATTGGTGTAAACTAGGAAATCATGAGAAAGTCTTGGAGGAGAATCCCTAATTCATAAGGTTCCTAGTTGAAATATCTTTATGGAGAATAACCTTGCATGATGATAAAGAAACCCACAATATTAGTGAATTAAGAACCCTACTTCCACACTTTATTGCTTGAAGAAGAATCAGAAGAATCGGTCTTATTTAATATATACACCTCAAACAACTATGAAACCCTAACTCGCACAACCACTGAACTTTTGAGTCATGGTGCTTTATTGAATGAAATGTGTGATATGCAAATGCCCTAATGAAAAATGTAGATGAATGTGAATCCTAAGCCAGATAAAAGAGAAGATAGGAGAGAAAATTTTAGAGTACAACAATACCTTATAAATACAATAGGATTTTTTTATAATAAAAATGATATTCATTCATTCAAATTGAAAGAATACATCGAATAATATAAAATCAAAATTGCTATAAACTGAAAAGGATGAATATGCGAACAAACTCACAACATCCATGTTAATAGCATATTATGGAAAAATGTCTACAAATGTAACAAAGCCTACAAATATAAAGAAATTGAAATGCTCGTAATACCCATGTCTCCGAGTCTCCAGTGTTGATGATGTTAAAGTCATTGATTGAATCTGCACTGAGTCAAAATTAATCTTTTAATCTGAACCAAACAAACATCGCACCAAGACGGGAAAACAATATAAAGCCGAAAGAAGAAGACGACCAAGACAACGCCGCACTAAGACAACGAAATCACAAAGAAAAACCTAAAAATATATGTGAAATCACTTATTTAAATGAAAAGTAAAGGAAAAATATTTCAGAGGAGATGATTTTGGATCAAAATTTGATCCTAAAATCACCCCTCTTTAGTGGATGAAGAAAAAGAGAAAATTAGAGTTATACACCACACTTTAAAATTACATGAAATAAAATAAGATAGAATACTAAAAATAAACAGAATAATATATTTAATTAAAAAATCAAACAAAAATTAAACCAAAAAAAAAAGAAAAAATCAAACAAAATCACAAATTTGAAAGGCAAAAAAAAAGTAAAACTACGATGAGTTGATGCGAGTTGAAAGACCAAGGAAAAGTCACAATTAAACAAAGATGATCCATATTAAGTAAAATTGGAGAAAATATAAATTGAATGACGACGATGACTAATATTTAGTCAAATAGAGACGACACAAATTGTGTTTAGGTCAAAAGAAAAATAGATAGTGTGATTATGCTTGAAAGAAAAACATGATGACGATGAGTGGTTGAAATAAAAAAAACTATGTTAACTTATAAAATTTTAAATTTTTGTTTAATTATATACAAAACAAGAGTTTCTTTTTTTCTTAAATAAAAATATTTTAAGTTTAAATGCATACATAATATATTTTAACAAAATTGGTCAATTACATACATTTATTTGCACTAAATTATTTCAAAAATTAATTTTGATTCTTTGGTTCAAACAATTTCCAACAGTTTAATTTGATTTTGACAATTTCTCTTTCCACCTTATAGTGAAAAGAAATATCTTATGTATTTTTTAAATTATCTCTGAAAATCAGAAATATATTTCCGAAGAGAATTGAAAATGTATTTCTGGTTATTGTGCTGACAGAACCAGAAAGAGATTTGCTGGTAGTGAATCTTTTTTGCGCGTTGTTTCGCATTGAATATAAATATGTATACACAAAAATATACTACAAAGACATATAGAACAAAGACATATATAAATAGATATCAGTAAACAATACAAAAGGTGTTTGTAGTCAATATAGGGGGTAACCAAAATATTATCCAAATACAATAAAAAAACAATAACTGAAATATATATACAATAGAAAATACTATTGGGTATGGCAGACTCTGAGTCGGCCCGTCACCCTCCCTGCGTTCCTATGTTGCCTCCTGTACTACAGAGCCCCCCCGAGCCTCCTCTATGGTGGCATCCAAAACACCTCTAACATCAGAGTCATCAGGAAATAAATCACCATCAATACCCGTCTGCGCAATATCCATGATACAACGACACCTAAGCAACACATCAGTGGCATGATCAGCCTGTGCATGCTCCTCCTCTAGAATCACCTGATGAGCTGACCTCGGAGGGTTTCTTGGAGCATCATGTACCAGGTATGGATGGGACACCCTGAAGAACCATATGATATAATCGTTCACGTAGCTCCGGTCATCTAGAGTAATGGTACTCTAGGCCTCATATGGAACAAGATGATTCTCATAATCATCAAACAAATCATCTATATCATTTCACAAAGGGAGGAGCAGATAAAGCAGGATCTCAGGGAATGGTCTGCGTGTACCCGAAGTAGCACATGACGCGCTCAGGCATATAAGTCGTCTTCTTGCGCGACCCACGAGCCAATCATTCTGTAAAGAACACAACATCATTAAATGGTATCGTGGCACGATGGTCATGGTATGAATGGAAGTGTATGTCCTTAAAGACCAGTCGATCAACATACAACCAGAATGGCTTTGTCGCCTAGTTTCCTCGGAGGGAGTCATATGCAATGGTACGCGACTTAGCTTCAGTATAATCAGT
Organism: Vicia faba; assembly: GCA_948472305.1. Classification (NCBI taxonomy): domain Eukaryota; kingdom Viridiplantae; phylum Streptophyta; class Magnoliopsida; order Fabales; family Fabaceae; genus Vicia; species Vicia faba. Next base: position 1,005,934,410 of record OX451740.1, on the reverse strand, counting down.
AGCTAGTGACCAACCCGAGATGCAGGGAAGTGCGTTAAGATCTAGCCCTAAAATAAAAATAATTATTAATTAGTAAAGAAATCAAAATAATTAACAAAAAGCCACGTAGACCAAGAAATTTTATCGTCAGGAGTGTGATGTTGCCAGTCACCTGCTTCGTCTTCCACTTAGTTGCGCCAGACAACTTCGTATACAAGTACACCAGACAAGCAGCCCTCTAGTTTCACTGGTGGATATGCTCAAAATCATCAAAGTACCCCAGGTACCTAACATCTATGTAAGTGGCACTAATGTCCATAGAAATCCGTGTGCCAACCAGAAACAAAAGGTATGCTCTTATAGCCCGACTCTGGTGTAGGGTAGCTTGCTCGGAATCACCATCAACCAATCGTGCACGCCTTATCTCATTCGTGAACACCATATTCAAATAACTATATCTAACATGGGATCCACGGGTAAAGTCCAACTCAGCCATGACACTCTCGGGGGTCACTCCCAATTTCTCTACCAACATATCTAACGTGTGATACGGTGGCAGAACCGACTGTTAATACTGGTTTTGTGTTTTTGTTTGCAAATGTTGCGATACGCAAGAGTCTCCACCGACTTTTCTTTTATCCAAATTAAGGAAAGGGTGAAAAGAACAGAAAAAGACCTTTTCGAGAATTTTCTGAGTAAGGGGGTAGATTATGGAAAGAGAAGGTGTTAGCACCCTTTCCATCCGTAGTTTTCTACGGGCTCTTAGATGCTAGCTCAAGTTTTGAAAATTGCTTGTGCTTTGTGTTTTGAAAAAGTAGTTTGAAAATGCCTTAGTGCGGCGATTTGCTTTGTGATAACTCTTGTATCAATCCTCAAAAGTGTTGACAAAGTAAATATTTTTGAAATTAGTTTTTGAAATTTGTAAGTGCAAATAGTTTGATTTGAGCAAGCATCTAACAACTATCTAATTGTACTCGAAAAGGTAGTTCTTTTCCTCCTATCCTTTTGACAGTGCTATCCTACTATTAGTGAGTAGGTAGCCCTATCATTGAATGTTTGAGGGACATTCGAAGGGACGTTACGGTCACGAAGGTAACTTGGAAAGGAATTTTAGTAACTATCCTAAAGTTCTAAGATTACTTTTAACTGAGGCAACATCGAGATGGTCATCGAGGGACTTGTGATCTTTCAAACTAGAGGACAGCCACTAAAACTTCTCACGTTTCGAGAATTGTGACCGTTTTCCGAAGGCAACCGAAGTGGGGTACCCTAGAGGTGTATATGTGCATGGTGTGTTATGTTAAGTTATTTTAGTCTTGCACATTTAGGTTTGCTAGTGTTTTAATTTTCAGTCTTTCCATGCAATCCTAATTACTATGAGTGGTATATAAAGTAATTTAAAGTGCAGAAATGTAAAGTGCGGGAATGTAAATCCTACGCTATTACATGGCTTTGTGAGAGGCACATTATAGAAATACAAAAAGTAAAGTCCTAGTTACTATTACAAGCTGGGAAGCAGTTACAATAAGATGAAACAAAATGCGAAAGTAAATAAATGCACAAACGAATTAAAAGGGACGTCTAGAACCTAAGGCAATTCTAAATGAAATAAGAAAATATTTTTTGGTTATTTTTTTGTTTATTTTTTATTAAGAAAAATAATTAAACTAAGTCTAAATTTAATTAATAAAATAAATACTAAATGAAGTTAAACCTAATTCTAATATTTTTGTTTATTAAGAAAATATTTGAATTGAATAAACCTAAGTCTAGTTGATTTTAAAATTGATAAAATAAAATTAAAATAAAATTAAAATAATTAATTAAATTAATTTACAAAATTAAAATTAATTTAAGAAAAAAAGAACTAAGTCTATTTATTGTTTTTTTTTAGTTTTATGATTTGTTAAAAAAATGATTATACGAAATAAATAATAAACCAAATAAGAATAAAGAAAAGAAAATTTGGGCTTGGAGATAATTAGTAAATTGGGGGGTGTGCTTGGAATTCGTTTAGCCCAAGGGGAGACAAGCCAAGGTGCTGCAAAATGAATCAGGGGGTGAGAAGATTAAAAAATGCATAGGCCCAAGTTAAGGAGTCCAAAGGTTGTATGGATCTAGTGAGAGGATCCTTTGGATGTCCATGATGGGGACACATGCTTGGTGCACTTGGATCTGGTTGCGTTGTCATTGGAGGGTGTAGATTATGTGACCCATGGTATACGTGTGTGGCATGGCTGTATGGAATCTGCAAGAGAATGTTAAGAAAAAATAAAATTTTGAGGCATGGGTATCGAACCCAAGCTCTTTCGATTGCCCATATTCCTTCACCATCTGAGCTAGATTTGAGATTCAAAGGAATCCACCTCACATGTCTTAGTGGTGGTATCATGTTGCTTCATACTTTACATGTAGCATATTAACAATCATGCAGTATGAATATGCAGAAATGTAAGTTACATGGGAAATGAAATTGAGATCGAAGGGTCGTTACTAGTGGGGTGCTTCGATTCTGGCAACCTTGTTGGAATTTTGGAAGTTTTATGGAGATCTTGTGGGGAAACATGTGCGTGTGTATGTATGTGGTCTCCTCTCTCCTTTTTTTTTTGTCCTCTCCTTTGAGCTTGCTAGTGTGCTCCTTATATAGAGGGGAAGAAGGGGACACGGTAGCAAGGTAGTAAACAACCATAAACATATTCTTTAAGGTCATGAATGAGAATTTGAATTTTGGCAAAAGACGGGGAATTCTTGTCTCTTTTTGAACTTAAATGAATGTGGTCACCTTTTTACTTTCGAATACCTTCAGTCCCTGCCCTTCGATTGGACCTCTTGTATCTCCTTCGAATGGGTCTTTTGAATGGGCCTTTTGTGTACCCTTCGAATGGGCCTTTTAAATGTCTCCTTCGAATGGATTTTTTTAGTGTCTTTCGGATAATCCAAATGTATGCCTTATTCCCTCTTCGAATGGGATACCAAGGTGTGTCCTTCGAATGGCTCAAGTCTCATCATTGGGGCCTCTTCAATTGAGCCCCTACTCAGCTATCCCCATCGAAAACTCTTTCTAGGCTAATCGAAGCTTCCTTCAGTATGAATGCTTGTGCAGGAAACTTGAGTATAACAATGTGGGATTTTGGGCCAGCCATCATCTTCGAATGGATCATTTATGTGTCCTTCGAATGGCTTTAGAGTGGACCCATCTATTTTCCTTAGCTGTTTAATTCAAATACCCTCAAGTAAGAACTTTATTCTGTTAATCGAAGCCTATCACTTCCTTCGAATTCCATTTGCACAGGAAGCCTGGGGCTGGTCATATGTAGGACCAAGACTCATCATAAGATAAACTTGCATTATGTGTCACTTTCGAATGGCCAGCAATATGTGTATCCTTTGTTTTGAACCAATGTGTGTGCTCTTTTGAAGGGACCACATGCATCACTTGTGTGCATCATTTTCCATTCCTTCAAATGGGCCAACAAATTAAATCCTATGCGTGTTGAAACAAACTTTCCACGGGAGATACTGCCCAGTCGAAGCAGGAATCAAACTTTCTCCAAAGAAAACAAATGCCTAATCGAAGCAGGAATCAAGCTTTCTCCAAAGAAAACAAATGCCCAATCGAAGCAGGAATCAAGTTTGCATGTAGGTAGTCATCCAGATAAACTTGCAGAGGCCCTTGCTCAATCGAAGCAGGCATGCGGGTAACCATTGAATTGTGAATCAAGCAAGCATGTAAAGCCAATGGTGTAATCAAAGGATGTATGCAGGAGGCCATTGCCTTGTGCCTTCTGGCATGAAGGAAGTTCCTGCCTTGTGAATTGAAGGCAAGCGTAGAGAAGGCACTTGTCTTCTGAATCGAAGGAAAGCTGTAGGAGGTTGTTGTCAACACCTTCTAAATCGAAAGAATCCAGTAGGAAGCCACTAACTTCTGAATCGAAGGAGCACCAACAGAAGGACCTTCCCTTTTGAATTGAAGGAGGTTGTTTCAAAGGAAATACATGCCCAGACGAAGCTTGTATACAACAAACAAGCAAAAGGCCAATGCTTCAATTGAAGCTTGGAATTTTGAAGCAAGCTTGAAGGAGGTTAGGTGCTCAATCGAAGCCGGTCAAGATGCCAATCGAAATACACCTTGTTCATATTCAAAAAAATTATTTTTCTTTAATCAAGTGCTTGTGACCACCCATATAAGAAAAATCTGGGAAAACATGAGAGGGAAAATTTTGGGGTACAACAGCTACCCCTGTTTAATCTTCTTAAACCTAAAGATTTAGATTGGCTTGTTTGCCTTTCGTGATCTGAAGGTGGAAGATGATTGAACACTAGAGTTCCCAGAAATTTTCACTCGCATGAAGTAACACTGATGGTTGATGATAGCGGGAATGGGCTTACATATGCCATTTGGATAAGATGACAGAGAGTTGTTGGAGATGGGCTTAAAGATGCTATCCACAGGTGATTGTTGATAGAAATTAGACTAAATCTAAGCTTGTTTTCAACTGGAAAAGAATCAGAATAAATATTTGGAGCGATTTATCTGAACCAGATAAAGTGTCTACCGGAACAGAATTAGAATAAACCATTAATCGGTTTAAACTGAACCAGCAGAGGTCTTGAATAATCTTTGACTTGAAAAGAATCAGAACAAATATTTGGAGCGATTTAACTGAACCAGAGAAAGTGTCTACTGGAACAGAATTAGGATAAACCATTGATTGGTTTAACCTCAACCAGCAGAGATCTTGAATAATCTTTAACTGGAAAAGAATCAGAATAAATCTTTGGAGCGATTTAACTGAACCAGAGAAAGTGTCTACCAGAACTAAATCAGGATAAACCATTGATCGATTTAAACTGAACAAGCAGAGGTCTTGAATAATATTTAACTGGAAAAGAATCGGAATAATTATTTAGAGAGATTTAACTGAACTAGAGAAAGTGTCTACTGGAACGGCATCAGGATAAACCATTGATCAGTTTAAACTGAACCAGCAGAGGTCTTGAATAATCTTTGACTAGAAAAGAATCAAAATAAATCTTTGGAGCAATTTATCTGAACCAGAGAAAGTGTCTACCGGAACAGAATCAGAATAAACCATTGATCGGTTTAAACTGAACCAACAGAGGTCTCGAATAATATTTGACTTGAAAAGAATCAGAATAAATCTTTGGAGCGATTTAACTGAACCATAGAAAGTGTCTACTGGAACGGAATCAGGATAAACCATTGATCGATTTAACCTGAAACAGCAGAGGTCTTGAATAATCTTTAATTGCAAAAGAATCAGAATAAATATTTGGAGCGATTTAACTGAACCAGAGAAAGTGTCTACCGGAACGGAATCAAGATAAACCATTGATCAATTTAAACTGAACAAGAGAGGTCTTGAATAATCTTTAACTGGAAAAGAATCAGAATAAATCTTTGGAGCGATTTAACTGAACCAGAGAAAGTGTCTACTGGAACGGAATCGGGATAAACCATTGATCGGTTTAAACTGAACCAGCAGGGGTCTTGAATAATATTTAACTGGAAAAGAATCAGAATAAATCTTTGGAGCGATTTATCTGAACCAGAGAAACTATCTACTGGAACGGAATCAGGATAAACCATTGATCGGTTTAAATTGAACCAGCTGAGGTCTTGAATAATCTTTAACTGGAAAAGAATCAGAATAAATCTTTGGAGCGATTTATCTGAACCAGAGAAAGTATCTACCGGAACTGAATCAGAATAACCATTAATCGGTTTAAATTGAACCAGTAGAGGTCTCCTTATGGGGATTCCTATTCCTGCTGTCTGAGGAGGATTCCACTGGGGAATGTGGGTTTTTATTGTTCTCCTGCTTGAGGAAACTCTGTGGGGAATAGATTCTAGGAACTTCAATTGTCCATTACTCTACTGGGGAGCTATCTCTTGACTCGTCGTATTCCAGGCCTCGCAACAATCTACTGGGGAATATGAAATTAAACTGTTATCTGGTTGGTTTCCCGGCTTCGCAGTAAAACGAAATTGAATTGTTATCTGGTCGTGCTCCAGGCTTCATAGTAACTCAAATTGTTATCTGGTTGGAATCTAGGCTTCAGTAACTTGAACTGTTATCTGGTCGTGTCCAGGCTTCAGTGATTTAAGAGATTAAGTTGTTATCTGGTCGGATCCAAGCTTCAATTAGAATTTGAGATATACTATTATCTGGTCGAGTCCAGGCTTCATAGTAATTTGACAGAGTAAACTGCTAACTGGTTGGATTCCAGGCTTCGCAATAAAATGAACTTGAATTGTTATTTGGTCGTACTCCAGGCTTCACAGTAACTCAAACTGTTATCTGGTCAGAATTCAGGCTTTAGTGACTTAAATTGTCATCTAGTTGTGTCCAGGCTTCGGTGATTTGAAGAGATTAAGTTGTTATCTGGTTGGATCCAGGCTTCAACTTGAATTTGAGGTATACTATTATATGATCGAGTCCAGGCTTGGTAGTAATTTGACAGAGTAAACTGTTAACTGGTTGGATTCCAGGCTTCGCAGTAAAATGAACTTGAATTGTTATCTGGTCGTACTCCAGGTTTCACAGTAACTCAAACTGTTATCTGGTCAGAATCCAAGTTTCATAGTGTTGTAAACTGCTATCTCAACAGATAATGAAGGAATCTTTGACGATTTCTACCTCAACAGATAATGAAGGAATCTTGGACAATTGCTACCTCAACAGAGTACCAGAAATTCGTCTGGTCATATGAAAATTCGTCTGTGTATAGACTTTACCTGAAAAGATAAAGTTTTAGCTGCATGCAATGTCATGATGCATGAAGTGCAAATGATGTTCTAAAAAAATGAGATTACGATATATGCATTCGTACTGAGTATGCTATGATGTTTGTAAAATGATGTATGAATGCAATGTATGAAAGTGCCAGTCGTTCTATTGCGGTATTGTTAAACTAGGGAAAAATAAATCCCTAATTACTGCTGGGGTGAAGAATGTAGGTCTTCAGATTTTAAAACGCTGGGAGGAGAACTTCCATGGTTATAGAAATAAATTTTGTTGGGGAAGGTAAACTCTAAACTAAACTGTTTCTAGAAGATAGTCTAGAATAAGTATCAGGATGACATCCATCTTTGGATCGTACCTAAACTGTTTCTAGATGAGAATCAGGAATAAGTGCCAGGATGACATCCGTCCTTAGATCGTACTTGAACGGTTTCTAGATGAGAATATGGAATAAGTGTCAAGATGACATTCATATCTGGATCATACCTGCACCGTTTCTAGATGAGAATCTGGAGTATTCAGAATGTTTTCGCTGGGGATTTTGTAGATGGTTTAACTGTTATCCCAACTCTTGGAGTTCTTGGTGAATGCAGATCAGGGTAATAAACCTTCTACTGATAGACAAGTGATGAGATGACAAGATGTAGTCGTACGCTTTGATCCCTAACTTTTTCCTGGACTGTCCTTTCAGATTTTCAGTCCATCGGGATACCCTTTTTTGCCTAAGTCGCCTTTTCAGGTTTTCGACTTGCCGGGTGTACAATTTTTGTATATATCCCTAATTTTTGCCCGAACCCTTTTGGTTTGCCGGGATGCCCTAATTTTTTCCTAGGCCAGTCAACCTAGCAGGTCTTTGTTCATGCATAGTATTTTTTACCATATCCACGTTCATCCGGTACGGAGAATTGCCACTGTCCATAGTAGTAAGTGTTGCCACACTTCCGGAAGATGTTTGTTTGATCGCATATGATTCGCTACTGGAATTCATGTCCAATTCCTTAAGTGATTCAGATGGAGATCTGTCCCTAGCTATTTGACATTTTTGAGAGATTCCTTGAACCTTGACTTGACTGCCCCAGATCAGATGGACACCATGCTATGCCCCTTGATTATGAAAGGCCTATCACTGGAATGTCTTTCAATCTGAGGTGATTCTGTCTATTGAGAAGATTTCTGTTCATTGAATATTTTTCGTGTGAATTTCTATGTTGTTGAAAAAATAGTCATATGCAAACAATGGTATTCTAAGAATGCAAAGCTTATGTCTGTCTTGAAATTTGAAAATTCATTTTTTAGTAAAATGAACAGATTTTGTAGGAGAGTGATATCAGCTCAGGATTTATAGTGAATCCTACAAGAGTCAGGATACCTTTTGTAACAGTATGCTTTCGAACTAACCCATGCTTCAGCTAGGACTTTTAAGGGTTATAACGTGGGCTGGTTCACGGTTTAAGAAACAAAGGATAAAGGCTCAAATTTGATTTGTGCATTTAGATCCCAATTGAGTTTGGAATCCTTGCTCTGATACTTGGTGATGGTTCAGAAATTGAACGTTTGTTTGAGAAGGCAGTCATTTTTCTAACATTTTTTTGTTGCTGAGGATTTGTAGGACCTCTTTTTTTATTTTGTTATCCCTACTTTTTCCTGAATTGTTTCTTTGATGTTTACAGTCAGCGGGATGCCCCAGTTTTTTCTTAAGTCTCCTTCATAGGTTTTGACTTATCGTGCTTTTCTTTTGAGAGACAATGATTGACTGCCTTGACGATTATATGGAATCATCACCATCTTTTGGAAGGCATCTTTGATGCCATTCATTATGTATGAAGTGGAAGATTGTGACTGAATGTGCATCTGAATTAACTGAGAAAACTACCCTGCCCCAAGTTATGATTAAGGGTTTTAATTTGTGCGAAAAGAAAAACTCCTACTTATTAGGCTCAAAGGGGTTGACCAGGTATTATCTTTCTTATAACCCCACTGTTTGAAACAACGCATGTACATCGTCAGCGGGGTCTGTTCAAAAGCATACTGCAGAGATTGTGGTATCGTTTTTGTCATCCTCCATCTAAAGGTTTAGAAATTTTGATCGAGAGTTGAATATCACAAAAAGAAGTAAGAAATCAGTTTAAATATAGTGAATACGAATGAATTGATTCACAATAGACATATGCAATGCATTGATAAAATAACAAAGTTTGACATGAAATAAATGTTCGAACAATAAAAAATTACAACTTGAAAATTCTAATGAATAAAAGCCTCTTTGTCTTGGACTTGTCACTTAAGATGGTGTGCTTTTAAGGGATGGCAGAAGAATTCAGTTTGGCCATCTTGTGTGAACTCCAGTACTCCTTTGTTGATCAAGTCCTGAATCTTATTTTTCAATGCCCAACAGCCATTCATATCATGTCCATGACTATTGGAATGGTAGGCACATATTGCATCAAGATTGTAGTTAGGGGAATAAGTTTTGGGGTTTGGATGAGGTCTTATCAACGTAACCAAATTCATCCCCAACGTATGCTGCAATGCCTGAGACAATGGTATGTTGATTTTGTAAACTACCTCATGGGCTTGTCTTGTCTTTGCTGATTACCCCGTTGTGGTTTGCGAGGTCATTGTTGGACCCTTGGCATAGTAGCCATTTTAAAAGGTGTTTTTCCAACCAAATCCTCTTGTTTCAACCGAGGCTGATTAAAGACTCAATCCCCAATTCGCGTTGTTTGCTCCATATGATTGCATCCATCTTGATGAAGCTTGCTGATGAGAAACCTCAACTCTTCTTGTTCCCGAGCTAAACTTTGGATAAGAGCCATTTTCCCTAGCATTCAGATTCTCATTGCTTCCACCTCAGCTTGTAGTTGTTCTAACTGGTCATCCTTATTGTTGTCAGGATTTTTCTTGGTCAAGTTCCTGTTGAGGAGTGTTTTCAATTCTTCCTGCCCCTTGGATAGGTTGAGGAACATTTCCATGAATTGAGACTCTTGAGTTTGGATATCTATGTTGTTCTGTTTGAAATCCATTTTCCTTGCTGAAATAAATAGCGAGAACATGAGAGACATATACTGGAAGACCTGTTATGTAATGACATGCATGATATGTAAATATTTTCAAGGATCTCGCGGGTTAAACAAGAAAATGTCAGAAGTTGAATTTTGTAGCTTTGGCTGAAGAACTTCGTATCGTTGAAGATCCTTCTACGAGAGTCAAGCTTACCATGTCAAGTGGGACATCTCCCTTGACTCAAGTTATCGTGTTTTGGTCTTCTGGAGGCATTTGGTTAGAGGAAAATAAATTCCCTTTCCCCTTGCTAGACGTTTGCTTCATCATAACCTGCATCACTGACCCTTGAGATCCTTGAAATGGTTAAGAAGATGTTATGGGATGATGTTATGATGTGTATGCTATGTGTTAAGAAAAAGTGTAAGGTGATGAGGACAAGTATGTCTTGCAAGAAATCCGAGTCATTGGATAATGTTGGCTCCCAAATTCGACACTTACTATATTTGGTCTTTTAGACCAAAAAACTGGAATAAACCAAGCCAAGAATGTTTCGACGTATGAAATAACTTAGGAAAAATATCTAAGTTGCATTTGAGCCTTCGACCAGGGCTCACTTTCAGGGTTTTTGACTGAAGAGGACTTATGTCTTTCGACTAAGAGAAAATACCCTCGCTTTGACACATGATACGAGGGATATTTGAATTTGAATTATTGGAGGGAAAGACAGTTTCGCTAGCGGCTAAGAAGAAGCAATGTGGCTGAAAGCCATAGGTCGAGGGACATGCAGAAGACACTTGTCTTCATCTTAGCGCAGAGTCGTTCCTCGATGGTTACTTAGTTTTTTATAAATTAGGAAACCTGTGTAGTTTTTAAGTGTGTTCAACCTACTGTACTAGTCACTCAAATATTGTCCAAGTAACCGTTGTGTGAGAAAGGATAAAACTGAGAAATGTACATTGGAAACACCTCTTTTTATTAATGAAAGTCTTTTACATTGCTTTAATCTTATCTTGCAAATTTATCTTTCTTGCATATTTACCTGCATTTCTACATTTCTGTCTACTTTTCCAAAATCTCAAGTATTTTTTTCACTGGTCGAACGTGCGTTCTTCCTGATTGCTTGTCTTACATAAACAATTAGCATATGTTTTGGGATTAATCTGATCGATCCCGTAAGTAACCAAAAAGAACTTTCCTTTTTGGAGGATCAGCGGTTGTTTACCAAAAACCACGGTAAACAAATTGGCACACCTGGTGGGACGTTGCTAATTTTATTAAATATCTTGTTTATGTTATTGTGTTTTTCCTGTACAGTTATAACATTGCATGTTATTAAGAAGTGGTAGAGTAACCAACGAGTATACTGTTAGGAAGAAAAATAGTGAGAGTAGTATGGCTAACGAGCCAAATCATGGAGAAATACCTCCACCAATTACTGGAACAGTGGTTACTACCGCTGTCGAAGGGAATATCCCAACTTCCGTTGGATCAATACTGACACTAACCATAAATCAAATTAGACCCGTACTTTCGAATGTAGGTCTAAGAGGTCCATTAGGAACGCCTCCACCAAGGGTAAATCTAGGATCTCGACCATTTGCGCCCCCAGGATTTTCGACAACCTGGATGGGTCGAGAGCAGCCATATGGCATGCCAACTACTGAAATGGATAGCCTTATGAATGTTGCTTCCACTTTTTCAGAACCTTTGGTGAATGCATCATCTCCATTACAGGGGTCTGGAGCGAGTAGAAACCAATTCTTGGGAGGGCCATATCATACAATACCAAGCCTCACAAATGTTTCGACAGCAATTTTGAGGCAACAGATGGACGAAAGTAATCATGATATGGTACAAATGTTAGCACAAACTCTAAGTACAGTGCTAAACCCCCTCATTCAAACTGCTACGCAGTCGAATCAATAGATGACAGTGCAAATGACGTGCATGGATGAATTCTTTGGGGTACCCCAAACTGTTCGACAACCCTAGAGGATACCAATAAGAACAAATCAAGGGGTAATCATGGAAGAGGATTTGACCATTAATCCAAACCCCCAGATTCCTAGAGCATAAATAGAACAACCAAGGGTTGAAATACCACGAAACCCTAGAGAAATCGATCAAGGAGTTATTATGGCTAATAGAAACCAAAACGCTGACAAATTGATACAACAAGTTCGACACCAAAACTATGGGACAGACAATAATCGAACGGCCATGATTGAAAGGATTATGATTCAAAACGGGATGAACGTTGGTTTTCATAGACCAAACTTCACAACCCCATTGTCAGAATATATTCTACAAACAGACTTACCACCTAGGGGAAAGGTTCCAAAGTTTACTAAATTTTCAGGGGATACAACAGAGTTCAATGTCGAACATGTGGCTAGATATTTGATAGAGGCCGGGGAAATAGCAAAAAAAGAAAACCTTAGAATCAAATATTTCCCAAGTTCCCTAACAAAGAATGCTTTCACTTGGTTCACCACCCTCCCAGCCAATTCAATCCACAACTGGAACCAATTGGAAAGATTATTCCATGAACAATTCTACATGGGCCAGACCAAAATAAGTCTAAAAGAATTGGCTAGTGTGAAGAGAAGGTTTATAGAGCCAATCGATGAATATTTAAATAGGTTTCGATTACTCAAAGCCATATGCTTTACCCAAGTGCCTGAGCATGAATTGGTTGAAATAGCAGCGGGGGCCTGGATTATTCGATTAGGAAAAAGTTAGATACACAATACCTAAGAGATATGGCCCAACTAGTCGATAGAGTTCGACAAGTAGAATGCCTTAAAGCTGAGAAAGCTAAAGCTGCTAAAACTCATCGACAAGAAAGGGTAGCCTATGTAGAAATGGATGATAATGATCCAGAGATATCTAATGATCCTATAGATGTCGAAGAAGGCAAAATAGATTTAGTAGAATTAAAACAAGGACCACCATATTCTTGTAAATTGCTAGTGCCATCAAATGGGAAAAATCCTGTAGAGCCTGAGAAAAACAGCGACAAATTTCCTAAGAAAACTTATAGTTTCGATATATCCAAATGTGACGAAATATTTGATCTATTAGTTAAAGATGGCCAGATGATAGTTCCCCCAGGGGAAAAATTGCCTCCTTTAGAACAGAGAAAGAAGAGAGGTTTTTGTAAATACCATAATTTTTTGGGACATAAAACCTCACAATATTTCCTTTTCAGGGATCTTGTTCAACAAGCGCTAAAGGAAGGAAGGCTGAAATTTGTTGATAAGCCAGCAATGAAAATCGACGCAAACCCACTGCAGATGGAGGCACATTATGCTGAACCAGTTGGCATTCACATGGTGGAAGTTTCTGAAGATTTCATTACTAAACCCATCTTTGGAAGTTTTATTAGAAACATCTCCAGAAAAACTATTGAAGGAGTGAGAAAGGCCACTGAAGGCCTAGATTTGAAAAAGGAAGTTACCCAAGGGTCAAACAAGAAGGCCGCTAAAGGCCTGACTCTGAATAAACGGGTTACTAAAGACCCACACAAAAGAAAAGGAGTTACTGAGAGCTCCAATAAAAGAACCACCACAGGTTCTTACTTGGCCGCTGTAAAAGGTTCGACAGAGAATTTAAAGGCCAAAATGCAGAAAATGAATCTCGTTGCCAAAAGCAACATGCAGGTCAACATGGTTGAAGTCTCTGGCGCCAAAGCCTCAGAGGAAGCCATTTGTCAAGAAGAAGTAAATAAAACGGAATTTCCAAAGGAGAATGAAGATCTGGAAGATTTTCTACATAGGTGCCAGAACAAGAAATCGGAAGTAATGTTGTGCCCTAGATGCAGCTCTATTTTTGACAAGAAAGCCGCAGAACACATACAAGCTATGAGAATTATGAAAGCGAAACAGGGCACCAATGCCCAACAAAAAATGGGTTCAGAAGTCAGATTCGACCCCAGAAGGGGGGATCAACAAGGATCCATGAGTCAGGTAAGGAGGCCACCAACTTTTCGGCCTCCAACTAATGTACCTACAGATACTTGGCTTAACACCATGGGAAGAAAGAGGCCAAATGAAGAGAGATGGCAGGCGTTCGACGTGCCAAGAGGTTCCTCTTTAGATTACAGAAAGGAGTACCATGCTTCTACATCAAATAAGATGGCCCATATATCGAGCAATTATAAAGGGAAAAATCATATGTCCCGTTCACAATGGAGAAGATTCCAAAGACGGCGAAAGGCCGAAAAAAAGGCAGTTGGACCTCATCCAGAGGTTAGCACCAATGTGAAAAGGAAACAAAGGAAGCCTCTAGAGAGGAATCCTATGCCATGGACGGAGGAATGTGGGTCAAATGATGAAGACAACTTTGATTCCGGTGACAGTTTAGAGATCATGGTGAATGTCATATCAGTGTTACCTAAAGAATACAACCGTCAGTTCGAAGTTAAGGAAACTGGCTTAATGGTTGAACAAGAAATGGCTAGACACAAGCCAATATGTTACTATGTAATGAACAATGGCTGCGTAGAAGAACAGAACGCGTTTTTCGATCCACCAACAGAGGCGATGAAGAATCATCTAAAACCCATGTTCATTAGAGAAAAGATAGGGGAAATAACTATAAATAAAATTCTGGTTGATTGTGGGGCGACCATCAATATCATCCCACAATTCATGCTGGAAAATCTAGGAAAAGGAGATGCTGACATCAAGCCCCATAATATGGTCTTGTCCAATTATGAAGGGGGCATTGGAACCACAATAGGTGTCATACAACTAGACCTCAAAGTGGGATCAATCCTCTGACCCACCATGTTCATGGTGATTTCAGCGAAACCAAACTAAAATCTGCTCTTAGGTCGAGAGTGGATACATGGCATCGGAGCAGTGCCATCCTCGATGCACCAAAGGGTCACGATATGGCGCCCCGATGGTATCGTGGAAAACATTGAGGGAGATCAGAGTTATTCTTAGGTGAAATCAACAGTGTTGGAAAGAATAGTTTCGACAGAAATTTGGCTCATATAGGGCCATGTAATCCACCTGAGTTTGATTTAACCCCAACACCTAACGCCTTCTGCTCCCTATACCTACACTCCAACTATGGCTTTTAGTGGGATAGAGAAGACTTATCCAACATCGACTTTGGAGGAGTTAATGATATACGGCCAACAGGCTGGGGAAGTGAGTTTGGTGATGATGACTGAGTCACAAACTCTGCACAAAAATTCGGCGTATGTGGCTGAAAGTAGAATGATAGCGGCCTTGGAGGCTGAAGTTAAATATATGGCCTTCGAAGCCAATGAACAAGTCCTTTCTAAGACAGGCCCTGGGAAAGATTTTGACCCAGAGCCTCGCGACTTAGGAATGAAAGACCTTCGAGATCAGAGGTTAGACGCCATCTATGACGATGAACCTCTAGGATTCGAAAAGGACCCGTTGGCGAACAATGTTAAAATTTTAGCGCAAGATCCTCTAGAAGAGGTAAATCTAGGCGAAGGTCCTATAAAAAAGCCAACGTACATAAGCACAAAAATAGATCCAGGACTCAGGGTCGAAATGATCCAATTACTAAAAGAGTTCAAGGATTGCTTTGCGTGGGATTATGACGAGATGCCTGGTCTCGACAGAAGTTTGGTAGAACTGCAGTTGCCAATAAAGCCTGGAAAGAAGCCCGTTAAGCAGACTCCAAGACGGTTTGCACCAGAGATTTTATTAAAATCAAAACGAAAGTCGAAAGTCTGCTGAGATGCAAGTTCATCTGAACAACCAGGTACGTCGAATGGATTGCAAATATTGTGCCTGTTATAAAGAAAAATGGTACCTTAAGGGTGTGCATCAATTTCAGAGATCTGAATGCTGCAACACCCAAAGATGAATATCCAATGCCGGTGGCAGAAATGCTTGTGGATTCTGCCGCTGGTTTCGAGTACATGAGTATGCTTGATGGCTACTCTGGATATAATCAAATCTTTATAGCTGAAGAAGATGTGTCGAAAATGGAATTTTGTTTCCCTGTGGCCTTAGGCACTTATGAATGTGTAGCGATGCCCTTTGGCCTAAAGAATGCAGGGGCAACGTACCAGAGAGCCATGAATTCGATCTTCCATGATTTTATTGACACTTTCATGCAGATTTATATTGATGATGTTGTTGTCAAACCCGTTTCAGGGAAAACTCACATGGATCATCTTCGACAATCCTTCGAGAGAATGAGACACTACGACCTGAAGATGAATCCTCTAAAGTGTGCTTTTGGTGTCAAAGCGGGATATTTCTTAGGTTTTGTGGTCCATAAAAAAGGCATTGAGATAAACCAAAACAAGACCAAAGCTATCTTGCAAGCCAAAGCGCCAACCAACAAAAAGTAATTGCAATCCTTACTGGGGAAGATAAATTTCCTGAGGAGATTTATATCCAACCTCAGTGGGAAAACGCAAGCCTTTTCGCCACTACTTCGACTCAGCAAAGGAGGATTTGAGTGGAGGCAAGAACATCAAGAAGCCTTCGATAAAATCAAAGAGTACCTCACTGAACCACCTATTTTGGTACCTCCTTGTCGAAGTAGAAGTATGAGATTGTACATGGCTGCGTCTGATAAAACTTTAGGGAGCATGCTGGCTCAAGAGGATGAGCATGGTGTCGAAAGGCCCATATACTACCTCAGTAGAGTTTTAAACGATGCAGAAACCAGATATAACAGGGTTGAAAAACTATGTTTATGTCTTTATTTTTCATGTACAAAACTTAAGCAATATATAAAGCCAGTTGATGTTTATGTTTCGCCTCATTTTGATGTTTTCAAATATATGTTGTCGAAACCCATTTTGCACAGTAGAATTGGAAAATGGGCACTCGCATTAACTGAGTACTCATTAACCTTCATGCCTATCAAGGCTATGAAAGGTCAAGTGGTAGCAGACTTTATAGTCGACCATTCTATACAAGAGGGATCACTGAATTATTTGGAGATCGAACCTTGGAAACTGTACTTTGATGGTTCTAGTTATAAAAATGGAACTGGAGTCGGAGTCCTCATTATTTCTCCACACAAAATTCCAACAAAATTTAAGTACAAGATAGATGGGGATTGCTCTAATAATGAGGCTGAATACGAAGCGTTAATCGTAGGCCTTGAAATCCTGTTGGAATTGGGGGTAACTCAGGTCAAAATAATGGGAGACTCAGAGTTAGTCCTAAAACAAATTACGAAAGAATACAAATGCATAAAAGAAAATCTTATCATGTATTTCGTAATATCCAGACGGTTGTTGAAGAACTTCGAAGTAGTTAACATTCGACATATACCCAGATTGGAAAATCAAGTAGCTAACGACTTGGCGCAGATTGCTTCCGGGTGTAAAGTTTCGAAAGACGGGCTATAACAAGCAATCGAAGTTAGAGGGAGAATAACTTCCACTAAGTTATCTCCATTGGATTTAAGGACCACAACTTTGGGATGCACTGATCACGAAAATTTTGAAATTTCTTTCATAGACAATCTAACAGAACAAGATTGGAGAAAGCCTGTAGCGGATTATTTACAAAATCCAACGGCTTCGACAGAACGGAAAATAAAATATAGAGCACTGAGTTATGTGTTGATGGGAAATGAATTACTCAAGAAAACACCTGAAGGTGTGCTCCTGAAATGCCTAAGTGAAACAGAAGCATACATAGCTCTTTCCACCACACACGCCGGGGCATGTGGAGCACACCAAGTAGGCCAAAAGATGAAATGGTTATTGTTTCGACAAGGATTATATTGGCCCACTATGTTAAAAGATTGTGTTGAGTTTGCAAAAGGATGCCAAGAATGTCAAATACATACAGGTATTCAGCATGTGCCGGCAAGCGAACTTTACTCGATTGTGAAGCCTTGGCCTTTTAGAGGATGGGCTTTAGATCTTATTGGAGAAATTCGACCAGCATCTTCTAAAAGCCAGAAGTATATATTGGTGGGCATTAATTATTTTACTAAGTGGATTGAAGCAATCCCTTTAGTCAATGTAGACCAAGAGAATGTCATTGAATTCATTCAAAAGTACATCATATATAGATTTGGAATTCCCGAAACAATAACTATAGACCAAGGGTCAGTCTTTACTGGTCGAAAGATGCAAGACTTTGCTGCGGAAATGGGGTTTAAATTGTTAACATCTACACCTTATTATGCGCAAGCTAATGGCCAGGTCGAAGCAGCGAATAAAGTAGTGATCAGTTTAATAAAGAAACACGTGGGAAAGAAACCCAGAAACTGGCACAAGACGCTAGATCAAGTTCTATGGGCATGTCGAACTTGTCCGAAAGAAGCCACGGGAACAACACCATTTCGCCTAACCTATGGTCATGATGCAGTGTTGCCAGTGGAAATCCACCTGCAGGCGACAAGGATTCAGATACATCATGATATCCCTTCTAAGGTCTATTGGAATATAATGTTAGACGAACTAGTTGACTTAGACGAAGAAAGGTTGAAAGCTCTGGATCTTTTGAGACTACAGAAGAAGCGAGTTGAGAAATCCTATAATCGTAGAGTGAAATATAATACATTTCAGCCTGAGGATCTAGTTTGGAAAAAAATTCTTCTGATGGATCGAAAAGATAGAAATTTGGGAAAATGGTCTCCTAAGTGGGAGGGACCTTTCAGGATTATCCAGGCCTTCTCTGGTGGAGCCTATGAGATCGAAGAGTTAAGTGAAGATCAAAGACTTTTGAAAGTGAATGGTAAATACCTGAAAGCGTATAAACTTGTGCTTTAAGAGGTAAAAATAAGTAATATATAGTCACTGATGAATAGAGAATGCCAAAATGGAAACTTAAATTTTCATTAAAATAGCCAAAATGGCTTTGAAATCATTACAACAAGTGATTACATAAATGAAAGAAACAGGATTCAAAAAGGGATATTAGCCTTAATTTGAAGATACTTAATTCTTTGTAATTCTAGGCATCGATCACATAAAGCCTTCGATTGATGAAGGATCTCGAGCATAGCATCAAGAGACTGGGCTCGATCAGCGTGTCTTAACCCTTCAGTCAGTTCCTCTTGGCTCTCTGATTCAGTGTTAACAGCGAGGAGTTCCTCCTTCTTTTTATCGTTGGCAGCAATTTTAGCTTCCAACTCTACAATCTGCACCCTCAGTTGAGCAGTATCTCGATCTATCTCTTCGACCTCTTTTTGTCTAGCCTCTTGGGCCCTCGACAGATCCTTTACCTTAAAAGTTGATTCGGTATCAGCGTGCCAGGAAGCAGCCACTTGACCATTGGTTTCTTCAATCTCACGATTAAGAGTCCTTTGACGGTTATAATCCGCTGATACTTGGTCAATAATGGAGATTAAATCCAAGATAACGCTGGCCATGTCCGGAGAAGCAATGAGGAGATCGACAGCCCTCAGAGTAGTCTTCAGAAAATAAGGAGCCGCGGGTTCCCCCTCCAAGGTCAACATTAAATCTCTTTTGAAGATTTGTGCCTTAACTTTCTGAAGGGCCTCATCAAGAGGAGAGGTCGAAGTAGATCTTCCAGACGCAGTTGAGGCACTATGATCAGAGGAACTTTCTCGACCTTCTAGAATTGCAGTCAAATAGCCTAAAGGATTTTGCTGTTTTAGCAAGGCCAAATCCTCCTTAGTTCTAGATCCTGTCGAAGGGACACTTTCGTTGACAGCAACAACCACATTGGCCACCTGCTCTAGAATTGCCTCAGTGCCTGTAGGATTCTGGTTTCCTTCAGCAGAACCCTCTTCGCCATCAGCTTTTGGGATTCCTTCATTCTCCCTCGCTATCACAGTCTTAGCATAAGGGATCCTTTCCTCTTCAGTTTCTTGCACGTCAACCAATAGAGCCCTAGTCTCTTCATGATTCCTACAGGGCCTTCTTCATTGACTTCCTCTATAGTTTCATGTTGAGGTTCAGAAGTTTGATTCACTTCATTAGATGAACTCATGAAAGAGCCTTTCGCTGAAGAAGGCCTATAAGTAGGCTCTCCTTCACTATTCAATAGGGTAACAGAGCCTTCGACAGGAGTAGGGATTTGGTTGGAGGTGCCAGCAGTGTCCTGGAAAATAAAGGAAGTTCGTTTCTTTCAGAATTCTCATAAAGAAAAAAGGGGAGTCGAGGAGTAAATGATGGTCTGTCGAAGCAAATATCTGGACTGGGATTTCAGCACCGGGACTAGAGTTATCACTCTCGCTAGGGTTGTTTATCCTGGCAATTACTTCCTATTTAGTAGGCTCTTTGATAACTATAGGAGGAGGCCTCGCAGCTGTAGTCTTAATCCTAATTTTGGGACGAGACTCAATGGCAGGAACTGGTTTCTTTAACATGTGTCTCTTCAGAGGAACATGAAGAGACTCCTCTTCTTCGTCACTAGAGATTTCGATCTCCTGGACCTTCCGTTTTTTGGGGGTAGTTTTCTGAATACCCAGAAAGACAAGCCCAAGAAATCAGTACCCATGCAGACAATCATAGAAAATAAGGGTATGGAAGAAAGTGAATACCTTGGGAGAGGGGTTGACAGTAGAATCTCCCTCTTTTATGCTCTCAGCAGCCTTCTTCGAAGTGGTTCTCTTAACAGCTACACAAAAACAAAAAACAAGAAAACTAAAGTTAATCGAGCGTCGAATGATAAATCTGAAGCGAAGAGAAAGAAAAGAAGTAATACCTTTCTTGATCCTGTCGAGAACCAGCTTAAACGCCTCACGAAGGTGGTGGGCGAAGTCCTTCTCATCGAAGAACTCTTCGTCATAATACTGTCTCCACCACCCCTCAAAATTACCAGAACTCAAAAAATTGAGGTTAAAGTCGAACATGGTTAGAACAGTTCGACCGGTGTACCTATCAATATGCTTGGTAGCAGCATCTTCTGAGTAGTCTGTGTTGTAAAATAATAGCAGCTTCTCTCGAGGATAAATGGATGAGGGAAGTGACTGAACAATACCAAATTGTCGATAGACAAGGTTTGGTTGATAAGCGATCAAGCTTAATTGATTTTTGGAGCTCTTGAATCTCAATGGCATGATTCTAGGGCGAAGAAACGATTCCCACATGCCCATATATTCATCATTCAAATCTTCCTCCTCAGTCAAAGGAAATGGTCTGGTGAACCAATCTAGACCAAGTTTTCGACTGGCAAAAGGAGCCATGGTCGAAACGAAATGTTTGCGCTTCACAAACATCATCACGAAGCTTGTGAAAGCCTTATGAAACTGTTGGCCTTCATCAGTAAGAGTCAGCAGTGCAAGTCTGGTACCTTCGACCCTCCTGTTCAGGATTTCTGGGGCCGCTTCATTAATCTTATTCTTCTGAGGAAGAAAAGATTCGAATGTGGCATTGAGCCAAAGTTGGAGAAGCCAAAAATGGCCAGAAAGCAGCAGGCTCCCCCTGTCCCCTATAACCTTGAGTTGGGTCACACCATTACTGATGGACTCATATAGATTGGCCAAAATCAATTCATCCAGACAAAGGGGATAACCATGGTGAAGCTGCGTCGCAAGCGTGAGCATTTTCTTAGTCACCTGAAGTGACTTAGTGCAAAAAACAAAACAGGATAACCACATAGCCAAAAAGGCTATATGCTCCACCTCTGACATAGTACTGAAGGCTTTATCGTGGAAGTGGTTGATAAAGGTGGTGTAGGTGGGTTTTGTAGCTGCAAACCCAATAACATCTTCAGACAAATCCTCAGGATGGAAATAATCGCCAGTCGGTCGAAGACCGGTAATTGCGGCTATGTCGAAAAGGGTGGGGGTCATCATCCCACAGGGAAGATGAAAGGTAAAATGTGCGATATCCCAGAAATACAGCGAAGATACCAACATGAGGGGACAGTAAGACAATCATGTCTTCGACAGCATCACCAAATCATAAATTCCCATTTCCTTCCAGACAGAAGTTTGCGCCTTCTCCATCTTATTTAACCAATCTGAATACTCTGAGGAGAGGTTAGGGCATGATCGAAATATTATGTTCCCTTTGTTCATAAATTGAAGGTTAATATCCTCCGTAGTCTGAGCATGCTGCTGATTGGCCGGAGTAGCGTCTTCAGGGTCATCACTAGGGCTTCTTCATGCAGCCTATATGTCTGAGTCTTGGGTGAGTAGGGAAGAAGGCGCGATTCTTCATGGGATTCTCGACGCATGTATATAAAGGACCAGACATAGCATATATGTCTTCAGAGTACCTAATGGGAACGAGGAGCTGGGAATCATATGCTTCTCGCCACTCCCTCGTCATGGGTTCAGCAACATACCGAAGCCCATCAGTCGAGGAAGGGGAAGGGTTAGTAGAAAAGATCTCTAGTGGGTTTTGGATATCATCATCATTTTTAGGTTGGGGATTGTTTGGTGCATTGGAAAGGAAAGCCATTGTTGCATATTTGGAGAAAACGAAGTTGACAATACAAGGTGTTTGAAAGCAGGAGATTTGGAAACGCTTGGAAGGGATATGTCTCGTCAAAGCCATTTAATGATGTGAAGATAATGGGGCACATGGCGAAGTATGAAGCGGTTACCGTGCAAACGTTGGGAAACTTTTTGACCTGCTTGCCTAGGTTCTAGGAATACGCTCATCATGGCAGCATGGTAACGGCAGTTAGAAAAGACATCTTGGAGAAAGAGTAATGATGGTTTTTTCGAAAGCAGCAGTTGTTGGAGGACGAAAAGTGTATGTCAGGACTTTGTGGACAACTAGAAAGACAGGTGTCAAATGGAAAGATCAAAGAATGGCTATTTCTTTGGGCATCAAAATAGACATTCTTGGGGGGAAATTTGTTGGCTCCCAAATTCGACACTTACTATATTTGGTCTTTTAGATTAAAAAACTGGAATAAACCAAGCCAAGAATGTTTCGATGTATGAAATAACTTAGGAAAAAGATCTAAGTTGTATTTGATCCTTCGACCAGGGCTCACTGTCAGGGTTTTAGACTGAAGAGGACTTATGTCTTTCGACTAAGAGAAAATACCCTCGCTTTGACACATGATACGAGGGACATTTGAATTTGAATTATTGGAGGGAAAGACAGTTTCTCTAGCGGCTAAGAAGAAGCAACATGGCTGAAATCCATAGGTCGAGGGACATGCAGAAGACACTTGTCTTCATATTAGCGCAGAGTCGTTCCTCGACGGTTACTTGGTTTTTTATAAATTAGGAAACCTGTGTAGTTTTTAAGTGTGTTCAACCTATTGTACTAGTCACTCAAATATTGTCCAAGTAACCGTTGTGTGAGAAAGGATAAAACTGAGAAATGTACGTTGGAAACACCTCTTTTTATTAATGAAAGTCTTTTACATTGCTTTAATCTTATCTTGCAAAGTTATCTTTCTTGCATCTTTACCTGCATTTCTACATTTCTGTCTACTTTTCCAAAATCTCAAGTATTTTTTCTCTGGTCGAACGTGCGTTCTTCCTGATTGCTTGTCTTACATAAAAAATTAGCATATGTGCTGGGATTAATCTGATCGATCTCATAAGTAACCAAAAAGAACTTTCCTTTTTGGAGGATCAGCGGTTGTTTACCAAAAATCACGGTAAACAGATAACGACTACAAACAAGTCCTGCAATGAGTACAAATAAAGCCCTGCAATGAGTACAAATAAAGCCCTGCAATGAGTTCAAGTTGTTAGGAAATGAAAGAAAACAAGTCACACAAGTAGCCTTGGGTTTAGGCTTGCATGGATTTCACGGGTAAGTACCCTCTTGAAGTTTAGTTGGCTCAACCCGTCCTAGTAATAGTAACCGGGTTCTAAGGAGTCTCAATATCACTGATCTTTCTTTATCGAGCATTATTTCAGCTTAGCAATCTTTTCTTGCGGCCAAAACATCTCGCAAGTCTGATATTAGTGAGTGTCGTATCAAGTATGAACCAATCCCCAGCTTTACACTGAGGTCGACTATCCCACTACTTTCTAATGTCCCAGGTTTGTTCAACTAAGGTTCTAAGGTCCGTTAGTGCTTCACGACACCACGCGGCGGCCCCGTATTCTCCTCGATTCAACATAAGGGATATCGATACCAACCAAAGTGTACACCAACACAGCTATCGCTTTAACCATGTCGGTCTACATCGTACAGTCTCCATGATCCATTGTTGTTTACCTAAAAAAGATGCCCCAGATCCGGGTGTAGGATCTATAGTAACAACCCAAACAACCCTCCAAGGATAAAGCATACAACGCAAAAAGTTTTAATTATCCCCAGCAGAGTCTCCAGTTCTGTGATACGGTGGCAGAACCGACTATTAATAGTGGTTTTGCATTTTTGTTTGCAAATGTTGCGGTAAGCAAGAGTCACCATCAACTTTTCTTTTATCTAAATTAAGGAAAGGGTGAAAAGAACAAAAAAAAAACCTTTTCGAGAATTTTCTGAGTAAGAGGGGTAGATTATGGAAAGGGAAGGTGTTAGTACCCTTTCTATCTGTAATTTTCTACGGGCTCTTAGATGCTAGCTCATGTTTTGAAAATTGCTTGTGCTTTGTGTTTTGAAAAAGTTGTTTGAAAATTCCTTAGTGCGGCGATTCGCTTTGTGATAACTCTTGTATCAGTCCTCAAAAGTGTTAACAAAGTAAATATTTTTGAAAGTCGTTTTTGAAATGTATAAGTGCAAATAGTTTGTTTCGAGCAAGCATCTAACAACTATCTACTTGTACTCGAAAAGGTAGTTCTTTTCCTCCTATCCTTTAGACAGTGCTATCCTACTATTAGTGAGTAGGTAGCCCTATCATTGGATGTTTGAGGGACATTCGAAGGGATGTTACGGTCACGAAGACAACTTTGTAAGGAATTTTAGTAACTATCCTAAAGTTCTAAGATCACTTTTAACCGAGGCAACATCGAGAGGGTTATCGAGGGACTTGTGATCTTTCAAACTAGAGGACGGCCACTAAAACTTCTCATGTTTCGAGAATCATGACCGTTTTCCAAAGGAAACCGAATTGGGGTACCCTAGAGGTGTATATGTGCATGGTGTGTTATGTTCGGTTATTTTAGTCTTGCACATTTAAGTTTTCTAGTGTTTTAATTTTTCAGTATTTCCATGCAATCCTAATTACTAGCAGTGGTATATATAGTAATTTAAAGTGAAGAAATGTAAAGTGTGGGAAAGTAAATCATACGCTATTATATGGCTTTGTGAGAGGTACATTATAGAAATGCGAAAAGTAAAGTCCTAGTTACTATTACAAGCTGGGAAGCAGTTACAATAAGATGAAACAAAATGTGAAAGTAAATAAATGCGCAAACGAATTAAAAGGGACGTATAGAACCTAAGGCAATTCTAAATGAAATAAGAAAAAAATTATGGTTGTTTTTTTGTTTATTTTTTATTAAGAAAAATAATTAAACTAAGTCTAAATTTAATTAAGAAAATAAATACTAAATGAAGTTAAACCTAATTCTAATATTTTTGTGTTTTTATTAAGAAAATATTTGAATTGAATAAACCTAAGTCTAGTTGATTTTAAAATTGATAAAATAAAATAAAAATAATTTACAAAATTAAAATTAATTTAAGAAAAAAAGAACTAAGTCTATTTAAATTTTTTTTTTTTGAGTTTTATGATTTGTTAAAAAAACTGATTAAAAGAAATAAATAATAAAACAAATAAGAATAAAGAAAATCCAATTTGGGCCTGGAGATAATTAGTGAACAGGGGGCTGTGCTTGGAATTCATTTGGCCCAAGGGGAGACAAGCCTAGGCGCTGCAAAATGAATCAGTGGGTGTGCTTGGAATTCATTTGACCCAAAGGTTGTATGGATCCAGTGAGAGGATCCTTTGGATGTCCATGATGGAGATGCATGCTTGCTGCACTTGGATCTGGCTGCGTTGTCATTGGAAGGTGTAGATCATGTGACCCATGGTATACGTGCGTGGCATGGCTGTATGTAATCTACAAGAGAATGTTAAGAAAAAATAAAATTGTGAGCCCTGGGTATCGAACCCAGGCCCTTTGAATTGCCCATATTCCTTCACCATCTGAGCTAGATTTGAGATTCGAAGGAATCCACCTCACATGTCTTAGTGGTGGTATCCTGTTGCTTCAGACTTTACATGTAGCATATGAACAATCATTCACCATGAATATGCAGAAATGTAAGTTACATGGGAAATGAAATTGAGATCGAAGGGTCGTTACCAGTGGGGTGCTTCGATTCTGGCAACCTTGTTAGAATTTTGGAAGTTTTATGGAATTCTTGTGGGGCAGCTAATGTGTGTATGTATGTGGTCTCCTTTCTCCTTTTTTTTCTTCCTCTCCTTTGAGATTTCTAGTGTGCTCCTTATATAGAGGGGAATAAGGGGACAAGGTAGAAAGGTAGTAAACAACCATAAACATGTTCTTTAAGGCCATGAATGAGAATTTGAATTTTGGCAAAAGACATGGAATTCTTGTCTCTTTTTGAACTTGAATGAATGTGGACAGCTTTTGACTTTCGAATACCTTTAGTCCCTGCCCTTCGATTGGACCTCTTGTATATCCTTCGAATGAGTCTTTTGAATGGACCTTTTGTGTACCCTTCTAATGGGCCTTTTGAATGTATCCTTCGAATGGATTTTTTGAGTGTCTTTCGAATAGTCCATATGTATGCCTTGTGCCCTCTTCGAATTGGCCACCAAGGTGTGTCCTTCGAATGGCTCAAGTCTCATTATTGGGGCCTCTTCAATTGAGCCCCTACTCAGCTAGCCTCAACGAAAACTCTTTCCAGGCTAATCGAAGCTTCCTTCAGTATGAATGCTTGTGCAGGAAACATGAGTATGACAATGTGGGATTTCGGGCCAGCCAACATCTTCGAATGGATTATTTATGTGTCCTTCGAATGGCTTTAGAGTGGACCTATCTATTTGCCTTAGATGTTTAATTCAGATACCCTCAAGTGAGAACTTCATTCTGTTAATCGAAGCCTGTCACTTCCTTCGAATGCCATTTGCACAGGAAGCCTGGGCCTGGCCATATGTAGGACCAAGACTCGTCATAAGATAAACTTGCATTATGTGTCTCTTTCGAATGGCCAGTAATATGTGTATCCTTCGTTTTGAACTAATGGGTGTGCTCTTTTGAAGGGACCACGTGCATCACTTGTGTGCATCATTTGCCATTCCTTCGAATGGGCTAACAAAGTTAATCCTATGCGTGTTAAAACAAACTTTCCAAGGGAGATACTTCCCAGTAGAAGCAGGAATCAAACTTGCTCCAAAGAAAACAAATGCTCAATCGAAGAAGGAATCAAGCTTGCTCCAAAGAAAACAAATGCCCAATCAAAGCAGGAATCAAATTTGCATGCAGGTAATCATCCAGACAAACCTGCAGAGGCCCTTGCTCAATCGAAACAGGCATGCAGGTAACCATTGCATTATGAATCAAGCAAGCATGTAAAGCCAATGGTGTAATCGAAGGATGTATGCAGGAGGCCATTGCCTTATGCCTGCTGGCATGAAGGAAGTTCCTGCCTTATGAATTGAAGGCAACCGTAGAGAAGGCACTTGTCTTCTGAATCAAAGGAAAGTTGCAAGAGGCTATTTCCAACACCTTCTGAATCGAAAGAAGCCAGTAGGAAGTCACTAACTTTTGAATTAAAGGAGCACCAACAGGAGGCCCTTCCCTTTTGAATTGAAGGAGGCTGTTTCAAAGGAAATACATGCCCAGTCGAAGCTTGTATACAGCAAACAAGCAAAAGGCGAAGGCTTCAATCGAAGCTTGTAAGTTTGAAGCAAGCTTGAAGGAGGTTAGGTGCTCAATTGAAGCATGTCAATATGCCAATCGAAAGACACTTTGTTCATCTTCAAAAAAATTATTTTTCTTTAATCAAGTGCTGGTGACCACCCATATAAGAAAAAATCTTGGAAAATATGAGAGGGCAAAATTTGGGGTACAACACAACTCTTCCTCTTTGTCAATCCTTTCATGGTCTAAGAATGTCCTTCTAATCTGGAAATGCAGCAGAGACGCGATGTCGTCCAGTGTGATCGTCATCTCACCATGTGGTAGATGGAATGACGACGTCTCATGGTGGCACCATTCAACACGAGCGTTAATCATACCAAGATTAACAATGTTATAACCACACTCAATAAATTATTTCAACCTTATAAGCATCAACAACTCACCAAACTATGGCTCCACAGAGGGTACTAGTTTATTGATCTTTCGCCCATGGTTAATAACCTTCAGCATATCACGTTCTTGCATCATGATTGACAAAATTCATTCAACAAAAATCCATAATGAAAATGTAATAGAAGGAACAAGTTAAAATTCATACCTCTCTGTCCCATATATATCTAACAACATGGTCCGGGTACAGAGGTAACAAAGATAAATCAGACGGTCCTCCTCAAAAACTCTGAGGTGCCTGAGGTGTCGGCTCAGGTGCTTGTGATGTCAGGGGTGCCGCCCCGAGGTGATAGCTCAGGTGCCTGAGATGTATGGTGTGCTGCCTGAGGTGTCGGCTGAGGTCCCTCAGGTTCCTGGGATGAAGGTTTTGGTTGGGCATGAGGTGTCTCCGATGTGACCTCTAGTGTCGGATGGGAACCAGATGTTTCTCCCACCTCAAATACCATCAGTGAGGAAGTGCGTCTACGGGAGGAGGGAGACTGGGAGAGATAAACTGGAGAATTCCGCCTGCTGTGGAAGGAAGATGTAGCCGGAGTGCAAAACAGGAACACTGGAGGCAGAGGTTGTAGTACGCGCATCCGGCACAGCCTGTCCAGAGATAGGAGGAGCCTGAGATGCTTGATTCCTTTCTCTCTGCACAGAAGCATGTTGTGCAAGCCATCAGTGTCTCAAACTAGATGGTCTCTCAGCCATTACTTCTGCAGAAGTACGAAAAATACGTTAACATAACGAGCACTGTTCAAAAAGATGGGAAAATAGAAACAGACTAAAACCGGAAATGCATTTTCGATTTTGTTCATAATGAAAACCGAAAAAATATGTTTGGTTCGACCTGTATTTTCAAGCTTCGTCAATGGCGAAGCAGAGGAAATAA
This sequence comes from Vicia faba, assembly GCA_948472305.1. NCBI lineage: Eukaryota > Viridiplantae > Streptophyta > Magnoliopsida > Fabales > Fabaceae > Vicia > Vicia faba. Next base: position 1,005,905,700 of record OX451740.1, on the reverse strand, counting down.
TAACATCAAACAACATGTCATTAATCATCAAAATGTGACTTCCATAAGTTAACTAATGATGCCTAATATTGAAACTAACAACAAAATCTCAATTTCTAACTTAAATCACTAATTTGAGTAGAAATTACATAAACACTAAAAAACTCAAAAACAACTTACAATTGTTGATTTTCCTTGATTGAATGTGTTTGGACACTTGAGTTAAGTAATGCTTCACAATTTGTGAAGAGTTTTTTGCAATTTGGTTTGATATTGAAACAATGGTGTTTGAGAGAAATGAGTATTTTAGTGTGTTTTGATTTTGTTGTTTTGAAAAACAATTGTGTAACGAAGGAGGGAAAGAGTTCTAGTGCGTTTAAGTCGCAACTAAAACCGAAAATATATTTTCGGTGTATACCATAGGTGCATTTCCGGTTTATATATTACATGTAACTTGGTTTTATAGGTCGCAATTGTGGTTGGAGTGTAACCGAAAATATATTTCCGATTTACATCAAATTTTTATGACTACTTTGATGCGTACTGAAAATATATTTATGATTTTAAAAGACATTTAAATATTTTTACATAATATGCTAGAAAATTATAGGGTAGAAAAAGAAATTATCTTTAATTGTTTTAAGTTTTGTATTGGTTTTTTCTCGCCAACGGTTTTGTAAAAAAAAATTTATACAACACTCTTAAAAATCAATTATGTACACTTGGGTCTGTCCGATTGATCTAATAGGTGTTTTTCTAAATCTAATTGGATCAAATTTATTTCTGATTTCTAATACAACTGGTTAACCGTTCAATCTGATTCAATTTTTAAAATATTAATAAATTTTTTAATTGGTATAAGACGAACTTAAGATTTATAAATCATGAAGAGATAAAATCATATTCTATTTAATTCATTCGATTCATTTAGAGGGTGGAAAGTATGGAAAAATTTATTAACATTGTTTATGTTATGTTCATATTTCTTTCTTTCTTTCTTTTTACATCCACCGTCAATGGTAACCCATTTTTGTCCATTTAAAAAAATTATTTACTTTTTACACAATATTTTTTCTCATCTAACATTTTTTATTTTCTTTTTTTTTTAATACAGCGGGGGGTATTAAGTGTGATTCTGATGCTGATTGTCCAGATAATTTGTGTGCACGAGGTTTAACACCAAAGTGTTATATTTTCCGTTGTATATGTGTTTGAATAATTACTTATATGATATGAGTAACAAATCCAATAAAATACAAAAAGAAATATTGTGTTTGAATATTCCAATAATTGGCATTTAATAAATTAATTTTATTTAATTTAGGGACTTTGCTTTAAATTTGTACTTTGAGGTGATGTTGTTAATAATGGAAAATAGATTATCTTTTGCATTTCTCTTCTGCTATCTAGTGATTGAAAATTGATGAAAATTATTTAGACAAAAAGATGTTGCTTTGAAAAGTGAGAAAAAGAAAAAGAAATATTTAAGATTGATGGCTGAATGAAAACAGTGGGTAAAAAACTGTAGAGGATCTAAATCTATTAATAATGTGAGTTAATATAATAAAAATTGTTTCATTCTCTCATCATTTTAAATATATCTTTATGACCTTACACTTTATCATATCGAATTATTTTTCTTACCTTACCTTATATTAGAATATATTTAATATGTGGTGTTTATTTAATATGTTAGTTTAAAGTTGTTTTTATGTACTTCAAATGCTATCGTTCAATAATTCTATAATCTAAATTTAACGGCTTAACTACCTGTTCAAAACCTTTTGCTTTCATCTTTTTCTTCCAAATCGAAATCAAATTATTACAATTGTTCCCGAACATACTTCTCTCATTTTAAAATCATCTTGTAATTGCACAAACAAAATTCATATAATGAGTGTTGAAAATATTACTCAATAACTGAATATGTGTAATGAAATCTTGAATAAAAAGTTGAAGTGACATGGATTAATATGTGTTAAAAACATTCACTATGTTGAATGAGGAGGAAGTGATGTCACTTATAATATTTTACAAAATTTTATTGATGGTTGTAATTGTTTAAATTTTTAATTCACCTTAATTATTTGAAATCAATTATTTTATGATAAATTAATTTTTTATTTATTTTTATTTTTACTGAGATTCATTATTTTTTTATTTATAAATAAAGATTTGGTTCATTTGATTTAGACACAAAAAAATTTATTGTTTCTCTCATTTTTTTCCTTCTATTTAAGCTCCAATAAACTATTATTTTATCCACTTTTATTTGTTATCAATATAAAATTAGAAAAAATTCAAATAAATTATAAATATAAAATTAGAAAAAAATTCAAATAAATTATTAAATTAGAAATAAATTAAAATCAAATACTTAACTCTTAATTATTTTAATTTTATTTCAATCGATAATTGATATTTATATAAAATCATAAAAACAAAAATATCAAAGAAAATAAAAATGTGAAATAAAAGTGATGGAGTAGGATGTTGAATTTTATTAAACAAAATTATTATATTGAGTAAAAGTTGAATGAATGTTGAATTATTATGTGAAAGAAAAAGAAAATGATATGAAATATAGAAAGTGAAAAAATGAAAGTATTAAACATGTAAACCATTATACATAGTCTAACTCATGGTTTATTCAACCTCTAAACAATGATTGCAATGTGTACTTAGTGTCACTAATTAAGTTATACTTAGTACAAAACGAAACATTTATAGAACAACCTACACTTACTAAATTTTCTATTTTTTATTTCTTTTTTGTTAGTGTTTTCTTCTTGGTTCGTATTTGTTGAAAGTATAATTTCTTGTGTCAAAACAACTTATTCGAAAGAAAATAAGGAAGTGTTGAAAAGATTGTGTCGAAGTGCGGGAACAAATTTTTACACACAAATTTGATTTAGGTTTAAAATAGATATATTTGATTTAGATCTAAAATATGTATTTTGGACTTTTCTAGTTTTGAGTTTTGACTTAGAGAATAAGCTAACCTAAATCTATAAATAGTGGAAGTAACCCCTATTTTTTGTAATTAAGTTGTATTCACAGAATTTGCAGTTTCAAGTGAATAAAAAGTTTTTCACAGATTTATGGCAGAGAGAAACTCTGCAGAAAAATCATTGTCTTCTTTTCTTTCTTTCATATTTTTTCATTGTCATTGTGTGGTGATAACAATCTTTTTTCATCAAGATTGATAGAAATTTATCAAGGGATTTGGTGGATTTCCAACATCTGGTATCAAGAGTTTCGGTTCAGCGATTGATAAGTGCAAATTATAGTTATTTTAGTATATACTATTTGTTACACTTATCGACTTTTTGTTGTTAATATCGTTGAATAAACCCGAATTTTATGTAAGTACGTTTAGTTTGTGTTTATTTGTGTTTTTATGTACATAGTGTATCATTTTTGATGTTTTTCCATTCATTTTGTAGGTATTTGTTGCATTTTGGAGCATTGAGGAATAAGGTGTCGAAGGCACGACTCCGGATGTGCATTTTCGGAATAAAAGATCTGTTTTGGGACATTCTGTCCAGGAGAGCCCGTTTAGCGCGCAGAGGCCGCAAAGCGCAAGTTCCGCTTAGCGCACTTTGTAGCGCGCTTCTTGGGTTTGACAATTTGGCAGAACCAATATTTTGAAGTCTGCTTAGCACGGATAGCGCGTTTAGCGCGGTTTAGGTCGATTTGATGTGTAAAATAAGTAGGGCGCATTTAGCGCGCCAGGCCCGCTTAGCGCGGTCTGCTGAGATTTGATTTATAACTTTCATTTCAGCTCATTTTTAGGGATAGTTTTGGGGAACTTTTTTCTTCCAACTCCATCAACCTGTAAAATTTTGTTAAGATTAGCTTAGATAACAACTATGGAGCTTGCATACGGATGATCAGGGGTGGATTGATCTTTGATCGGTGCTGAAAAACTGGTAGATTTACGGTTCATTTTTTCTTTGTGTATTCTTTATTAGTTGGGTTTGTATGTATACTTTCTTTGAACTGATGTATATTTATCGTCCTTGGTGTTATCTTAAACTTGCTTTACGAATCTTTGTGGATTATTGTCTAGGATTTTTACTCTGTGTTAGGGATTTGAGTTTTTATAGACATATACTGCTTAGATTCTTATCTAGGATGATTATTCGTTAGTTTTTGAACTCTAGAGATAGATTTAGAGATGACATCTACTTTGGTATCAGAGTTTAATGCCTCTGTTTTGTTTGTGTCGCTCTAAGAGATCGTCGATACAAGCGAGCACAGTTGACTTCTGTGTTGTTAAGGTGGTTGAGAGATCGCTATCGAGGTGATGCAGTTGTCGTACCCCAAATTTTCCCTACCTTTATGATCACATTTTCAAGGTTAAAAATGGAAGAAAAATGTTTTGATTAAAAGATGGTCCAGCAATATCTAGTGGCCCATTTTTTAAGAACCCGAGTCAATAGAGAGGTGTATTTTAATTCATGAGAGTGGGGATTTCTAAGTCAGAAAAACCCACATATTCATAGGCCCATTTGCGAAGCATGTTAGCCAATGGCCCATAGGATTCTAATATGAGAGTCTATTTCAAAAAATGGAGTAAGATTCAATAGGTAAAGCTTAAAAGGCCTATTAAGTTTTATTTGTTTTTAGTAAAAAGAGGGGGGTGGGGTGTGTCTTATTAAGTCTATTTGATTCATTTTTGAAAATCACTCTATTTTGTTTTATTTCAAGGAAAAAATATTATTAAACATTGTCTTATTAATTATTTTTATAAACCATTTATTAAAAGACTGGTTTTACAAAACTCAAATTTTATGTTTGGTCCAATTTTTTGCAAAGAAGCCCAATTCGGAGTATTGCAATAAACAAAATAGTATGTTGGACCCATTTTTCTTTTTTAGAGATTATGTTGTTGTTACTGTTTTATTTTAAGTATTATTATTAAAACATCACATTTGTTTTATTTTATTACAATTACTAAATATTATTTATTTAAAAGGGATTTGTTTTATAAGTATTATGTTTGAAAATGTACTTTAAAGCCCAAAAGATTGGGCTCAGTCCGTATCAAGGTGATCATGTTGTTGCTATAAACAAATAAAATTGTTACTGGGCAGAAGATATTTTTTCAAATATAGTTTAACGCCCAAATCCATTTACGCACGTGCTGGACAGAAAGAACAATGCACAATGTAAGCCCAAAATTACAAACGGATACTGTATAAATCAGGGGAAAGAAAAGTGCATGTTTCGTTGGACAAACAATTAATGTTTGAATCTAAAATCAAAACTAAATCAAATCAAATATTATTGTTATAATTCAAAGCCCAAAGTCTCGGATTCACGTTCAATCAAAGTCTCAGAATCCATAAAAAACAAATCCAGTTCGCGTTACATATAGTATAATCGAATAAAAAAATTACATAACATATCAATTTCAAATCAATTACAAAGAAATCAAATCCCTAAATTACTCTAATTTCCTAATCTAATCTAACTAATTTGTAACAGCAATTGCTACAAAACCCTATAAATACAGAATTGGAGAGACAGAAAAGGGGACATGGAATACAGAAGCGGAGGACGGTGAAGACAGAAACAGAAAGGATTTGAAGGAGATGAAAAGCTTAAAGACGAAGTGGAAGAACGAAGAACCTTACTCGCTGTTGAAGACCGAAGAAGGAGGCGATTAGGGTTTCAACATCTGAAACCCTAATTGGGTAATTACACCACCACCGTCTCAACCTTCCATCGCTACCGTCTTCACCGGAATCTACAAATCAGAAAGAAGGATTAGAAACCAAAGCTTAAAGTCAGAATACAAGGACACGAAGGGGTAAACAAACTTAGCTCTCTTTTTTTTATCTTTCTGGTTTTGTTTGTAGGTTGGTTGAGTGGGGTTACGGTGAAGAAGGATCTGGTTTTAGCGTCGCCGCGGTGGTGTTTTAGGGATCCTAGGGTTTGGAGAGGAAGAAGAAGGTTAAGGGTAGATAGAGAGAGAATGAGGGTGTTATTAAACGGAAATGAAGATAATGAAAAAATAAATAACTTGTATGTTTTGTGATGATTCAATACATGTGCGCGTACCGTAAGAAAAATACTCCCTCAACTGCATCCACATGATTCGTATCGGATGGCCATAAGGACAAGTCCATCGTAAGCCCCGTGTACACTCGCGTAGGATGCTCAAGCAAACATCTCATAATACGTTTAGTCCTAGCCCAGTTGCTTTTCATACCACCCTTTATTTTTTTATTTTTTTTACTAAAACGAGCCAGCGTGACACCCTTTACCTCTGGGCCCAGTTCAATATCTGAAATTGGGTCCAGCTTCTTAAAACACCTCCCTTTCTGCTTGCTAGTTCAAAAACACATCCCCGAGTCAACTGGGCTTGAATTCAATATCTGAATTCTGGTCCTCACTATTCACACCCCATCCTTTTAATTCAAAACTCAAAATACACCCCCCTGGAAAACCAATTTAATTTTTCTATTTTTTTTATAATTATTATATTTCCTTATTATTACTTTTTTTTTCTTTTTATAATAATTATTATTTTCAGTATTTTATTTTTATATTATTATTCTTATCATTTAAATAATTATTTTCTTGATGAAACTCATGTATATATTTTTATATTACATTGCATTAAATTTTTAAATCATACATTAATTAGAATTTTTTGCAATTAATATGATTAAAAAGTATATAACAAATCTTAAATTTTTTTCCGCAATAAACTAATCTAAACAACAATTTTTGTAAAAGGGTTTTAAATATATTTTGACTAATCACACATTTAGTCCAAAATTCCGCTATCTTTACACCGGTCAAAATGCGAGGCAATTCAAAATACTTTTGAAAACCCCTAAAAAACACAAACCCATACGAACTACAAATTGAGACTCTGATTTCTCATAAGAGGATACATAGGCATACGACTAAAATTGTGGCGAGTTCTCTTATTAAAAAATTAAAACCCCTTTGCACTTAACTGTTAAACCTAAACCTAAATCTAAACCTAGTATCCTTAAGAATAAGGTAGATGAAAGGTGCATAACACCTTTCTTTCGTCTAAACAAGTCCGAAACTTAGAATCTCTGTTTTGAAAATTAGGGTTTCCTATTAGATTCCCTTCCTTAGGATAAAAACTAGTAGTGGCGGCTCTATACTTAAATCCAGTTGCAACAGCTGGCGACACTGCTGGAGAATTCTTCTCTAAGTTTAGAAGCCTTTCCCTTAGGTTTTAGGTTTTTATTTTGTTGGGTTTTTCATTTCCTTTATTTATTTATTTATTTATTTATTTATTGCTTTGTCTCTTTTATTATTATATTTACTGTGTGGTGGAATTTCAATTTCAAAAATATTTTCAAAAAAAACCTTAGAAAGAAGTTTCGTCTATTAGCTTAGGGGATACATCATCCCTGCGAGGTTATATGACGACTTCGCCTAGAGTCGGTGGAATTCCGCAAAAGGAATACTTATCGAGAGATATCCTCATGACGAGTAGGACTTTGGAATGCCACCCATGACTCTTTGTATAACCCTAACCAAAATCTCATGACGAGACCTTTCACGACTTTGAGACGAAAGTCTCGGTCCGAAAGAGGCTCCACCTAAGGGATGCCCTTGTGCCTTTTCCCTATGGTATTATTCATGATACCCTTAAGGAAGCCACCTTTTGGGAGGGTACACTAACCGTAGGTCAAAACTAAGAGCCTACCTTATAAGGGTATCCATCACAAAATCCTGTCACTAAACCCTACATCCATGCATTCATACATTTCATATATTCATCATTTGTTTCTTTTTATTTGTCTTACTCATAGGGTAAAAAACAAAAAAAAAGAAATAAAATCAAGATTTTGGTGATTATCTTTGAAAATGGATACCAAAGGGAAACAACTTGTCCGCATCAATGCCCTCAAGCTGGACATTTCTTAAATCAAGCCATAAAAGGGAAATTATCCGAAAGAGCTCTGAAGATGTACGCTCGCTGCTACAGGGATACCCTTGACTTGACTAGAGTATAGGTTCAAATAGACGTTGTTTCTTCCTTCATTCAGTTATACGGTCCTCCGCTGAGATGCTTCACCTTCCAAGAATTCCAACTAGCACCGACTCTGGAAGAATTTGACAGAATTTTGAACTTTTCTAAAGAGAAGGCCTATGTAGGTACCAGGTAAACTATTGAAGTCAAAGTCTTGGCAAAGGGCTTAGGGATCCCTTATTCTGAGTTAGTTCAAAATTACCGAAGAGAAAGTACAATACAAGGAATCAAGAGAACATACCTAGTAGCTAAGTCAATCGAGTTTGCTAATTATAAAAAATGGGAGCCTTATGTCGATTGTTTAGGGTTTCTTGTGTTTGATGTAATTTTATTTCCACAGACTGTAGACAATATTGACCCTGAGGCCATTAGCATATTTTGGGGTGCAAATGTTTTCAATACGGATCCAACTCCCGCTCTACTTGTCGGCGTTTATTACATACTGCATGCTATGTACGAAAAGATAAAAGGCACTCTAAATTGTTACATTCCACGTTTGTATACCTGGTTTATGACCCATCTTTACAAAGAAGACTATATGATTCCAAACTTGGCCAAACGCGAGTGGCCTCAAAAATTAAGGTCTCTCACTGCAAACTCGGTATTATGGTATGCAAGGAAGCTGGATATTGGTGATATCATTATTAGTTGCGAGGACTTTCCTAATGTTTCGTTGATCGGATCTCGAGCCTACGACAGTTAAGGTATCCTTTGGAAGACAGACCTTCGGACGAACAACACCAACCTTTGATCATCCACGGCATGGGTATAAATGACCAAGGGTTGCTCAACAAGGTTATCTGGGCTTGGAATAAGGTTAATAAAAGGAGAGCCGAAAGAAAGAACGCCATAGAAAGGGAACCTTATACTAGATGGTCTGGGATAGGGTACAAATTATCAAGCTTCCATTTGAGAATTGGCCAGTGTGAAGAGACGTTTCACTGAACCTATAGACGAATATCTGAATAGGTTTAGGTTGCTCAAGGCGAGATGTTTTACACAAGTGCTAGAACATGAGTTGGTCGAAATAGCCGCAGGCGGTTTAGATTATTCCATTAGGAAGAAGCTAGACACCCAATACCTAAGAGACATGGCCCAACTGGCCGATAGAGTTCGACAGGTCGAACGCCTCAAAGCTGAAAAAGCTAAGGCAACGAAAACTCACAAAAGAGAAAGAATAGCGTACGTTGAGATGGATGACGAAGATCTAGAATCCTTCGACGATACTTTAACTGTCGAAGAAGGAGAAGTCGATTTAGCAGAACTAAAACAAGGGCCACCATACTCTTGTAAACAGTTAGTCCCCTCAAATGGGAAAAATCCCATTGGTCCAGAAAAGACCAACGATAGGTTCCCAAAAAAGACTTATAGTTTTGACATCACAAAATGTGATGAAATATTCGACTTGCTAGTTAAAGATGGCCAAATGATAGTACCCCCTGGGGTAAAAGTGCCTCCTCTTGATCAAAGAAAGAAGAGAGGTTTTTGCAAATATCATAATTTTCTGGGCCATAAAACTTCTCAATGTTTTCTTTTCAGGAATCTTGTGCAAGACGCTATTGAGGAAGGGAGATTAAAGTTTGCTGACAAATCCCCCATGGCTGTCGACTCCAATCCACTGAAGGCTGAAGCCCACTATGCTGAACCCTCTGAGGTGAACATGATAGAGGCAACCAGGATCCAGTCGAAGAAGCCAGGCATTACCATGGTCGAAGTCTCAAAGGACCACATCAACATGCCAATCTTTGGCAGTTTTTCTGGAAATTTATCCAGGAAGACAATTGAAGCTGTCCAGAAAGCGGTCGAGAACCCGAAGTCGGAGACTGCTGAAGCACAAAAAACTGGATCAAAGCCCAGTTCCCACTTGGCCACTGTTCAAGGCCAGATGGAGAATCTGGAAATACAAATGAAGCAGTTAACTCTTGCTAGCAAAGATACAATGAATATCAACATGGTTGAACTTTCTGACCCAAAAGCATCAGAAGAGGCCATAAGGCAAGAGCAGGCTAATAAGACGGCTTTCCCTCGGGAAAACGAAAACTTGGCAGATTTTTTACAAAGATGCCAGAAGAAGAAATCAGAGGTGATGCTGTGTCCAAGATGCAGTTCGATCTTTGATAAGAAAGCTGCTGAGCACATTCAAGGCGTGAGAGCAGCGAATAAGAGAAGGGAGAATGCTGACCTTCGACATGATCCCAGAAGGGGTTCTAACCAAGACAAGAGGCCATTGACCTTTAGGCCTCCAACAAATGTGCCAGTAGACACTTGGTACAAAACCTCTGGCCGGAAAAGGCCAAGTGAGGAGAAATGGCATTCTTTCGATGTGCCAAGAGGTTCCTCTTTGACTCAAAAGAAAGAGCCTCAAGTTGCTGCACCTAAGGTTACACAAGTGTCCAGCAACTACAAGGGTAAAAATCCTATGTCTCGATCTCAGTGGAGGAGATATCAAAGGAGACGAAAAGCTGAAAGGGAGGCTGCCAACGAACCTAAGGCAGAAACTAGTTCGAATGTTCCTCAAAGGAAACAAAGAAAGCCTCTAGAGAGAGAGCCAGTTACCAACAGGCTAGTTTGGCCTAACCAAATTGAAGTCGAAGACGAAGATGATGCTGAGTCTGACGATACTTTGGATATAATGGTGAACATTGTTTTAGTGCTGCCCAGGGAATTCAATCGACAGGTAGAAGTCGAAGCAAGTGACTGGGAAGTGGAACAAGAAATGGCCAAACATAGGCCAGTGTGCTATTTTGTCATGGACAATGGCACTACAGAGGAACAAAATGGCTTCTTCGAGCCACCTACAGAGGCGATGAAGAATCACCTCAAGCCTTTGTTCATAAGGGCTAAGCTCGAAGAAACTACTGTGAATAAAATATTGGTCGATTGTGGGGCAACCATCAATATTATCCCTCACTCTATGCTAAGGAAGATTGGCAAAAGAGATGAGGACATTAAACCTCACAATATGGTCCTGTCGAACTATGAGGGCGGCATTGGGACCACCATGGGAGTGATCCAGCTAGATATCAAAGTTGGGTCGATCCTTCGACCAACGATGTTCATGGTCATATCGGCCAAACCTAACTACAACCTTTTGTTAGGCCGTGAGTGGATTCATGGTGTAGGCGCTGTGCCTTCATCGATGCACCAAAGACTGCTGCTATGGCGTCCAGATGGGATGGTCGAAAACATAGAGGCAGATCAAAGCTACTACCTTGGCGAAGTGAATCACTTGGGTGTGGCAGATTTCGACAAAAACTTGGCTCACATAGGGCCATGTCCAACACCTGACTTCGACATGGCACCAGCGCCAAACACCTTTTGTTCCCTATACCTGCATCCTGAGCATGGTTTCCAATGGGACAGAGAAGACTTGTCCCACATAGACTTCAGTGGGTTAACTGATATCCAACCAACAGGTTGGGGAAGTGAATTCAGTGATAATGACTGAGTCACTATCTTTGAAGCGAATTTCGGCTTATGTAGCCGAAACCAAGATGATAACGGCTCTCGAAGCCGAAGTAAAGTACATGGCCACACAGGCCAATGATCAACAAATATCTGCTGTTGGCCCAGGAAAGGATTTCGATCCAAAACCTCCTGATATCATGCCAGAAGAAATGCAGGAACAGAGGCTCGACGCTATCTATGACGATGAGCCTTTGGGCTTCGAAAAGGATCCCTTGGCGAACAACATTAAAATGTTAGCACAAGACCCTTTAGAAGAAATCAACTTAGGCGAAGGATCAGAGAAAAGGCCAACTTACATCAGCGCCAAAATCGATCCAGAACTGAGGTTGGAAGTAATCCAATTGCTGAAAGAGTTTAAAGACTGTTTTGCATGGGATTATGACGAAATGCCTGGTCTCGACAGAGGATTGGTAGAACTTCAGTTGCCAATCAAACCTGGGAAGAAGCCAATCAAGCAAAATCCAAGGCGCTTCGCTCCTGAGATACTGTCGAAGATCAAAACGGAGGTCGAAAGACTTCTGAAATGCAAATTCATCCGTGTTACAAGGTATGTCGAATGGATTGCAAATATTGTGCCAGTAATTAAGAAAAATGGTACGTTAAGGGTGTGCATAGATTTCAGAGATTTGAATGCTGCCACCCCCAAAGATGAATATCCTATGCCTGTGGCGGAAATGCTAGTCGATTCTGCCGCTGGCTATGAATACCTGAGTATGCTCGATGGTTATTCAGGATATAATCAAATATTCATTGCTGAAGAGGATGTGTCGAAAACAGCTTTTCGATGCCCTGGGGCCTTAGGCACTTACGAATGGGTAGTGATGCCTTTTGGCCTAAAAAACGCTGGGGCAACGTACCAGCGAGCAATGAATACTATCTTCCATGATTTTATTAACACTTTTATGCAAGTTTATATTGATGATATTGTTATAAAATCTGTTTCCAGGAAGAACCATATTGACCACCTTCGACAATCATTCGAAAGAATGAGAGAACATGGTCTGAAGATGAACCCTTTGAAGTGTGCGTTCTGTGTGAAAGCTGGAGATTTCTTGGGCTTCGTTGTCCACAAGAAAGGAATCGAAATCAACCAGAACAAGACGAAGGCAATTTTGGAAGCGAAAGCGCCATCGAATAAGAAGGAGTTGCAATCTCTCTTAGGCAAGATAAATTTCTTAAGGAGGTTTATATCTAATCTAAGTGGGAAAGCTCAGGCCTTTTCACCCTTACTTCGACTGAATAAAGAGGGGTTCGAATGGGGGCAAGAGCAACAAGAAGCCTTCGACAAAATCAAAGGGTACCTCACTAAGCCACCTATTTTGGTGCCTCCTTGTAGCAATAGGAGTATGAGATTGTACATAGCTGCATCTGACAAAACTCTGGGAAGCATGTTAGCCCAAGAGGATGAAAATGGAGTCGAAAGACCCATTTACTATCTCAGTCGAGTTTTGAATGATGCAGAAACTAGATATAGCGAAGTTGAAAAATTGTGTCTATGTCTGTATTTTTCTTGTACAAAACTCAAGCAATATATAAAACCAGTTGATGTTTATGTTTCGTCTCATTTTGATGTTTTCAAATATATGTTGTCGAAACCTATCTTGCATAGTCGAATTGGCAAGTGGGCATTAGCATTAACTGAATACTCCTTGACCTTTATGCCTCTTAAGGCAGTAAAAGGACAAGTGGTTGCAGATTTCATAGTCGACCACTCAATTCAAGTCGAGGATATTAACTATGTGGAGATAGAACCTTGGAAATTCTACTTCGATGGTTCCAGCCATAAAGATGGAACAGGAGTAGGAGTCTTGATTATTTCTCCAGATAAAATTCCAACAACATTCAAGTACAAAATAGAAGGTTCTTGTTCGAACAATGAGGCTGAGTATGAAGCTCTAATTACTGGCCTTGAGATATTGTTGGAATTGGGGGCAACTCGAGTCGAAATAATGGGAGACTCAGAGTTAGTCATTAAGCAAGTCACAAAGGAATATAAATGCATAAGAGAGAATCTCATTATGTACTTTGTGATAGCAAATCGTTTATTGAAACAATTTGAAAGTGTCAATATTTGACACATACCCAGAGTCGAAAATCAAATAGCCAATGACTTGGCACAAATTGCATCTGGGTATAAGATTTCAAAAACGAGACTACAAAGAGCAATCGAAGTTCGAGAAAAGATAAAGGCAACTTGTCTATCACCAACAGACTTGGAATCGACGAGACTAGGATATGCTGATCACAGTAACTTCGAGATTTCGTTCATTGATAATTTGTCAGAGCAAGATTGGAGGAAACCCATTGTGGACTATCTTCAAAATCCAGGAGCTTCGACAGAACGAAAAACAAAATACAGGGCGTTGAGTTTTGTACTCATGGGTAATGAGTTATTCAAGAAGACGCCTGAAGGGGTGTTGCTGAAATGTTTAAGTGAAACTGAAGCATACATAGCCCTTTCGATGACGCATGCTGGGGCATGTGGGGCTCACCAAGCAGGCCATAAGATGAAATGGTTGTTGTTTCGACAAGGACTATATTGGCCCACTATGCTGAAAGATTGTGTTGAGTTCGCCAAGGGTTGTCAAGAGTGTCAAGTCCATACAGGCATCCAACATGTACCAGCAAGCGAACTTCACTCGATAGTGAAGCCTTGGCCCTTTAGAGGATGGGCGTTGGATCTTATTGGAGAGATTCGACCAGCATCATCAAAGAGTCAGAAATACATATTGGTAGGCATTGATTATTTTACTAAGTGGATCGAAGCTGTCCCTTTAGTCAATGTGGACCAAGAAAATGTCATTGAATTTATTCAAAAGAACATTATCTTTAGGTATGGAATCCCTGAGACAATAACAACTGACCAAGGGTCAGTTTTCACTGGTCGAAAGATGCAGGAATTTGCTCAGGAAACAGGTTTCAAACTCCTAACACCAACGCCTTATTATGCACAGGCGAATGGTCAAGTCGAAGCAGCTAACAAAGTGGTGATTGGCTTGATAAAGAAACATGTTGGGAAGAAACCAAAGAATTGGCATAAGACGTTAGACCAGATTTTATGGGCTTGTCGAACGTCCCCAAAAGAAGCCACTGGTACAACACCGTATAGGCTAACTTTTGGCCATGATGCAGTGTTGCCAGCAGAAATTTGTCTTCAATCTGCAAGGGTTCAGAGGCATTATGATATTCCTTCTGAGGTTTATTGGAATATGATGTTAGATGAACTGGTGGATTTAGACGAAGAGAGATTACACGCTCTCGACTTACTCAGGCTTCAGAAGAAAAGAGTAGAAGACTCTTATAATAGAAAGGTAAAACCTAAGGTATTTTTGCCTGAAGAACTAGTTTGGAAGGTAATTCTTCCCATGGATCGAAGGGATCGAAGCATGGGGAAATGGTCACCCAAATGGGAAGGACCCTTCAGAGTTATCCAAACTTTTTCTGGTGGAGCCTATGAAGTCGAAGAGTTAAGTGGAGATAAAAGGCTCTTGAGAGTAAATGGTAAATATTTGAAAAAATACAAACCTATACTTCAAGAGATAAAAATAAAATAATAAAAGAGCAAGTCTAAATTAACCATAAAAAATGCCAAAATGGAAATTTTATTAATTTCAGCCAAGATGGCAATTGTTGTCGAATAACGATTACAGAAGATGGTTACAAAAGAGAATCAATCAAAAGGTAAGAGAATTCTTGAGTCGAAGATACTTGGCGTACTGCAGCTCCAACCTCTTCTTGCACCAGGAGTTTTCCTGCACTAGTTTGGCAATTTGAGCGTCGAGGCTTTGGGCCCTCTCAGCGAATTCCAGGCCTTGTTTGATCTCAGTCTGGCTCTCAGTGTCTGAGATGGTCGAAAGAATTTCCTCCTTGAGTACAGTGTTGGCGTTTATCTTCGCCTCTATCTCTGCGATTTGTGCCCGGAAGGAAACATTCTCTCGATCAATGGCATCAACTCTTTCCTGTGCAGACGCTTTTTGTTTCGACAACTCAGCAATTCGAGAAGTCGAATCTGAGACAGCAGTCCACGCAGATGAGCTTTTGCCATACAGCACTTCAAGCTGACTGTTAAACCCTCTTTGGCGCCTGTAATCCGCTGAAACTTGATCAATCATAGAGTGTAACTCCATGATCAAGTCTGAGATTTCTGGGGCTACAGCTTCAAAGTCGACAGCATTCAAGACCTCTTTTAAGCATGATGGAGCAGTGGGGTCCCCCTCTAAAGTCTTCATCAAGTCCCTCTTGAAGAACTGGGCCTTAACCTTCGCCAATGCATCATCAAGAGGAGAAGTTTCAGTAGACTTCCCCGACAAGGTAGGAATTTCCTGACTAGTGTCAGACGAACTCTTACTCTCGATGATTGCATTGAGGTAGCTGACAGGGTCAGTTTGTTTCAAGAGTTCCAAGTCCTCTTTTGACCTGTGCTTCGAGGAAGTAACCCTTGCAACAGTATTATCTTGGGTTAGAGGTTGTTGAATGCTAAGTGTCTCGACTGGTTGCTCTTCGACTCGGACTGAGGCGGTACCAGCGTCGACTTGTGGTTCTTCGTTAGCATCACCCTGGGGTCCTTCGCCAGCGTCATTTTGTGGCTCTTCGCTAGCGTCACCCTGGTGTCCTTCGCCAGTACCACCTTGGTTCTCTTCGTCAGCAGCATCTTGATTCTCTTCGCCATTGCCTTGGTCCCTTTCTTCATGATTCTCTTCTGACAGGTCCACCACCTGAACCGTTTCTGGCTGTTGTTCCTCCACTGGTTGTTGTTCCTCCACCAGAGGTTCCTCTGTTGTTTTCTCCACTGTTTCAGCATTGGCCTCATTCTCAGTATGGGCTTCGTCATTGCCCAAGTCTTTTTCCTGAGGCCTACTAAGTTCAGCAGATTCCAGCGTTTCTGAGGTCCTTGGTGGAGAACTTTCAGTAGTGTCCTGAAAAAGAGAAAGAAGACAAATCTTCAGATGTCGAAAGAGACACAATCGAATATGGGTATCTATGCCTAAACTATAAAAAGGGCTAAGGGATTACCTGTGGATTAACTTCAGCCCCAGGGCTGGAATTGTCGCTCTCGACAGGTTTGTTAAGAAGAACGTTCAGTTCCTCCTCAGTTGGCTCCTCGATGATCACTGGAGGTGGCCTAGGCTTTCTCACAGCAACCTTTATTCTGACGGTTCGACCTTCAGGAGCAGGAACAGGAACAGAAGCATCCTTCGTTAACTTTCGCCTCTTTAAGGGGGCAGGAGGAGAATCGCTTTCTTCATCACTCCCAGATTCGACCACCAGTCCTGGCCGTTTCTTGGGCGAAGGTGCCTAGAAAACCAATAGGAATTCGATTGGATAATTACATCGAAAATCAAAATCGAAAGCCAGAAGAAAAATGAAGAAAATCTGGTTACCGATATAGGAGGCCTCTTCGAAGAGCCTTCCCCCTGTTGGTTGCCTGTGGTCTTCGCCGGCGCTGTAGTCTTCGCCGGCGGTGGAGGTTTTGTTGAAGGGGCTCCTCCCTGTTGACTTTCTGTAGCCTTCTTGGCTACAGGCTTTCGAACAACTGAAAGCAAATGAAAAAGTTAACAGGCTAGCAGTCGAAGAGAAAGACAAAAAGTAATGTGGGAACATGAACTTACATTTCTTTACTTTGTCCAACACAAGGACAAAAGACTTCTGCAACTCAGCCATGAAGTCCTTCTCGTCGAAGAAGTACTCAGCATAATAGCTTCTCCACCACTCCTCGAAAGATGGTGAGCAAAGGAAATTGAGCTGGTAGTCAAACAACGAGAGGATTGTTCGACCAGCATATCTTCCGATATGCTTGATGGCAGCTTCTTCTGTATAATCGTTGCAGAAGTACAACATTGACTTCTCTCTTTGAAAAATCGGAGAAGGTAGGGTTTGGATAATACCAAACTGGCGAGATACCAGATTTGGTTGGTAGGCAAGCAGACTCAAATGAGTCTTTGAGCTCTTGAATCGAAGAGGCATGATCCTTGGTGTAAGGAACGCCTCCCAAAGTATTGTATGCTCATCGACATTGGGACCACTCGACTCCTTTGGATGTGGCCTTGTGAACCATGCTGGCCCCACACGCCGTTGAGCAAATGGAGCCATAGTTGAAACAAATTCCTTCCTTCGAGCGAACATGAGAACGAAGTTGGTGAAGGTTTGTTGAAACTCCAGGCCATCTTCCACAGGTGTCAGCAGAGCCAGCCTGATTCCTTCGATGCGTCTATTCGCTATCGCTGGAGCTTGTTCATTTATCTGAACCTTCTTGGGCAGGAAAGATTCGAAAGTGGCATTGAGCCACAGTTGAAGTAGCCAAAAAGGCCCAGCGAGTAGCAAACTGGCCCTGTCCTCGATATGTTTCAGAAGAGTTGCCCCATTGCTGATCGAATCGTAGAGGCTAGCCAGAATCAGTTCTGCCAAACAGACGTTTTGGCGGTGATGCAGTTGGGTAGCAAGAGTGACCATCTTTTTGGTCACTTGTAGAGACTTCGAACAAAACACAAAGCGAGTTAGCCATAAGGCTAGAAACGCTATGTGTTCGACATCCAACACAGTATCTGTCGACCTGTCGTGATAATGGTTGATGAAAGTGGTGTATGTTGGCTTGGTCTCAGAGAAGCCAATTTGGTCCTCCGACATCTCCTCCGGATCGAAGTAATCTCCGGTTGGTCGAAGGCCAGTAATAGCTGCCACATCGAAGAGTGTGGGGGTTAGCATCCCACATGGAAGATGAAAAGTAAAATGGGAGTAGTCCCAGAACAACAGTGAAGCTATAAGCATCTCCGGGGAGTAGTTTAAGCCTGTCTTCGACAGCATCACTAGGTCGAAGATTCCCATATCCTTCCAGATTGGAGTTTGATGCTTCTCCAACTTTGTTAGCCAAGCAACATAATCGGAGGTCAGATTAGGGCAAGACCTGAAGACCCTAACGCCTCTGTTGAAGAAGCGGAGGTCGATTTTTTCGCGTGTAGGGTCTTCGTTGTCTTCTGCGTCTTTCTTGGCGCATGCTACTGGCTTGAGTTTCTCGACTATGGGGAAATAGCTCTTGATCTTCAGAGCTTCAGAGATACTTGGATTCATGGGGCCAGACATTGCGAAGATCTGGTTGGAGTATCCAACCGGGATCATCAAGTGGCGCGAGTAAGCATCGCGAACGGAGATGTCAGAAGGTTCGGGAACCCTTCGTTTGCCTGTAGAGTTTACTACTGGGGCAGTAACGAAGACCTTGGGTTTAACATGTTCAGTTGGTGCGTTAGCACTAGGGGCAGTAGAACCAGATGCCATGGATTTAGTGTTGAGTTGGAAGCGAGGTTGAAGATGAAGTGAAAGAGGAAGAGTTTTCTGCAAAGATAGCAAACTTATGTGAAAACAAGGAAGTTTGAAGGCTAGTTGGCGTAAAAAGTCCCACAATGGGATATTCACTGCTATTTATAGTAGTGGGAGAAATCCCCAATAACGAGGACATTAAATGCCATTTAATGCTGCAGGAATTAGTGGGACGCGTGGCAGCCCCTTGTTGTTTTGGCCGTTTCTGCAGAAGTAGAGAGACGCAGCGTGCGTCCTCGTTTTTGAGAATTGTCATAATGACAAATTCTGAAATGACGTTTGGTACTGCACGCCGTACTGAAAGTGACGTCCTAGGATCAAATCAATGATGGTTTTCTTGGGATTGCCAATAGTTGGTAAAAAGCAACAAAAAGTGCACAAGTTAACTTGTGACTAAGCGTAGAAAGACAGGTGTCGAATGGCGTTTCAAAGAATGCCTTTTTCTTTCAGAGTCGAAATAAGGCATTCTTGGGGGGCAATTTGTTGGCTCCTAAATTCGACACCTTTGTTTTGATTGATGACAGCCATTAAAGCTGAAGAATGTCTTCGACTGGCTAAGTCTGTCGAAATGCCTGTCGAAAGATGGCAAAATACTTAGAAGATTTCTTCCAAGGAAGAAGGCTGATTGCCTTCGACGTCGAAGGAGTTTCTCGTCGAAGATGTCTCTTGACGAACGTGTTCGATGGTCCAGAATGGAGCAGTTTGAAATTCAAGCGTTTGGAGGGAAAACGGTTTCCAGCAGTTACCACGTGCAAACGTGCAAGGATCTGGAGCGTCAAGCATGGAGAACGTGCCAAGTGGATCGATCTCGAAGCAGTGTAACTGCCCGACGGTTACTTGGGATGTTTTAGTATAAATAGGAGTAGACATGTAGTTTCTCGCGTGTGTTCACAATTCTATACATAGTCACTCATTTAGATTCGAGTACCCAGCGTGTGAGAAAGAATTGTTGAGAAATGTATGTGTGAAACACCAATTTTATCAATTAAAGTCATTTACTTTCCCAGAATTTTACTTGCTTTTCTCTTTACATTTCCTGTCGAACCTTTACTTTAAAGCCTTGTTTATTTTACCAAGTCTTTCCTTTATGCAATTCATTTAAAGCCAATTTATTTAAAGCCTTATCCAACTTAATCAAACTTCAAAATCAACCTATGTCCATAGGATCAATCTGATTGATCCTGCGAGTAACCAAATAAGTAACCATTTGGAGGATCAGCGGTTGTTTACCAAAACCCAAGGTAAACACCTCCTCAATCTGACCAAAGAAAAGAAGCAGATGCAGCTCGTACTTGAGTCAAAGGACCAACAGATTGAGAGAGATCAAAAGGCATTGGAAAAGGAGAGTCTCAAACGAAAGCGTACAACTGAAGGACTATTGAGTGCAACCTTCAATCTGGATTCCCACAACCAAAAGTTAGAAGATGCTGCTACTGAAATTGGCTGGTTAACCAGATGGTATGAAAAAGCAACACATGACAAGAAGGTGCTAGAGGATGATCTAAGAGCCCAGATCCAAAGTTTGGTGCAAGCTTCCTTAGATCAAGAAGAGACGATAAAGTACCTTACCATAAGATTTCAAGACAGCCAAGAATCAGAGGTTAAGGACGCCTTGAAAAGATGAAGGCAGAAAGACTCCTGGCTCAGAGAAATGAAGAATATGAGCACGTGTACCTAGAGCTAGAAGGCCTCCAAAAACATTTCCTTATCCAACGGAGAATTTATACAGAAGTAAGGGCTGAAAAGATGTATTGGGAAGAGAAGTATACAAAGATCTCCCAAGCTGGGAGAGATAACCATAAGATAATCCCACACCTTTATCAAGAGTATCGGTATTACAAGGACAAACACGAAAGGCTCGCTTTCCTAGCCAACAATCTCATCAAGGATATCCCTATAAGTTTGAGTGACGCGGAAAGTGTAACGGTTCCTCTTCCAAAGGACGTTGAAGATTTCCTCAAGCTTTGTCGAGCAATGGTTAATGGTTTCAAAGCAGACATCTGCAAGCGCACCTAGAAAATTTATTTCCCTTTGTTTATTTTCATGCAAACAAGTTTTGATTTAAAGTTATAATATTTTTCAATATCTGGATTATGTTACCTTCAATAAAGGCATTTTGTTTCCATATCTCATTTGCGTATCTATTTTTTAAAAATATTCACCAAATGAAAAAAAAAGAGCAAAGAAGATAAATATATACCCAAGTGAATAAGACATTTAAAAAAAGAAACCTTTACATGTTCATACATAATCATATGCATGCATGCATTCGTAAACACGTGTATTTCATACCAAAGCTCATTGTTTTTCAAAATCTCTCCAGTTAAACCATTGGTAGAAGAAGATCACCACCTCCTTGGCCTCCATATCAAACAAGGGCCTACCAACAAAAAACAATGGAACAAATCGAGGAGAATCGGGTTGCATTCAAGGAAGATCTCTACCATGTCAAAGGTGATGTGAGTTCAATGAAAGGAGATCTGAGTTAAGTTCTCCTAGCATTGAAGATCATCATTGACAGATAAGATCAGATTCCCAGGGTAGCTTTCAAAGAAGTAGCCCAAATGACTGGTGCATCAAGCAGTCACCAACTAAGAAAAGAGCCAGAAGAAGGACTCCAAAAGTTAGTCATGGCCCAACAAGAAGTTAAGACTGAAGGGATTGTCCCACCGCCAACAAAAGCAGGGGCATCTCATACCCTATAAATTCCGATCAATAATGCAGAAAACTACTTAGACCTGCAGTATGGAGACCACGGCCTAGAGGATGTCAATCAGGCACCCTTAAAGACGACTGGTACTCATGCTATTGGTAACCCATTGGTGATGAATCAATATAAGGCTCTGTAAGAAAGGTTGAAAGTCGTGGAGGGTTTTGATGCCTTTGAAGTAGACGCTCTCGAAATGGGCCTAGTTCCTAATGTGGTAATTCCGCCTAAGTTCAAAATGCCGGAATTTGGAAAATACAAAGGGCCCACTTGTCCAAAAAAATCATTTGCATATGTATTGCAGGAAGATGCATGCCCATGCCCACGATCAGAAGCTGATGATTAATTGCTTTCAAGATAGCTTAAGCGGGGCATCTCTAGACTGGTATATGCAGTTGGAACGAGTTCACATTCGAACATGGGAAAATATGGCTAATGCTTTCTTAAAGAATTATAAATATAACCTGGAGATGGTGGCTACCCGCATGCAACTCCAGAATCTGTCCCAGAAGAAAGAAGAGTCTTTCAAAGAGTACACTCGAAGATGGAGAGAGATGGCATCTCGTGTGCAACCACCATTGTTGAAAAAGGAGTTAATAGATATGTTCATGGGAACCTTGCAAGGTTTATATTATGAGAAGATGGTAGGAAGTATATCTTAGGGATTCTCAGATCTAGTGACTATCGGAGAAAGAATTGAGATTGGAATAAAGAGTGGGAAAATACCAGGGGGACCATCAAATACCCCCTATAATTCAAAGAGGCATGCTCCAAATTTCCAAAAAATAAAAGAGGGAGAAATTAATGATGTAGCCTCACAACCAAGGGCACAACAACCATTAATAATCCCACAAGGACAATAACAAGGTATATTTGGAAGGCTGTAGATAAATTTTGATCCACTCCCCATGCCACCCAACCAGTTATTGCAACACTTAGTCAAGGCATCCTTGGTGGAACTAAAACCTCTAGCTCCTCCAGTCGGGCCACTCTCGTAAAATTACAACATTGATGTCAGATGCAAATATCATGCTAATTCTCCTGGAACACCATAGAACAATATTGGGCATTCAAGCACAGGGTTCAAGATTTATTAGAATCTCAAGATATCACTTTTGAGAAACCTAACATCAAATCAAACCCTATGCCTCCGCATGGGGGACCGACAATAAATGCAATCGAGATAGTCATCAACTTTGGGGAGATCAGGCAGGAAAAGGCCCCGATAAATTTGTTGAAGGAATATCTGTTGGAATGTGGGTTCCTATTGGAATATAATAAGGCCTTCGAAAGAACGTTACAGAAGCTAGTAGACCAGGGGATAGTCCAATTCGGACCATACCCTGAAGAAACGTATATAGTTGCGATTGAAGGAAAGAAGCCATATGTAATGCCTTGCCAACACCCAAATCTTAACAAGAAGACTCTGGTGATCCCGTGGGAAGAATTGGCAGAAACTCCAACAATAACACCAAAGAAGACTTTGCAGATATCAGTAGTTCCAAAGGCCACGATGATAATCAAGGGGCCATCACCTATCCCTTATGAAAGTAACAAAGAAGTACCATTGAGTTATGATTCATCTGTGTATATCAATGGATTAAACCAAGAGGATGAGCCATCGTCAAGTCGAGGACCTGCAATTTCAAACATAACAGGGACAGGAGGTATGACCTGTAGTGGTCGAGTCTTTGGATCTGATCTATCAAAGAAGAATGATGAGAGGGAAAAGAATAAAAATGAGATAGAAGTATAGGATAAAGGAAAAGCAGTGGTGGAAACGAGTCAAGAGAAAGAACCTTCCAGCAAAAAAATTTACTGATCAAGAGGCGGCGGAATTATTAAATATTATCAAAAGAAGTGACAATAGGGTGGTGGATCATCTTCACCAAACCCCAGCTAAAATTTCCATACTCTCGTTTCTCATCAATTTTGAGGCGCACCGAGACTCTTTAATGAAGGTACTAAGTTCAGCCCATATTGTAGAGGAGATTACCGTAAATTAACTTGACAATATGGTAGCAAACCTGGCATCCAGATCATATCTGGGTTTCAATAACGATGATTTTCCACCACAAGGCCGAGCTCACAACAAGGCACTCCATATCTCTATCCAGATAGGTACTACCAACCTCTCTAGGATACTCACTGATATCGGTTCTTCCCTCAATGTGTTACCGAAATCAAGTCTAACGAAGTTAACATTAGATGGGGTCGTAATAAGGCCAAGCTCTACAATAGTGAAAGCATTTGACGGTTCTCAAAGCTCGGTATTCAGAGAGGTGGACCTTCTAGTCAAAATCGGGCCACATATCTTCTATATCACTTTCCAAGTTATAGATATAGAATCGGCGTACACATGCTTACTTGGGCGACCTTGGATCCACGTGGCAGGTGCAATCACTTCGATCTTACATCAAAAGTTGAAGTTCTTAGTGAAATGGAAGTTAATTATAATCGACGGTGAGGAGGACATCTTCGTAAGTCACATCGAATCATACAGGTATATTAGTGCCGACGAAGACTGTATAGCCACCCCATTCCAAGTCCTGGAAGTTGCTTCAATGGTGACTTTACCGATGGAGAAAAATGATAAGCCCAAGGTAACATCGTGGAGAGACTTGCAAACAACAATGGAAAATGGTGCCTCGAAAGGTTGGGGAAAGCTCCCAGAAATTCCTGAGAAGAAGAATCGCTTAGGTTTGGGCTATGAACTATAAAAAGATACACTGAAAGGTAAAACACGATTTCCTCCACTCCAAGAGACATTTGTCAACAAAGGAATAGAACATGGCGGACAGGTGGCGATGTTATCCAACAAAGTCAACACCAAAAGGGCAACTAACTATATCCGAGAATACAACCCAGGAGAAGAACTCAAGAGTCGGACTGCCGTGGAGATTCCCGAGATCTTTTTCTTTCCTAAGTAATTTTTCTTGTTTTTGAAAGAACCTATGTCATGCCCGAGGCATAGGGGTTACTTGTAAGGGTCCCCCCATTTTGTTTCAGACAACATTTACAATTAAAAAAAGTTATATTTTGTTTTCAATTAAGATCTTTGCCTTTCTCTTGCATTTATCTATTAAATTTAAAAAATGGCAATACTTTATCTTCATATGCATTTTCAAAATTCATATACTAAAATCTGCACCAAAACATTATAAACATGCAGATCCATGCCCAAAACCACCGATAATGTTACTGATGCGATCCGATATAATTTTGATGCTCCTATCAAACAAGCTGAAGAGGAAGGTGATGAATATCTTGACTTTTCTGAAGAAATGGCACAGGAAATAGAGCGAAAAGCTAACAACATACAACCGTATTAAAAGGCTAATGAGACCATTACTCTAGACACAGAGGAAGATTTGAAAGAAATCAAGTTAGGGGCAATGTTAGAGCAGAGTGTCAAAGAAAGGATGATCAAGCTATTACATGAGTACATGGATATATTTTCCTAGTCCTATAGAGACATGCCGAGATTAGACACATACATTATGGTGCATAGACTACCTCTTAAAGAAGGTTATTCTCCAGTTAGGAAAAAACTCAGAAGAACTCGTCCAGATATGTCTAGTAAGATTAGAGAAGAGGTTCTTAAATAATTTGATGCATGCTTCTTAGCAGTGGTAGATTATCCACCATGGATAGCTAACATTGTGCCAGTACCCAAGAAAGATGGTAAGGTACGCATGTGTGTGGATTATCGAGATCTGAACAAAGCCATCCCCAAAGACGACTTCCTATTACCTCACATAGATGTTTTTGTAGACAATATGGCTCAAGCCTCAGTATTATCGTTCATGGATGGTTTCTCGGGCTATAATCAAATCAAAATGGCACCCGAAGACATGGAAAAGACCACTTTCATGACACCTTGGGGAACCTTCTACTACAAAGTAATGCCATTCGTTCTAAAAAATGCAGGGGAAACTTATCAAAGGGCTATGGTCACACTATTCCATGATATAATTCACAAAGAGGTTGAGGTATACGTAGATGATATGATCGCCAAATCCGACACACAGGAGGAACACATCATACATTTACAAAAGTTATTCGAGCGGCTGCGCAAATACATATTGAGGTTGAATCCGAATAAATGTAAATTTGGCGTCAGACCAGGCAAGTTGTTGGGTTTCATTGTAAGTCAACATAGTATCGAGGTAGACCCTGACAAGGTAAAAGCTATAAAAGCGATGCAACCACCGAGTACAGAAAAAGAGGTTCATGGTTTCTTAGGGCGATTGAATTACATCTCAAGGTTCATATCACATCTAACAGCTATGTGTGAGCCTATATTCAAATTATTGTGAAAAGATCAAAAGGTAGTATGTAATGATGATTGCCAAACGGCCTTCAAGACAATAAAGCAGTATCTACAAGAGCCACTGATCTTAATGCCGCCATTTCCCAAAAGACCACTCATCATGTATCTGACAATGCTTGAAGGATCAATGGGTTGTGTTTTAGGACAGCAGGACAAAACAGGAAGAAAAGAGCACGTAACCTACTACCTCAGTAAGAAATTTACTGACTACGAAACCAGGTATTCGCTCCTCGAGAAAACTTGTTGTGCATTGGCTTGGGATACTAAGAGGTTGAGGCAATACATGTTAACCCACACCACATTGTTAATAGCAAGAATGGATCCTCTAAAGCACGTATTCAAAAAACAGGCTCTTACAGGAAGAATCGCCCGATGGCAGATGCTACTATCAGAATGTGACATCTAATATGTTACTCAAAAGGCCATCAACGGTAGTGTACTAGCTGATCATCTAGCTCACTAACTGCTGCCACAGTATCAACCTATGAAGTTCGAATTTCCAGACGAAGATGTCATGGTTATAGGTGACTATGAAATACCAGGACCTAACGAAGGACCTGAACCAGAGGAACGTTGGACACTCATGTTCGGTGGGGCTTATAATGCACTGGGGCACGGCATAGGGGAAATCTTGACTTCTCCAAAGAATTATCATAAACCATATACCATAAGGTTATGTTTTGATTGTACCAACAACATCACCGAGTATGAAGCATGTATACTAGGACTGGAAGCTGTCGTTGATATGAGAATCAAACACCTCAAAGTATTTAGAGATTCCGCGCTAGTCATATACCAAGTCAACGGCGAATGGAATACTAAACACCCCAAATTGATTCCATATCGGGATTATGTTTTAAAGTTGGCTGCGGAATTCACAGAGATCACTTTCAGTCACATCCCACGAGAAGAAAATCAAATGGTAGACGCTTTGACAACTCTATCATCTATGTTCAAAGTAACTTGGTCAAACCACGAACCATGCATCACAATCAGACACTTTGAAGAACCCACACATTTCCTTGCTATTGAAAAAGGGCCGGATGACAAGCCTTGGTTTTACGACATCAAGAAGTACCTTGAAAAGCAAGAATATCTAGAAAATGCCTCTACCATTAACAAGCAAACTCTACGGAAACTAGCCTCGAAATTCTTTATGAGTAATGGAATGCTATACAAAAGAAACTACAACATGGTACTACTCAGGTGTGTGGAGAAGCAGGAAGCAGATACACTCATGAGATAAATCCAAGAGGGTACTTTTGGAACTCATAAAAATGGGCACGCCATGGTTAGAAAGATTCTGCGAGCAGGATATTATTGGTTAACAATGGAAGCCAACTGTTATCACTACACAAAAACATGTCACAAATTCTAGATCTATGCCGATAAGATAAATGTGCCACCAACTCCTATGAACGTTATGAGCTCCCCTTGGCCATTTTCAATATGGGGAATTGATATGATTGGCATGATTGAGCCGAAAGCATCCAACAGACACCGTTTCATACTGGTAGCTATCGATTACTTCACCAAATGGGTGGAAGTGACATCCTACGCTAATGTGACAAGTCAAGTGGTTACGCGATTTATCAAGAATAATCTCATATGTAGATACGGGGTTCCAAGCAAGATTATTACAGACAACGGGTCCAATTTGAACAACAAGATGATGAAGGAACAGTGCGACAATTTCAAAATCGAACATCATAACTTCTCACCATATAGACCCAAGATGAACGGATCCCTCGAGGCAGCCAATAAAAATATCAAGAATATCATTCAAAAAATGGTGAAGACATACAAAGATTGGCACAAAATTCTTCCCTTTTCTCTACACAGCTATCGCACTTCCGTGTGCACATCAACAACCGCAACCCCTTTCTCTCTGGTATATGGCATGGAGGCAGTACTTCCATTTGAAATTGAGATACCATCACTTCAGGTTCTAATGGAAACAAAGTTGGAAGAAGAAGAATGGGTTCAGATGCGACTCGATCAGCTCAACCTCATCGAAGAGAAATGCTTGACAGCTCTATGCCACAGTTAATTGCATTAGAAGCGTATGAAGAGGGCCTTCGACAAGAAAGTTCGTCCTCGAATATTCAAAGAAGGGGATTTAATGCTCAAAAAGATTCTGCTACCTCGCCTCGATTCCCGTGGTAAATGGGCACCCAACTACGAAGGTTCATACGTAGTAAAAACAACATTCTCTGGTGGTGGTCTCATCCTCACAATAATGGATGGGGAAGAACTACCACATCCGGTAAATTCAGACGCATTAAAAAAATACTATGTATAAAAAGCTCGCTAAGCTGGAACCCTAAACGGGAGACTTAGGAAAAAAGGAGCGTCCCAGTAGATCGAAAACCCTAAAGGGCGATCTAGGAAAGAATTAGGGACATACAAAAAAACTATCCCGGTGGATTGAAAACCTGAAAGAGTGATCCAGGCAAAAATTAGGGATCATATGCAAAAGAAATAAAGAACAAAAAGATTGTGATATAAGAACTACAACTACGAACCACGAAGGGGGAGATGGATTTAAATCATACAACTCAATAATAAAGGAGATAAGAGCTATTAAAAGGGCATTAAGGAACAGTAGTATCAATTATCATTTTCATTGCCATTTATAGTTTTATAACTTTCTATAATTACCTCTTTCAAGGAATTGCATCTTGTACTCTCACCTATTCAGAGGTATGTCAATAAAACATTTACTTTTCGCTTTCATCTTTCAAATTGTGTTTTTCCTTTTTTTAGACTCGTTTATAAAATACTATGCTTATTTCTTATGAATATTATGTTGAAATCATTTTGGGGGATTTGATAAATAAAATCATTTGATAAAACATTGAAAAAGCATTTTGGTAAGAAAAACATCAAAAAGAAAATCCACGTCTACGTCCATACACATGTCTACACCTACACCTACACTTACAACACAAAAGTCTATGTCCATACACATGTCTACACCTACTCCTGCACCTACGACGCAAAAAATCAAAATCTTGCTAACACTTTTTCACCATGTTCAAATCAATTCAAAGATACCATGATAATGCAACATACAACGCCGGGGAATTGGTAACTTAAAACCAATGGTTTAAAGGAGAGAATGCCGGAAACATTTTCATAACATTTTAAGGCATACGCACATTTTGCACACATTTTGCACACATAAATATTCAATGTACATGCACTCTGGGTTCCATATCAATCTAAGACATCATACACATGCATCATACATAACATACGCCAGGAAGAATTAGTATCTCTTGACCTTATCAAATTTTCACCTCATTTGAAAAACAGACAACCAGCAAATGAACAATCTCACCCTTGATTCATCTATCTAAGGGTTAACCATCAAAACACACTTCTTCTACAAAATTCAACCCATCACCTAAGACTCCATGCAGTGATATGCTCTCTATAACATAGCTCATTACCTAAGACTCCATGCAGTAATATGTAAAACCTGATACATTGCCTAAGACTCTACGCCACAATGTTCGAAAGCCCATTAAGACCCGTCACCTAAGACTCCATGCCATGATGTGTTCAACCCATCACCTAAGACTCCATGCAATGATGCTTTTCTCTATAATGTAGTTCATTATCTAAGACTTCATGCAGTAATGTGTGGAGCTCAGTACATTTCCTAAGACCCCATACAACAATGTATTTTCCTCTCTTTGCCCATTACCTAAAACCCTAGGAAATAATGTATGAAACTTAGTTTATTGCCTAAGACTTCATGCAGTAGTGTGTTTCCTTATTCCGTGATACATACCCTTGCCTAAGACTCCATGCAGCGATATTTGGAATTCAAATTTAGCTCATAGCCTAAGACTCCACGTAGTGATTCACAAACATAAGCCATTGCCTTAGTCTCCAAGCAACCATACGTTATCAAGTGTTGTTTTATTCATCCCCCAAATGGGTGAATAAGAAAAATCAAGCCAAGACATACCATATTGTTCTCCTAAGTTCTAAATCACCATCCGTCTTCAAATTCCGGGTAAGCGATTATGATATTGTGGGAGAACTGACTTGGGTGTTTTGCATTTTATCACAAATGTCGCGGTTAGCAAGAGTCACCACCGACTTTTCTTTTATCCAAAAGGAAAGGCTGAAAAGAACAGGAAAGACCTTTGAGATTATTTCTTGAGTTCGCGGGGTAGATTATGAAAAGGGAAAGTGTTAGCACCCTTTTCATCCATAGTTATCTATGGGCTCTTAGTTGCTTGCTAGATCACTTGCTTTTGTTTGAAAATGTGCTTTGTGTGGTTTTTGAAAGTATTTTGAAAAAGGCGTCACCGTTTAGGCAAACTTTGTAATAGTTCTCGTTCGTAAGAACGTATACAAAGTGTAGAGCTTTTGAAAATGTTTTGAAAGTATTTTTTGAAAGTGTTGGTGTTTATTTTTGAAAATGAGAAAGGATGTTTAATTTGAATTTGAGCAAGCAACTGGAACATTCTACCTACTAAAAAGTCTTGCTTGTTTATTTCTTCTTTCCTTTGACATTGTTATTTTACCATGGATTGGTAAGTAACCTTATCTTTGGATGTAAAAGGGACGGGTAAGGGTCATCGTATAGTCATAAATAACAATGTTGTAAGATGTCTTAGCATTTTCTTTGAGGGACTAAGATCATTTGTAAGGCAACGTATCGAGTGACTATGATCTTGTATTTTTGTTTGTTTTTGCTAAGACGTCTTACATGCGTATTATGACCATTTATTTCTCAAGACAACAAGTGGAGTTAACCCTAGACGTGCAAAGTGTGCAAGTGTATCTTTTTCATGCTTGATTTGTCTTGCATTAGGGTTTTCTAAGCATTGATTTTATCTATCCATACAAACCCTAATTACTAGCATTTATATAAAGCGATAAAATGTGGAAAGTAAATATTCTACGCTATTACATTATTTGGGGGATGGGGTATACATTTTTAGAAACGGGGATTGCAAGAATTTAAATCTAATTAACTATTACAACCATATTGAACAAATGTACAAGAATTGAAATAATAATGTACAAGCATGAATAAATGAGAAAGAGTATGAATTTGTTTGGATTTTTGTTAAGAAAGGTTTTGTTTTAACATAAATAAACTAGAAGAAAAATATTTAACCTAAAGAAATAAGAAAATTTAATTAAGTTAATTAGAAAAGAATTTTTTTTTTAGGTTTTTATGAAAAAGGTTTTGAATATTAAACTAGTATTAATTAAATAAAAGGAACTAGGGCTTCTAAATTAATCTTAATTAAAAAACTAATTTACCTAAGTCTATTATTACTTAAATAATTAAAAGAGAAATTAATTTGTTAAAGAAAATGTTTTTTTTGTCTTTTTAGTCTTTAGAGAAATAAAATATAAACATATTATTACCTAAATAATAAATGAAATATTTTTGGGCTTTTTATTAATAAAAATAAATATTATGATAATATTAATAATAATAAAAATAAAAAGATAAATAAAAATAAAAATATAAAAGGGTAAGTCAGGGGGTGGAAAAAAATTAATTTGTGGTGTTTTTAAGTAAAAAAATAGTTTTTTGACTAAGCCTTGCCCATTAGCATTTTTTGAAATCAGAAATAAAAAAAAAGGGTTTGGGATGCGTGTATATAAACAAATATGGGGTAAGTTTTAATAAAAGAGAGGAAGCCCAAAGGGGGAGGCCCGGCGCTGCAAAAGGAAAAAGAGAAGAAAAATGTGAAAAAAGAAACAAAAGGCAGTGCGCTGAGGTTCAAACTCACGCCCTCTTGGTTACCAGTGCGCTGTCTTACCACTGGAGTGGCTATACATCTGTTTATTAAAATGAAATGATAAATACATAACACATAACGCTTCCAAGGCTTGTACTTCATCTTCAACCTTCAGCCAGCCAGAGCACTTGTAACTTGTTCATCTTTCAACAAAAATGGAAAGTACAAACATGAAAGTTGTGGCATTTCTTCCCACGAATCCAACCATATAAATAACTAAAGTTATAAATCAAAGATGAGTGAGAATTTTTCTGGCCTGATTTAAAACCTAAAAATTTCAGAAACTTCAATTCCAAAATTCTCTAAGCTCAAGCCATATAAATGCAAACTATGGATATGTACAACTTCGTGGCAATGAGGTCTACATTTTATCTTTGAAAATGAAAGCCTAACAATGCCTATATGAGGAGTTCAAAAATCAGAAAACTCACCTTGCAAATGGAGATCGTGTTTTGAGTTTGAGCATGTTTTGATGAGTTCTGGTGATTGGGTTAGCTTCCTCAAGTTCCCAGGAAGCTAATGTGATGTTTGGCTTGAGCTGAAAATGGCTGAGGAGTTTTGGAGAAGTCAATTTGCAGACCCCTGTTTTTGAAAATGGAACTTGATGATGGAGGTGTTACAGTTGGGCAAGAAGGGTTTGGATGGTATGTATTTGATGTTTAGAAACTTTAGGAACCAAAAGGCTTGGAAACGCACGACGAAAATGTATGTTTCAAGTTTTTGGTCAGATTGTGTAACAATGGAGTTTTTGTGTGTGATTCTGAGTTCTAGGGAGTTTGAGGGCTTATATATGCGTCCCTTAACTTGTAAATAGTATCTCTATTTATAGAGGAAAGGTTTTGAGGTTTGAAATGATCAAAAACAAATAATCACATGTTATGAGTTCTTGACTTATTTTTGAAGTTATCTTGACAAACATGGTTTCAATGCAAGGTACATGTCTTGTAGAGTGGCTAGAAACTTTAAACATGTTTGTTCTGAGTTTATAGAGTATGCTTATTCATAAAGAACAAGTGCAAAGCTCCATACAAGTTGACTTTGTGATTAAAGTCACTTTTCAAGAATAACAATGGTGCCTTTCTTCCAAAAATGGAAATGCAACTTGGATAATGGTCCAAATGCTTGTACAATGGCTCAATATGTTGTGTAAATAATTAATTAAGGAGTGAAACACAAGTTAGAAACCTGTAAAGTGAGATTATGCAGCATGGCTATGTGATTTGGTCCATTGTGCATCACAAATTCTGCCTTGTAACACAACTTGAAACCCTAACTTCTTGCCTTCGATTCTCCTTGATCAAGAATAATCTCAAGGAGTTATTCGACATTTTGGAAAGCTTGTAATGTACTCTACAACCAATATTTGAGTCACTTTTTCAAAATCCAATTGGAACTATATGAAACTTGGCCAAGAAGTTAGGTCAAAATCCTGACCAAAATGCTCAAAATTTCACTAAGTGTTTTAGTTTCATGAACATGATTTCATGGATTAATAACATGAAATCCATACATTTCTAGGATGAGTTGTGTTTAGAAATGTTTTAGGTCTCATTGAGATCTACAACTTTCATGTTGAAAGTATCCTTTGAATCATCTTGCATCATGGTGAAAAATTGGCTCAAAGTTGTGAAAAAATATGAAGTTTTCAACACTTAGAAAAATTTCTAAGTTTGGAAATTTTGACTTTTCAAAATGAAATCTTGAAATTTTGATTTCTTGATGAACAAGTTTCATATTTTGACATGTTTTGATGAATTGTGATCTTTGACACTTGATTTTGACCAAAAAGTCAAAGTTTGACTTTTCAGTGTACAATTGACTTTTGATGAGTTAAATGAAAATCAACTATCAACCAATTGATCTTGAGGGAAGTTTTGAGTCATACCATTAGGTCAAAATGATTCATTTGAAACCTTGAGATCATGTCTCAAACCAATTAACCATTTTCTAGGTCAAAAATCAGAAATTGCCCATTCTCAGTCAAAACCCTAATTTTGACCATTTTGCCCTTTTGATGATCTGATCAAATTTCTTAAGGAATTATGGTCCAAACTTGATCAAATGACATATTTGAGTTCATAATGTTGACATGGATCAAAAATTATGAAGTTTGACTGTAAATTGATAACAACTGACTTTTTCCCCAATATAGTTGATTTTTAGGTCAACTGATCAATTTACTGAGCAAAAATGTGATCCAAGACTTGAAACTTGACATGAGCAATCTTGAGAGTCCAAAATGATCCATGAAAGTCATATGAGACATTAAAAGATCATTTGTCCTTGTGCAATATCAAACCCTAATTTTCAGTCATTAGTGCTTGAGGAGGTATCCTGAGCTGATCAACCCTAGTGCAATCTTGAACCAAAGGAGATCTTGTGAGAAATTAATTGATAAATGAGAGAGAAAATTTTGGGGTACAACAGCGATACATCATCAAATTTTCCTATTTTCTCAAGACTCTTAAGGGTATGCTATATCAGTATAACCTTAGGTTTGTCGGATAAATTTTGGGGTATTCCAAGTATTCAATAAACTCCTAATCAGAATGCGCAAGACCTGTGTGTTCTCATGCTATTCGATTGGAAGATAATTGAATAGGGGAAGTTGTCGTACCCCAAATTTACCCTACCTTTATGATCACATTTTCAAGGTTAAAAATGGAAGAAAAATGTTTTAATTAAAAGATGGTTCAGCAATATATGGTGGCCCATTTTTTAAGAACCTAAGTCAATAGAGGGGTGTATTTTAATTCAAGGGAGTAGGGCTTTCTAAATTAAAAAAAACTCACATATCCATGGGCCTATTTGCGAAGCATCTTAACCAATGGCCCATATGTTTCTAATATGAGAGTCTATTTCAAAAAATGGGGTAAGATTCAATAGGTAAAGCTTAAAAGGTCCATTAAGTTTTACTTTTTTTAGTAAAAAGAGGGGGTGTATGTCTTATTAAGCCTATTTGATTCATTTTTGAAAATCATTCTATTTTGTTTTATTTCAAGGAAAAACATTATTAAACATTGTCTTATTAATTATTTATATAAACAATTTATTAAAAGACTGGTTTTACAAAACTCAAATTTTATGTTGGGTCTAATTTGTTACAAAGAAGCCCAATTTAGAGTATTGCAATAAACAAAATAGTATGTTGGGCCCATTTGTCTTTTTTAGAGATTATGTTGTTGTTACTGTTTTATTTTAAGTATTATTATTAAAACATCGCCTTTGTTTTATTTTATTACAATTATTAAATATCATTTATTTAAAAGGGATTTATTTTATAAGTATTATGTTTGAAAATGTATTTTAAAGCCCAAACGTTTGGGCCCAGTCCATATCAAGGTGATAATGTTGTTGCAATAAACAAAACAATTGTTACTAAGTGGAAGATATTTTTGCAAATACAATTTAAGGCCCAAATCCATTTACGCACGTGCTGGACAAAAAGAACAATGCACAATGCAAGCCCAAAATTACAAACAGATACTGTATCAATCATGGGAAAGAAAAGCGCATGTTTCATTGGAAAAACAGTTACTGTTTGAATCTAAAATCAAAACTAAATCAAATCAAATATTGTTGTTATAATTCAAAGCCCATAATCTCAGATTCACGTTCAATCAAAGTCTCAGATTCCATAAAAAACAAATCCAGTTCGAGTTACATATAGTACGATCGAATAAAAAAATACATAACATATCAATTTCAAAGAAATCAAATCCCTAAATTACTCTAATTGCCTAATCTAAGCTAACTAATTTGTAACAACAATTGCTACAAAACCCTATAAATACAGAATTGGAAAGACAAAAGAGGGGATCTGGAATACAAAAACGGAAGATGGTGAAGACAGAAATGAAAAGGATTTGAAGGAGAAGAAAATCTTGAAGACGAAGCAGAAGAACGAAGAACCTCACTTGCTGTTGAAGAACGAAGAAGGAGGAGATTAGGGTTTCAACATCTGAAACCCTAATCGCATAATCGCGCTGCTGCCGTCTCAACCTTCCATCCCCACCGTCTTCACCAGAATTTGCAAATTAGAAAGAAGGATTAGAAACCAAAGCTTAAAGTCAGAATACAAGGATGCAAAGGGGTAAACAAACTTATCTCTCTCTTTTTTTATTGTTCTGGTTTTGTTTGTAGGTTGGTAGGGTGCGGTTACAGTGAAGAAGGATCTGGTTTTAGCGCCACCGCAGTGGTGTTTTAGGGATCCTAGGGTTTGGAGAGGAGGAAAAGGGTTAAGGGTAGAGAGAGAGATAGAGAAAGGGAGAGCACGAGGGTGTTATGAAACATAAATGAGTATAATGAAAAAGAAAATAACTTGTATGTTCTGTGATGAATCAATACATGCGCGCATACCGTAAGAAAAATACTCCCTGAACTGCATCCATATGATCCGTATCGAACGGCCATAAGGTCAAGTCCATCGTAAGCCCCGTGTACACTCGCGTAGGATGCTCAAGCAGACCTCTCATAATATGTTTGGGCCTAGCCCGGTTGCTTTTCATACCACCCTTTTTTCTTTTTTTACTAAAACGAGCCAGCGTGACACCCCTACCTCTGGGCCCAGTTCAATATCTGAACTTAGGCCCAGCATCTCAAAACACCTCCCTTTCTGCTTGCTAGTTCAAAAACACACCCCCAGGCCAACTTGGCCTGAATTAAATATCTGAATTTAGGCCCTCACTATTCACACCCCCGTCCTTTTACTTCAAAACTTAAAATACACCCCCCTCGAAAACTAATTTAATTTTTCTATTTTTTTAATAATTATTATATTTGCTTATTATTAATTTTTTTCCTTTTTATAATAATATTATTTTCAGTACTTTATTTTTATATTATTATTATTATCATTTAAATAATTATTTTCTTGATGAAACTCATGTATATATTTTTATGTTACATTGCATTAAATTTTTTAATCATGCATTAATTAGAATTTTTTGCAATTAATATGATTAAAAATCATCTAACAAATCTTAAATTTCTTTTCGCAATAAACTAATCTAAACAATAATTTTTGCAAAAGGGTTTTAAATATATTTTGACTAATCGCGCATTTAGTCCAAAATTCCGTTATCTTTACACCAGTCAAAATGCGAGGCAATTCAAAATACTTTTGAAAACCCCTAAAAAACACAAACTCATACGAACTATGAATTGAGACTCTGATTCCTCATAAGAGGATACATAGGCATACGACTAAAATCGTGGCGAGTTCCCTTATTAAAAAATTAAAACCCCTTTGCACTTAACTGTTAAACCTAGACCTAAACCTAAACCTAGTATTCTTAAGAATAAGGTAGATGAAAGGTTCCTAACACCTTCCTTTCGTCTAAAGAAGTACGAAACTTAGAATCTATGTTTTGCGAATTAGGATTTCCTATTAGACTCCCTTTCTTAGGATAAAAACTAGTAGTGGCGACTTTGTTTTTAAATCCAGTTGTAACAGCAGTCGGCCTCTCAATTTAGGTTAGAAATAACTTAGGTTGTAAGTGATACATAGTGACATTAATGAATATTGTAGGTTGAGTATAATAGGTCGATAGGTTTAAGTCTGTGAGAAGTAGTATATATGCATGCTTGATAAGTTATTCCTTTTTCCTTTTTGTACATTTATTTTCTGTTGATAATATTTTCTTTACAACCCATTCAATCTCAAACACATTAATGAGAAATTTGCCGAACAGAAATTCAATAACCAATCTCTTTGGACACGATACGATATAACCTAAATATCTCCCAGTAAAAGTAATACTTTACTTTTTGCTTGCCACTATATCGCAGCAACAAAATGGCGTCATTGTCGGGGATTGGTTCTATTATTTTTGCATTGCAATAATTCTTTTGTTTTTGAGTTTTGTAATTAATGTATATGATGTATAGAAATTGTACATTAACTTGTATATGATACTTGTGCATATATCAGTTTTTATTTTTTTTCACGTATTGTTCGAAATTGTCTCGTTTTTGTAATGTTTTTTGTTTGGATGTTAGGATACTTTCTTTAGGTTTGCACGGTGTGACAATATCATGGCATGACGAGAGGAGGTTACTAGCTCGCACAATAAAGGCGTCAAGCTTACGACGTAAAACAAGCATGTTTTATTTGTATTTGTTTTTGTTATATGTGACTTGTGTTTTAACAAGTTGAAATTATACTTTTTTTAATTTTTCAAATTTTCACTTTTCAACTTGTTAATTCACTTTCAATCGTTTGTTTTGTTATGTAGATTTGTGTTTTTCCGCAAGCTTGTCGTGTTTAGCTTGAGGAAGTTTGTATGTTGTGAATATTCTGTACATTGAGTGCGTAGGGTAATTGTGGAGCTTGCATAGAAGCTGCACCAATTGTTGTCCTGCTTTTCTACAACTGGTGTAGCGCACTAAGCGCGCTCTGTGCCGCTTAGCGCATTTTGCTGTGCAGAGCCAGTGAACGCTTTTTAATTTTTTTCTTGGATTTCCTTTTTACCACTTCCACCTAGGCTTTCATAAGTGAATAATATTAGTATAATTAATTCTTTTGTTGTTGTTTGAACTCAATTTTGGTTAGATAAATTGAAGTCGCTTTTGGTGATTTTCCAAGTTTAAGTGTTTCAACTTGCGAATGTGTGGTAATGATTTTGTTAAAGTCTTGTACACGTTCGAGGTATGTGTTTATCGCTTTCTATACTTTATCATATTCATGATACTTAGATTTTTTTACAATTTTTATACCATTCATTCTTTTGTATACTTGTTCATTTGTAAATCAATTTAGTTCCTACCCTTTTGTGAGGTATATTTCCATTGTTCACATATGCTGGAGACCACAACTCTTGTTTTAACTGGATTTTATTATGCTTAATCTTTTATTTGTGTTGATTGTATGAAAGCTTGAACATGATCAAGGAATTTTTTGTTCCATTTTGAGCACAACCACCCCTTGGCCAAATAGTGAATTCACCTTGTGAGTGTGTAATCATTAGTAACCCCTTTGAGCTTTTTATCGATATCCATGTTCTATTTTCTAAATGCTTGTATGTGAGTGTTTATTTTCCCTTTTTGCATGGATGTTGATTTGTTGTTTTCTTGAACCCTCAACCATTGTTTTGGTTTGAATTTTTACCTTGCCTTAGAAAGTACGGAGTATTCACATTAATGTATGGTTGAATTTAAGTTGGGGAGAAAAATGATTGTGCATTTATTGGTTGATTTCTATGAGGCTGAGAAAGAAAGAAAGAAAGAGAAGAAGAAAAAAGTGAAAAAGAAAGAAAATAAAAATAAATAAAAATTGAAAAAAGCTTTGAAAAAGAAAAACAAAAAGAGTTTGGAATAATATTGTGTTAATAAGTGATGTGTGTGTTGGTTTTAAACTTGGGATAAAAAAGAAGTTTGATTAAAATTCTATTGTTTGAAACTTTGGTGAATTGATCACTCCCTTAGGTTTAGGTAAGTATTTGTTTCGATTAGTCTTAGGAATTACCCCTTGTTTGTTAACCAAGCCATGCTACAACCTTGAAAAGCCCTTGAGATTCTTGCTTTTAAATTTTCAATGCAAATTTTTGGATGAATGCATAATTTAGTCTATTATTTGCAAGTTTGTTGGATGAGTGAAAATACCCTATTTTTTGTGTGTTTTTTATCTACCGATGACTGTGTTTGCTAGGTGTGATTCATTTGTGAAATAATATTGTTTTAGAACGTTTGACATAAATTTTTTTTATTTAGCATTTGTTTCATGTTTATGTTAACGGTGTAGTTTAGTGGTAGGTATATTTCTTCGTGTGTACCATTTTTCATTTAAACCATTGCATTCGTTTTCCGTTTTAAAAATTTGTTGATTCATGATTCTTTGATTTATTACTTTTGGTTCTTTGAGTGTTTGGCCTTGTTTGAGGACAAACAAGTTCAAGTTGGGGAGAGTTTGATAAGTTCAAATTTTAATTATTTTTGTATATACTATTTGTTGCACTTATCAACTTTTCATTGTTAATATCGTTGAATAAACCCGACTTTTATGTAAATACATTTAGTTTGTGTTTATTTGTGTTTTTATGTACATGGTGTATCGTTTGATATTTTTCCATTCATTTTGTAGGTATTTGTTGCATTTTGGATCATTGAGGAATAAGGTGTCAAAGACACGGCTCTGGATGCGCATTTTCAGAATAAAAGACCAATTTTGGGACATTCTGTCCAGGAGAGCCCACTTAGCGCGCAGAGGCCGCTAAACGTGAGTGCCGCTCAGCGCATTTTGTAGCGTGCTGCTTGCGTTTGACAATTTGGTAGAACCAATGTTTTGAAGCCCGTTGAGCGCGGATAACACTCTTAGCATGGTGTAGGTTGATTTGATGTGTAAAATAAGCAATTCGCGCTTAGCGCGCCAGGCCCGCTTAGCGCGGTCTGCTGAGATTTGTTTTATAACTTTCATTTCAGCTCATTTTTAGGGATGGTTTTGGGGAACTTTTTTCTCCCAACTCCATCAACCTGTAAATTTTTTTAGGATTAGCTTAGATAACAACTATGGAGCTTACATATGGATGATCTGGGATGGATTTCACTTTGATTGGCACTGACAAACCGGTAGGTTTGCCGTTCATTTCTATTTTTATTTGTGTATTCTCTATTAGTTGGGTTTGTATATATATTTTCTTTGAACTGATGTATATTTTTCTCCCTTGGAGTTATATTAAACTTGCTTTATGAATCTTTGTGGATTGTTGTCCTGGATTTTTACTTTGTGTTAGGGATTTGAGTTGTTATAGGCATATACTGCTTAGATTCTTATCTAGGATGATTATCTGTTAGTTTCTGGACTCTAGAGATAGATTTAAAGTTGGCATCTACTTGGGTATCAGAGCTTAATATCTCTGTGTTGTTTGTGTCGCTCTGAGAGATCGTCGATACAGGTGAGCTTGGTTGACTTCTATGTTGTTGAGGTGATTGAGAGATGGCTACCAAGGGGATACAGTCGACCTCTCAATTTGGGTTAGAAATGACTTATGTTGTGAGTAATACGTAGTGACATTGATGAATATTGTAGGTTGAGTATAACAGGTCGATAGGTTTAAGTCTGTGAGAAGTAGTATATATGCATGCTTGATAAGTTATTCCTTTTTCCTTTTTATACATTTATTTTCTATTGATAACATTTTCTTTACAACCCATTCAATCCCAAACTCATTAACGAGAAATTTGTCAAACGATAATTCAATAATCAATCTCTGTGGACACGATAGGATATACCTAAATATCTCCCGGTAAAAATAATACTTTACTTTTTTCTTTCCGCTATATCACAGAAACAACGATCAAGGGAGGAAGAAGAAGAGAATCACAATGGCTATGAATCATCCAAACAGGCATTTTCCAGCAAGTCTTTCAATTCTTAAAGCTGATAACTATGAAAATTGGTACAAGCACATGACTATTGTGTTTTATTGTCAAGATGTTTGGAATCTTGTGAAATATGGATTATAACCGCTTGAAGAAGACGCCTAAGAAGAATAAGAAGAGAAAGAATACAAAGAATCAAAGAAGAAAAATTATAAACCTCTCTTTATAATTCATCAATGTCTGAGTCCAGATAATTTTGAAAAGGTTAGTGATCTAGAATCTTCAAAAGAAGCCTGTGAGATTCTTAAGAAATCTTTTGGAGGTGCAGAAAAGGTGAAAGAGGCGAAGTTACAAACTCACAAAAGAACGAATGAATTGCTTCATATGGAATATAGTGAGAGCATATCTGATTTCTTAACTAGGGTTAGGAAACTAGTGAATCAAATCATGGTTCATGGAGAGACGCTAACAACAAGAGCAGTTGTTTCAAAGAACTTGAGATCTTTGGCTCTGAATTTAAACTATGTGGTAGTTGCCATAGAAGAGTCAAAGGAAATGTCAAATTTGTCGAAGGAAGAGTTTCAAGGGACACTTGAATCTCATGAGCAAAGAATGGCTGAAAAATCCGCAGGAAAGTCGAAGAGAAATGTGGCTTTGCAGGCTCAATCAACAAAAGATAAGAAAGGAAAAGGAAAATGGTTCGACAACAAATGTAGAAGAGGCTATAACAATTCGAGTGGTAGAGGAAACCATTACGAAGAAAACATGTTAAATCAAAGAAGACCATACCAAGGAAACCAAAAAGAAGATGTTGCAAATAAAGGAAGAGATGGTGGTCGAAAACCTGACAAGAGTCACATTCAGTGTTTTAATTGTTAGAAGTATGGTCACTATTCTAGTGATTGTCCAGAAAAGCGAAAGAATCAAGAAAGTGATGAAAAGTTGGTAAAATATGAAGATGGTGTTGCAAATATAGA
Source organism: Vicia faba (assembly GCA_948472305.1). Classification (NCBI taxonomy): domain Eukaryota; kingdom Viridiplantae; phylum Streptophyta; class Magnoliopsida; order Fabales; family Fabaceae; genus Vicia; species Vicia faba. The sequence goes on along the minus strand of OX451740.1, from coordinate 1,005,863,795 downwards.
AAGAGATGGTGGTCGAAAACCTGACAAGAGTCACATTCAGTGTTTCAATTGTTAGAAGTATGGTCACTATTCTAGTGATTGTCCAGAAAAGCGAAAGAATCATGAAAGTGATGCAAAGTTTGTAAAATATGAAGAATAAGAGATGATGTTGATGGTCACAACAAAAGATGAAGAGAAATTCAAGGACTAGTTGTACTTGGATTCAGGATGCTCATCACACATGCCTGGAAGGAAAAAATAGTTCTTTAACATAAAACCCTCGATAAAGAACACGGTAAAATTCACAAATGACAATACCCTAGTAGCTGAAGGTATTTGTGATGTTATGATTATGAGGAAAGATGACAAAATGTCAGTAATTTCTAATGTGTTGTACATACCAGGCATGAAGAGAAATTTTCTCAGTATAGGGTAGTTGGTCGAAAAGAACTATAAAGTATCGATCAAAGACAAGATGATAAGAGTTGTTGACATAAATGGAAGGTTAATCTTGAAGGCTCCCATGTCTCAAAACAAAACCTTTAAGATTAAACTTAATGAGATGGAGCACAAGTGCCTTTCGACTGTAGCTAGTAGAGATGATTGGATATGGCACTATCGACTAGGTCATCTCAACTTCAGAGACATCAGAGATTTGAAAAGAATAAATATAGTTTCAGGGTTGCCAGAAATCGACATTCCAAACGAGGTGTGTTAGGAATGTGTGCAGGCGAAGCAACACAAGACTAACTTCAGTATGGATGTAGGAAACAGGTCGAAGGTTATTCTTGAAATTATATACTCTGATGTATGTGGACCAATCCAGGTGGATTCGAATAGAGGTAACAAATACTTTGTCACATTCAGATAATTTTAGTCGGAAAATATGGACTTACCTGATCAAGAAGAAAAGTGAAGTGATAAAGGTATTTTCCAAGTTTAATTCTATGGTTGAAAGGAAAAGTGGTCGAAAGCTCAAAATTTTGAGAACTAATGGTGGTGGAGAGTATGTGCCGAAATATTTTGACAAGTTATGTGAAAAAGAAAGGATCGTGCATGAGGTGGTGCCACCCTACACTCCATAGCAGAATAGAATTGCAGAAAGAGATAATCAAACTATCATGAATATGGTGAGAAGTATGTTGAAAGAAAAGCATTTATCTAAATAGTTTTAGGGTGAAGTTGTGTCGACAACAACATACATTTTAAACAGATGTCCGACAAAGAAGCTAGAAAGAATTATTCCAGAAGAATGTTGGTTTGGTGTGAAACCTAGTTTGAGTCATCTAAAGGTATTTGTATCTATTGAACATAGACATGTTCCTGATTAAATGAGAAGAAAATTTGATGACAAGTCGAGTTAGATGATCTTAGTAGGATATCATTCGACATAAGGTTACAAGTTGTTCGACCCAGTGAATAAGCAGATTGTGATCAACAGGGACACGGTCATGGATGAGCTTAAGGAATGGGATTGAACATAAAATGTCAATAAAGACTCAGTAAGAATCTTATTTGAAGAACCAACAATTGAAGTCAAAATAGAAGTTCGACAAGAGGAACCGTAACTTATAGATCATCCAAGACCAAGCAGACCTCAGAGAACAAGGCACATGCCTACAAGGTTGCAAGATTGTGTTATTACATCAAATGATATGGTCAATGATGAAGGTGAGATGGTACATTATGCTTTCTATGCAAATGTCAAACCTATCAATGCAACTGAAGCATTAAAGGATTCTAAGTGGGTGAAAGCAATGAACGAAGAAGTGAAGTCCATCAAAGACAAAAATACTTGGTCACTTGTCGAATTGCCTCAAGGCAAGAAGGCAATTGATGTCATGTAGGTATAAAAAGTGAAGATGAATCCAAAAGAGGAAGTAACTCAACAGAAAGTAAGGCTCGTGGAGAAAGGATTTTTTCAGAAAGAAGGAATAGACTTCGATGAAGTTTTTGCACCTGCTACTAGAATCGAAACAATCAGGTTAGTTGTTGGTCTAGCAGAAATAAACAGTTGGCACATATGTCAGATGGACGTGAAGTTTGAATTCCTAAATGGACCCATAGACAGAGAATTCTATGTTAAACAAATGTTGCTTTTGTGAAACATGACGAAGAGAGAAAGGTGTACATGCTACATAAAGCCCTGTATGGATTAAAACAAGCTCTAAGAGCTTGGAATAAGAAAATTGAGTTTTCTAAGGGAGAAGAAATTTGTGAAGTGCACAATTGAATATGGAGTATATATAAGAAGAAGCAATAATGAATTTCTTATACTATGTCTCTATGTCGATGACTTGTTAGTAACAGGTAGCTGCAACAAGGAGATCGAATACTTAAAAGGTGATCTCAGTAAAGAATTTGAAATGTCAGATCTAGGTGACATTTCATATTTCCTTGGCATCGAATTCTACAAGAGCAGTAGAGGTTTGATGATACATCAAAGAAGATATGCAGGAGAAATTCTCAAGAGATTTGACATGAAAGAATGCAACTCGACATCGACACCTGTTGAACCAAGATTGTAACTGTCGAAAGATTCAGAAGAAGATGATGTCGATCCAACCCAATATAGAAGACTTATTGGGTCATTAAGATACCTTTGTCATACGAGGCCTGACTTAGCATATAATGTAGGTATGATAAGTAGATTCATGCAAAAGCCAAAAGTATCACACCTAGTAGTGGCGAAGAGGATATTGAGGTATCTCAAAGAAACTCTTGACTATGACATTTTGTTTCCTGCAAATGATAAAGCAAAAGAATACAAGTTAGTGGGGTACACTGATTCAAGTTGGTGTAGTGATGTCGAGGATCGAAAATCCACAGCAGGATATGTGTTTATGCTAGGTGGTGCATCAGTTACTTGAAGTTCGAGAAAGGAATCAGTAGTGACATTATCATCGTGTGAAGCAGAGTACATAGTTATTTCTCTTTGTACATGTCAAGCAACATGGATGGTGAACTTGGTCGAAGAAATCACAAGGAAAGATCATGGAACAATTACCATGAAAATCGACAGCATGTCAGCTATCAATCTTGCAAAGAATCTGATAGCACATGGTCGAAGCAAGCACATCAAAATGATGTTCCACTATCTTCAAGAGCATTTAGCAGACGAGAAGATGAACTTGGAACACTGCAGAATTGAGAATCAGATTACAGACATATGACAAAGGGTGTGCAGGTCAAAGTATTCAGAAGACTAAGAGCTATGATGAATATAGATAGCTTAGACACAATGAATTAGGTGGTGTGTTGAAAGTATAATTCCTTGTGGAAAAAGTATGTTGCTCGACATAATGTTGTGTCAAATTATCTTAGTTTGTCGAGTTGTTAGGTGTGTCGAAGCAGTTGCTACACACAAATTTGATTTAGATCCAAAATAGATATTTTGGACTTTTGTGTTTTGGGCTTTGACTTAAGGAGCAAGCTAACCTAAAACTATAAATAGAGAAAGTAACCCTTATTTTGTAATCAATTCATTCATTCACAGTATTTGCAGTTGCAAGTGAATAAAAGTTTTTCCATAATTTGTGGACAGAGAGAAACTCTGTAGAAATCCTAAATCTCTTTTCTTCTTTAATTTTTTTTATTTTCATTATCATGGTGTGGTGATAACATTTTATTCAACAAAATTGATAGAAATTCATCATAGATATTGATGGATTTCCAACCTCAATAACTGTTGAAATAAAACTTCTTGAGTCAAATTTTAAAAAATTGCAATAAAAAATCAAATGTTAGTATTCTTTGTTTTTGAGCTAGGCTTCTTTATTGTGTACTCCTAAAAACATTATTCATTGGTTATTAAAAGAAGAAGAAAATTAATCAATAGTCAAATAAAGAGAATAAACTAATGATTTTTAGATCCCAACCCACCTTCGAAGCTTTCTACGATATCGAAGGTTGAAGAAACTCTGCTAAAAACCAATTTATGAATTTTAATCTTCCACCAATTGAGAAAATACGCTAGATGTGAGCAATAGTTGATGTATCTTTGGTGATGAAAAATAAGAGAAAGTTTGAGTAGTGAATGATTGAATCAGAATAAACGATTTAGCAACTAAGAGTGATGATGAGTGTTTGTCACAACGATCAGCATGAAGATCTATGATTGCTAACAAGTATTGATTTGTGAATTCTTATGGTTGATAATCTTAGACAAATTTAAATATTATAAATAATATTGTCATTTTGATTTTCATTTTTTTATCATAAAGGTTATAAAATAATCAAATTTTGAAATAGAAAAACCAAAATTATATTATTGTTAAGTTTTTTATGTGACCACACTACTAAGTATTCTAAAAGCACAAACAAAATACATTGATATACTAAAGAGAAACTTAATAATTATTTACAATGCTATTATTGTTTTATGATTTTCTCTTTTTGATCATGTAAGGTTATCAAATATTCAAAGTTTGGTATATAAAAAAATAGAATTAATCATTATGATTGGTATGTTTTTTTACCAGACGTTCATAATAATTATGTTATAGTGACAAACATGACACATTAATGTAATTAAGAGACATTTCATAATAATTAATATTTTTCTCATAAAATTTTAAGAAGCTTTTCTAGAGCTCTATAAGTTGTATGTGTAAAAAAAAACTATTAATAATAAAAACTATTAAATTGATGTAAGAAGAATATAAGATTTATAAATCAAAAATTGATAAAAACATATCCTATTGATAAAAGGAGAGGGTGGAAAGAATGGCAAAATTAATTAACATTGTTTATATTATGTTCATTTTTCTTTCTTTCATTCTTGTTACATCGGTTGTTAATGGTAAATCATTTTTATCCTTTTTCTAATTTCTTTCTTTAATTTTTACGTAATAATTTTTCTTATTTTAATAACATTCTTTTTAATTTTCTTTTTTCATTACAGCGTGGGGTAATGAATGTGTTACTATTGCTGATTGTCGCAAAAGTATGTGCAACCGTGGTAAAAAACCAAAGTGTTATTATGGTTTCTGTGTATGTTTTCATATATGATATGAATATCAAACTCACTTCTTAGGTGATGTTAATGAAATGCAATAAGGAATAGAAAATATAATATGAATTGTTTCATATCAAAATTCCCTTTCTACTCTACTATATTAGAATATCTTTAATATTTAAATTGGAAATAGTCTTTATGTTTATTTCTAAGCCTATATTACATATTCTTACATTTTTTATTTTTCTTTTAAAATATATAAAAAACTAGAACATCAATACAAAATTATAATAATGTATTGTAATAACTGTGAAAATTTAAAAAGTTGTCTATTTTGTTGTGACTAAAAGAAAAATACATAAATTGGAGTAGAATTTTATGTTTCACAATAGTAAAAATATTGGTTCAAATTAGAATCTGCGATGAGATTTGAGATAAATTCTTTTGGTCACGATGCTCTTCTCATAGTTTGTTTCCTTGTTTTAAAATCGGATTGAATTGGTCGGTCGAATCAGTCAAATTAAGAATTGGAAGAGTCATTTATCTAGTTTGATTGTTGGATTAGAGATGTTATTAAACAGGTGGAAATTGGATAAAATTGATCAAAAGCGATGGATCGGCGATTTTAGAAAATCGATTATTTAAATGCATGATTTTTTTCGAACAAAACGACGTTGTTTTGATAATTTTATAAAAAAAATTAAAATTATATTATATTTAAATATTATTCAAAACTTATTTAGAAGAACTTTCTATTATTTGTGATTAGATTTGATTCAAAATTTATTTAAATTTGTATTTTGTATCATTTTATTGTGAGTGATGATTATATTTTAAATTTGAATTTAAAAAATTAATATGTAAAATTATGATATTTTAAAATTTTGAAATTTTATAGGTGTTGTGATATTTTTTAAATACCGAATCATTTGATTCGACCGATTTAATAAATATATAATTTTGTTATAAAGATTAATTTATTCAACCGAGTTATCCAATTTAATTCGGTTTAGTTACATTATTCGATCAATAACATAGTGATTCGACCAATAAACCAGTAATCAAATATCATCACCAAATTAATGACTATCCAATTTTTAAAACGTTAGTTTACTTGCAATGAGATATTAATTTTCACCGCCCATTTGTTGACTGAGTTTGGGTTTTCCCAGATTTCAAGATATGGGAACGGGGCGGATAATGGGGAGTGTAGTACCCACCCCGAATCCGTCCCCGAACCCGGCTAATTTTTTATTATTATTATTATTATTATTATTATTATTATTATTATTATTATTATTATTATTATTATTATTATTATTATTATTATTATTATTATTATTATTATATATGATTTAACAATATATGCCGCTACAGTATCACAATTATATGCCGCTATAATATCTCAATTTGTTAAATCTATCTATTGTTATAGTTTCTTGGTTTTAGAAAAAAAAATATAAGTGATAACGTAAATGCATAAGAGCAATGACTGACATTTAAAAAAATATAGTTGACAATAGCATTTTTAGAGAATTAACATTATATTTTTAACCTTTCCACTTCTCAATTCTCATTGTATTCACGATAGGTTTTTGACTATATCAATTAAAAGACTTTTAACATTCCAAAAACAAATTTTAATGATTCATATTTCAGAATAAGTCTTATGATAACTTCTATCTCTTTCACTATTTCAAAAGTCTAACTCACTATCTTTAAATTTTTCTTTTCCCATTTCATTTGAAGTCATTATTAACATCACTAACCATTTTGAGTCTTGACATCCCTCATCAATATTATTTTTGCTCTAAATATTATTCTTCTTATTTTCTTTTTTTATTTATAAATCTTAAATCTTTATTGTGGTTGTAATCTTGTAGATGAATGTGATTATTGTAAGCAATATATTCTTCACTATGCCAGAAATAACCTACGAAAGCGCTTTTTTTGGGCTTTAAAAGCGCTTAAAAGCGCTCTCGTAGGTGGCGCTGCTAAAGGTTTTAACAGCGCTTTTTGTTCAGAAAAAAGCGCTCTCGTAGGCCTACCTATGAAAGCGCTTTTTGGTAAAAAGCGCTTTCATAGGTAGGCCTACGAGAGCGCTTTTTTCTGAAAAAGCGCTTTCATAGGTGTATTCAGAATGCGTGTCAGGCAATCTAAAGTAGGCCTATAAGAGCGCTTTTTGTTCAGAAAAAAGCGCTCTCGTAGGCCTACCTATGAAAGCGCTTTTAATCAAAAAGCGCTTTCATAAGTAGGCCTACGAGAGCGCTTTTTTCTTAAAAGCGCTTTCATAGGTTTTCTACTGAAAAATCTAAAATTTAAAAAATTTCTAAACCTGCATTTTTTTGCAGCAAACCTGTAATTCTTAAACCGGTATTTTACAATCTAATCTAGAAATACCAATATATATTAGTTTTAATCCAAATACCAAATGTAATTCAAATACCAAATATTATATATATATATATACAAATACCATTATAATCAATTCATATCCAAAATATATATACACCACGGTAATTCAATATTAACATGTTTTTAAACGTAACAAAATACACCCTAAGAAATCAGCTATATAACACTAAGTAAATCAATCCTAATCTACATATATATCCAAGGTCCTGATCCTGCAATATGAACATAATAACACGGTCAGTGTTGTATACACAAAACAATATATTCATAATTAACCAATTTTCACACAACAATGTATTCGTACCTTATTATAAGATTCTTAGCTCAATAAAATATTGGCACAACTCCTCTTTGAGTTCTTCTAATTGACGTGGCGAGTAATATGGACAATTGTATTGATCAAAATACTACATTACAAAACAAAATATATGCATGATTTAGTTTAATGTAATAAATTATATGCAAAATCCGATAAGTAATAAAATAAAGTATAAATCCATACCGTGATTGGAATCTCGATTTCATTCATTTGAATGATTTCTTTGATAAACTTCAAAACAAAGTATCCGCAATCTATGCCGTTTTGTTGTTGAGGGCACTACATAGAAAAACAAATAAGATTATACTATAATGAAAAAAATGAAATGGCATATATATACATTTTATTGAATGACATTGTCTATAATTATATATATTATTACCTTTTTCACTAACATCTCTTTCTTTTCTTGGTAGGAATATGTTCTACTCGTCTCTTAACAACGCGGACGGTTGGATTGATCCAAATACCCTCATTATGATCATTTCTAATGCATGATTCATTCTCATTTTGATCATTTCTGGTAAAAGATTCAATGTCAACACCAGTATCGCCTTGGTCTCCAATCTTTTCATCAATTACTTTGTTAGAGAAAAGCATTATAGACCATTTCGTACTTGTCGGATCAGTGACATAGAACACTTGTTTAGCTTGAGAGGCTAGAATGAAAGGCTCATCTTTGTACCCGCCCTGTTAAGATCCACTTGCAAAAATCCTGACTTATCCATCCGTATACCATTATTATTTTCAACCCACTTGCAACCGAATATAGGAATCTGAAATTTCTCGTAATCAAAGACCCAAATGCGCTCGATAACCCCAAAATACGACAGATTTGCAAATTTAAGGTTTAAGTCCTTCACACTAGATATGTGCATTGCTTCAGCTACCAAGGTGACACCACTATTTTGCACAGTACTTTTATCATCTTGTTCTTTGGTATAAAATGTGTATCCATTAATTGCGTATGCGCTATAAGAAAACGCAACCAAACTTGGACCATATGCTAAACATCTCAACCTTTCTGTCACTGAGGCGGGATCTGAACGATACTTTGAATAAATATGTTCCTTAAACCATGGTATGAAACTTCGATTGTGCTCTCGTACAATCCAATTCTCATTTCTATTCGAATTTAAACCTCGAAGAACACCCTTGTGTATTTCAACATACGGCTCAACCTCAATCTCATTGTGCAGAACATACAAATGCACTTGATCCCGTTCGACCCTTGATACTGTCACAACTTTATTTCCAATTAGCTTCTTACCTTCTTTTTTTTCAACAACATGAGATTTGGGGAGTCCAATTGATTGAACATTTGACAAATATTCAGTACAAAACTCAACCGCTTCTTCAACAATGTATCTTTCGGTAATACAACCCTCTGGTCGACTCCGATTTTTCACATACCCTTTTAATATTTTCATATAACGTTCAGCAGGGTACATCCATCTCATATAAGCTGGTTCGCACAATTGTGTCTCTTTCACAAGATGAACGACAAGATGAACCATTATGTCAAAAAACGAGGGAGGAAAATACATTTCAAGCTCACACAAAGTAACAACTATTTCTTTTTGCAATGTTGGCAAGATCTCAGGATCGATCACCTTACTGCAAATTGACTTGAAGAAAAAACACAATTTAGTTATTGCGCTTCTTACCTTTTCTGGCAGAATAGAACGTATACCTATCGGTAGAAAATATTCCATTATAACATGACAATCATGCGTCTTTAAACTCTTTAACTTGAGGTCTTTCATAGACACAAGTCTTCTAATATCTGATGAGTAGCCTTCTGGAACTTTAACTTCACTCAGAAACTTACACAATATTTTTTTCTCCTTTCTAGATAGAGTGTAAACAGCAGGTGGTAGGTATGCCCGTCTTCCTTTCTTCACGGGTCCCAGTTCAGTTCTTATTCCCATGTCTACCATGTCCTCCCTTGATTTAAGGCCATCCTTAGACTTCCCTTTTATATTGAGTAACGTACCAATAACACTGTCAAATACATTTTTTTCAATATGCATCACATCAAGAAAATGTCTTACGTACAAAGATTTCCAATATGGCAATTAAAAAAAATCGACCTCTTCTTCCACCCACCTGTGCAACTTTATGTGCAAAAGGCTTGCCAAACTGAATATTCACATCTTTCACCTTTTCAAAAATTTGATCACCTGTCAAACCAGGCGGAGCTCTACGTTGTTCGGTATCTCCGTTGAACGCTTTTCTCCATCCACGATACTGATGTTTAGAAGTTAAGAATCTACGATGACCGAGAAAGACATTCTTCTGACAAAGTTTCAATCGCATGGTATCGGTTCCGTCTTCACAAACAGGACACGCTTTTTCACCTTTAATGCTATACCCGGATAGATTGTCGTATGCTGGAAAATCATTAATTGTTCCAAACAACATCGCCCTCAAGTTGAAACTTTCTTTCCTATAACCATCATAAACCTCCACACCGTTCTCCCACAAAATCTTCAAATCTTCGATTAATGGTTCCAAGTATACGTCTATGTCATTTCCTGGTTGTTTAGGCCCAGAAATTAACATAGACAGCATCATGTACTTACGCTTCATACATAGCCATGGAGGTAGGTTATAAATCATAAGAATCACAGGCCATGTGCTATGCGAGATACTTTGAATACCGTGTGGGTTCATTCCATCAGTAGACAATGCCAAGTGAAGGTTTCTTGCTTCTTTTCCAAATTCAGGATAATCATTATCAATTTTCACCCACTGTGGAGAATCTTCCGGATGTAGAAATTTTCCATCAATAATTCTTTCATCTGAATGCCAAGTCAAGTGTCTTGAATCGGTTTCACTATGATACATCCGTCTAAATCTCGGGATTATAGGAAAATACCATAAGACTTTTGCCGGAGACAACTTTTTCTTATATCGAGGGGCACCGCATTTAGGACACTCATTTAACGATGCATACTCGTTTCGAAACAAAACGCAATCTTTTGGACACGCATGTATCTTATCATAGCTCATGCCAATGGAGTACAACATCTTTTTGGCCTCATACGTTCGATTGGGAAGAACATTATCCTCTGGTAGCATATCTTTCATAAGGGCTAATAACTCTGTGAAACTTTTATCCGACCATCCATTGCCGGCTTTTAAGTTGTACAACTTTAACACCGCAGACAATCTTGTGAATTTTGTACAACCATTATACAACGGTTTCTCTGCATCGCTTACCAACCTCTCGAACATTTTGGGACAATCGTTAAGATCTTCTTCAAGCGCTTCTGCAATTTCTTCGACTCGATCATAATCATATGTATCTGTGCAATCATCATTTGAAACATAGGTCCTTGCATACCCCGATTCAACATTCCCGTTACTTTTCTCACCATGCATATTCCAACATGTATAACTCCTATCAATTCCATACCGAATTAAATGCGATGCCAACTGAACTGCGTCAACCCGGTTCCCATAACAGCAATACAAACAGGGACATGTCATACGACTGGGGTCTTTGGCGTACGCAACAGCAAACTTAACAAACTCGGAAACACCATTCTCGTAGTCTTTCGACAATCGATTGGAATACATCCATGTCTTATCCATATCAACTAATTAGTGCACAAAACAGTAGTATACTGCGTTTCTGTCAAAACGCAAAGTATACACGGAATGAATCCGTATCAAGAAAATGCAACATACGAAAGACAATTTAAGACAAATTCATCACAATATATACCAGTAATTTGAGGAAGAAAGTTACCTCTCAGATGTTTCGAACTCTAAGAAACGCGGAGAATGAGCGTCGTACGTCGAACTAGGCCGGGAAACGCTGCAAATTCATAGAATGTTATTCAATATTTCGGATCGATTATCGAAAGATATATACTATTTTAACATAAAGGTTCACAATAAATGTCACATATATATTTTCAATGTTTGGGAAAGCTAAATATTCTTGGTTTCAACATGTTTCCACCTTGTTGGTGTTTTGACTGGTGCCTTCTTAAATTTGACATAAGAAAGGTCGTGAAGGCATACATTATTGATGTATAGTGTGCTACAAATATCATATATTGCATTTTAGGAAAGTGACATGTTTGACTATAATATCCTCGTGTTCGACTTCAACTCTTTGCATGCAATCCAATAAAACATGACACTCAGAATCAATAAGTTTTCAGAAGTGAAAATGATCCTGCAATGCGTGCTCTATGTGTGCCTGTTTAAAATTGGTTTTATTATAATAATTTTGAACAAACTAACAAAGGTATAAAAATGTTAACCTACATTAATGAAAATCAATAATTAAATCTCATATATTATAGAAGAAATAACAATGGGTTAACAGAAAGAAAAAATATCAATTGGTCAGAATTTGGGAACAAGACCAACCCATAGATAAGGAGTGCCACAATTTCCTCAAAGGCTTGAAGGTCCAATGAATTCCAACATTCTTGTGCTTTCTCAAACAAGAATTTTGCTAAGAATCCCTTGACGCCGCTTCTGGTTTCACAATTCCCCTTGATATCGGATGGTTGTAGATGTAATGCTCGAGCAACATCTTCTGACTTTGGTTCCTTTTCCGTACCGTTGAAGGGTAGTTGATAAAGGATAGGAATTCTCAGGAGTTGAGAAAACTCCTCCAAAGTGGGCACCAACTGGTAATCAGGGAAAGTGAAACAATGGTGAAGAGGGTTAAAGAACTGGAATAGCACTTTCATCATGTCTTCTTCAATGTTGGTGTTGACTAGGCTGAGCAGTCTACCATGTCTTTCACTGAAGGATGAGTTTTCCGGAATTCTTGAGGTGAGCTCCTTGAGTTGAGGAGAAATTCTCACAAGGTTGACTTGAATGGTGTTTTTGCGAGGAATTTCCATGACCTACAAAACAAGAACAAAGATGAAGATCCAAACCCTTGAAATGGTTAATGAATGCATATGATGTTTTATGATGTTTATGATGTATGCACAAAACATATGTACAAGCAAATCACACCAAACCCTAGTTTCAGGCTTGCATGGGGTTTCATAGGTAAGTACCCTCTTGAGTGTAGTTGGCTTAAAAACCTGTCCTATAAATAGTAACCGGGTTCTAAGGAGCTCAATATCATTGGATTGTTTTCATTGTTCATTATTTTGGTTTAGCCACTTAACTAGCGACCAAAATATTCCAAGAAAACAACCCTCAATGAGTGTAGTATCGAGTATCTACCAACTTCGGACTGCACCAAAGCCGGTCATCTCACTACCCCTAATAAAAGGCCAAGATGGTCAAGTAAGGTTCTAGGTCATTAGTGCTTAGTGACATCACTCAGCGGCCCCGTACTCTCCTTGATTGAACTCAAGAGTTATCGGTACTCACAAATATGTCGCACTAATATAGATATTGCTTCGACCGTGTCGGTATACCCCACACAGTTTCCACAACGTATTGCTATCTATGAATGTTTCCCAAAATCCGGGTGTAGGATTGCAAACCCAAACAATAGAGCCAAGATATAAAGATAACAATTCAAACAATTAGTCATGCAAGAGGGTGATCTAAGCCCTAAGGTTACTCCACTTTTAAAATTCTCCCCAGCAGAGTCGCCAGTTCTGTGATACGGTGGGAGAACTGACTATGGTTTTGCGTTTGTTTTCGCAAATGTTTCGGTTGAGCAAGAGTCGCCACCGACTTTTTATTTTATCCTAAGGAAAGGTTTAAAAAGCACAGCAAAAACCTTTGAGATTTTTCTTGGGTTCGGGGAGTAGATTATAGAAAGGGAAGGTATTAGCACCCTTTCTATCCATGGTTATCCATGGGCTCTTAGGTACTTGCTTAGATCAACTTGCCTTGGTTTTAAATTGTTTGAAATGGTGCTTTGTGTGTGGCTTTAAAAAGGTTTTGAAAAAGATGCCTTGTCTAGGCTACCCTTGTAACAATTCTTTACTCGAATGTTTTACAAAAGGTGATTGTCTTTTTGAAAAGATGTTTCAAGGTTTTTTTTGAAAGTTTGTTTTGAAAGTGTTTGTGAAATGTGGTTTGAAAAATAGGCAAGTGTTTTCTTTTGCAAATTGACAAGTACTTAAGAGCTATCTACCCTAAAGTTCTCAAAGATTTTTGTTATGTTTTAAACCTTTTGACAATTTTGTTCCACCATTGCATTTGGTGGACAATCTTGTATTAGGAAATGAAAGGGACGGGCGCGGGTCATCGTTTAGACCATAATGGCAATAGTGTTAAATGTCTTTGGGCAATTTTTCTTTGAAAGGGACTTGATCATTTTTAGGCAACTTTTCGAAAGCGTCATCGAGGGACTATGATCATTTGATTTTGTATTTGGTTTTGCCCAAAGAAACCTAACATGCAATATGACCCATTTATTTGAAGGCAACAAGTGGAATACCCTAGGGGTGCAAGTGTGGTATGTGTTGTCCATTTTTCATGCTTTGATTATCTTGAAATTAGGTCAAACTATTTTGTTCTTTTTATTTGCATACAAACCCTAGTTCTAGCATGGTATATTTAGAAAGCGTTAAAGTGCGAAAAGTAAAATTCCTACACTATTACAACACAATAATATGGGAAGGAGGGTACAATTGTTCAAATGGGGGGATATTTAGACAAGAAATTTAAACCTAGCTATTACATCAATTTTTAGAATATTTACAAGATAATTAATTACATAAATTAAATGGAAAATAAAATAAAGATGCAAAATGCAAAAAGGGTTTTCATATGTATGGGAAAAAAGTATTATTTATGTCAAATAAATAAAATAAAAAAAGTATTATTTTTGGAGTTTTTGTGTTTTAAGGGTAAAACCCTAATTTCATTAAATAAATATATTAACTATTTAATATGTATAATATTTAATAATTATATGAAAAAAATAAAATAAAATGGAGTATATTCATAAAAAGAATTTTTTTCATATCAAATATTAATAAAATAAAAAATGTATATATTTTTGTATTTTAACCTAAATATACTAATAAATATATATATATATATATATATATATATATATATATATATATATATATATATATATATATATATATATATATATATATATTAATTTCTAAATATGTATTATATATATAAAAATAATAATGTTTAATCTTTATAAAAAAATTATATTCTGCATAAAATATTTTCAAAAGAAAAATGAAATAAAAATCAGAAATGAAATATATTTACATTATTTTTTCTAGTTTTTTTAGTAAATAATAGTATATGTATATTTATGTACAAATGTCCATATAAACAAATAAATACTTAAAAAATATAAAAATGGTGTAGAAAATATTTTTCATGTTTTTAATATTATTAGCAAAAATAAATAAGCCAAAATGAAAAAAAGAAAAGTCAAAAATCATGAAAATAAACATAATGGGCTCAGGGGGTATGAAACCAAAAACAAGGTGTGAAAAGAAATAACACAACAGGCCCAGCCCATGAAGCTTCTTCTTCAACCTTCAGACAAAAAATGTTCCAAAACGGGCGCCTGTTTTCCAAGTTCAAACATCTGGATTCTTTGATCTTTTGCACAAACTCACAACATAAGAAATGTTAAGCATTGAATCACGATTCTAAATATATAAAGAACTCATCCTAACTCTCAGAAATGAGAGAGAATTTTGACATTCCCAAATCCTGACCTAACTTTTCTTCCATATTCAAACCTTAAATTCTCACAGCTCAAGCAAAATAAATGAAAAGTAAAAGCATGTACAGATTCAGGGGCATGAGTAGAACACTTCTTATTCACAAACTTAGAGCTAATGATGCCTAGACTAAGAGTTAGAAGTTCAAGAAGATACCTGTTCAGTTCAAGTTCTATCTGGAAATGGGGGAGCTTTCAGAGCAAGATGATGATCTGTATAGCTTGCCTGAAGTGTGGTGATGCTATTCCAATGTTTACTTTGCTTTGAAACACCTTGAATCGAGCTATGGACCTCCAACTGTAAAACAAGAAAGTGAAAATGGTGGAACTGGTTAGAGGAATTACAGGTCGTGTTTTGTGTTTTGGTTAGCTTCAAGTGATGCTAGGGAATGTGTTTGATGAGCTTTGGGCAAGAAATCATGAAAGGAATGAGAGATGGGATTCAATCTGCAGACCCTGCCCTGTTTCTGCAGTTTGAGAGTGATTCTTGGAATGGGAGTGTTTGAGACCTTGTTTGCTCGTGTTCTAGCTTGTGCTTGATGATTAGAAGGTGTACAAAATATTTGCTTAAGTCTTCTAATGCTGAGATCAAAGTTATGTTGTGATATGGTATGTTTCTTAACACTTAAGAAAACAAAGGCCACTTGAGTCTCTAGGCAGGTAGAGGCCCCCTAAACATGCTGCAAAACCTCTCCTTGATCAGTGTGTTTTGCTCATAATCTTGTGCCAAAGTGATTTGATCTGTACTTGTGGATTTGCAACTTTGACATAAAGCTTGCTTTTGCAAAAATGGCTATTTCACTTTTTCCATTTATGGCCTAATCCAACATGTAATGCTTAAACTCATGAAACAAGGCCTTAGCACAATGAACATGCATTAAATTATTGAGTGTTGGATGGTTTAAGGGCCTGTAATCAAGTGGCATGCTGGTTTGAGAAATTTGCATAAGTTATGAACATGGAAATTGGCCAATTCAAAAGTGAGTTTTTGCCATATTGCAAAATTCGATTCTCTCAAGTCATGAGGTTGTTTGATGAGTTCTTGGACATTTTGGAAAGCTTGGAATGTGTAATACAATCCATCTTTGAAATGAAAATTGAAATTCCAAGTGGAAGTGTATGGAAAATGGTCTTGAAGTTAGGTAGAAAACCTTGCCAAAATAGGTCAAATTTTCACTAAGTTAAGAATGGTTTAGTACCCTTATTCCAAAAATTGTAACTTGAGATACAAGTCTCTTTTGGGAAAACTTTGTGAATAAAAGTTGTAGATTATGCAACAAGCTACAAATTTCATGTTTTGACTTTTGCTTGAATCCAAATGAATCTTGGTGAGAAGGTGGGGCAAAGTTGGGAAAAAATTAGGGTTTTTCATAACTTAGAAAAATTCTAAGTTATGAAAAATTCTCATTTCAAACCCTAATTTGCAATTTTTGATTTCTTGATGAACAAGTTTCATGATTTGGCATGTTTTGATGAAAAATGAATCTTGACTCTTGATTTTGACCAAAAAGTCAAAGTTTGACTTTTCAGTATACAGTCAAAATTGATCAATTGACTGAGAAATTCAACTGTCAATCTTGTGCATTTGGGATCTTTTGAACTTGTTGAGCATATCAAGACAAATCCATGGGGTCCTTGAATCCATATGTGAGCCTGGTTTGCCATTGGCTAGGTCAAACAGTCAAAATTTGCCTTTGTGCAGTCAAAACCCTAAAAATGACCATTTTGCCCTTTTGGTGATCTGATCAAATTTCCTGTGGAATTGTGATCCAAACTTGATCAAATGGTCCATGTGAGTTCATAATGTTGATGTGGGTCAATTTTCATGAGATTTGACTGTCAATTGGTCACAGTTGACTTTTTCCCCAATACAGCTGATTTCTAGGTCAATTGTCCAATTGACTGGGCAAAACTTGGAATCAAGACTTGAAACTTGATATGGATAAGCTTGGGAGTCCAATATGAAGCAAGAAAGTCATCTTAGGCATTTTAGGTCAAAACATCTTTGTGCAAACTCAAACCCTAATTTGGGTCAACAGTGCAAGGAGAAGTCTTGAGCAGATGAAACCCTAACTGGATCTTGATCTCTAAGGACTTTGTGATGAGAAATCAATGAAAAATGGGAGGGCAAATTTTGGGGTACAACAGTTGCCCCTGTTCAATCTTCTTGAATCCGAAGAGTTAGATTGGCAAGCTTGCCTTTCGTGACTCGAGGGTAAAAGGAGATTGGACACTAGAGTGCCCTTAAATTTGCACTCGTCAAAGCAATGGATGTGGGAATGGGCTTAGAGATGCCATTTGGCGATGGGCTTAACGATGCCATCTGGAAGAGTGACAGAAACTTGTCGGGGATGGGATTAAAGATGCCATCTGGAATGAGTATCAGGAAGGTGTCCATGCTTGCGACCATCTCTGAACTGGGGATATGAATAAGCAATAGATTGACATCCGTTGTTGGGAGGAATCCGTAAACTGTTTTCAAACGTCTTGCGAAGAAACTGAACAAGTGATAGGTTAACATCCATTACTTGGAGAACCCGTGAACTGTTTTCAGAAATCTTGAAGTTGAATAAGCAATAGAGCAGCATCCGTTGTTGGGAAGTGTCCGTAAACTGTTTTCAAAGGTTGCATCTGAACAAGTGATAGATTAACATCCGTTGTTGGGAAGAATCCATAAACTGTTTTCAGAAGTCTTGAGAAGAAACTGAACAAGCGATAGGTTAACATCCGTTACTTGGAGAACCCGTAAACTGTTTTCAGAAGTCTTGGAGTTGAATAAGCAATAGAGCAGCATCCGTTGTTGGGAAGCGTCCGTAAACTGTTTTCAAAGGTTGCATCTGAACAAGTGATAGATTAACATTCGTTGTTGGGAAGAATCCATAAACTGTTTTCAGAAGTCTTGAGAAGAAACTGAACAAGCGATAGGTTAACATCCGTTACTTGGAGAACCCGTAAACTGTTTTCAGGAGTCTTGAATTTGGAAGAAGAACCGGTGTAGGGTTCCCTGATGATGAGCTCGTGTAAAATTGCATCTGGATAAATCTGGAATAAGCATTAGAATGTTGTCGTGTCTGGGTCACATCCGAACTATTCCTGGAAAGAAATCTCGGAAGATGATGATTTTAGTCTTTCGACTGATCTTACCTGAAAAGGTAAAGAGTTAGTTATATGCAATGTCATGATGCATGATACAATGTATGTTATGTGATATGAATGTAAATGAATGCGCATGTAAGCTGGAGAGTCGTCTTGCAAAGGATAGATGAATCCGAGATGGCTGGAGATAACAGTATCCTGACTGCTGCCGGGAAGAATAATTCCTAGTCGTTGTTGGAGAAAAAGGAGCTTGGGTTGTATACCAATCTTCTGGGGAATTCCTGATGACTTCTACTGGGGAGTACCAATCTAATAGACTCATGCTGGGGAGGTAAGACCGAGAATCTTCAGTTTGGCGGGAAGTAACTCTGGCGACTTCACTGGGGAACTCAAGATTTGCCCTCCTAAAACTCTGTGGGAAGAAGGTTCACTAGTCTGGCTTTGCTGGGGAGTGATAATTTGAAGCCTTAGCTCGGCTGGGGATACTGAAACTTAAACCCTGAGGGGAATTGAATTCCGGAGGATTCTCTGGCTGGGGATTGTATTGATAAGTTCCTCTGGGGGATTCTGATGAACTCCGCTGGAGGTAGGAAGAATTTTGGCGAGTGCGATCTTCCGTGGCAATAAGCTGAGGATAACCCAGTTATAAGCCCTTGTGAGGAGTAACTTTGAATAAAACTCGGGAGAGACGTCCGTACTCTGCAGGGGATAAGCTTCCAAAATCTATTGGGGATAAGCTTCAAGGTTTGCTGGGGATATAGATTCCAAATCTCCTGGGGATTTCCCTTGAAGGGCATCAAGATATCCGACTGCACTTTTGACCTATCAGTAATCCTCTTTCTGGATTCGTAAGGAAATGATTATGTTCAAATGCATATGCCTATTTAACAAAACATTGGACGTTTCTAAAAAATAAACAAATAGTGCAAGAGAAAAGAAAAAGGAAATGACACAAATTTCTGGGAAAAGTATTGGTATTAACTTTCTCTGAGTATGTTTCTACAAAGGAAACAATCATCCTAGTAAGAGGATTTTGTCGTAAATATTGAAAGATTTATACAAAATAAAGATGGCTATGTGAAATAATTCCATGGGATTCCATTCTGCTATTGCCTTCACAACTCTGAATATCTGTCCATTCGATGCTTCTTTTGCCGATGACTGGATTGATCAGAAACCTGGAACTGGTTGATGAAGAGATCGTCTTTGAAGTGATCCGACGAGACATAGTCATACGCTTTAATTCCCTAACTTTTGCCTGAATCGCCCTTTCGGGTTTTCGATCCACCGGGAAACCCCTTTTTGCCCAAGCCGCCCTTTCGGGTTTTCAACTTGTCGGGTGTACAGATTTTTTTTAATTTTTATCCCTAACTTTTGCCTGAACCGCCCTTTCGGGTTTTCGATCCACCGGGATGCCCATTTTTGCCCAAGCCGCCCTTTCGGGTTTTCGACTTGTCGGGTTATTTTATGCGTAGTATCTTTTGACTATGTCTGCGTTCGCAGGATGCGGCAGGTCGTCACCGTCCATGGTGGTCAGAATCATTGCACCACCAGAAAATATGCTCTTGATCACAAATGGTCCTTCATATGTAGGAGTCCATTTGCCCCTGGGATCACTTTGCGGTAAGATAATCCGCTTGATTACGAGATTTCCGACTTGATACACTTGACGTCTGACTTTCCTATTGAAGGCCTTGATCATCCGTTTTTGATACGTCTGACCATGGCATATAGCAGCAAGTCGCTTTTCGTCGATCAGATTGAGTTGATCAAGTCGGGTCTGCATCCAATCATCTTCATTCAAACCTGCATCCTTCATAATCCTTAGAGAATGGATCTGGACTTCCATAGGCAAGACAGCTTCCATGCCATATACCAAAGAAAACGGGGTTGCCCCGGTTGAAGTACGCGCCGTTGTACGGTATCCATGCAGAGCAAACGGTAACATCTCATGCCAGTCTTTGTAAGTGACTGTCATTTTCTGAATGATCTTCTTAATGTTTTTGTTCGCAGCTTCAACAGCACCGTTCATCTTCGGCCGATAGGGAGATGAATTATGATGATAGATCTTGAACTGTTCGCACAAAGCGGTGATCATTGTGTTATTCAGATTTGTACCGTTGTCTGTGATAATCATGTCTGGAACACCATACCGACATATGTGATTTTGCTTGATAAAGCGGGCAACCACATTTTTAGTAACAGAGGCGAAGGAAGCTGCTTCGACCCATTTGGTGAAATAGTCAATGGCAACCAGGATGAAGCGATGTCCGTTGGAAGCCGTGGGCTTGATCTCTCCAATCATGTCAATGCCCCACATTGCAAAGGGCCAAGGAGCGGTCAGAATGTTGAGAGGAACCGTAGGGATATGAACTTTGTCAGCATACACTTGACATTTGTGGAAAGTACAGGAATGTTGATGGCAATCAGCTTCCATGGTACAGCAGTAATAGCCTGCCCTTAAGATCTTCTTAGCCATTGTATGCCCGCTCAAGTGAGTGCCAAATGTTCCGCTGTGTATATCAGTCATGATCAACTCTGCTTCAGCTTTATCTACGCATCGGAGTAATACACAATCATGGCTTCGTTTGTAAAGGATGTCGTTGCTCAGGAAGAATTTGGCAGCAAATTTCCTTAAGAACTTCTTGTCATTTACAGAAGCTCCTTCGGGATAATCTCTAGTCTCGAGATACCTTTTGATTTCATGGAACCAAGGTTGTTCCACTACTTCTTCGGTATTAATCTCGTGACAATGCGCAGGTTCATCCATTCGCTCGATGGTGATTTGGGGAGCCTCGTTATCCCAGTTGAGTTTAAACATGGAGGACATTGTGGCTAGAGCATCTGCTAGCTGATTCTCTTCTCGCGGGAAATGCTCGAAGGTAATTTGCTCGAAATGAGGCAACAATGTCAGGACATGTTCTTTGTATGGGATAAGATTAGGATGCTTGGTATCCCACTCTCCTTTGATTTGACTGATAACCAAAGCCGAATCCCCAAATACGATCAAAGATTTGATCCCCAAGTCTATAGCAGCCTTGAGACCAAAGATGCAAGCTTCGTACTCAGCCATGTTGTTTGTGCAGCTGAAGCAAAGTCGGGCCGTGAAAGGAGTGTGACAACCTTCCGGAGAAATGAGTACTGCGCCGATACCATTTCCAAGTGCATTTGAAGCACCATCAAAGTACAGGGTCCATCGGGATCCCTTTTCGGGTCCTTCATACGGTCCGTCACCTTCAATGTTGTCCAAATTCATGATATCCTCGTCTGGGAAGTCAAATCTCATGGGTTGATAATCTTCGATAGCCTGATGAGCCAGATGGTCAGCTAGTACACTCCCTTTTATAGCTTTTTGGGTGGTGTACTGGATGTCATATTCAGTTAGGATCATTTGCCATCTGGCTATCCTTCCAGATAAAGCAGGCTTTTCGAAGATATACTTGATAGGATCCATTTTGGAAATCAACAAGGTAGTATGAGTCAACATATACTGTCTTAGTCGGCGAGCAGCCCATACCAAAGCGCAGCAAGTTTTCTCGAGCAGTGAGTAGCGAGTCTCACAGTCGGTAAACTTTTTGCTAAGGTAATAAATAGCATGCTCTTTTCGACCAGACTCGTCATGCTGGCCCAAAACACACCCCATTGAGTTATCCAAGACGGTCAAATACATGATCAATGGTCTTCCTTCGACGGGTAGCATCAGAATAGGAGGTTCTAGCAAATACTCCTTAATTTTATCGAAAGCAGCTTGGCAATCGTCGTTCCATTTGACTACCTGATCTTTCTTCAAGAGTTTGAAAATTGGCTCACAGGTAGAAGTCAGATGTGAGATGAATCTGGCAATGTAGTTCAAGCGCCCCAAGAACCCTTTAACCTCCTTTTCAGTACAGGGAGCAGGCATCTCTTGTATTGCTTTCACTTTCGCTGGATCGACTTTAATGCCTTTGTTGCTTACAATGAATCCTAGAAGTTTACCAGACCTAACTCCAAAAGTGCATTTACTTGGATTCAGCCTGAGTTTGTATTCTTTCAACCGGGCAAACAGCTTTTCTAGATGTTCAAGGTGCTCTTCCTCTGTTTGTGACCGAGCTATCATATCGTCTACGTAAACTTCGATGTCATGATGTATCATATCATGAAATAAAGCTACCATGGCGCGTTGATAAGTTGCCCCCGCGTTCTTCAGCCCGAACGGCATCACCTTGTAACAAAAAGTGCCCCATTGTTTGACAAAAGTTGTTTTCTCCATATCCTCGGGGGCCATTTTGATTTGATTGTAGCCCGAGAATCCATCCATGAAGGAAAACACTTTATGCTGAGCTGTATTGTCGATCAAGATGTCAATGTGTGGCAGCGGAAAGTCATCTTTGGGGCTGGCCCTATTCAAATCCCGGTAGTCCACACACATCCTGACTTTGCCATCTTTCTTAGGTACCGGCACGATGTTAGTGACCCATTGAGGATAGGACGTAACAGCCAGAAAGCCCACGTCGAATTGCTTCATTACTTCTGCTTTGATCTTTTCAGACATGTCAGGCCTCATTCGGCGGACTTTTTGCTTGATCGGTGGACAATCCTCTCTTGTGGGGAGACGGTGAACCACGATGTCTGTGTCTAAACCCGGCATGTCTTCATAAGACCAAGCGAAGATTTCAACATACTCATTCAACAACTGTATCAGGCGCTCCTTGACTCTCGGTTCCAGATTGGCGCCCACTTGCACCTCTTTCCGGTCTTCCTCGGTCCCCAAGTTGACAGTTTCCAATGACTCTTCGTGCGGTAAGATGGCCCTTTCCTCTTGTTGTAGAAGTCTGGCTAGTTCCCCTGGTACTTCATAACCTTCGTCATCTTCATACTCGGCTTGATTGACCAGATCTTCAGAGTTATTGAAGGATATAGCAGAATAGTCACCCATGGAATCCGGAGTGGATGGGTACCTGCATTTGTGAGTGTGGGTGTGTGTAAGGGATAGCCATCCAAAAAAATGCAAAAGGAAAGAAAATGAACACAAGCGGTTTATCAAATGAAAAACGTCCAATGAATCATTAAACATGGCATATGGATATGAAAAATAATCAAAACCCTTACAAATGGACCTACATGCCCCGGGCAAGGCATGAGGTGAAAAGATAGTGTACGGATTATTTGAAAACAAATATTACAGACCAAATTGAAATGTTTGACAGATAAATTACTGATGAATAAAAGTGATGGGGACAAAGTCTTTTGCCTCCCAGTTGCTCAATCCTCCTTTGACAGTTGGGTAAATCCACCCTTCGATGTTGCTCTCTTTGTCTTCGTCCTCCAAAGCGTTGATTCCATAGGGAGAAATTTTGACTGGCGCTCTTTCAATCTTCGCACGGCGCATAGCTTTCTGGCCCGCGGAAGTGAACCCTAATCCAAATTTATCGGTCTTATGTGGAATATCAGGTAACTGCCCCCATGCTGAATTCTTCCCTTCCTTTATTGCGGCCCTTGCGTCCTCCAGAGATGCCATCCTGGCCATCTGTCTCGGTGTCTCAGCTGTCAGCTTTGCTACTGCTATTTCAGGAAGGACTTCTTCGAAATGCTGAAAAGGCGTCTCAATGAACTCTCCTTCTACCTCCACGTACCGGAAAGAATTCAAGTGGCTAATCATGTACTCTTCTTCTCCATGGACAGTAATGATCTTTCCCTTGACAGGATACTTTAACATCTGATGTAAGGAGGAGGTGACTGCCCCAGCATGGTGTATCCAAGGCCTACCCAGCAAGCAAGAGTATGACGGACGGATGTCCATCACATAGAAAGTAGACTTAAACACCTCAGTGCCTATCTTGATGGGAATTTCAACCTCCCCATGGACCATTCTCTTCGAACCATCGAAAGCTCTGACAACAATATCACTTGGTTTCAACTCCAACCCTTCACAATCTAGCCGGTCCAAGGCCTTCTTAGGCAATACATTCAGCG
Source organism: Vicia faba (assembly GCA_948472305.1). Lineage (NCBI taxonomy): Eukaryota > Viridiplantae > Streptophyta > Magnoliopsida > Fabales > Fabaceae > Vicia > Vicia faba. Next base: position 1,005,839,432 of record OX451740.1, on the reverse strand, counting down.
ACGAACCAGTGTCGACCAAGACATGTGCGAGAGTGGTTCCTCGACACTCGACTGAAATGTGCAAAGCATCATTGTGGTTTCTACCTTTAGGAGTTAGGTCGGCATCAGAGAAACCTAATCCATTGTCCGCAGTCAGGCTAGCCACGCAATTTTGAAATTGATCCGCAGAGGTTTCCTGGGGCACATGGGCTGCCTTCAGGAATTTTATCAGGGCTTTAGCGTGCGCTTCTGAGCAAAGTAGTAGTGCCAGCATGGAGATCTTTGAGGGGGTTTGCCCCAGTTGTTCTACCACATCATAATCACTCCTTTTGATTATCCTCAAAATCTCATCCATTTCCTTCTTGGAGGTCTCCGGGATGACCAAGGGTTGAGCCCTCGTCCTGACGAGCTCATCTTGGATTCCTTTACCTTTATCAACAGCGGTAGGAGAGACAGTACTAGGAACAACAACATCCTTAATCAAAGGGATTCTAGCAGAGAGTTTTATTGGTGCAGGGATGACCTTGTCGGCAGATGAGGGTCCAAAGATTGCTCTTGGAGGGGCAATCTCTGGAGAAAATATTCTCCCGCTCCTGGTGATTTTGCTCGTGCCTACAATGTTACCAATGCTGGCTTCTTCATCATCCGAACTTTCTTCAGTTATTTCGATTTGTTTAATACCATGGTAGTAGACGTCACCGCCATAGTTCCATGGTATCGACTTCTCAGAAACATAGGGGACAGGCCCTGGCATCGTTATCTTTAAAGGAACATATTTCGTAACTGGTGTAATCTTAACAGGCTTTTTGACGGCCTTGGAAAGATTGGCGTGAATGGTTATGATTGAGACATCTTCAGTATGAGTTGGAACAGCAGAAACTTTTTCAAACAAAATTTGTCGACTATCCATAAGGCCTTGGATGCCTTTCTTCAGTAACGGACAATCAAACGGCAGAGAGTAACAACAATAGAAGTCTTCTTTACATCCCGGGAAGATCCCGGCCCTTAACAAATTCAACTTGATGGTTAACAATGGAGTAATCAGATCATTGACGTCAGCAACATACAAATCTTCTTCAATGGCATTGACATTTCGGCCGTGCTTCGGCATGGGAGTAGATATCACATTAGGCTTCTCCGGAGCGTCAAACTCCACCTCCTTCGCCTCTATCAGGTCTTGGATCTTATGCTTGAGTGCCCAACAATCATTGGTGTCATGCCCAACACTGTCAGAATGGTAGGCGCATTTAGCATTAGGATGATAATGTGGAGAGGACGTATTCACATTCTTTGTTGCCTCTTTGATAGTGGCGAGATTTAACTTCAACAGATGGGGAAGCACTTGCGCTGGAGTCATATTAATACGGGTGAACTGCTGTTGTGGCCGTTCCACTCGTTGTTGATTTGGTCTGGACTGGTTATAGCGAGGTTGCTCACTTGAATGATTTTGAATCATTATGGCCCCCACTGTCGGTCGGCGCTCAGTCTTCCCTGCTCTTCTCTGAGAATATACCACAGTTGTTTCCTTCTTAAAAGGCTTCTTCTCAACACTTGCAGCAACACCCTTCTGAATCTTTCCTGACTTGATGCCAGCTTCTATTCTTTCGCCTGTTAAGATCAAATCGGTAAACCCCGCGGAGGAGTTACCAATTAGATGGTTGAAAAATGGCCCAGATAGGGTCCCTAGAAACATATCAACGAGCTCTCGGTCGGTTAAAGGAGGCTGCACCCTGCCAGCCAAATCTCTCCATTTTTGTGCATATTCTTTGAATCCTTCGCCTGTTCCCAATGACATACCCTGAAGTTGGGTACGAGTAGGAGCAAGGTCAGAATTGTATTGATATTGTTTGTAAAAAGCGGTGGCCAAGTCTTCCCAATTTCGGACGCTGGTTCCCTCTAGCTGATAAAACCACTCCAATTGAGCTCCAGAAAGGCTGTCTTGAAAGAAATGAATCCAAAGATTTTTATCTGCCGTATAGGGTTGAATCTTTCTCACGTAGGACCTGAGATGCATTTTTGGACAGGACAGCCCATCATACCTCACAAACACTGGCACCTTGAACTTTGGGGGAATCACAATCCCGGCAACCAAACCCAAATCTTCAAAATCCAAACCCGGTACTCTTTGTAGCTCCATGGAGGCCAACCTGTCTTCTAAACCTTTGTATTTATCATCAGCTTGAGGGTATTGTTGATCAGAATAATCTTCATCTTCTTCAACCTCCTCTTCTTCCACATCGGACTCGGAAGGTACCGCAGCCCCACCTCCTTTACTGGTTCCTTCATCAGAAGTAGGAGGAAATTCAAGCACTCTTCGAGCTTCTCCGTCAAATCTTCTCCCCAAAGTAGCCACCCCGAGTCTCTTTTTCTTCTTTTTCACTGGGTCTTTATTCCCCAGCAAGGTCTTGAGATCCTCTTGACCTTTAGCCAAGGTTGTCAGGAGTTGCTGAAACTGTGCATTTTGAGCTTGTAAGTCTTTGACTGTTTGCTCGAGATCCATCCTACTGAAATAAACAGCAGACAGATAAGGAAACCTGGAGTGACACCTGCTTATGCATATGATGAATGATATGCTTATGTATGCAATGCATTCAAGGATTTAGGACATTCAAAATTGTTTCAGACAAAGAAGAACGCACGTCATATTAATAAGAAGAAATTTGTTAGTACATAAATGCCCCATGGGCCAAATATTACAAACTTCTTAAGGTAAAAAGACATTGCGCATCCTCTTTGGCGCAATGTAGGTATTGAGGGCCTCTTGCTCATGGAGTCGGCGGGTAAGCTCTAGAACCTTCTTCTCACTGGCGTAGAAGCTAGCTTCAAAAGTATTCCGTTCCACCTTGAGCTGAATCCAACTTTTCTGCATTTCCTCCCACGATGTAGGCATGTCAGGATGTAGGACGGTGTAGGGAACCTCTCCTTCCTTGACGGGCTCTTTAATCACAGGGAGTACATGAAGATAAGGCATCATTAGACTTTGGGCTCGGGCTCGTACCCACTTGAGATAAGGCTCAAGAGGGATGGAGTTCTTGTGTCCCAGAGTCTTGCTATCAACCTTGTTGGGCCTCCCCCAAGCTCTGATGAATCTTTGGCGAAGTCCTTGCGCATCGTTGTCGAAGTCAAAAACTAGGTCAGGAATCAACATGTCATGAGGGCCATCCCTCCGTGCATATCCAAATTGCCTCAAAGCTAGGCAAGGGTTGTAGGTGATACCTCCTCTGATTCCAAGTAAAGGAACATTAGGAAATTCTCCACAACGATCGACGATGATGACATTTTCTCTGGACCGAGAACACCAATGTACATCAGAGTGAGTAAGAGTCATCAACCGTTTGGACCACCTTGAGCCTTGGTCATTCTTCAAGACAGATTGTGGAAGGTGCGAAATAAACCACCTTGCAAGGAGAGGAGTACAGCACATGAGAACACCCCTCTTTCTCATTGTTCGTGTGTAAAATGAGTGAAGGATGTCCCCAAGCAATGTTGGTATTGGATTTCTGGACAAGAAGATTTTGACGGCGTTGACATCTACCAATTGGTCAGAATTTGGGAACAAGACCAACCCATAGATAAGGAGTGCCACAATTTCCTCAAAGGCTTGAAGGTCCAATGAATTCCAACATTCTTGTGCTTTCTCAAACAAGAATTTTGCTAAGAATCCCTTGACGCCGCTTCTGGTTTCCCAATGCCCCTTGATATCGGATGGTTGTAGATGTAATGCTCGAGCAACATCTTCTGACTTTGGTTCCTTTTCCGTACCGTTGAAGGGTAGTTGATTAAGGATAGGAATTCTCAGGAGTTGAGAAAACTCCTCCAAAGTGGGCACCAACTGGTAATCAGGGAAAGTGAAACAGTGGTGAAGAGGGTTAAAGAACTGGAATAGCACTTTCATCATGTCTTCTTCAATGTTGGTGTTGACTAGGCTGGGCAGTCTACCATGTCTTTCACTGAAGGATGAGTTTTCCGGAATTCTTGAGGTGAGCTCCTTGAGTTGAGGAGAAATTCTCACAAGGTTAACTTGAATGGTGTTTTTGCGAGGAATTTCCATGACCTACAAAACAAGAACAAAGATGAAGATCCAAACCCTTGAAATGGTTAGTGAATGCATATGATGTTTTATGATGTTTATGATGTATGCACAAAACATATGTACAAGCAAATCACACCAAACCCTAGTTTCAGGCTTGCATGGGGTTTCATAGGTAAGTACCCTCTTGAGTGTAGTTTGCTTAAAAACCTGTCCTATAAATAGTAACCGGGTTCTAAGGAGCTAAATATCATTGGATTGTTTTCATTGTTCATTGTTTTGGTTTAGCCACTTAACTAGCGACCAAAATATTCCAAGAAAACAACCCTCAATGAGTGTAGTATCGAGTATCTACCAACTTCGGACTGCACCAAAGCCGGTCATCTCACTACCCCTAATAAAAGGCCAAGATGCTCAAGTAAGGTTCTAGGTCATTAGTGCTTAGTGACATCACTCAGCGGCCCCGTACTCTCCTTGATTGAACTCAAGAGTTACCGGTACTCACAAATATGTCGCACTAATATAGCTATTGCTTCGACCGTGTCGGTATACCCCACACAGTTTCCACAACATATTGCTATCTATGAATGTTTCCCAAAATCCGGGTGTAGGATTGCAAACCCAAACAACAGAGCCAAGATATAAAGCAAACAATTCAAACAATTAGTCATGCAAGAGGGTGATCTAAGCCCTAAGGTTACTCCACTTTTAAAATTCTCCCCAGCAGAGTCGCCAGTTCTGTGATACGGTGGGAGAACTGACTATGGTTTTGCGTTTGTTTTCGCAAATGTTTCGGTTGAGCAAGAGTCGCCACCGACTTTTTATTTTATCCTAAGGAAAGGTTTAAAAAGCACAGCAAAAACCTTTGAGATTTTTCTTGGGTTCGGGGAGTAGATTATAGAAAGGGAAGGTATTAGCACCCTTTCTATCCATGGTTATCCATGGGCTCTTAGGTACTTGCTTAGATCAACTTGCCTTGGTTTTCAATTGTTTGAAATGGTGCTTTGTGTGTGGCTTTAAAAAGGTTTTGAAAAAGATGCCTTGTCTAGGCTACCCTTGTAACAATTCTTTACTCGAATGTTTTACAAAAGGTGTTTGTCTTTTTGAAAAGATGTTTCAAGGTTTTTTTTGAAAGTTTGTTTTGAAAGTGTTTGTGAATTGTGGTTTGAAAAATAGGCAAGTGTTTTCTTTTGCAAATTGACAAGTACTTAAGAGCTATCTACCCTAAAGTTCTCAAAGATTTTTGTTATGTTTTAACCCTTTTAACAATTTTGTTCCACCATTGCATTTGGTGGACAATATTGTGTTAGGAGGTGAAAGGGACGGGCGCGGGTCATCGTTTAGGCCATAATTGCAATAGTGTTAAATGTCTTTGGGCAATTTTTCTTTGAAAGGGACTTGATCATTTTTAGGCAACTTTTCGAAAACGTCATCGAGGGACTATGATCATTTGATTTTGTATTTGTTTTTGCCCAAAGAAACCTAACATGCAATATGGCCCATTTATTTGAAGGCAACAAGTGGAATACCCTAGGGGTGCAAGTGTGGTATGTGTTGTCCATTTTTCATGCTTTGATTATCTTGAAATTAGGTCAAACTATTTTGTTCTTTTTATTTGCATACAAACCCTAGTTCTAGCATGGTATATTTAGAAAGCGTTAAAGTGCGAAAAGTAAAATTCCTACACTATTACAACACAATAATATGGGAAGGAGGGTACAATTGTTCAAATGGGGGGATATTTAGACAAGAAATTTAAACCTAGCTATTACATCAATTTTTAGAATATTTACAAGATAATTAATTACATAAATTAAATGGAAAATAAAATAAAGATGCAAAATGCAAAAAGGGTTTTCATATGTATGGAAAAAAAGTATTATTTATGTCAAATAAATAAAATAAAAAAAGTATTATTTTTGGAGTTTTTGTGTTTTAAGGGTAAAACCCTAATTTCATTAAATAAATATATTAACTATTTAATATGTATAATATTTAATAATTATATGCAAAAAATAAAATAAAATGGAGTATATTCATAAAAAGAATTTTTTTCATATCAAATATTAATAAAATAAAAAATGTATATATTTTTGTATTTTAACCTAAATATACTAATATATATATATATATATATATATATATATATATATATATATATATATATATATATATATATATATATATATATATATATATATATATATATATATATATATATATATATATATATATATATATATATATATATATATATATATATATATATATATATATATATATATATATATATATATATATATATATATATATATATATATATATATATATATATATATATATATATATATATATATATATATATATATATATATATATATATATATATATATATATATGTATGTATTAATTTCTAAATATGTATTATATATATAAAAATAATAATATTTAATCTTTATAAAAAAAGTATATTTTGCATAAAATATTTTCAAAAGAAAAATGAAATAAAAATCAGAAATGAAATATATTTACATTATTTTTTCTAGTTTTTTTTCTAAATAATAGTATATGTATATTTATGTACAAATGTCCATATAAACAAATAAATACTTAAAAAATATAAAAATGGTGTAGAAAATATTTTTCATGTTTTTAATATTATTAGCAAAAATAAATAAGCCAAAATGAAAAAAAGAAAAGTCAAAAATCATGAAAATAAACATAATGGGCTCAGGGGGTATGAAACCAAAAACAAGGTGTGAAAAGAAATAACACAACAGGCCCAGCCCATGAAGCTTCTTCTTCAACCTTCAGACAAAAAATGTTCCAAAACGCGCGCCTGTTTTTCAAGTTCAAACATCTGGATTCTTTGATCTTTTGCACAAACTCACAACATAAGAAATGTTAAGCATTGAATCACGATTCTAAATATATAAAGAACTCATCCTAACTCTCAGAAATGAGAGAGAATTTTGACATTCCCAAATCCTGACCTAACTTTTCTTCCATATTCAAACCTTAAATTCTCACAGCTCAAGCAAAATAAATGAAAAGTAAAAGCATATACAGATTCAGGGGCATGAGTAGAACACTTCTTATTCACAAACTTAGAGCTAATGATGCCTAGACTAAGAGTTAGAAGTTCAAGAAGATACCTGTTCAGTTCAAGTTCTATCTGGAAATGGGGGAGCTTTCAGAGCAAGATGATGATCTGTATAGCTTGCCTGAAGTGTGGTGATGCTATTCCAATGTTTACTTTGCTTTGAAACACCTTGAATCGAGCTATGGACCTCCAACTGTAAAACAAGAAAGTGAAAATGGTGGAACTGGTTAGAGGAATTACAGGTCGTGTTTTGTGTTTTGGTTAGCTTCAAGTGATGCTAGGGAATGTGTTTGATGAGCTTTGGGCAAGAAATCATGAAAGGAATGAGAGATGGGATTCAATCTGCAGACCCTGCCCTGTTTCTGCAGTTTGAGAGTGATTCTGGGAATGGGAGTGTTTGAGACCTTGTTTGCTCGTGTTCTAGCTTGTGCTTGATGATTAGAAGGTGTACAAAATATTTGCTTAAGTCTTCTAATGCTGAGATCAAAGTTATGTTGTGATATGGTATGTTTCTTAACACTTAAGCAAACAAAGGCCACTTGAGTCTCTAGGCAGGTAGAGGCCCCCTAAACATGCTGCAAAACCTCTCCTTAATCAGTGTGTTTTGCTCATAATCTTGTGCCAAAGTGATTTGATCTGTACTTGTGGATTTGCAACTTTGACATAAAGCTTGCTTTTGCAAAAATGGCTATTTCACTTTTTCCATTTATGGCCTAATCCAACATGTAATGCTTAAACTCATGAAACAAGGCCTTAGCACAATGAACATGCATTAAATTATTGAGTGTTGGATGGTTTAAGGGCCTGTAATCAAGTGGCATGCTGGTTTGAGAAATTTGCATAAGTTATGAACATGGAAATTGGCCAATTCAAAAGTGAGTTTTTGCCATATTGCAAAATTCGATTCTCTCAAGTCATGAGGTTGTTTGATGAGTTCTTGGACATTTTGGAAAGCTTGGAATGTGTACTACAATCCATATTTGAAATGAAAATTGAAATTCCAAGTGGAAGTGTATGGAAAATGGTCTTGAAGTTAGGTAGAAAACCTTGCCAAAATAGGTCAAATTTTCACTAAGTTAAGAATGGTTTAGTACCCTTATTCCAAAAATTGTAACTTGAGATACAAGCCTCTTTTGGGAAAACTTTGTGAATCAAAGTTGTAGATTATGCAACAAGCTACAACTTTCATGTTTTGACTTTTGCTTGAATCCAAATGAATCTTGGTGAGAAGGTGGGGCAAAGTTGGGAAAAAATTAGGGTTTTTCATAACTTAGAAAAATTCCAAGTTATGAAAAATTCTCATTTCAAACCCTAATTTGCAATTTTTGATTTCTTGATGAACAAGTTTCATGATTTGGCATGTTTTGATGAAAAATGAATCTTGACTCTTGATTTTGACCAAAAAGTCAAAGTTTGACTTTTCAGTATACAGTCAAAATTGATCAATTGACTGAGAAATTCAACTGTCAATCTTGTGCATTTGGGATCTTTTGAACTTGTTGAGCATATCAAGACAAATACATGGGGTCCTTGAATCCATATGTGAGCTTGGTTTGCCATTGGCTAGGTCAAACAGTCAAAATTTGCCTTTGTGCAGTCAAAACCCTAAAAATGACCATTTTGCCCTTTTGGTGATCTGATCAAATTTCCTGTGGAATTGTGATCCAAACTTGATCAAATGGTCCATGTGAGTTCATAATGTTGATGTGGGTCAATTTTCATGAGATTTGACTGTCAATTGGTCACAGTTGACTTTTTCCCCAATACAGCTGATTTCTAGGTCAATTGTCCAATTGACTGGGCAAAACTTGGAATCAAGACTTGAAACTTGATATGGATAAACTTGGGAGTCCAATATGAAGCAAGATAGTCATCTTAGGCATTTTAGGTCAAAACATCTTTGTGCAAACTCAAACCCTAATTTGGGTCAACAGTGCAAGGAGAAGTCTTGAGCAGATGAAACCCTAACTGGATCTTGATCTCTAAGGACTTTGTGATGAGAAATCAATGAAAAATGGGAGGGCAAATTTTGGGGTACAACAATGGATTCAGCACCGTGTTTCATCTTAAGCTAATAAAAACCCAACATAAGCTGCAACAACGAAAATTATTCTTAATAAATTTCAAAGCTTGAAATGAGTATTACTGTAAACTCAAAGATAACTGCTGCTCCCCCGATTCTTAAGTTGAACAAAGACTTCAAACTGGTAAATTATTATCTTCGCATGTCTTGATAAGATATCACCTAAAGCCCGCATTCTAATAGGAAACAAACTTCCATACACAGATGGAGATTATTTCAAACAAAATACCATAAAAAACAAAACAAAAACAATTTGAAATCAGATTAACACAATTACTATTCAGAATCTCATTCATATTCACAACACCATAAAAGAAAATACTAACACCGATATGAGTATCAATCATATTTAACACCAATAACAACAATGTTAGCAACAAGTCCTCATTCAGGAAAATAACATGGCTTACATTAAACTATTAACCTAATTTCATTATTTCTAATTCAACATTAACACCTTAAAACAAAATCAGCACCAACAGTATCATGAAAATACCAAAAGAAACTCAAAAGAAAGATGATAGTGATGCTTACAATGACTGGTGTCACGGTGAAGATTGTTGGCTGGATGGTGTGTTGGTTGTTGTTCGTGAACGGCGTCGACGACTGAAGAAGAGGGAAGAACGAACAGGAACAGTAACGTCGTCGCTGAATGGTGTGTTGGTTGTTGTTCGTGAACGGCGGAGACGACTGAAGAAGAGGGAAGAACGAACAGGAACAGTAACGGCGACGGCGAGAAACGAACGGTAACAGGAAGAAGAAATGAAGAAGACGAAGAAATGAACAAGTGAGGGCAAATTTCGTATTTAGGGATATAACCTACGAAAGCGCTTTTAAAAGCGCTTTCTAAGACCCATATATGAGAGCGTTTCTGAGGTAAAAAGCGCTTTCGTATGTCCCCCATATAAGAGCGCTTTAGAAAGCGCTTTCGTAGGTCCCCCTTTCAGAGCGCTTTTCAAAAGCGCTTTTATAGGGCCACCTATAAGAGCGCTTTTCAAAAGCGCTTTCGTAGGTTAGATATTTCAAATACCTATGAAAGCGCTTTCTGAAAAGCGCTTTCGTAGGAAACCCTATAAAAGCTCTTTTTTAAGCGATTTTTTTAAAGGCTACGAAAACGCTTTCTCTTAAAAGCGCTTTCGTAGATGCGCTGCCAAAAATTGTTTTTTTCGTAGTGCTTCTTAGTTTTTTCAATTGATATGTTCTATTTGCAACACTAATATTTGTGTTACTGAACTCTTGTGAGTCAAGTTATGGTCAGCGACTGATTCTGTGAATATTTATTTCATAGCGAATAAACATTAGCTCATGCTTTATTTGTGTTTCTAATGAATTTAAATCTGATTGTATGTTTGAACAATTTGACAGGAGATAAACATGTTTTATTTGGGGCAGGTTTTAGGTTCGGGGTGAATTTTGAGTTTGGGGAAATTTTTGGATTTGAGACATATTTTGAATTTGGGGACGGTGCAGAGATCTCCAAACTCATTTAGGACGGATTTGAGATTCAATTATTTATCTCCGACGGGGATTAGACCGAATAACGGAAAATTTATCTTGAATTTGAATTTAGGTTTGGAGAATACAAAACTTGTTCCCGCCCCCACTCTATTGCCATGTCTACCCATTTGTGATGGATTTAAGGACCATATATAACTATTGATAAAAATACAATATAATAAATATAGCGAAAAAAATAAATAATGAACTTCCCATGAAAAATTTAATAATATCTAATTAAATTCATGAACATAACATTTTTTTTAGGTTTATACTTCTTTTAGTTCTGTATGTTAATTTAAAAGTTCATTCTGATACTATAATTTTTATAAAAAAAACTTTTTTAATTTTTTAATTCTTCAAAACATATTATATTATTATTTTTATCTAATTAACAATAAATTCGGTGATATTTTTGAATTTTTCTATGGTTAATAAGTAAAAAAAAGCTAATATAGAACATTTTGAAAAATTAAAGAATAAATATAAAAAAATTTAAATTAAAATATCAAAATAAATCTCAAAATTAAAATACAACACTAAAAAAAATATTAAGCCTATGTCTTAAATTGTAATTAAAAGCCCACAACAAAATATAAATGGTATCTCAGGTAAGTATAGTTTTTAACTTGGAAATTGCATAAAAAAGTTTTAAAAAAACAGTATTAGATCAGTTTCAAACCAAACTAAGAACAAGCTACCCTAAACTAGTCTACAATATTCTAGAAAGATATTTTTCTTATAAGTAAGAAAAAAGAGTAGAAGGGGTATCAAGCCAAAACAAAAGAGAGTTAAAATTCCCTAGAAATATAAGACAAAGGATTTAGAATTCAGGCTCCTAAATTACAATCCTTAAATCCTTTGAATTTGACTATTGTTAGTGTGTGAGACACTTTTATTGATAAGAGAAAGAGATAATAATAAAGAAAATAAGAATTTGTATTATTGAATTATACAAATAATGATACAGACTATGATTATTTATATACAATCCTAATTGGGCTTAGGTCTACACAACTTGGATTATATTTAAATAATAAATCTAATCTAATATAATATTTTAACAAATCTAATTTAATATTTCAACACACCCTCATAATCCAAGTTGTCGAACATACACTAGTCATAATCGATCTGAACTATTCCTAATTTCTTTCTTAAATTCAGGAATCTGTCGATCTTCAATCCTTTGGTGAAAATGTCGGTCAATTGTGCTTCACTCGAGCAATGCCTTACTTCAAATTCACCTCGATTTACCTTTTCTCTCAAGAAGTGAAACCTTGCTTCAATATGTTTACTTCTTCCATGCAGAACTGGATTCTTCGCCAGATTTATGACTGACTTGTTGTCGATTTGCAATATAAGAGGTTTCTTCACTTCAACCTTTATTTCTTCAAGTACAAACCTGATCCAAATTGCTTGACATACAACATAGGATCCCGCTATATATTCAGCTTCACAAGATGATAATGCCACCACAGGTTGTTTCTTCGAACACCATGAGATTGGGGCACCAAATACTTGAAAGAAATATCCAGTTGTGCTTCTGCGATCTTCCTTATCTCCACACCAATCTGCATCTGAAAAACAATTAACTATTACTTCTTTGTCTTCAGAATTTCGTTGAAATAGTATTCCACAGTTTATTGAACCCTTCAAATATCTCAGGATTTTTCTTGCAACCTTCATATGTGAGACTCTTGGTTGACTCATATATCTGCTTACTAATCTTACAACGAAACCTATATCAGGTCAACTGTTGCACACATACCTCAGAGATCCCACAATTTGCTTGAAAAAAGTTACATCGACTTTGTCTTCCTCTCCATTCTGTTCTAATTTTACATTTGGTTGACAGGTGAGGATGCGGGATTCGAATCATCCATCTTGAATCTCTTGAGTAATTCTTTGACATACTTCCTTTGACGTAGCACCATACCTTGCTTCGACATTTGAAATTCCATACCTAAAAATAAGATAATTTTCCCAGATCAGACATTTCAAATTTCTTCATCATCATCTCTTTGAACTTCGACAGGTTCTCCAAGCTATTTCCAGTCACTAGCAAGTCATCGACATATAGGCAGATGATTGTTATATCTTGTGCTACAACCTAAACATAAACACCATACACAGATTTGCATTTGACAAATCCCAATTCGACTAAGTATAAGGCGATCTTCTTGTTTCATGCCCTAGGTGACTGTTTGAGGCCATAAAGCGCTTTGTGCAACTTATATAGTTTACTCACTTCCTTCTGAATCACAAACCCTGGAGGTTGTATGACATAGACCTCTTCATCTAAAGAACCATAATACTGATTTCACATCTAAATGAAATTTCGACCATCCTTTATTGCATGCCAATGCTACCACTAGTCGAACAGTCTCCAATCTTGCTACTGGAGCAAATACTTCAGAGTAGTTGAGTCCTTCTCTTTAAAGAAACCCCCAAGCTACTAATCTTGCTTTATGTCTTTCTATCAAGCCATCAACATTATGTTTCAACTTGAATACCCACTTTACTTCGATAGCTTTTGTATGTGTTGGCAATTCGACTAACTCCCATGTGTTGTTTCTTTCAATTGCATGTAACTCTTCGACCATAGCTAACTTCCATTGTTTAGTCTTCAAAGCTTCAATATAGTTAATTGGTTCAACACCTGCAAGTAAAGCAAAATGAACTAATTCTCCATCTGGTGTGACTTCATCATCACCCACCACTTAATAATCATGAGGTCTTGTTGGAAGAACTCTATTTCTTTGAGGTCTTTGGCTTATTTCAGCCACAACCTCTTCGACTTCGACTATATCGGGAATATCAGCAACTGCTTCTTCTTCGACTTCGACTGGATTCTCAACAATTCCTTTGACCTCTACTTCATCAGTTTCTTCATCAACAATCGAACTCATCAATGGCTTGTTAATTGAATTTCTAGAATTCCAATCCCAGACAGAATTTTCATCAATCACAATATCTCTACTAAACATAATTTTCTCATTAATTGGATTGAATAGTTTGTATGCACTAGTTTTATGATATCTTACCAGAATCATAGATTCACTTTCGTCACCAAGCTTCCTTCTTCTCGCATCAGGAATATGCTTGTAACACATAGAGCCAAACACCTTCAAATGACTCACTGATGGTCATTTGCCACTTCATACTTCTTCAGGAACTTTGTTCTTCAATATCTTGGTAGGGCACCTATTCAAAATATAAACTGCAGTTAAAACATCTTCTTCCCATAAATACTTTGGCAATTCTTTTGCTTCAGCATGCATCTCGCCATATTTAATATGGTTCTGTTTCTTCTTTCCACAATTCCATTATGTTGATGTGTATAAGGATCAGTTACCTCATGATCTTCCTTATCTCCACACCAATCTGCATCTGAAAAACAATTAACTATTGCTTCTTTGTCTTCATAATTTTGTCGAAATAGTATTCCACAATTTATCAAACCCTTCAAATATCTCAGAATTCTTCTCACAGCTTTCATATGTAACACTCTTGGTTCACTCATATACCTGCTTACTAATCCTACAGAAAAAAACCTATATCAGGTCGACTATTGCACACATACCTCAGAGATCCCACAATTTTCTTGAACAAAGATACATCGACTTTGTCTTCCTCTCCATTATTTTCCAATTTTACATTTGGTTCGACGGGTGAGGATGCAGGACTCGAATCATCCATATTGAATCTCTTGAGTATTTCTTTGACATACTTCCTTTGACGTAGCACCATACCTTGCTTCGACATTTGAAATTCCATACCTAAGAAATAAGATAATTTTCCCAGATCAGACATTTCAAATTCCTTCATCATCAGCTCTTTGAACTTCGACAGGTTCTCCAACCTATTTCCAGTCACTAGCAAGTCATCAACATATAGGCAGATGATTGTTATATCTTGTGCTATAACCTAAACATAAACACTATACTCAGATTTGTATTTTACAAATCCCAATTCGACTAAGTATGGTTCGATCTTCTTGTTTCATGCCCTAGGTGACTGCTTAAGGCCATAAAGCGCTTTGTGCAACTTATATAGTTTACTCGCTTCCTTCTGAATCACAAACCCTGGAGGCTGTATGACATAGACCTCTTCGTCTAAAGGACCATTCACAAATACTGATTTCACATCTAAATGAAATGTCGACTAACCTTGGTTGCAAGCCAATACTATCACTAGTCGAACAATCTCCATCTTGCTACTGGAGCAAATACTTCAGAGTAGTCGAGTCCTTCTCTTTTAAGAAACCCTCAAGCTACTAATCTTGCTTTATGTCTTTCTATCGAGCCATTAACATTATGTTTCAACTTGAATACCCACTTTACTTAGATAGCTTTTGTATGTGTTGGAAATTCGACTAACTCCCATGTGTTATTTCTTTCGATTGCCTGTAACTCTTCGACCATAGTTAACTTCCATTGTTTAGTATTCAAAGCTTCACTATAGTTAATTGGTTCAGCACCTGCAAGTAAAGCAAAAACGAACTAATTCTCCATCCAATGTGACTTCATCATCACCCACCACTTAATAATCCTGATGTCTTGTTGGAAGAGCTCTATTTCTTTGAGGTCTTTGGCTTATTTCAGCCACAACCTCTTTGACTTCGACTATGTCGGGAATGTCAGCAACTGCTTCTTCTTCGACTTCGACTGGATTCTCAACAATTCCTTCGACCTCTACTTCATCAGTTTCTTCATCAACAGTCGAACTCATCAATGGCTTGTTAATTGAATTGCTAGAATTCTAATCCCAGGCAGAATTTTCATCAATCACAACATCTCTACTCAACACAATTTTCTCATTAATTGGATTGAATAGCCTGTATGCACCAGTTTTATGATATCCTACCAGAATCATAGATTCACTTTTGTCATCAAGCTTCCTTCTTCTCGCATCAGGAATATGCTTGTAACACATAGAGCCAAACACCTTCAAATGACTCACTGATGGTCGTTTTCCACTTCATACTTCTTCAGGAACTTTGTTCTTCAATATCTTGGTAGGACACCTATTCAAAATATAAACTGCAGTCGAAACATCTTCTCCCTATAAATACTTTGGCAAATTCTTTTGCTTCAGCATGCATCTCGCCATATATAATATGGTTATGTTTCTTCTTTCAACAATTCCATTATGTTGAGGTTTATAAGGAGCAGTTACCTCATGATCAATACCATGTTCCGCACAAAAATATTCAAACATCTTGGATGTGTATTCGCCACCTCCATCTGTTCGCAGAACTTTTATCTTCTTCTCACTCTGGTTTTCGACAAGTATCTTGAATCTCTTAAAGATTTCAAATACTTTGTCCTTTCGTTTGATCACATAGATCCATAGCTTTCGACTAAACTCATCGACAAACGAATAAAAATATTTGTTTCCACTAATTGTATGTTCTTCGAATGGACCACATACATCTGAATGTACCACTTCGAGTATGCAAGATGATCTCATTGGCATAGTCGAAATGAAAGAATTCCTGGATTGCTTTGCTACTAAATAACCTTCACAAAGTTTTTCAGGCATCTCAAGACTTGGAATCCCAGTAACCATATCTTGAGTAATCAAAAATTCAAATGTCCAAACCTCGAATGCCACAACCAACTATCCTTGTGGTCAACAACAATTTTCAAACATTAAACTTCACTAGAACTGATCATAGTCTTAAATGTCATGTTCTTTGACAATGGAGATTTTAAGACCAAATTGTTCTTGGTGTCGAATAATTTTAAAACTCCATCCTTCATGACAATTGAGAAACCTTTTTCGACAAGTTGCCTAACACTTAGCTAGTTGCACTTTATTCTAGGTACATAAAGCACATCTTTGATTATATCTTTCCCTCCTTTAATCATTTGAAAGACTATATTTCCAGTACCTTCTGCTTGCAACGAACTATTATCAGCAAGTTTTACCTCGCTCTTCTTCGACCTGTCAAAATCTACCAACCATTCCTTTCGACCAGTCATGTGGTTCGAGCAGCCTGAGTCGAGAAACCAGATCTTGGATTCAACGTGGTTATTTTCAACTACAGCCATAACCACCATACCACCTTTAGAATCATCTGAATCTTGGCATGCAAGGTTCGCTCCTTCGTCCTTGCCTGTTGATCCCTTGTCTTTTCTGTACCAACAATTCTTGGCCACATCACCCCACTTTTCACAGTTATAGCACTACACACCTTTTTATCTTCTTTGCCCTTTCAATAGTTTTCTCCTCCCTCTTTCGAGGATTCAGAAGTTCTATTTTCGACCTGATGTTTGTGAGGTTTCGACCAAGACTTCTTTCCCTGAGTCTTGTTGAACTTGCCTTTGAACTTGTTGGAACCACCATCCTTTTTCCATGACTGAGCTTGCAGAGCCTATATCGAGTCTTGCACTCCTTTCCTTTTGACAATCCTCGTCTCATGCGCCTCCAACGAACCAACTAAATCTTCCACTTTAGTAGTTTCAAGATTGTTGGATTCTTGAATAGCTACGATAACGTGATCAAAGTGAGAGGTCAATATTCTAATTACCTTCCCAACTATCATCTTATCAATTAAGGTTTCACCATAACCCTTCATGAGATGGACGAGTTTTTGAACCTTCGGCACATATTCTGCAACTTTTTCATCTTCTCCCACCAACAACAACTCATATTGTCGATGCAAGGTTTGTAACTTGACAACCTTGACTTTATCACCTCCTTCGTAATATTTCACCAGAATATCTCATGCCTCCTTTGCTGTTTCAACATGATAGATTCTGTCGAAATTAGCAGCATCGATTGCCGTCTGAATGCAATAAGCAGCCTTACAATCTTTCTTCTTGACTTCGTTGTGGGATTTTTTCTGTTTATCGGGTGCATTTGCAGCCAACGCAGGAACGCCATCGGTAACCACTTCTAGGGTTTCACGGAAGCCAAATAAGGATTGCATCTGTTTTTTTCATCAGATACAATTCTTGCCGTCAAGCATTGGAAGAGAATTTGGAATGCCCTTATCACTAGCCATCTTCGCAGCGGTTGATTCACTTTCCATAGAAACACGATCTCTGACGTGAAATTCTTGAAAACTTGATCAAGAAAAATAACCAGAAGTTCTGATACCAATTTGTTAGTGCGTGAGACACTTTTAGTGAGGAGAGAAAGAGAGAATAATAAAGAAAATAAGGATTTGTATTATTGAATTATATAAATAATGATACAGACTAGGACTATTTATATACAATCCTAATTGGGCTTGGGTCTACACAACTTGAGTTATATTTAAATATTAAATCTAATCTAATCTAATATTTTAACAAATATAATTTAATATTTCAACAACTACCAACCATTCTCAAGATAGAACATTTACTAAAATTTTCCCTACATTAAACATCAACCCAAAGAAGAACACAAATTCAATGAGAAAGCTAACCTTTAAGTCTCAAAATGAAAGACTTAAAATGGCCAGCCAAAGAATCTTCAATTCCGCATAACGCCAGACCGAGCCATAAAGACTCATTTTCATTTAAGGAACCTTCTCTTGAGATATGATATCTCCATATCTAAACGAGATTAAACCATGTCATAAAGACTCCTTTTCATTCAGAATTCTCCAAAATCGTTTTCTCATTAAAGCTAAGTTGAAAATTTAACAGTATTTAACACCTAAGTCTCCATCTTCCTTTTCAAGAAACTTCTTATTCCAATTTAACTAATTAATTCTCCTCCTACCCTCCTTCCCTTTTCTACTTAATGATCTACGCAATGACAACCTTTGGATCCTTAAAGAATAAGAAGAAGTGAATAGGTAAATTATTAAGAAATGAGGTCGTCAAAGTCACCCTTCCTCATATAGAAAGATTCATAGCTTTCCAAATTGAGAGCTTCCTATGAAATTTGTTGAGAATATGGTTCTAGGAAGCCTTTCTTCTGGGATTAGCTCCAATGGAGATACCTAAGAAGAGGAAAGGAAAACTACCTATACAACATGACTAAAATGTATATGATGCCTTAATAAATGTGTCCTTCAAATTAATATCATACAACTTACTTTTATGGAAGTAACATAAAGGCCACACGAGCTCAAAACCCATCATGAAACATTTAATACTCCACAAGTTAGACCAAGATCCTTCTCCTATAATCATTGCACCGTCTGCAAATTATAAAATCTCAAAATGAATATCTTCACTAATTTAAAAGGATGAAAGTATACCTTGAGAATATCATTGTTAACCAAACATGTCAAACCCTCTACTGCCAAAAGAAACAAAAAAAGAGACATGGGATCACCTTGTCTCAAACCTCTACCAACAACAAAATTTTCGGTTTGGATACCATTAACCAAAACATAGAAGCTACTAGAAAATACACTTCCCTCCATCCAGTCCATCCACCTAGCACCAAATCACGTCAAACCCATCACACTATTAAGATAATTCAAAGATACATTGTCAAAGGCTTTTTCTAAATCAATTTTGAGAAGCAATCATTCCTTTCTAAGTCTTTTGGCAAGATAGACTACTTCATTGACCACTAGAACTCTATCAAGAATTTGTATGTTTTGAAAAAAAGCTGATTTATTTCTAGATATCACGGTAGGAATGACTCTTATTAATCTAGATGTAGGAATTTTAGCCACAATTCTATACAAACTAGAAATTAAATAGATTGGGCGATAATAATTTACCTCTTAAGGATTCTAAAGCTTTGGTATCAAATTAAGGGATCTAGCAATGATTTTTTTTGGAAGATGATTGGAGGCATGTAATTCATTCACAAAAGCTACCAAATCATCTTAGGTTGTATTCCTACAAGTTTTGAAAAATCTCATATTAAATTCATCTAGCCCATGCCTTTTATCTCCTTCACTTGACCAAATTGCATCTTTAATCTCCTGAAGAGAAAATGTATCTTCCAACATAAAGTTAAAAGAAGGGGAGTTGAATTCTATTAACTTTTTCCTTCTTTTTCTCTTAAAAATATCTTATCAGATTTTGAACACAAAGTTAAAATCTGAGTCAGCGTCTGATGATAGCATCAAAATAAAGGTTCAAAGTTAAAAAAGAGAGAAAGAAATACACAAGCAATTATCCTGGTTCCTCCCACAAATCAGGAGTTGTTCAATCCTCTTGCACTTCCAAGGGATTTCATTACTATCACTTTTGATTACTAATGCCCAAGCACACAAGCAAAAGAATTCAAATGCTCAAGCAACAAGAGACTTCTAACAACCTATCTTATAGATTAAGGATTATTTTAGAATTACACCTGATCTACAATCAAAGGAGTAAAAACATACAACACAAAAAGACTATAAGACTTAATAACTTCTAAGAATATACAATTGTTAAGAAGTTCTAAGTTAAGCTTATGCAATAGATTTAACAGAGTAACAACTCTTTGTTTGTCAAGGCACAATGTTGTTATTTCTCGAAAACTTTCAGCTCCTTTTATAGAGGAACACAAAAATAGTCGTTGGAAAATACTTCATGCACAAGAAGTCTTTGAAAGAAGTATCATTAGAGACGTTCAAAAGCTTCCTGATATGGTTAATATCATTGAAGGGCCTTTTGAAACTCCTTTGCTACAAGAGGAATTATCAAATATGTTACATCTGTCTTCTGCAGTTTTTTTTACTAAGTCTTCACATGATTAGAAGAGGACAACATCTCTTCAGAGTTTGAAAGTGACCTATTAGAGTTTCTTGATCCTTGAGCTTTGAATGCCTTCAGGTTGTGAGTTTTAGAAAGTAGACTTCATTCAAAATCGAGGATCTTCAAGTTCTGATCCTTGATTATGTTCAAAGTATGATTCTTAGAAGTTGGCTTTCTTCATAAGTTGACCTCCTCAGGAGCTAGCTCTTCAAAGTCTGATCTTCAAAACCTGTATCATAAGGCTTCTCTTTGGATGTTCAATGCAGTGTTAAAACTGACTTTTACTTATATTTCTAATCTATGTTCTATCATACTTGAATATATGTTAATATATCCAGTTGTTCTTTAAATACTTTGTTATCATCAAAATCTAACTGATATGGTACAAACCAGTTTTGTTCCAGTAATCTCCCCATTTTTTATGATGACAAATATAAGTATTTAAGTATAATGGTTGTTGATTTAATTAACAAGTTAACTTTAGAGTATGAGGTTTGTAAGTTCTCCATGAGTATGATAGTCCTAAGAGTGAGGTTTCTAAGCTCTCCCTATGTCTTGTCCAAGTTAATTAAATTTATATTTAAAGCATAATAACAATTCTTCAAAATTAAGCAATAAGAAAATCTTAACCTATCAG